>CM077115.1:560845916-562087583 GCA_039619475.1 Icerya purchasi | reverse complement strand
ATAAGAGATGCTAGACTTAATTTATCGAACTTGTTAATTTCGCCGAGAATACGTCGATGCGTGACAATCGATTATCAGAAATTACCTTACTACACGCGACTCATTCCTAAATTAATGCGATTAAATCATTTTTAAGCCGGCCGCTCTCAGCGCTTCCTCTGAAAACTCTTGTCGATTCTGCATCGAGTCCGCAAACACAGTAGACGCTAACAATTTAATGCGTCGTGGAATTAAGATATCACGGCAGGCTGAGAGAAATCTTTGAAGTTAGCAGGGGTCTTTCGATGTTTGCATGTTTGCAAGTGCGCGGAATAATAAAGTGCCATATCAAAATTTCAGTACCCAAAACTTTCCTCTTCTCATTATTACGTTTCTTTTTTTCCATATATTTCACATCTATATACAAATATAGATTATTTAATATTGCTTTTCAATTTTTGGAAAAACTTTGATTACCCGCCTCATCGTTTCGTAACTGGATTCTTAACTGTTGAAAAGTCTTTTGCAGTAGAATGAAAAATGAAATATCGATGTTAGTTATGCCTACTTAAAAGTAGGATTAAGCCAGTTTCGTAGCAGTTGGTCGAGTGACGAAGTGTAAGAACGCTAGAAGTCCACTGAATAGGCTCGAGCCGCCGGTTGAATATGGTCTGCGGACTTGGAAAAAATGGAGGAAACTTTTAAAATTATCGATATGCCTTGTTTATTTGTTTTCGCCGATTCCAGTATCCATCGTGGCAACGCGCTTGAACGGTCTGTAGACGAAAGAAAATTAGGCGGGAACTGTAATCGTTTAAGTGTTTAACTATAGATGGGAATATAATTTCGGAAAAAAGTTTCCAAGTTCCGAATTTCTAAATGAAATGCAAACAAAACAAACGGCTTTCCACAGTCCATCTAGAATTTACAAATGAGTTGCTTTCGTATTTTCGTTGTGTTTGGAGTTCATTGTTTCTAAATTGGTCTGGAGATTGAATTTGTGGTTTCCGGTATCTCGTGCACTGCCAGCCTGTTTATAATTATTCTTTGACCAGATGTTTTTAGCGCGGAACGTGTTTAATGTTGGCAAAGGCGCACTCGGGATTTTTTTTTTTGGTCGGGGCTAGAATTTAGAAGATGAGTTAGGGGGTGGTAACTCGGTACCTCGACTAAGTACCTTATTTATTTCCGTGATTTGTAAATTAAAATAAAAAAAATAAAAAAAAAAAAATAGAAAATTAACGAATATTATTTTTAAAAAAATTACAAAACTGACGAATTTTATTTTAAAAAAAAATAATAATAATTGAAACGTAACATTATGTTTATAATAAGCACAAATTAGATAAGTATACGAATTTTATTTTTAAAAAATTAGCTAAAAGTATATAACATTATACTTGTAATATAAGTAAAAAGTAAATATGTATGTTCTTAAAAAAAAAAATCGAGTAAAACAAAACATTATAAAACAAAATTAAGATTTCGAAGATTTTTTTTGGGGGGGAGCAATGGCCCCGTGGCACCCCCCTTGAGTGCGCCAATGAATGTTGGCGTCAAAAGTAACACAATATAAATATGCATCGGGCTCAGATCTTAAAATGTTTTTGAGACAAACGACATCTCACCGGCTCAGAGTAGTGTACGCATTTTAGAGAAAGATGGATTTCGGTCGTGAAGATAAGACTACCTTAAAAGTTTGTATAATTTTCGACTTTCCAAACTCAAGAAGATACTCTCTCAAAGGACAACGTTTTTCAACAACAGATGTTTGAAATGAAGGCGAAATCGCAGAGCGAGACCTCATACCTAAAAAGGCGTTCTAACAGTATTTCTCAAAACTACGGTGTGGCATAAGTGCACAACATCAAAAGGGGACTACTACTTTGAAGGGTCATGGAGTAAACATTGAAGATTAAGTAAATACTTTTTGAAAATATTAAAAACCCTCGTTACTCTTTGATCACATCATCTCTCGTGTACTCCATTCCACATTCAATAATCTCGGCAGTGAATTGAGCTCCCCGACAAGTTGTTAACCTATATAAGACATCTCTGATTAGCTAAGCACCCTAAACTAGGGGGTACCGCGTTACCTTTTTTTTTTTTTTTTAAATAATGCAATAAAATTATTTCGATGGAAATGATTTTTTAAAAATGGACTTTTACTTTTCAAGCGCTCATTTAGTCATCAGCGTTTGTAAAAATAACGAATGCTTCTTCCTGGGCCATTAATCCCGACTTGAATTTCGTTTCTTAACTAGGCAAAGCCCTCTGTAATGTATAGATATCCCCACGCAGCGGTTTAGATAACTCCGTAAAAAGTAATTGCAATGCGAAACGATCGACTTTTGATAAATAAACGATAACTGTAAAAAAACGACTAAAGCTGCATAATTTTTGAAAAATAAATGTTATTCAAAATTAAGCGGTAAAAAGTGTTACTAAAGTGTGTATCATGAGCTTGCCTAATGGATAGTCTTTTTCTAGGCCACGTACACACACAAAAAAAAAAAAAAAAAATTATACCTAAAAATTCTTTGGTAAAACTGCAAAAGTTACCTTTTTTCTATATTCTCCTCAAGCTTAACGAGAACAACCGGATAATAATTTTTAACCGTTTGCGCAAATAATGAGGTTGCTTCGAAGAAGCGACTGACTAAACGTTAAATATTAGAGAAAGGCGTAGAGAATCCAGCGTATGTTTAAAAGTCCCCGACACTCTTGGCAAAATTTTGTCACAAAATTGTACTAGCATTTTGTAGCAGAGATTTTATTTTTTATTCGGTTTTTTGTATGAAAGGTGTATGCGGACATTAAGAAACTCCCGGTTTAGGTAATGAATAAAACTTTTACAGAGAAGAGATTTTACTGCGGTAGAAATAAGATAGACGGCACTAATCGTCGATCAGTTGTAGTCCTAATATACGCTCGATGTGTTTTATAAAATTTAGACGCTTAGACACAGATATATAATTGACCGAGTATTTCTAATATTTTCCCGGTGGCGCTCTTAAACGATTTTTGGTAAAATACTAGGTATATATTTCATTAACAGCAGAGTTAACCGGAATGAAATAAGTTTCCCCCTCTAGTCGTTCACAGAAAAGAATAACAAAGCGAAAACAAAAACAAACATGGAACTAATTACGCCGATTCTAAATTGAAGACAATTAAGGTCCGTTCGAGAGGTGCGCGGATAACATTAGGTAATAATAAGAACAGCGTAGTTTGGAGGAATAATCGAGAATTAGAAAGTAATATTTGCATGCCGAGCATTTGACAAGAACGACATGCAAGCCGGAGACTGACTTGATTGGCACGAGCAGCGGTGTTTACAATCAATGCCCTTCACCAGGAAACTTAGCGGTCTCTGCAGTGTGCTCTACCACCGGCCTGTAATGGTGAATAATTTGCAAGGAAAGTTTCGGAATAATTGCACCATGTTAATAACGAATTTTTCTATTTTTAGTGGACTTCACGGGATAATCAAGGCCATCGAGTTTTTTCTTCTTTTTTTTCCTTCGGTTCATTTATTTCTATTCATCCTTATAATGTGATGGATTTGGGATTTTTTCTTTTCCTCTAGTTCGGGGGAGTGCAATTTTTAAAATTTACATCACAAAAACCGCAGCTCGGAAATTTTCAAGATTGCCATGGTGACACAGCTTTCGAAGAAGTCCTTTACTTGCAATACGCCGGGTGTGTTTATATAAAAATATACATAATATTATATATATACCTCAATAGTCATGGGAATATATGAAATAGTAAAATTAATTGACTTCGTCATTCTTTAAAAATAAAAATAATTCAGCATTTTCGTAATTTCTTTTACAACATCTGTAACGTCCTTTAGTAATACAAAAGCGTAACGAGTTTTTTAAATAACGTAAGAAAGTTATAAGATTCTTTTACTACCACCAACTTAAACGCATCGAATGTAATTCAATAAGGAAGCACACTCGTTTGCCAATGGAATGTAACCGATTTCAGTTGAAGAAATACAGTCGTGCGATGCGCGCATTGTATGCTTTGGCATTCACCAATCGGTAGAATACAATAGATGATGCGCGCGATATTTTGCATGCAATAGATGGTATAATTACAATTCTAAAATTGAGATGACGGTGTTAGAAAACGGAAAAGTCAACAGAACAAATCCAAATTACCATACAATTAAAAATACAACTTTAATAAATATCGTAACTATTAAAACTAATATGCGTACCACGTCACATTTATTGACCAATAACCATGTCTATGTAAAAATTTTCAGACCCTAAACTCTGTCTCCTCATGACGAGTTTCAAAAGTTATATATATATATATATATATATATATATTAATTACAACGTAATTCCCCCATTTGAAAAAATGTCCCAATTTTATGTAACGTTTGTTATATTTTGTAGGATTTTTGTTATTGTTATTTAAAAAATGTCACAATTTTATGTAATGAAATATGTAACGAAAAATGTAACGAAAAAATGTCTTAATTTTATATAACGGAAGTTAAATGTTAGAATAGGATTTTTGTGGTTATGTTATTTTTTGTGTGTGTTGATGTCAGTAAGAATTACGTTGTAAATTTTGATAATTTTATACAAAGTATAGAAGAGAAAGAGACAGAAATGGAAGCAAGAGGGGTCAAGGGGCACAGCCCCTTGCGAGGCCAAAGTGGCCGAGTTATATATATATACATATATATATATATATATCGCTCATTAAATACAATAATGTCACAACTCAAAAAACGCTATTTCGCAGAAAACGCAAATTAACATTTACATTTACTATAATTTGAACGGTATTCCAAGAGCAATGCTTATTTTGTCAAGTTTCTTATTTACAGATACGGCGTTCTAACCTCTAATTTTACTCATAAAATGCATTCCAACTATACACATAACTCAAATTCGAGATTTTTTGAGTTATGACGTTATTGTATTTAATGAGCGATATATAGCTCGGTCATTTTGGCCTCTCAAGGTGCTGTGCCCCTTGACCCCTCTTGCTTTCATTTCTGTCTCTTTCTCTTCTATACTTTGTATAAAATTATCAAAATTTACAACGTAATTCTTACTGGTATCAACACAAAAAATATAACATAATCACAAAAATCCTATCCTAACATTTAACTTTCATTATATAAAATTAAGACATTTTTTCGTTATATTTTTCGTTACATATTTCGTTACATAAAATTGTGACATTTTTTAAATAACAATAACAAAAATCCTATAAAATATAACAAACGTTACATAAGATTGGGACATTTTGCGTTACATAAGATTGGGACATTTTTTCTAATGGGGGGTAGCCTAAGAATTACGTTTTAAATAATATGTGTGTGTGTGTATGAAAATGTGCATAATGTATGTGTCAAGTTTTAATTGGAATTTAAATATGATTAGTTTTTTAGTGCTCTTGAATCAGTTCTGCGTCAAAATTATAATTAGTCTAGAAGAAAAAACGGACTTCTGAATACATTTATATGTATTTCATGTAAATCCAAAAGATTTGCGAACATATGAAATTTTTAAAAATAATAAAACACAGCGTAATTGGAATTTTGGAATGAAACGATGAGATTTTCTCTCATTTAGAACTGCAATCGCACTTTTTAAAGCGTTATTAAAATACGGAATTAATCCGGAAATTAACCGGAATTGATAAAAACAATAGGAATCAAAAGAAATGACTTAAACATATATGTTTTTTAGGGAAATTCGCCAACACTCAAAACCACGATCTATTACATAACATTGAAAATAATCTAATATTATAAAAAAAATACGGATATCAAGATTTATTATAAAAATTTAATAAAAATGCACTAAAAAGTAAAACATAATTTAATAAAAGTACATTAAAAAATAAAAAAAAATATATATACAGTGAAAATCGATTATCATAACGACACCTATTGAATACTACTGGAGTCGGCAAAATTCCATAAAACTATTAACCTCTGTCGGTTATAACGACATAGAAATATTGCAACCAAAATATGGATACGCTAGTAAATCATTATCGCTTATAATGAAGACACAAAATTTTAATCGCGAAAAATTTTTGCAGATCAACTTAACGAAAATAAAACAGAAAAAACATGAAAAAAAAATCAAATTTATACAGAATGGAATAAACGTTTTATTCTTTGTTCTAACGCTCATAGAGTAAATTTAACGAAACTGATAAAAATTTCTGGTACTGAGGACATTAGATAAAACATTGAAAAAGAGCTAAAACGATTGAAAAAGAACTCTGCACCACACTCACTTTGTTGTAATAAAAAATCGAAAATTACAAATTTCTTCAAATATAAGAAAAATTATATTACGTTTTTTTCATAATTTTACTTTCAGGTATAAAGAAAAAATTTACCGTTTGTCCTTTTTAGAATTTATTATAAAATAAATGGTCATCAAATGGCTATTTATTTAACTGTCGGAAAAAGTGATTCTATAAAATATTTTACAAAACTTTCATAACGGAGTGTGACCGTTCAGTAAATCTTAGACATTGGAAAACCAAAGCACTTTGATATATCGGATATAATGACAAACTAGTTTAACAGTCAAATTATTTGTCCCCTTCAAAGTAGTTATAACCGTTCGACATAATTTTTCCATTACTCGTTAGCTCGCAGCTGGGCTCCTCAGCCTTTCTATAATGATAGCGCATACGTGTTGAACTGTCAAAAATACTATTCGAGTATTCCGATTTTAAGTATTTTTGGCTATTGAAATATTTTACATTTTTATTACACTTTCATGTTATGAAATAAAAAATTCAAAGAAGAAAAAAAAGGAACATGAAAAATATTCGTCAAAAATTGTTTCATATATGTATAATTTTTTACTTTTAGGGTTTGATAAAATGAATGGAAGCTGCTACTATATTTTCCCGGAAAAAGCCTATCGGTTCGAACAAATCTTGAAAATTACTTACAACCTATTAGAATATCTCACGATAAAGGTGTAGTGTTGTTTAAATTATCACAAAAAGGGCCAGTAGTGTTTTTAGTGATCGCAGCGTTGCGTTAGAAAAATGAATAAAGATATCGGTTTATTAAATAGCATCGTAAATATAATAATCACTGCACAATGAACCAGGTTTATTTACGGTTACTTAACAGTCTTTAACTGCTTATCAAGCCAATGACTAGGCCGTTTTCTGATCAAGACATTCCAAATTTCGAGTAACATTTTGACATTTAGGACATTTCGATCACGTCGAAGATACTGTACAATTAGCAACGTCTTAGAACGGCCGCATTAGCAATTTTAACACAATAGGTTCTGTTTAAGGCCGATCAAAAAGATTAGGGTCGGAGTCCGACTATTTCGAGGCTCGTGCCAATTTTGTTACCCTCGGCAACTGCGTACAGCTTTTTGATATTTGCGAGGATACACCGTCCGCAATCAAATACTGTCTATGTCAAATTCGTTTCAACTGAGTCGATGTTTTAGTAGCGCAAAATATAAATTGTTACAAATAAGAAAAAAAAAGTAAATAAAAATTTACCACCGTGCTAAGATAATTTTATAGTCAAGCATCAGTAGTGATGATTTTAACGAATCGCGTAAGTCGCTTCAGCGAAATTACCACAATCCTGTTGTCTGATAATTTGGTTAATCGCATATTTGAAATTGGTCGCTTTTTGGCCTTTTGTTTATAATTTGATTGAGGCGCATTATATTAGTAAAAGCTTATAAACAACCGGTACAATTCCACATAGCTTTTTTAATGATAATTGCGAGACGTATGACTTATTTCAATGAGGTTATATATTAAATTATTCATTATCAGTCCACTTGCATCCCCTGTCTAATTATTTTTTAGCACATTGTCAACCTTTTTCTATGTTGTTTTCTCCTTTCACCAATCTAGATGTTTTTCATGTTAATTTTCATAGCAAAAAGTTTTTTACCTTTGTTCTAAAGGCATATGTTCTACTCCTATGCCTGTTTCTTCTTAAGTTTTTTTTTTTTTGCATTTTGATTATTAGTTCTTTCTGGGTTTTTTTTTTGAGGGGGTGACGGTACTGACAAGTTTTTTTTTGTTTTTTTTTGAGTTTCAAGATATATCTATTTTTGTTAAATGTCCAAAACTTCGGGTTTCTTTTAGGTTGTTCTCCATAAATAAATGTTATTAAAGCTCTGCCATAAGCGAAAGCCAGTTCAATAAAAAGAAAAACAACAAACGAACAAAATATTACTTCTTTTCCAAAATTCACTGCTTTAACTGATTTTCTTTACAATCTCCTTTTCGATTTCTTCCGCACCTCCTAGAGAGAATATACATTAAAGACTTTTGATAAACAACAGAGTAAATATATGTCAGCATTTTATTGTACCAATGAGCAGGTATTCAGGACAAAACCGTATTAGGCACTGCGCGTCATCCGTATCCTTTAGAGATGTATGCTATATTTAAGACTTTGCAATACGTTAAAAATTACAAAAAGAAAAGAATCCTCATAGTAACCGACTCTTTAGCTTCCTGGTTACGATTAAGCAGGGCAAAATTAAATTTAATGAGCAATATTGAATGCCAAATAAGACAGTTTATTATTAAACAGGACTTCGTGACTAGAGTGAAGTTTAAATGGACTACAGAGCGTATAACAAGAGTGCATAATTATCTCTAATACTGGAGAGAAGCAATACCATATATCAAAGAACAGATTCAGATTCAGCGGGATAAAGAATACTCAAAAGATAATGAAAGTAAAGGTATATACATGCATTCAAAAGAAAATATCTACCAGACCATAGTTTTATGCAAATAGAAGATTACAGAGAGATTAATACGAATGAGAATGTGGCATTGCCGTATGGCTAGCCATTTATTTAAATTGGGTATAAAGAGTGATCCGATATGCGAAAAATGTAATGAGCAGGAGACAGCTTTAAAACATTACATATACGGTGGGCAATGTACCAAATACACTAGCAGAAGAGATCGTTTAGTACACATTTATGCTTAAATAATTGGAGAACATTACCGATTTCAACGATGATAATCATCAATGAATCAATACTTAGTGGGGACAACTTTACAACTTTATCAAAACCAAACAGGTGAATATTTAAAAGTTTAAAGATTGGAAAAACTGCCAATGGCGGAAGTCGGGCCAAAAAAAAAAAATCCACTTTTACTAATACTTTACTAGTGTGTTTGATCTTTGTTCGGAAAATTTTTCTTCCTAGAATTTTAAATACTCGAATTTATTTTCCTCATTACTAGTTTCTTGGGCGCTTTTTCACATTTTCTATTAAATCCGGCACCCAACTTTTTGTTTTTTTTTTCCATATTGATTTTTATTGCTTTTCCCATTTTTTGAGTGGATAATTGCGATATATCCCGCGAAAAATAAGACGATGCACTCTTATTTACGTTTTAGTCTTAATCTGACCTAACCATAAATACTCTGTTTCTGTTTTTCTTACTTTCTTTTTTTTTTTTATTTTTTGAAATAATATTAAACATCACTGCGAAGAAGGGTAGATGTTTTATACCTGTTTGTATACCGAAATCTGGGAGAATTTTTCAATTTTCCGTTAATTTTGTTCAACTAGGTTAACTATTCCTATATCAATTGCAAATTCCTCTAAAATTTTAAAAACCCATATTACATCTATCGGGTCATACGCCCTCTTCCTGAAAATTTACAAACACTTCCGCATAGCTTATAATTCTCGTTCATCTTTCCTAACCGTTTTCACATTAAAGTTTAAAGTACGTTCCATTTCTTTATAAATCCAGCTGATATTTTCCTATCTGTTTATTTACACTATTGAGTCTATTCTATTTTGAACAGTTTTTAATAATGGTATTTCATTAACGAAACGGTCAGATCTCCTATTTGCGCAATTAAAGCATTTTTTCAATCTTGCGGCATACTCTCTGCCCCCGCTAAATCTTTTTTAATTAATTTATTTATTTTTTTAAACAAATCATAACTTGCTCCATTGCTTTTTTGTATCGTTCGAAGGTTGTTACATCTTTAATGTTTATTTACAAGTGTTTCCTTCCCTTGTGTGTCATTAATGTAGGGTCATCATTACGTGACATCGTTTTAGGTCTTCATAGATATCGATATAGATAACGGGCTAGTTGAATATTAATTTTCTTAAGTAACTCGGAAAATTCATTTAATGTCGCATTAGTGTAGTATTAAAAAAAAAAAAATTCACGAAACGGCTAGTTTTACTAAAATTTTGTAACTATCATATTCCGTGTGAACGTAACGTGTGTAAAATATTATTGGAAATATTAACATTTTCAAACGATCCAATAAATACACTAAAAAAAACGACAAGAAAAAGCTAACCACAAACATAAATGAATAAAATCGTAAAATAATACTACGATTCGCGCATGCGAAAATATAATTAAGTGATGAAATTAAAGTAATTAATAAAATAAACTATACTACTTATATTAACAAACAGCGATAACATAATTTATTATTTCACCATTGTTTGTGCTAATGTAAGTAATAAAATTTTGTTCAATAGTCAAAATATAATTATAGTGGATTTTAAACTTTTTAAGAATAAATTTGGTGACAGTGGTATTAAATAAGGTTAAAAAAACTAAAAAAAGAAAAAAAAAATTCTAACCTGTTAGTTTGAAAAAATTAAGTTTCTTTTTATGTGAAATAATAGAAATAATTTCTTAATTCAAGATTGTCGGCAGTAATAGAAAAACGAATGAAAATCCTCGCGATCATTTCATTGCTCGCGTTATATTTACGCGCCCAATGATTCCATATGTGCAATACACAACAAATTGAGATTCTCCTCTATCGCACTCGGAAGATAATTAATAATCGAAAGATACTGAGAGAGTCGTTATTTGCACGCACTGGAAAGGTCTGCGTTTACGTATTAAAATATTTCGGGGATACACCTATCGACAGGTAAAATTGAGAAAAATCCGATAAAAAAGTTGGTTTTAATTCATTTTTTTTCTAAAAAAATAATAATAATAATAATAATAATAATAATAATAATGTCCTTAGGAAATCGCAAAAGCTTTGATTTTTTTATTAGGTTTTAAAACAAAGTGCGTATTTGTTAAGTTCTTAAAAAAAAACAAAAAAACACCTAATTGTAATTGATTTTTTTAACACATCTGTTATTAGATAAATAATTTTCCCGTTGCAATCGCAATCTTCATAGTACCATATTAAAATTATATTTCCTCATCAAGGTCCAGACTCTTCGATTACGGTTCTAAAGCGCGTCTGCGAAAATCCTTTTATCGCAATTACCGAAAAAAAAATTGTTTTTCTTTCCCAGATTAGCCTGAAATTTCTTACCCAAAAAAGTAAAGAATCTATCTGAACCTACAATATGTCTAAGGATTTTTACAGAAACATCGGTGGTAATGGGAAGAAATCCTAATAAATGAAGTAGTTAAAAAAAATTAATGCGAAACATTCTCCTAGACGACGCATTGACAAATCGGAATCGAATGTTTATTTTTTTTTTATTATGTCGTATAAGTTTTAAGTTATCTACTATTAAAAAGGTTTAGTTTTTAATTTCAGTTTTTCGGAAGTATGTAAAGTCAGCATTGGTGGTCAGAGGTTAATGTTTGATCAACTTACGAAAAAAAAGAAAAAAAAAATATTAATCTATTTCGGTCTTGATTCTATTATTTTTATTAATATTATTAATTCTTTTATTATTATCATAATCATAATCATCATCATCATCATCATCATCATCATCAGTCGCTTAAAGTATTATTTCCAAAAGAAGAAACCTTTGCGAAATGGTTAAAAAATTAAAAATTCGGGAACGTACCAGAATCGCTGGGAACATGGCTATGATACATATGGATACATTGCAGTTGTTTGGCCAGCTCGCGATCAGCAAGACGGCAATTGCGAAAAAAAAGAAATTAATACTTCTAATAATAATGAATATTGTAAAACAGTTTGACTACGATAGCGACGGCGACGATGACGAGCAAAAACAATCCGATTGCAGACCGATCGGACGACTGAATTCGAATCAAACGCCTGAGCACAACGCGAACAGCTCGGCTGAACAACAAAACCGACAATGAAACTGAACTACCGTTTACTGTCTCCAGCTGGCACTACCGTTTCAGCATTTCTCGTCTCTTTTGTCTTCTGCTACATCTCCACTCACTTTAGTTCATTATTCGCGCAGGAAAACCAGAATATCTCGGAAATCTCGCAATTTGTTCAATTAAAATTGGTCCGTCCAGTTCGACTGACGCATTTGAATTCTGCAATTAATCCGATGCACATGGACATCTTTTTTAAGACGTTGACGTAGTTTACACAGATTTCGCATCGTCCAAAGTTTTTCACAATTATTCTTTACACTATATATTCGGGCGACATTTCATTCAATAGGTATACCTTTAAAAAAGGGGGGAGGGGGGAAAGGTTTTTTTTTAAATCTCTATTCGGTGCATCTACGCCAAAACAGCAACTTACTTCAAATTCTTCTTTGGCGGCAAACGCTGGGCCGATTTTAGTATTTTTGAATTTTCGAAATAACTTCAATCTGAAAATGTGTGTACCGTGAGGGAGCTTCGGGTGCACTAAGAAAATATTATAAATGAAACCTTAAAGTAACTAAACAAAAAAAAAAAAAAAAAAAGAAAAAAAAACTGAACATTTCCGGGTATTACGCATTATGTAAAAATTTTTAAAATTTTACGCTATTTTTTTTTTTTTTTAAGAAAAATTCTGGCAACCTGACTTTTTATGCAGCTACATATATTTTATTTTTCTTTTCATTATTAGGTAATTTTTTTTAATTCTATTCATTTTTTTATTACCTTATTGCAGTATATTTGTTTGCCTTGTTTAACTCTTTTCTTGGTATTTTTAACTGCTCCGAATTTCAAACACAACTGTTCTACTTTCTTTACACATACGCTGTAAATTTAATTCTAACAAAAAATTTAAAAAAAAAATAAGTTAAGGAATTTCCCTAAATTTTATATTTTTATTAAATATTCCGCTTAGAACATACCAACGTTGCGTTATTTACCTTTCGTATTCGCATTTAAACCAACTCACTATTTTGCCGCTACATTCTGGTAAGACGAAATAATCTGTTCACAAAAATCTTAACATTCATCGCGCGGGAAAAAAAAAAATATCCAAAAAAATTACATTTATATATAAATAATCGCAAAATTACAAAATGCATCGTTTCGGCTGTAAAAAAAATTTGTCACGTTATTATTGAAATGATATGGATAGAATCCAGATTTTGTCTCCGGCACTTCTCTAAGACAGAAAAATGTAGAACTGAAATTAATGCAACATACAATCGCACGTATTCCTACGTAAGCAAAAACAAATTAAGAAACCGCTGTTTTTCTTCTTCTTCTTCTTCTTCTTATTCTTATTCTTTGATTAGCATTCCGCGTACTGCCGCCTAGGCCAGAGGCATGGATAAGATAAGAGTTAGATGGAGTGGAATAGGTCAGTGATCTTGAGAAAACGTAGGAGGCGCTCAATTTTGTCGTGGCGATCAGACAGGATTTCGGAAAGTTTGGACGACTGGAGAATTTGTGCTCGGTATGAATTATAGGTTGGATTGTGACAGGAGAATTGCAACTGGAACACAGTGGAACAGGTTGTCTAGACAGGAGGTGACTATGAGTGATTTTGGAGTATCCTAGGTGGAGTCTTGTGATAACGATTTCATTCCTTCGATTGCTAGATAATGAAGTTTTCCATGGTCGAATAGTTTCTCGACTGTTTTTAAAACTTCAAAAAGTCTCTTTTTCTAACAGTTGCTTTTTGTGCTTGTCTATTCAACCTAGTCACTATTCTAATTCATCATTCTTTCTGTTTCCTTAACTTTGTCGCTTTGTTCTTGTCTACATTATTCGCCTACGATTTATTATTCTTTACCGCCTTCTCTTTAATTTTCATTAGCCTCTTCCCCACATTGTCCTCGCCGTTCAAGTGATGCAGTTATCTAAAACGATTATCACGTGTTTATTAAGCGTGTTCGGCTCTGCACTGCTACTTAGGCTTGGCTCCTTATTTTCCCGTTATATCCTGTCTCTTTCTTCTACGCACATTATTCCTACTATTTCTTACTTATTAACGATATCCGATCGGCTTATCACATAACTTTTTCTTTTCATTTCTAATTGTTTTCAAGTAAAAGTCTTTGGTTGACAAACTGAAAAAAAGAAAAATCAAAATTTAATTTAAGAAAAAATTGATAACTGAATGTAGAGAAAAGAAAATTAACAAGTCCATTACAAATAATAAATAATTTTAAATTGTTTTAAGTAAAATTCACTAACAGAAACGGCTTAACCAGAAATTTAATACTTCGAAATTTTAACTAGAGCATATTTGAAAATAATTTTTAATTATTTTACATAAAATTATATTACTAGGGAAAATAAGTTACAATGAGAAAGCAAGCAGGAAAATTAGATCTCAAAAATACAGGTAATTCCTTTTTGTATATAGACAAATTACAAAATGACTATATGAATCTCAATTAACCGTGTATAGCATCGCAGTAATATTTTGCAATTTACTGCTGTGCTTAGTAGAACAAATGTTCAGACTTACACTAGTCTGTTAAATTAGTACTATTTATTGGCCCTTGATCCATGATTGACCAGGTCGCAGTGTAAACATCGCCAATAATGACAGATCGATCTAGCCATGTATAGAAACTACTGTCCGGATTTTAAAAAAACTGACATTATACGACGTGCTGGTCGCTCTGTCAAAGTGGAGAACTGCTTGGTTAGTTAAATTCTCAATCTGATTAATTGTACACCTTGCTTTTGTATGTGCGCTTCTCAATGCGCTCTTAGTAGCCGACTAACGTTGAAGGAATAAGCACAGCGCCTGACAAACACAACATGAAAATGAGCAGATCATCAAATCGGAATTCAGTTAATATTTAATATTGGCGGAGTAACTTACATGTCAAACATTTTTCTTCGCATGCTTAAATAGCGATTTCTTAGATTTCTTTAGACAATATAAAAACTGTCACTTTAGCCGAGTTAATCTCTGCTGCTAGACTAATATTGACGGATATCTTTCATTTTCATTTTTCTTTGGTACTTTGCCATATGACTAGCTGGAAAATTCGCCACTACACATACATGCATATATATATATAGATGTATATAGTAACTGTTATACCGAGCTTTGCCGGTATTTAATAATCGTTTAAACCTGTATCTGGAAATCAATAAACATTTTTTTAATCTAGAATTTATATATACATATACTAGCTGACCCGGTGAACTTCATACCGCCTCAGAATCAATAAATGTTGTGTTAACTTATTAGATGAATTAAATTCAGTTTTTTATTAAGATAAAATTAATACTCAAAATTAATTAAGTTCAATAAATGCACAAATATCAAAATGAAAAGTATTTTAATTACATTGAAATGAATTTAATTCACGTGGAAGCAATGCATTATTCCCCTTATTAACAAAAATAAATATGAATTTAGTTTAAACAGTTATTGTAAATTACTTTGGAAACATGCTTTTTCGGGCTATAGCATCAGCTAACAACACAGAGTACACACTCAATTTACATACCTTTTAATAAAGTGTGTACTCTGTGCAGTTAGCTGATGATGGGCTATACACGAAAAAAAAACGTGTTTCTAAAGTAATCTAATTTCTTAAAGCAAATTTATACCGATTTTTAGGATTTTGTACACATATAATGTGCGGAATCCAAATAAGATGGTTCAGAAACGACAAAAATAATCAATTATACAATAGCTCGGAAATAGTTTGACTTATCAGAATTGGATCATAAATTACAATTAAACTTCTATCTATGACAATTTACAACTTTAAGCTGGGTGATAACCCCCTGAGCGGCAAGAAACAGTCTAGAATATGTAATATGGAGTTTTGAACAACCTCAAAAATCACCCTTGAAAAATTCATAATCCATTAAAAGCAAAATTCAAAAGCCCTTTCATAAAATTCAAAAATTACGATTAAAAAATTATTTAAACCCTCCTTTTTGGCCAAAAATAGCAGAAAAAAAAAGAAATTTTCTTTATAAGTTTTTTTAAAATTTCGTACCTGCTATTTGGGGCGAAGACAAATCCAACAAATCAAAGATCATAAAAATCGGTCCAGCCGTTCTTCCGACTTTGTTTTATATATATATATATATATATATATATATGTATATAGATATAACAATAATCATTTACTTTATTTTACACTACTTTTTTAAATTTGTATGCCCTTTGCATAAATATTCATCGCAGTAAACTGAATGACATTTCTTGAAGCCCTTCAACTTTCATTGTTGCAATCGTTTGCGTTTTATTCCTTTTTCACAATTTTCATATCATTCGCTTATTCTATTATTTACTCGCAGGCTGTCACCTACGGCTATACCGCCGAATTAATGCTTATTTAAATCTTCTCTTTTTTCTCTTTTTTTATGTGTGTAGCTCTGTATTTTCTTTAAAAACTTACTTTCTCAATTCAGTTTTCCGTTCATTTGGCAATATTACTGATATAATAATTAAAATAACAAACCACGGTGGTTGGCACAGGTTTAAGATTCAAATGTAACTCTAATACTACCGGTAACAACTAGTAAAACACTCCTGTTGCAGGATTCTTTATTAATTTCTCAGTAGTTTTAATACGTTTTTTTTTTTTTTTTATAGAACATTAGTAAAATACACTGCTTCTTTATTAAATGTATATTCAGATATTTAAAAAAAACTAATAAAATATGATTGTACAGAATTATTTATAATAAAATGTTTCTGCGTAATTAATGCTTGCGAATGTGCAATAATTCAATACTATGTCTACGTTGTTATAAAGCTTCTTATCGCGACTTCCATATTCTTTGCTGAAATATTTATTACAGTCAACTGAGCTTCATTTTTGAAAATCAAATTGCTTTCATTATTACAGTCGTTGGGTTTTTACTCCCTCTTGACCATTACATTTTTCTCATACTTGTAACGGGTCTAGACGTTCTCTTTGGTCCTCAGGGATGCCAACCACGAGGTTTTAAGCTCGTGGATTTGATTTAGTTAAATTTGATTTGAATTTATCTGAGAATGTTCTTATTATTATGACAAAAGGAAAACTATTTACTGAAATTTGACAAAAAAAAAACGATATATTAAGAAAAGCTCACACCTATCTTTCGGGACCGGTCGACCGCTGAAAAAACACAAAATTTATCTCGAAAATAACGATTAATAAGATAATATAATATGAAACACTACTTATCACTATTGCCGGTATTTATGTGGGATCCGTAGGTTGGTGATGCGGCTGTCAATCGGCACGGAGAAATTGGACTCAACGGCGTGTTATTTTTCTGGACTTTCGATTGTTTTTCGATTTTTCTTTTACAGTCGCGAATCCCGAATTATTTAAAGAATCAAAATTACAACTGGTTTCTTACGTAGATAGACACGTGAAAAAACTTCCGCGCAACGAACAACTTCTTAGCGGAGGTAGACAAAAACTCCTTTTTCTCAGCACAGGTAAAAACCCAAAATTCTTCACGAAGAAAACGGAACTGATTTTTTCAAAGGTACAAACGAAACTCATCTTCTTCTCAAAAATCGTTTTTTACCACTGAGCATTTCTCCCGTCTTTCCGCTTACCACTCCGGCAGGCGACCGAATCAGATCGATCCTTTCTTCCTTGGTCCCTGGTGATTGGCCACCTAACCGACAATAGGATGTCATTCGTCCACACATTCACACTCTCACCAATTATTCTGTTTTCCATGTAATGGACACATTACATACTATATTATTCTAATAAATATTCATTGTTGCCACAGCTCGCATTTTTATAGTATACGTAATTCATAATTGATGGTTTATCGTTTACAGCATTTCAATTAATTGCTTTTAAGTGGATCATTACATCCTTACCGATAAGAAGAGCTACGTGAAATCTTTCCATTTATTTTATTACAAAACGTTTAAACTTGTACTACCGCTTCCAGTAAATATTTTGTATCAGACAGTTCAGCTTTAAAGTTTTATTTATTTAGTTATTCTTTTTTTTCTTTCTACTTCTTCCTCTTAATTTTTCTTTCTACTTCTTCCTCTTAATTTTTCTTTTTACACATTTATCTTTCTTTCAAAATTTTATATTATTAATCGCTGAGTCATAAATGAACGTGTCTAAATAGAGAGCCGCTCTGCGATCTAACATCCCGAAAAATCCTAAACATTACTCCGATGGATTTCAAGATTTCCTCCAATAGCCCGAGAGCTCATCAACATTTTTGGGTAGGCATTTGAGGCACTTCAAAAACTTGCTCAATACGTTCTTTAATAATACCTAAATGCGAAAACACAGAGACCTGGCTGAAGGGTTAGGGGGCTTAAGCGACCCTTAAATATTTAATTGAGGCATGATGAAATTTTAATATGTTACAAATTTAGTATTTGAAGAGTTAAAAAATCAAAAAGCCAGATCATTTACCCGGGACAAAAGTGTTGCCAGATGCTTGCAAAGTTACGTTTTAAAAAATCGAAAAAATGTATTTAAGGCACGATGAAATTTATACAGAATAGTGTGGCTAAAAATAAATATTTACAAAAAAACAGATCGTTTCAGTGGGACATTTTACCTGCCAGGCGATTGAGAATGTTCAATGTGAGTGTGAGTGAGTAGCGCTATGGGTAGGTTAAAGTTGATTTTTCTTGCATTTCTTGAAAAACGTCGTCTTCTAAATTGTTTACCGGCGATGTATTTTGATAAATTATTCCAACAGTGTCGTGTAATGTGCCTTTACCTGAGGCAGTGTCAACAAAACGATCGAAGTTATCCACACCACCCATATATCGGTTATAATCTTTTACAATTTTCGGGCACGGCACTGAAACTTTTGTGCTGTTTTCTTTACTATAGCTTTTTACTATACTCTAAAGGAGGTTCTGCACCGACATACGAACTAACTAAAGATACACATCTATTATCATACCATTTTATTATAACATTCATTTTTTTCTCGTGTATTGTAATCAAAACTAGCGCGACCTAATTTCTTTAACTGTTTATCTTCTTTTAATTTACAATTTCTTAGTCGATTATTTAGTACGGTACCAGATGAAAAAATTCCATATTCTTCTCTTAAAAAATAGACTAATTCTAAAGAGGTAAACCAGTTATCAAAATAAACAACATAGGGTTGTTACATCTTTGGAATTGATTTACAAAGCGCCAATACCGCTTTTTGTCCTAAACCGAAGTACATATTTCTCTTCTTCACTAGTAAACGTGTAACCCATAAATGTTGTTTCACCACCATACGGTAAAAAGTCATAAATGATTCCACTAGCACCTGCTCTTACAAATAGTTTAAAACCCCATTTTTTAGGTTTATTTTTTATGTACTGTTTTCTGTTATTAGCTTTTGTACCTTTATAAGGTATCATCATTTCATCTATTGAAAAGCGGGTTTCATGGTTCACTTTGAGACAATTTCTTCTAACATGCTCCAAAATAGGTCTTATTTTGAAGTACCGATCATTTTCGTATTGGTCAATATTTTCATTATTTACAAAATGTAAATTTTGTTTTATTATTTCAAAACGTTTCCGTGACATTACATTTGCTATGCTCTCAATACGGAAGTTTTGAGACCAATAATCTCTAACTGATGGTGGATTTATTATTCCCATTATAAGTAGCACCGCAATAAAGTTTTAAATTTCATGAAAATTTGTGTCGACTGATTTAGACGTATTTTGGACGCTATACAAATTAGTTTCATTACTTATTAATTGATAACATTCTTCATTCATAAACATCGAAAAGTAATCGTATGGAGTAAGTTCTTCTGCATTATAAGTAAGTTATCTGTCAGTAATATTAGCGCCAAACCTGAAATAACTTTTTTTCCAGTTAAAATCCATTTTAACTTTTTTAATTAACTTTCTTTTCTTTATTTCCACAGCAATATCACCCGGTAGAGTAGCAATTTGTATTGCTTTTCTTTTCAGTATTCTGCAAGAACGTCTATTTGTTTCTATTCCAGTGATTTTAATATTGTCTAAAGATGCCACATTTACTTTAGGCTCCTGAAATTCTACTTCTGTAAGCCGTTGAGCAAATGAGGAAATTTTATTTGGAATTGTAATATTCTCTGGAGGCGATTTTTTTATTGATGTCACTTCAACCACTGATTCTTCATCTTCATTGTCTAATTTGAATAAAATTCAGGTAAAAATACATCAGATAAGTAAAAACATAAATTTACTAATTCTATTTTTATTGATTTCATATAGTCAATATTCTTATCAGGCACGTAGGTATACATTTTTCATAGGGGTCCCACGTTTATAAGCTTTTCTTCAGTAATTTTCCTACCAACTACTCACCGCTGAATAGAATATTTAATTTAACTTTAAATTTTCAAATTTATAATTTTTTTATACTTATTTGATTTTTAATTTTTTTAAAAAACTACAGAGTATTTAGTACAAATTTTGTGTATATTACATGTAAGGATCCGTTGAACCACTCCATACCTACGTGCTTAATTCTTATGCAAACATAATTGAGAATTTGAATACAAAAGGTAAAAAAAATGAAAAGCAATTATGTCGATAATGTTTTTGGTTCATTATAATTTCAATTAAACATCGTGCTCATTCGTATGATACAACTTAAAGTGATTCATTTTTACTCACCTGACATGTCTATTATTTCAACTAGTTCTCTCATTCCGGAATCAAAAGACGATGCTTCCGATTCACAGTCTGAATTTTTATTCAAAATTTCATCCTCAGAATATACAGAGTCATCGCCTTCTATATCTGACTCAGCAGACGGAAGAACAGCATTCATAATTTTTTCTGTTCTTGACTGATATCGCGACATTTTGAAAAAATTATCGCACGACACAAAAACCAACTAATATTCACAAAACAAATCGAAGAATTTTACTGCGCTCCAGTCTGTTTTTCAGTTTGTCCGTTCTTCGACAATAATTATCATCCCGCATTGGTTTTGTTTGTTACGGACATATAAATATATGTATATATGTGTGTATGTATTTATATATGCTCATGTATATATATATATATATATATATATATTTCAGGCAGTGTTCATCTATACGCAAATAAATAAAAACGCTTGGAAAATAAATTTCTTTGCAGTTGTAAATGCGCGTATATTTACTACAAACACCACCGCATAGCAAAAAAGTGATGATTCCTTCATTCCATGGCTGACATCTGAACTGTACAATATTTCCTTTAAATAAAGCGAAGTTTCCATATCACGACCGGTGTGCATTACCGAAAACATTCTTTACTAATGTCAAATTTCTACATCACGGCCGGTGTGCATTATAAGGAACATGATTTTTAAATGCTTATACAGCGAAAAAAATACACTTATTATTTTAAATAATAACATCATTTGAATTTTTACACTTTATTTTGTGTACTAACAAAAAAAATTACTGAAGTAACGTTCTTTCAAGCCATATTTTACAACGGAGAAACTTTATCATTTTAGTAAACTGAAATTTATGAAAATGTCAAGTATTCATCATTATATAGGAATCTTTTGAAAAGCCAACACTCTTATTTCTTTACACTGTTCTTCCATCCACCTGTTCTTGGCTTCTTTGATCATTTTCTTGACTTGTGTATTCAGGCGTTTGTATTAAGCTCCGTTCTTGCTTTTACGACTTCTCCTCTCATTCATCACATCGAGTATTTTGTCTATCATTCACTTTTTCCTTTTAATATTGTTTATCTTCAAATATTTCAGTTTCTGTAATAACTGCGTTCACTGTAGTAACATCAAAATTCTGTATCAAGTTTCTTTCAGGTTGTCTTTAAGCTGCTCTGAAATTTGGGCTCTTGTTTCTGCAGATTGTAATTTGTTAATATCCCATTTCTTATGCTCATTTTTGTTTTTTATTATTTTCTTCAATCGTAGTTTTGTTTCTGCAACCAGTAAATTATGATCGGAACCGATATCAGCTCCTGGATACGTTGAGGCTCGTTTGATCATATTCTTATACCTCCGGTTTATTAGAATACAATCGATTTGATTCCTGATTATGCAATCATCTTTATCATTTAGGGCCTTCCACGTATACAGGCGACACTTCGGTAATTCAACCCGGGTATTTGTTATAACCAAATTATTTTGTTCGCAGAATTCAAACAGCTTATCTCCCTTATCACTGCTATTGCCAAGTCTAAAATAACTAACTGAACTAACACGTTTTCCACATCCTATCTTTGCATTGAAATCGCCCATAATTATGAGGATATCCGATCTTTTAAGTTTATCTAATATCATTTGGATTGATTGGTAGAGTTCATCTGCTGCTTAATCATACTTTAGTTCTGCTGTAGGAGCATAAATCTCAATAATGCTTATTAGGCAGCGAGCGCCTTGTATTTGCAGAAGCATATATCTGTCTGATATGGATATAAAATTTACTACATGTTGAGCCATCTTCAGTGATACATTAGCCCAACACCATTTCTTGGGCGATTGCTTTATTCCTTATCATATCCTAAGTAGTAGAAAGTTCCTATACCTGATTATTTATGCTCACATATGTCTATAATGTCTAGTTGTAAACGTTTCATCTCTAGTAGTACATTTTGAAGTTTTCCTGATTGATATAATGTTCTGAAATTCCATGTTCCTAACTTACAGGTTTGGTAATTCACATGAGCAGACGGTGAGATTCTTCGCACCCTGTGCCCATTGAAGGACTGCACCGGACTCGGGGCCATATTCGTTTTATTTACTGCTATTGTGATAACCTGGGGATGAGGTACAGCGGTGGTTTCCTTTTTGCCTTCCGCGGGATTTTCTGTCGGGTTTTAATTATCAAATTAAGTTAGCACAATCTTTCTAAAAGTTCAAAATCCAAAATTAAACAAAAAATTCATGAATTGGCAGACAAAGAACTGATATGAGAACTAATAAACACGATAGCAATTATTATTTATAAAATTCACTATAATATTTCCATTCATAATATAAAATACATTTTTTTTTTTTTTTTTTTTTTTTGGCCTGAACAATATATAGTTTATTTGACCAGCAGGCTAACGTTCAAATCAGACTGAATTCACGGAAACAAAACAAAATAAAAAAATAAGAAAACATTTTCTTGTTTTTGTCCAACTGTTTAAACACTACTTATACTACTAGATAGTATGTATAAAGGAAGAAACTTCATCCTGCAATATGGCCGCAACTGTAGAGCAGTACCCGCAATACTCAGATGAAATTTAAGGAAACAGAAAGAAAAAGAAAATACAGATTAACATTGATCACATCCTGCAACATGGCCGCAACTGCAGAGAAGCGCCCACAATGCTCGATGAAACAAACTCGATAATCAATAATAACGCCATGTGAAAGGGAATAATTACTCCACTCCGAGTAGACAAATAAAAAAAAAAAATTCATTAGTCCGGACATTGATTGGATTTTTTAAATTAAAATTCTATTTCTTTTGATAAATGAAAACAGGATAAACAACGTATGATCACCAGAAACAACTAATTGAAAAATGCAGAATGGAGGATATAAATCACAGGACATCGGCTGTTCAAAAAGGAGGACTTTATCCGTAGATAGGGCCTCACAATTAAATAATAAGTGATTGATATCCTCGCGATACTCTGTGCTTACATGATCGCTACAATTTGAATGTAAATGGTTTCCATCGAAAAAATTAAGCCGCACTCTAGTATGACCTGACCGAAGTCTGCAACTAACAAAACGCCGAATTAAGTTAACCGGGATAGAAATAATATTATTATACCAAGGCATACTTGGTAGAGATGTTTGGACAATTTCATATGTCTTGCCTAAACTAGGCGAACTATTAACGAAGTTCTTCTAATCAGTACAGTTGTTCATTTTAATCATGTCCAAAATATCCATAGATGGTATAAAGAGGTATACTACCCCGTTTAAGGCCACTTCCTTAGCCGCTTGGTCAGCTATATGCTTGAAAATAATTCCACGATCACTAGGAACCCAGCAAAACTTTACAGTGCCTCCTTTATCTATAATTTGTATGTATTTAAACTTAATATCGTAGATCAGTGGGTGACAGTGATAATTAAAACTACTATAACTGAGCGCCAAGAGGCTACTAAGACTGTCTGAGCATATTAAGGTTTTTTTCTTAACATCCAATGATTTCAGTATAAAGTTACAAGCTTTATTATATAGAAGGAGCCGATCTGATATTTCCAGTTATAAGTCTCAGTCCGAGATTCTGCAAAGCATCTACTCTTCTCAAGAGTGATTTTGAGGCCGATCCATAAAAAACTGCACCATAATCAAATCTGGACCTAATGGAAGTTTTACAAAGAAGATTTAAAGTTGCCGGATCTCCTCCCCAAACAATATTGCTAATAGCTTTCAGCGGATTAAATGCCTTGGCTACCAGTTGTATTAACTATTGTAAATGGAACTTGTCGTCGCGATAGCCTAGTTGCTAGAGCGCTTGACTTCCGATATGGCGGTCACGGGTTCGATCCCGAGCGACGACGAACTTTATTACAAGAATTAAATAAATAAATAAACAATCGCTAGTAATCACGTGGAAGGCAATAGCAAACCACCACGCACAACATCATATGCGCGCTAGGTCAGTACACAGCAGACCCACACGGGACTGCACTGGTAGCGCGATAACAAGTGGCTACTATCAGTTCCGAATGAAGTCTTGCGTGTGTACACCTGCGTTGCATATATAATAATTGCTTAGTATACAAACCTATATCTGTACATCTAAAAAAAAATGTGAGAATAGGTTGTCCACCAACCGAATGGTTGAGGATATAATGATGAAATGGAACTTCCAAGTTAGTCTGGAATCAAAATATATACCCAAAAATATTTAACCCGCTTGGAAAATGTAATGTTTTGATTATAGATTTTAATTTCATTGCTCTGTTGAGAATAAGGTCTCAGAGTAAATAAAATCAAGCATGATTTAGATGAAGACAGGTCCAAATCAACTTTTTAAAAAGCGTCCAGAGAAGCGTTAACAGAAAATTGACTATCTTGAATACACGTGGAAAGATTCTTGTGTCTGGTATATACAACAAAGTCATCAGCGTATGATAAAACATATGATGTTGTAGATAAGCGAGTAGAAAAGATTGTTAAGATATAGATAGTGAATAATACCGGGCTTAGTACCGATCCCTGAGCAAGCCCCTTATAAGCTATCCGAACCTCAGTCTCTTTAGAAATCGAATTTAGAAAGTGGAGTGATCTCGTTATAAATAAACTACATAAAACATTAGTTAACGGGTGTGGAATTCCAATCCTAATTAATTGTTCAAACAAGATAGGAATAGAAACATTATCAAATGCCTCCTTTATATCCAGAAAGGATACCAGAAGGAATTTCTTGTCAATAAAATATTGGTAAGTGTCATTCACAAATTTGGCTGTAAATCTAAGATACCTAAACCCGGGCGAAATCCAAATATGTTGTAAGGAAATACTTTATTATTCTCAAGCATATTAGATGGTTCTTCACGACAAGTTCGAATGCTTTCCTTAGACAGTGAAACGGTACTACGCTGCAAAGCGTCTGACTCGCGTCCAGGGATGCCACCGCGGATTTAGTCCGCAGAATTATTAATTATTATTATGATAGTTATTATTATTATTAATTATTAGATTAGCCAAGAAATGGGTTTCGTTTTAACGGTTTGTATTTTAAAATTTATCTACAACTATTTTACTGGGACGGTCGACCGCTAAAAACACACGTTAATTAAACCAGATACGAACATAATATTACGACGATTAATAAATATAAAATAATTCAATACGTATCTCTGTTGTCGGCCGGGTGGTGCAAGATCCTGAATGACGGTGTCTCGTTGGTCCTTTAAATCGGTTGGTGTGCAGAGGAAATTCGGTCCGTGGTATTTTAAGAACAATTAACGAATTATACACCGGACACTTTTTTAATTATAACAATCGGAATTACGAGCGTTCGCGTTTTTAACAGTCGAATTACAGCCAGTGGCCCACTTGAGCGGATTCTTCACTTTTTTACTGGTCCGATGACCAAGACCGAAAAACTATAACGTGCCGACTTCGACCGTGACAAAAATTAGAGTGAGTCCGACCTTTTTTAGACGGTTTTGCTTGCCCTCGACTCCGGCTCATTCCAGTCGTTATTTTTCGTCGGCATGTTTTTTACAACCTGACCGCCGGACTCGTCGGAATCGCGACAAACAAAAACCTATGGTCACGGAGATCCTTTGACGCATTCAAAAAGGTCGTGCCTTCCCGGAATCTTTACAACCTGCGATGTTTTCGGGCCTTATTTTTTATGATTCGTAATACTCATTTTTTCCGAATAGTCCTCCGTGGGTGGCAATGCAGAATTCCTTTCTCCCTAGCCGACAACGGGATTACACATATACGCACACTTCGCTCACACCATTTGCCCGATATTCTATTAAATTAAATTTTTAATATTTTATTTATTTGTTTAATAATTTTGGTTTTATTTTGTTAATTTTTTGTCTAACCATGTAATGGTCACATTACAACAGGATGCCAAAATGGGTTCCTCGGCTTAGGGATCGGATACACCAGAAATCGTCTCCAATCCTCAGGAACTAAACAATGTTGTAGGAGGCCATTGAAGATGTTAATCAACATACTCTTAACATTTTCTGACATGTTCTTAATTATTGAAAATGTTATACCATCTATGCCCGGAGCTGAATTATTTATCCTGCTCGATGGTATAAAGAGTTCGGAGTAAGAAATCGGTTATAGTAGAAAATGCTTATCAACCATGCTTGCCTGTATAGTTTGATTAAATTCGTCTAATTCATCTGCTGTTGGCACGTGTGAAGGAGCCTTTGTGCGAACGAAATCACAAACCAATCATCATTCGTTACGGTGCTGTTCTGCACATCTCTGTTCTTGTAGCGCTTCGCTAATTACCAAATATCTTTTAATGGCGTATTCCTATTAAACTTGCCACAGAAACTTTTCCAAGCAGCTCTTTTACTAGATTTTAGCAATTCACGTGTTTCTGCAGCAATTTTTTTATATTCTGTATACGACGACATAGATCCTTCTATACAAAATTTTCTTAAAGCTTCATTATGTTCTTTAACTTTTGACTCACATTGGATGTAGCACCAGAGGGCTTAGGTAGTTTTTTCCCTCTATATAAAGTCGCTCAAGGTACTGATTTCTGTAAGGCTAAAGAAATAGCACCCTGAAATAGATTATATTTACCTATAGGGTCAATGATAGAGTAAATATTAGTTAGGCCCAATTCAAGCGTATCTTGGACTTTGACGCAGTCTGCCTTTGAAAGTTTCCATCTCGCGGTGGTCTGTTCAAAGCAGCGTGCCTGAGCATTAACACAGTTGGAAGTCTCTATATCAATATCAATAGCGGTAGGATAGTGGTCGGTCACTGTACCCATCGAGTGAGGAAGAACTCTCCATGAGCAATCAAGGACTATATCTTGTGAGACGAATGACAAATCCACTGGATTATTTGAGTAATGAAGGTTTCCTATTTTAGTCACGGAACCGTTATTAAGAAGACATAGATTATAATTGGAGATGATATCCATTACTTCCCAACCTGCCCTGTCATTGCAACTACAACCCCAGCATCTATTTAAGGCATTAAAATCCTTGCCTAAAACGACATTGTTCGTATTTTCCGAAGCTTCAACAAAAATTGTGGGGTCAATTGAATGATTGGGTGGAGAATAATATGAAATAAATATCCCAGAAAACCTCCTAATATTAACAAAGACCGCAACAGCATTAGATTTTGTATCGTTATTACGGTTTGTAAGATTTAGATTGATTTTACAGTGAGTTAGACAATTCGTAACCAAAATCGCAACTCCATTATATCCATCTTCTCTATCTTCACGGTAACAACTGAAATTATTAATGTGAAAAATTTTATCGATAGTAAGCCATGTTTCGGACAGTAAGATAATATCTACATCATGGTGAAATAAAAACAGCTCTAAATCGCATTTATTAGCGAGAATACTTCAAGCGTTCCACTGTAACACTCGAAGCATGATATAAGGAAAGAAAAGAAGGGAGAAAAAAAAATTGATACTTAATTTAACTGTTAAAACAAAAAATCCTGCTTTTATTTAGAAGGGGAAAAAATAAAAATATCTATGTATATAGAAATAGGTATAAAAAAACCACATAAAGCTATAAATGTTTGGATACATCCGAATTACTTTTGTGTCCATGTTGCATTATTTTTGTCATTAACATAAAATAAAAATAAAATATCGACTAGTTTCGACGTTAATCTATCCAGAAAAAGATAATTTTCTATTGGTTACGAAAAATGCCAGTATGCTTTTAATTATAGGTATTCCTAAAAAAAAAAAATTAATTATAGGTACGAGTACATAAAAAAATCTACAACGGCTGAACATTAATAAAAAAAGTACCAATGACATGATAAAAGACATGGCTATATTAAAAATTTAAAAGTAGCTGAGAAATACTACATTAATAAATTTAAATTTAATGTTATCAATATTCAGTTATTTGAGAGGAATCTGTTGTACCCGATGTAAAATTTAAATTTAAAAGTTACATTTAAAATAATCGTAATTACCTATGCTCGGCAATTCTTTTATTTCTTATTTATTTCGCCACTGATCCAAAAGAGAGCTTAAATTATGCTAATCATAAAATTCGTTGATTCGCCTAAATAATGTGGCATTAACTTTGAAAATAACGACCACTTTATTTTTATTTTATTTCTATACTTTCATGTACTTTATATTGTTGGAAACCGCAGTTACTGCATTAGGAAATATGCGATTCGGAAGATTTACTAATTTCAGTTAGATAATCGGTACCCAGAATGTTAGAGGTGTTCTTGAAGTAGGCAATCGCAGAATGCGTACGCCAGTCACAGGATCGAGACGAATGACGTAAAATCACAAAGCTATTGTCAGACTAAATGTTAATCACGATATCCTACCTATGGTGACGACTGTTGATGATGATGATATTGTGAATTAGCGCATGCTAAAGTGAATTTTATAAATATCAATATTTAATAAACAAAGAATCATTTCTGCTACTGACGGATTTATGATTTTGTACGTTGACGCATTAATGAGTGTTCTGGCTCCGGTGCGTTAATTTATTTCAATGAAAACAATTTTTATGTGAACGAAGACAAACATATAAAAACCGACGGAAATGAATATACTTAAATTTTAATAGCTCCCTCGGCTATACTAAAAATGTGCAGAAATAAAAAGCAGACAAAGAAGAAAAAGAAACAGTTTCCAATTTGACTATCCTAGCTGTTTACAATCATTACTAATTAGTTCGACTAATTACTATATTCGTCATTCCTACTCATACTAATCCCACTACTGCCATTATCCTCAACTTTTCTAATGGACGTCCAATTACACTATTTTAATATATATGATATATAATATATATATATATATATATATATATATATATATATATGTATATTATTTTTACACGTGTCAAATCAGTCTTTGATACATTCAAATAAATAATTAGATGTACTTCTGTCAAAACTTCAAACTAATTCGACGATAGTTCTGTAAAATTTCGATAATAAAATGACAGCTGATGGAATTGCGACGTTAATTTATAGAAATGCTCGATAACGGATACAGCGGGAAGTAGGCAAATATTTGTTTCGCTTCATCTTTTTCATTTTTTCGGTTGTCTACGTCACAAATTTTAACTTTACCGACATAAATCAATTGTGTACCTGCGCGATTAACCCCATAATTACATGCTTTTGAATTTTATTCGGACTATTTACATAGCGGCCGGTTCAGGCCCTGATTGTGGAATAAACAAACCAATTCGTCATTACTAATAGCACTCAACTCGACCGGATGTCTATTCCGTCTGATGTACTTTTTTAAATAGAGTCTATTGTTCTGCATGACTGTTTACGGAGAAGTTTCTCGACCTACGACGGTATGAAATCACGGTTAATTTTATTATTAATAATGCTTTTTCGCTATCGAAATAAGAAACTTACTAAGGGATTACACCGCTTTAAAATTTTCAAAAAATCGATTTTTTTCACTAACACGGCCGTTTGAACCTTTAAAATTAATATGCAATCGGGGAAATTGAAAAATGCTATTCATATTACCCCCTACATGTATTATAATTAAATAGCAACAGGAAGTATTTCATGAACGTGAGCAGACTGGTACTTGAAAATATTTTGCATGTTGTTGCAAAAAAAATGTTTATGTAGTAAATAATAATGTAATACATATGTAGAAATGTAATGAATCAGTTATATAAAATAGTAAATTATATTGCAATTAATTTCTTTTATAATCAACAAAAAAGCAAAACGTGTGTTTTAACTCCACGAGAAAAGGTAGCAGAGCGAGCTTATCACGTTTAAGCTGGATAAATTCATCAAGGCGACAAATAAGAAATAAAATAGTTGCGTGATGAAGACATCGAGAGCTGAAGCATTGACGTATCAGCGAAGAAACTGAAACCTGTTTGAAAATAAGTGCTAAATTTTTCCTATTAACAGTATAATAACACGTTTGAATATTCCAAACTTTTTCACGGTATTTCAGACGATTGCTCAATTCGCAGTGTGTAAAACTGGAAGCATATTGTGTCTAACCCCTAACGGCCGGGGATAGCCAAAACACTAGGACGATTGGTTTCATAAAAGTACCATTCAATAATAGAACTCCAGCATTTCTGTATCATCCGTCAAGTCCCGTGTCCTACGTAAGATCGTGGTGACATCATGTTGCTTTACGATTTTCTTCCATTTATCCCCGCTTGCCAGATGGAATGTACCTGACGTGCCGTACCCAGTTAGTGCCCTTACTTAATCAACCCCTTCGTATGGGACATCTTCTTCTGGAAAGGGGGGTTTTTCTTGTACCTCGCCCTGTATAATAGCATTTTCTATTGAGTTTGTTTTCTCGCTATACATATGACCGAAATATTTTATTATACTTTCATTAATTCTGATTAGCAACCTATTATGTTGGATTATACCTTTTTAATTGGTAACTCAAATGACAACTACTTCACCGAGTTGGACACCTCCAGTACAAATTTTACACACTACCTATTAGGGGAAAATATGCCGTGTAAAATTTTAAAATTTTGCAGATTTACAGAATTTGCCGTGTTCAATTTTTCACCGGTTTTGTTATAAAATTGGTGAAACCTTTTCCAATCGCTTCAAATTATGAAAAATCGATGAAAAATACTTGCGCGCGTGAAAAATAATTAACCGCAGAAACAGAAACTACTAAACGACGGTAGGATCTGGAGGAAAAGCGGATTTTTTCGATAACCTTGGCTAGCCGAGAAAATTACAGATTTTTTAATTAAATGTAAATTTAAAAAGCAAACGAGGAAATAGTAGGGTCTCAAAAACCGGTATGAAAGTTGAACGAATCACGAGTAGTCCATAGGTGTGCAGTTGTTGAAATTATTAACCGCTCCAAATTCTTTCGTAAAGTCGAGTATTGCTATCACATCGATGACGGTAAGACTCTCAAAAGTATCGTTGATACTCAACACTATAATAAAACAGTAGTACGTATAAACAGGAAAGAGATAGGTAAACAGTTGCACATTTGAAAAAAAAAAAAGGTACTATATAAAAAATTGAGGTGGTAAAGGTAAATTGAGACCAACAAACTAATTGATTAAATGAAAAACTAACACTCTATATAGTGCAGCTTTCAAACTATGCTGAAGATAGGAGGAGAGCAATTTGAGAAACTTCATAAAATAGTTACCGACGGGACAACTGTTTAATCGGTGACAGTTCACACAGTGTAAAAAAGTGAAAGCTATCAACCAGTTGCCGAAATACGGGTATGAACCATACCAGAATTTAAAGACGAAGTTTTTGAAAAACGATAGAACCTGTTTATACCGATTTAGGTAGGGAGATGCCTTATTATTAAAACTTTGATTAAGCGATAACGATGAGAGTCAGTTGTCAACTTGAAATGGCAAAACGGTATTAACTTCTAGCATCGCAATTTGTATTTCTAATGCTGGGTTAACGGATATGAGAACAGCAAGCCGATTTTATGTTCCTAAAATCGTCGTACATATTTCCTGTTTTAACTACGATTATAGAATAATCCGCAATATGTCGGTTTTTTTATTTTTTTTTTTTTGCGAATTTATTATTCACTCGTTACGTCTAGACGGTGAAAAATTATGTTATTGCGATCACTCCGATGAATTCAATGAACTCCGGGTAATAACATTTGATTAAGTGTTAAACCGAAGACAGCAGAATGATAATATTGCCTTAAAAATCAGGTTAAAAAATATCTCCGCTCTCAGATTAAAAAACAAATTGCGACATAAAAAATTGATCTTTTAACACGCACTGGCAATACGTCTGGAGCATAAAATACTAAATTGAAATTCGGTGAAAAGCAAAAATAATTGAAATGAAAAAAATCTTTAAAAGTATACTATGATTGTTAATAACATACTCGGTGGAATTATACTTAACAATGCTTCATTACGAGAGTATTATATTGATGAGATATGAAAGAAAACATGTAAAACTGCCAACAAGAGAAAGCAGTTACAGTTATGATAACAAATTTGCTACATGCGATCTGTAAGTGTTTAAAAAACGGATGCAATGCGGAAGAAAGTATCGATGAAATCAGCGAAAAGTACTCTGACTGAAATTTAAGAAGATGAGGAAAACTCGACCACATCGAAGACACTATAGCCTGTTTTCTGTTTCCGGGAGCTGATTTTTGCGCACATTTGCATCTCATATATTGTCTGCTCTTCTTTCCTTAAATGACTCATTCCAGACTATGACTTAACTCCTATTCTTCCTCATTTTTAAATTCCGGCTATATTTAATCTCTCTGTCTAAACATCCCTTCCTCCTCGTCCATATAGATACTTGACCTCTCTTAAATGCTCCACAAGCTCGGCTATTTGTCGTCTTTGTTTCGTAATGTGTCATTGCAGTTTGAACATGTAAAATAATTAAATCATCATCATTGTTGTTACATCCGCCATTCGGGAGGTACATGTGACAAATACTCATTAAAATTCTGTCATCTGGCTAATTTGGTTAGTAATCAATAATCTTTGTATTCGTTTTTTCATTAATTCCAGTCTCCTTCCTCCTCTTGAAGCTTTTCCTTCAATTTTCCCCTTTTCGAGGAGATTCGACACTCCCTCTCCTTTAGTCTTATGTGCGTATGTAATTTTTCTTCTTCTTTGTCATCAGATATTTGAAACTTGTCGACTTTTTGTTTAATACTTGATCGTTTATTATCTTATCTCCCCGCGGGATAGTCACATTTCAATAGCATTAATACCTTTTTTGTCATTACAAACCGCACACACACATACAGTACCATTAGATCCGTCCCCTCATTTCTATGTTTATTTCCTTATTTGTTACTAACGATTAATCGCGGCTTCGTTTTCGCGTAGCATACCTATAAATAAATATAAGTTTGTCGCGTTGCAAATTCATTCTCGGATTTTCGTCCGTTCTTTGGATATTATTTGGACCAAAGTAAACTGCTTGACCATTTCCTAAATGTATATCTAGATGTGTGACCGGAGGGAAATTTTCACGAATAGAAAATAACACAATATGCGTGCCAAACTGCTTCGGAAGTACCAATATATCTTCCGTTTTGACATGAACCCACTTTATCATTATGATTTTCTATCACAATTACAGCTAAATCGGATTCTTTGTTGACATACCTGTAAATGTTAATATATACATAAAGTCCACCTAAAATTATATGTACAGACAAATCTCTTACAATTAAAATATGATGTTATAATTATTATTGTTAAATTTAATTTCTAATGAAACCTGTTTTTCCACTCTTCTAGTATTCTTAGTGCAGGCTAGTAGGATCTGTACATTTGCAACTGGTACTGTGGAATACTGTTGAGGTATAGTGTAAGCATATGTAGGTTGTAAGTCGTTGATGCTGATTCATATCTTTGCACGGAGTATTCTTGGGCATAATGATGTAATCAGTGCACATATTGCACAGACCAACTATGGTAACGTCCCTTTTATTCTTTAGAACCAACCGGCGCTTTAACATGCATCTTAGTCTTCGTGTGGACATTGTGATAAATTCACCCGGCATGCAGGCTATAGCGTTTGGTCCAATTCTAGCTAGCGGATTAGGAACGATCGTTGGTTGCCATTGAAACGGAACTTTCATCTTGCCAGTTGTCAATAAGATCGGTTTGATTTTGTGACAAGATATTTGTTCAACTGATGGTGTGGGCAAGACGTTAGTAAGCACGTTCCAGAGTGGATTATTACGCATTGTTTCATTCTGCTTGAAGGAAAATGGGCGAGGCCCATCTGTGGTTCCTGCTGCAAGGCTATGATCTATTACTGGAAGACAACTGTGAACAGATGATTTCTTTTTATTCGCCGGATCGGCATATTCAGTTTTTGTTGAAGGCATATGCATGAACTGATCAACAGACAAAACGTTACTCTTCACTTCTACAGAATCGTCTGATTTCCAAAGCTCCTTTGCATTTTTCTCTAATTCTTCGCTTATAGTTGGAGTGCTTTCAAACATATTCTTTCCAGGACCAAGTGATATGCAAAGTTCCTGTTCGACGCATTTACTGATATATATGTCACATGGTTTACTGAACATTTCGCATTGAGGTTCAGCAATATTATGTGATATATCACCCAGGTCGGAGGAAGTAAATGCTGCTATAATCGGATCCTTTCCAATTAAACTGCCTTTTGAATTCATTTTCTGTCTGAGGCTGGTGGGCTGTACATAATCCCTCTTCCTTTGTTACTTCTTCATCGTTTGGTATTTTTTCTTTTGTCCGTTCTATTAATATCATAGTAAGTCGTAAAACCTGCTCAGTGAGGTTTCGAACCATCTCTTTTAACTGTTGCATTTCGTTTTGTCCCTCATCGAAATCGTTTGAATCTGACTCCTTTGGTTTTTTACTTGTGGTCATCCGTGTTTCCATGATTGACAAATCTTTACTATTAATGCAGTAATTAAATTTTATATTACTTTTTATTGAGGAGTGTAGTTGGATGTATGTTGGATATTCCAAGGAAGAAAAATTTCAAATAACAAAAAAAATAAAAATCTTCAAATAAGGTGAGTTCCCCTCCCCATATGGATAATTTTCAAAATATAGGACATTTACCCGTGACTGGCAAGGCAAAACACAAATTATGGTAAACTATAACATTTAGAATAAAACTATATATATACACATATCTATAATGCATACATGCATATAGGGAGAGCATATTAAATTTTATTTTGTGCATATTGTTTTTATATCATTTATATATAAAAAATAAAACAAAATTAAAACATAATAAAAAAAAAACTTCCGATAGGACTTCCCATGTATTGTAAAGTTACTGTTACTTTTAAATAATCTCTTAAAATGTATGCGTACATTTTTTAATTCTTACGTTGTTGACAAAAAAAAATAATTTTAAATTTCTTTTGAATAAATCCGATAATATAATTTTATTTACAATCGTTTTAATATAGTTTAGATTCAAGTCTATTAATATTCAAACCATATCTAGTTTATATGCTAGACGCTTTAGTTGTTTTTAAATTTATCAATAAACACAAATAGAAACAAAGAATTTACAGTTTATTCTGTTAGTTCCGTTTATGCGAGTATTTTCAGTTTCATGTGATTTAATGTAAGTTGTCATACAAATTAATAAAAAAAAAATTAAATCTAAATAAGTAACTGATGTTACGAAACATTCTTCAATAAATAATTTAAAAAATTTACATTTCAAATTAAAGTATAAGCCCACCGGACGAACTAGTGTAAAGAACTAGACGGACGAAAATGAACTAACGTAATCTTTATCGGAATATATATATAGTTTTACATCTATGATTTATAGTGCTAGATCTATTTAATAGTTGCGTTTACGCTAAAATCTATAAAAATAAAATGCCGTTTAACATAGATGTTCTTTTTGTTAACAATGTATATTTTACATTTTTAAATTTCGAAATAATTCCAGTATCATATCAATAATACTTATAATCAATTTCGGTATTTAAATTTTGAAACATTCGATTAATATACATAGTAAAATTATAAACACTGTCTATAACGAATTAAATTTGTTTAGAAGTTATCGTTTATGTAACGCATAATATAATTTCATTTTACAATGTGAAATGAAAATTACTTCTAAAACGAAAGATTTTTATAAAATAGATTGATCGAATATTTTATAAATATCAAAACTTAGTAAAAACAAAAAAAAAAAAAAAAACGTTTTTAAATATTTATTGTTGCATTAATAACAATTAACGCCAGAAAACGTAACTATATAGGCGTTTTAAATTGTTAGATGTAACATGACGATATAAGAAGAAGAAAAATTGCATACATTGCCCACAAAATTAGAGAAGAAGGCTTATTCAATCTGGTGACACAGGGGAAAATTAAAGGAAAACCTCCAAGAGGAACAAGGAGAATGGAAATTATGAATACGAACACAGGAATTAAAGACTTCTTCCTACTAACAAAATTAGCCACATGCCGGAACTTATAATGTTCGTGACGTGCAACCTCCCGAATGGGAGATGCAACAATAATGATGATGATGAACACATTACATCATATTAAAAATATGATACGACATAACCGTGTAATTAATAACCAAAAACCGAATATACACAAATTAATTTAAAGAAATTAAATGCGCAGCATCAAGTCGCGTATTGATCGATAATTAAAAGTTTCCAAAAATTTTAATTAAAAAAAAAAATAAAATTATCCAATCGAATTATATTTACATCGTTAACTATTTAAACATGTTAACATTTAAATAAAATGTATATATTTATATTTTTTCGTATATATGTCCGTAGATGTTTATGATCGTAACCACGCTCTGTTACAAATTTATGCTTTTATAACGCATATACATTATATAATTTGACATCCGGAACACATTCATTACCCCGAACGATTAATTAAAACAATACATCTACACTAACATAACTGTGAATAAATAAAAGAAATATAAAAATAACCGAAAATGTATTTTTCTATTTTATAAAATTTACGATTACCTCATCATATTAATATATTGTGTTTTGCCCTGCACGCCATTAATTAAATTTTAAATTAATTCGAAACATCCTCGGTACATCCAACCACACTTTGTATGTTTTAGTTACACATAATTTTCATTACTTTTACAAAAAACAAAATATTATTAAATTCAGCACAATTCATATTGAACAACTTCTTCGTTCAACGTTTTTTCAAAATTTCAATTCTCTACTTCTAAAACCACATTTTCGATCATCATTGTCTCGGAGGAAACAATGATGATCATGTGATTGGCATAGACTAATTATTTAATATATATATATATATTTATTTATTTATTTTTTATTTTTTAAATATATATATATATATATATGTGTATGTATGTATATATTATCAAATTTTTATTTTCATAAAAAAAAAAATTATTAAAAATTTTTTTACTCATGTGGCGAGTATCTGTCTCGCTACATATATTTATACTTAGATATAACGTTAAATAAGCTAAAATTGTTCGTAATTTTTGTGTTTTTGAATGAACGTTAATAAGAGTGTCGGGCACTCACACAATGAACATCCTGTGGGACCTACAACTTATTTAAAAAAAAAAAAATATGAGAGAAAAGAAAAATAATGCGAATGCAGCTCAGTTGAAAGACTGAGCGAGTCATTTTAACATGAATGTATTCGAAAAGAGAAAAAAAACGTAATAAACGAAGCCCGATAATGGTTTTGATTACTTCAGCAATAATATGTTATTAAGGAATAAGAAAAAAGTAAGAGAAGGAAACTGTGAGCACTGAAATTATAAAGTTAGTCAACTGATTTTAATTTTTCATCTTGTATATTAAGGGAAAGACTAAATAAGGAAGGAAAGAAATAGAAAAGAATAGAAAGAAAAATATTCAGCCCCGAATCTTTTTACTTCTCTTCCTTTTTTCTTTTTAATTGTAGATCAACTAAACTTTGCTGTGAATAATCCTACCTCTTTGGTTACTCTTTATTCCTCTTCCACAATTTCTTCCCTTTTCATTAAAAATATTTCTACAATAATCGTGAGGATATCGTCTTCAAATTTCAGAACGTTTAGCAAAGCATCACTTGAGCTTCTTCGATTCTATTACTGTATACTATTTTCCACTGTGTTGCTTCCCAGCTAGTTATTTTTCGTTCTTTACCCTTACTATTTTCTTATAATTTTTCCCAATGCTTGGCCGTATAATGTTTTGTCTTTGAAGTATATAATATATATATATATTATATCACTGCTTAGTTCTTGAGGCTGTGCGGTCTTTGCAACGGTGATCATGTTCCTTTAGACATATCAGTCTTTCAGTACACGAATTTCTTCTAGGACAGTGTGAGTCCCACTTACAATTTGTTAATTTTTACGGCCAATTTGTATCACTATTTCATTTTGATCTAAAATGGTAATTATTAATAATGTTCGTGTCAATGCTACTCAGTAGTTTTTCTTCTTGCCGTATAGCTCGACGCGGAAACACTACAACGTCACATCTAGATTTCGTATCCATGTCAACGCTGACGCTGACATTTCGTGAATTTCATTGACAGTTCCACCAAAAGCCCTGCGTCGGCAGTACCGCACAATATGTTCAATCACAGTCGCAGGCAGAGTTATATTTTATATTCTATTCCACCGGGCTCTGCAGATGCGTTTTAACTGCACCCATTACCTGCGAGACAAATCGAGACCGCTTACTGCAGGCAATACGATTGGCTTCCGTTTGTCCGTGTTTGATAGCTCCTAACCTGAACTTCACAATCCCCGACGCTCTTATCAAGGGTATGGGACTTACTTTATTATTCCAGAAACTTTTAATTGTGCCATCAAAGTGATCTGCAATGAGACTGTCGAAAGTTTGCATACCGATTTCCTTGACTTCAAAAGAGTTAAACTCACCATGAACTTGTTTATTGGCAGTTCGCGGTTAGCTCGACACTTTAGCCATTCTCGTACTGCAGCAGTTTTCCTATGAATACTTGGTGTGGCTACTCGGGAGCCAGGCAATAGGCGTTCGTTTTAGTATTAATTCATTACTTGTGTTGTCGGTACTCACCAAGTGTAAACATTAACCTAGAGCTCGAAAGAAATTTTTTTGTATATTCTTAATTTACAGAATCGGGATTCGAAACAAGTCCTGATCGAACATCTCTGTACAACCAACTTTGCTACGGTTCAGTTAACTTCCTTGTTCCTTTTTCTTAATTCTGATGATCCTTTCGAGACTTTGTTCTTCACGATAGCATGAACACTGTCAGAAAGACTGTAAACGTCCTATTGGTAACTCTACCTTCATCTTATTTGCAGCATTAACTACAGCGTTCTTCTATATATTTTCCCGTTCTACATCAGTTTTCGGTAATATCGCTCTTATCGGTATCTTAAGATTCTCTTGATTTTACCTAGTAAAATGCCTGAATTTCGATGCCCTCCTGCAATAGTTTCCGGTTTTTTGCGTACTTACCGCGTCGTGCTCGTGGACACTACTCTATTTTTGGTAAACACCGAGCTTAATAATTTGTTGTCACTTAAGAAATTTAATCGGCTTTTTCAGTGTGGTATACTGCGATGCAACGAAAAATATTTTTATTCTGAACGCGAATTCTATACACCTAGCTTTAGTCAGTTCTGGGAACTCGCCCAACAACCCCGGTAGCGCTCTAGCAATACAAATAGGGGGTTCCCGTTATATTGGAGAGCGGAAAAAAAAAAAGAAAAAAAAGCTGATTTCAAATATGTGCGAAATTTAAACATTTCTGCTCGTAAACATTAAACGTTTCCCATCTTTTTTTTTAAAGATGACCAGCTCCAATGGTTCGCTAGACTCCGGTCCGAGTTGGCGAAAGAAAAGTGACAGCGCCGAAATAGGTGACGACAACCGGCTAATTAGCAATGTAATAAAAGGACTTCTACTGTTAGCCGGAATATTCGATGTAAATGAAAAAGGGGTGAACGCGTTCAACGAAAAACTCTACATGGTTGCCCTGAACGGTTTCTACATGGCCACTTTTGTCGGTCAGATCTCAAAGTTGTTCAATTCGGACGATTTGCTGTCGATATTCGACGACGCTTTTTGTGCCTGCGGCTTCCTGAACTGTTTCGTTTACCTGTGGGCTATCCGATTCGAAGCTGCCACGTTTCGCAGTATCGCCAAACGTATTACCGGCCGAAACGGATTCGAGTACATCAGCGGAACATCGTACTTTGTCGAGACCAGCTCCGTTTTGAAAAAGTTCTGCATCCTGTGCGGTCCGCCGTACTTCACAGCGGTACTGCTTTTCTCCAGTTTCCCGATAATCGTTACCGTATTCACCGATTCGACTCCCGGCTCACCGGCTACGATGGTCTACCCATCCAGTTATCCGTGGTCAATAAACGGCACCTGGTCTTACATCGGGACCATGCTGTTTGTACAATTACCGTCCATTTGCATTCCGTCGCTGACTTATACGGCCACTGTAGGTTTCGTGTGTTGCACAATGATGAGCCTACGACAGCATTTTCAGATAATCGAACGGCTAGTGGACGAGTTGAGCAGAAAGATAATGGTCCTCCGAACGTCGACGAACATTAACGACGCAACCATCGATGACGAAAAATCGACTAAAAATGATCTCCGCTCGGAACTTGGAATAATCATCGGTTACCATCAGTTTCTAGCCAGGTAAAAAAATTCACAATATAACTATAAAAACCTACAATACGTAAAACACGTTTTAATAATACGTAAAACACGTTTTATTAATACGTAAACTTTTTGTATTCATTCGTAACTGCCTTTTCTTTGTACTTTTAAGCGGTTCACGTGACTGTTGACTGTTATTGTCCAAAAATCGGCCAGGAAGAATATTTAAAAATCCATATGCGGGTTGATCATCTCTAACTGAAACGAGAAAAAATCGTTTACCGCTCCAAAATTTGGATAATTATTGCAAAAGTTTAAAATTTTATGTTTAATAATAAAAAAAAAAGAAAGAAGAGGAAATTAACTTGTCTTCTTTAAACGTGCACGTCTGAATTTTTAAACCAACACCGGGATTTTTTTTCCTTTTTATGTGAGCTTACATCTCCAACTCAAACTTATCATAGCTCTTACCCATCGGTTATTGAATTTTTATAAATTTCGTTTATTAATTAAATTATAAACTTAAAATTTAGTAACAATAGGCATTTAATATATGCAAACGTTTTCGAAAATATCTCACTAGCGAAGCACGCAGTGGCTTAAAGCCTAAACTGTTCAAAAAAATTCTACGCCCCATTTCCTGTTAAGCTTTTATAACATTCAGTTTTATATCTTAATTTGAATCTGAATTATGCAACGTAGCTCGATTACAAAAATAGAGGGTTCGGTGTCAAATTTTCAACACTGTTGACAGACAAAAATCTCTATTTGAAAATGCAGTCTGCGTCACAGGCCGATAGGTTCAAGCTGATCGACGCAGTTGACTGGATTATTTGCGTTGCTAGCGATACGTCAATCTATTATTTTCAGTAGTCCAGGCGAGGTTTTAATACTTTAGCGATCGATGGCAGTGGAGATAGATTTACCATTATTAAAATTAGAAATTTGCGCCCCTAATAAAATTTATTTTATATTGTTTTTTTGTTTTTTTTTGATTTAACGAAAGTATCATTGGTAATCTTCGACTAAGATAAATTTTTCGTCATGCTGCTGTCCACGCTTTGCCACACACATGCGATGGTGTTTTCAAGATAGTTTTTAGCGAGAAACGAAAAAGTTAAAGTGCAAGAGGAACGAAAGTTTACAAGCTGCTAGAAAAGAGGTGGGGCTGGCTTTTTATTCTACAATATGCGTTTCTTTTATGCGTTTTATTTATGCATTTCTTTTATGCCTTTCTCATTTTTTCGGATTCTCAAAATAATTAATTATTCGGTTAAACTTTAACAAGTTATCATTCCTGAGTTATATCACTAAGAGAGAGCTGCGCAATCAAATAGAATATTATGAGGGAGTTTTTACAGACGTTACTGAGAGCAAACAATTTTTGCTTTATACGCCGTCGACGAAATGAAGGCTCAATCGGAAGCTTAATGTAGCGTACGGATGACGAAGGAGGATTCAGCGTGAATTTTCCATTTACGGGTTTTCTATTTAGGAATGCGCTGTCGTTCACAGTCGGAATCCAATTCTAATAGATGGAGAAAAACGGAAAAAGTTATTAGACATGAGAAAGCGGAGTCCAACAGGCCATTATCAACGCCGACATATAGATGCGCTGACCAGTTTTTATATTGAGCTAGAATAAATGTCGGATTCTAATTACCGGTAGGCATTTTTCGCAAAGGGGGTAGAAAATAACTAACCGCACGGTCATGAAATATGCCGAGATAAATACCAATCCATGAACGTGTATTGGAATCTTTATCTCATCTGCTGTCTGATATAGTGGCACAAGCAGCGACGGTTTAGCGGTTCGAAACGATAGCGTATACACATTCACTATCGTATAATTACGAAGAGGAACCTCCTTTTTTATTTCTTTTCCAGTAAATTCATTAACAATAGGATATTAGTGGCGCAATGCAGCAACAAGGTATTAATTAATGTTTGAACATGAGCGACAGACACCTCTGGCAAGGCTGTTTCGAAACTTGACGAGGAGGTTCAACGAGACCGCCAGCGTTGCTCTAAAATAGAATTACTTAGCGTTCTCGTGTCCCTAATATCAGTTTATGCCGTGAAATTTTTCGCATTGTTGGAAAACGAAATGACCTTGAATTTTAGCAAGAAAGGGTGCACGTAATAATAACAGGCGGCTGCTTGAACAGCCGCCGGGGTCGAGTTAATAGAATCGAAAACGGCGTGTAATTGTGTTCATTTAATTTTTAACAGATACATAGAAGACGTAATAAAGTGCTTTCAAGGCATAGTAACCGGTACTCTAGCTACCTTCTTTGCCGTTATGGTAATGATACCGTTTCTAGTGACCACTGTAAGTAATTATACTTTTGTTCTCTAATAAAAATTATTCCTCAACAATTAATCTCGACATATTTTAAAAACACCGCCCGTTTTCACGCGCTTCTAACTATTTTTCCCGTATTACAATTCATTTTTATATAAGCTATAAATTACCGAAAGAAAAAAAAAAAAAGTTAATTGGAAAGTCCAATGCAATGTAAATAATTCACATAATATTGCTTCCCAGATCGTTGTGAGACCCGATATGTCAAGCTGAGACCCAGGGCTTATTTAAAGTGCTAGAATAACAAAATTACGCTTTTTTATAATGTAATCGAGAATCATATCGATGGGTAAAGTAAATTTAAAAATATACAAATTTTGCAGTTTCATAATGTACATATTATGACCCGATAGGTGGACTATTACATATGAGACCCCTTAAGATTTTGTACAGACGCTACGAAGCCCAACATTGTTGCCGCATGATACTCTACTCGGCAGATGCTATCACTGCAGTTTTTTTCTGTCAGCGCTACGAGACCCGAATTGGTTTGGTTTTAGTATTTTTCAGAAGTTTTGTGTTCACGATTTTTTATGTCCAGGATTTTTTGTTGTTGCTTACTATGAAAAGCCGAGCAGATTTAATTTTGAGTTTAGCAAAAACTGGGAAGTTTATTATTCATACATATTTAAAATTTATTTATATTATGAAACTAAATATATGTGAAATGAACTTGTAATGGATAAATACAGTGACATACATATATAAACACATAGAAACTGGAAATGGTAGATAAGTTCATTTATTTAGGACAATTGATTAAAGGAACAAACGATTTAGAAGATGAAATATCCAGAAGAATACAATTAACATGTATGGCGTTCTCAAAACTTAAGAATATACTCAAGGACACTACTAAGTCGGAAAAAAGAGTATTTGACCAGTGCGTTTTCTACCAGTTTTAACATATGCTAGCGAAACATGGGTATCAACAAAAAATAAGAATTAATCAACGAAAAATGGAAAGGTCTTTGTTGGGAATTACTCTGAAGGACAAATAGACGAAGAGGCGTATCCGAGAAATAACGAAAGTCACAGATGCAGTATATATCATTAAAAATAGTAAATGGCGATGGTGCGGATATGTGGCTAGAAACGAAGACCGCTGGATAAGTGTGGCAACATCATGGAAACCTGATGGCAAACGACCCTTAGGACGACCGAGAATACGATGGACAGATGAAATTCGAAAATTCACAGCAAACTGGCAGGAAGAAGCACAAGATCGCAGCGTTCGGAAAAAATTGAGGGAGGCCTTCGTCCAGCTGATAATGGCTAACGAAGAAGAAGAAGAAGAAGAAGAAGATTTAAAATTTATTAATGGCGAATCTAAATATTTTGATCTCATTTAGCAGATACCACATACGATTTTTGAAAAGAAATGAACTCGAACGTAATAATACATAAAATAAAATTTTTAATAATTTCATTCTTTTTTTTTCAACAAGTGTTCATCCTGGAAAAATTTTCATAATAATTTTTCTAAACATTGTTTTTTTGTGCTTCATCTGTTTAATCTAATTTAAATTTTTTTATTTCATTGTCTCTGTGGTTATGTGGTTAAATTAAAGAAAGATTGAAAAATTTGCTGAGATGTTAGTGAATCATTAGTTAAAGTGTTTACTTATTAGCAATAATAAATTGAATTTGTATGTTAAAAAGAGGCCAAAAAACGGTTCGGGTCTCACAACGTTTGTACTGGTCTCACAACGTGAATTGGTTTTCCAGAAACGTACCTGTCTATAGTCAAATATAAAGTTTTAATTTTATGTTTATACTGCACCATGATTATGGATTAATATCCGAAACTAGTCGGCAGTTTATAAAATAATTTTAATTATATTGTTTATTAAAATTGGTGTTGTTCGTTTAAATTACAAATAAATCAATATTTAAACAACAACAACAACAATAATAATGTAAATAAGTAATTTTAAATAATAATTGTTTCGATAAAATATATAGATATGTTACCATATACATACCGTTTGATAATTTGCTAATATGATAATATAATAAATAATTAAAAAACAAAATAACCAACATTTAAAATAAATATTAAATCAGAATATGTTGGAAATGTTTTTTCGTCAAGAATATCCCTATCTGTGGTTTTTCACCATTAAGACTTTGAAGTTTTTAAAAAAAAATTGCAGACTTTTACTAGAATATGAATAATTTTTATGTACAATTATTATACGATAAACCTATGTTTTACTAAAAGAAGTTGTACTTTATGCGCTTTTTGGAAAACAGTTTGTAACCTGTTTTCACCCCTTAAAATTCGTGTTTTCAAAAAAAGTCTCTTATTTGATATTATCGCTTTATACGTTTCTTTGAAAACAATTTTTAACCCCTTTTCAATTATTAAAGTTCGAATTTCCAAAAAAACTTTTTCGTTTGACATCTTTAGTATGTTTATTATATACTTACATGAAATTTCACGTAATAATCGTTTGGGCTGTATTCGGTTTTCTCAAAAACTCGTTGTTGCACTATCCCCCCTTATAATTTGGAAGATTTAAAAAAAAAAAAATTACACACTTTCATTAGACCATATAAGGTATTTTTATTGCAAAATTTCGAACTGGTAAACCTATTTGTACTGAAACTATAATATTTTAGATAGTTTTTGGAAAACTTGAATTTTTGTAATGTCTATTTACATAGCGTAATTGTACATTGTGCCGTTATGCTACGTGCGAATTGCCAGCTTCATGGGCCAAGTAGCTTCAAAAGGTATGTTAATAACTGTTGAACTACTTAAATATTTCCGGATATATATATATATATATATATATATTAATGACTACGTGTATACATCATTGAGTCATTTTAATTCGACAAAAGGTCATGGTAACCATGATAAGTGACCGAACAAATTGCGTCATCGATCTCAAACGCTCCGCAACAGTCTAAGAAGAAATAGTCCATAGTTCTACAAGCAATATTCGTCCATCCAGTAGGACAACGTCTGTTGCCTCCATGTTCTCTGCTCTCATAACATAAATAAAAAATCATAAATTCCATTGATTAACAGTGAACACAGTCTCTTTCTTTTCTCTTTTTTTTTTTTTCTTTCATTGCGCTCATCAACATGGACATTGACCTAAGGAAAAGAGAAGAAAGAGAATCAGATTTTCATGAGATGAGAAATAGTCAACAAAAATGTATCAAGCGTTTGAATGACAGAAGAGAAGGAAGGGAAAAAATAAATGAAGCGCTGTCGGTAGTGGGAACATTGCTTGATAAAGGAAAGAAGTAGAAAGAAAATCGTTTCATTGAAAGCGAAGAGCATTCAAACATAATGCGATCAGGGTCACATACAAAGAGATCGTTGGATGGATGTAGAGGACAATATGGAGATGGCGCGGCAGAGAACCGGAAGCAGACTGGAGCACAGTCTCTTAATTACAAGACTTATTTTAAAATTGAGATATTCGTTCTTTTTGTTGCTCAAAATATTGGGCATCTCCAGCATCACATTAATAAATATGCATTTCTTGTAACGACCATGTCTTAGTTCCATAGAGGAACACAAAGAAGACTAGTGTACCAGCCTTATTTTAACTGCTTTACTAATAACCGAGTCCGTTCAAATTCTTCTCAGATGACCAATTGCCTTTCGATATTAATGATTATATCTTGACGAAAAATTGACCGAAATTCTAACTAACAATTAACCAAATGTAAACTCAACTTGATTAACTTGAAATTAGCGAACAGGATTAAAAATTGAATAACTGATTAATAACTAATGATCGAGTTCGTACATGTTTTTATGATAATGAAATTAATCATTTATAGTTACTGAGAGCGTTAGAAATTATAAAACCTTTTCGTTTTTTTGTTGTTTTTTTTTTTTTGTTTTGTAATATATTAAAAATAATACATAGCAGTTTTATAACTTTGGTCAAAAGGTTTTTCATGGTTCGAGTTTAATACGCTATGAAATTTGTGCAAATACAGTAAAATTAAACACATTAATAATAATAATTAATAATAATAATAATAATAATAATAATAATAGTAAATTGAATTATTAAGCTGTAGAAAGTTTAAAATACAATACTCGTATGTTAAAGAATTTAAATAGAGATTATAAAAATTTTTAAAACTGCCCCACGCGGAATATGTGACTATATATATATATAAATGATTCTCATTTTTATGCTTTTGACTTACGTAAAAATCTGTTGCATTTACACCTGCCACATTTAGTTTCCCCATTAATCCGGCTCAAATTTCTGCACATTTATTTTCTCACGTTTGTTATGCGTCCTGTTTTGGATCCATCTGTGGCCACCAAACAATATGTTTAACAGTATCTAATATCATATACTTTTAAGACAGCCTGCAGTTAGTGTAATGCGTAATACAAATTAAACACTTTCTCTCTTAATTATCGAATTTAAAGTTTATATTAGTACGTATGTAGTCTAATAGCAGAGTAAAGCTAAAATATGTGTGTTTGTAATTGTAGAATAAATTGTTATAAATAGAAAAATTAATTTCCTAAAAATTAGTATATGATCTTACGCGTGTAACTACGTACAGAATGAAACAATTTCAAATTAGTTTAATGAACAAAATTGACGACGCGTTATGATGCGGTACTTGAGATTTCTATAATTTTACAATGTACACACTGCCAAAATCTTAGAAATTAAATCTTAAAATTTTTCATGCAAAGATATTGTTCGACGTTTAATTTATTCAGATGTTTCGTATTCATAATGATTCATTATTTTATCTTAATGTTAGATATATTAAATTATTAATTTGTCGCTAAGTAATGCTTGAAAGCGACTTTTTCATACTCTCTGCTACCTAAAACGAACGATATATTAATTTATTAATTTGGAATAAAAATAAACATTATACTCAGATTATCCTTTAAATTCGTTTGTTATACTCTTCTGCTTATTTTCATTGAAAAATTACTATATTTACATTTAATAATAAATATGATAAACAATTCTTTATTCGATTATTCGATTATTCGAATATTAATATAAAACCGTAAACGGTCGATTATATTTCATGTTGTTTTTTTTTCAAATTTTCCCCCCTTTTCAGATTCAAGGATACTACTTATATCGCATGAAGATGATGTGTGCTGCCACTGTAATCCTGATTATCTTTTTCATCTACTGCTTCATCGTTGAAATGATTAACGACCTGGTTAGTAAACGAATTTTTGTTATATAGTTCAGAGTTAGACTAACGACCACTAGAGCGCATTCGACAAACTAATTTTTGCTTGATGGATTGCATGAACCAGAAGAAAAATAACTGACTTCGGTGCGCATCTATTTATGTTCTACTGTATCGAGAACAGATGCATAAACAAATAATTCCAATTGCGTATAATGAAAATACTTTCTTTATCTGCCGGCAACAAACTGGTAATAAATAAAGACTTAACATTGAACTAGTTTATTTTTTCCTGGTTAATGGAAGAACTAGCCCGCGTTGGTGGAGTTTTTTTTTTCTCCTTTTCAGAAATGAATGATTTCTAAAAACGATGAATTGCAGAACGATCGAATTTTCAAAACTACCAGTAGATTATAAATTTTTAGTCGTTTTCATCGGGACGTAATTTACCTATTCTTTTTTAAGACAACTGTTAATAGACGAAATAAACGAAAATACAAAAACAGCAGACAAATATGCAAATAAATGAATAATTTAGGCGATGTTTTGAAATTCATTTTTTATTTGACTTGAGATCATGTTGATTTTTCATTATGTATTTCCGTACCGTAATTTAACTTTAAATCTGGACATTGGCTGAAGGAGTCTCTATCGTTTCAGCCTCAACGATTCGTTCTCATTACGTTTTGGCCCGCAGCCCGCTTCGGCCCCTCATTTTTCCAAGTAGACCTAGTTTAGTGCTAGTAAGTTTTTAATGTTTTTTTTGTTTCAGTTAATATAAAATTTAAGGCGTAAAATAATCATTGAATCAAAAAATCACTCGCGCGAAATTAGGAATTAATTTGCTTAGAAAATTAAAAATTTTATTTCCTTTTACGAAGAGACTTGAAATGCTGATTATATAACATATGTTCATTTAGAGCGGATTATTTTAATACAAAATTTCGGAAAAAATTAATCAACCATAGCTATAATTTCCTATTATGACGTTTTTTTTTTTAAGAAAAATCCATGTGCTTTATAATAAATTTTTACACGAAAAGAAAATGGAAAATAAATTAATTTTAATATTTATGAAAAAATACTAATTTGAAAAAACCAAAATCGATCCAGCATTTTAATTTTATTGAAAAAATTTATTTGTTCGTCTTAAGCGGTTATTGTCTAATTTTCATATTTGTGAATATAATTTTTCATTCCAATAAGTTTTAACGGTGATTCTTTATTCTGTGACCTTTCGAGTCTTCGCATTCTGTTCCTATTCTTTCTCATTTCTCTTCTTCAATTTTTCCTTCGTTAGCTTCTTTCGTTTTTACTATTTCAAACTTTTCCTCTATATAACTTCAATCGTTTCTAATTATTGGCTCTGGGTAAACGTCTACACCGCTGACACCCCTCCTCGCCAAAACAAAAATAAATGTTAACATATGAGATCAGGATTTTCATTATTTTCCCTAAGAAATCATTTTAAGCAGTTTCTACATTAGCTTTCATTAAATATTACTTTAAATGCACTATTTTTAGGAACTTTAATTAATTACTTCTTTTAAAGAATAACGAACGAAAAGTATCGGCACGAATTTTGAAAAAGGTTAGTTCTCCGTTAATTGTTAAAATATTTCATAAAATTGGTGAACTACCATTTTTAAAATTACATTCCCGGCAAGAGCATAAAAATCTGGTTAAAGAACATTACATTATTATTTAATATCGTCTGAAGTTGAAAAAAAGCGATACCATATTTAAAATCAGAGTATGTAAATTGATTTTGTATTTTATTTAAAAAGATCTATTTTTTTTTTTTTTTGTATTTTCACCAATTAATACGGAGAATTTCTCATTATACCGGCAAGAATCGTAAATTAGTTACACTTATCTCTTTAGCTGCACCGAGGTCAGGAAATTAAATATACGAATCCCGGAGCATTAATTGCATCTAAAAGGCTACGAGTAAAATAAAATAAAGGGGCTAAAATGATATTTATACTGTATAAACTATTTCGTTCGATTTCAAAAACCATCGATTTTCCATTAAAATACGTTCCTCATGTAATTTGTTAACCGACAAGTAAAATTATTGTCATGGCTGAATAATTTTTTCTTATATTTTTTATTGAAATAACCCGCTAAATGAATATATAATCAGCATTTCAAGTCTCTTCGTAAAAGGAAATAACATTTTTAAGCGATATATGAATGAAAAAAAAACCATTGAAAACTACTGATTTATTTTCTAAGCAAATTAATTCCTAATTTCGCGCGGGTTATTTTTTGATTCAATGATTATTTTACACGCCTTAAATTTTATATTAACTGAACCAAAAAACAAAAAAAATTAAAAACTCACTAGCACTAAACTAGGTCTACTTGCAAAAAGGACGAGGCCGAAACGTAACGGGGGGGCCGAATCGTATCGCAGCCAAAACGTTACTTATTCAGTTTTTACATAAAGTTCTTGTCAAATCGTTTTGGATCGTTCAATATAAGAGGGGACGTGTTACCAAAACCATCTAGCATAATTTATTAAGTTGTGTTGATTTTTTGAAGATATACAAAAATCAAGTTATCAGAAATTTTTCGCATGTTCGAAAGTTGTAATGTTAGGAAAGAACAGGACAACGCATTTTTTGTAATTTTTATCAGACTCGTAAGCTCCACAGCCAGATAGACATTGGCTTTCGCTCTGGATTGAAAACTGAAAGTCTTCATGTAGTTCCGGCTACTGTGATGGAGCAAATAAGGAATCTCCTAACATATCCTAGTATATAACACCTACACTGATGCTCGCTGTATACTTGATTTGCTCGATAACATCAACAGACTACTTAGAGCTTAAGCAGCGTTCAGACTGATGCATCCCGATTCGATGAGTCACATTTAACAATGACCGTATTCCTTCACATGTATATAAATATATAAATATATAAATATTTATCTGTATATAAATATTTCACTTGTAAAAAAACAAGTTGCACTCCTTCGTTGTGTACGTACAGGTCACTCTCGTCTATTTTGCGGTTTCTCTTCACGAAAACTGGAATATCAGCGAGGCACATTTTCCCAATTTTTACTTTTTGTCCTCAATTTAACTCTCTTCTTTCCATGTCAATTCTATTTACTTCTCCCTTTCTCCTAAATCGGTAAATGTTATAAAGAAAAATGATCGAGTCCGGTCTAGACTATTCTATTTTCTGTAAAGAATATATATATATTCTATCTTCTATTACAGAAGAGACGGTCAGTTTTGAACTTTTTATTTTCTTCTCGAAAAAATGGTGACACCGTGAACAATATTCAATCGATTAAAAATTTCGTACATCTCTAAAAATTATTTTCGCATCCTTTTCATTGATTGGAAATTTTTTGTTTAAAGGAGCAATTTTATTGTTTGTTTAATTAAAAAAGTAACATTTCATAATAAAAATAATTTAAGTAAGCTTCTTCTTTTCGAACAGCAATTATTTATTTCAAAGTCAGCAGCTTTTTGTAAAGAATTTATGTTCTGTACAAATAAGATTTAATTGATACATGTCTTTTTGCAGACTTTTCCATTAAGATCTATTACAAAAGATAAAAAAACCAAATAATTACAAGTATGACTGGAAGACCGTACGATGCCACGGCTTTTGAAAGATAAATATTCACTTCGAAACTGAACTACTGCTTCTGTTACATGCCATGCGCTTCTCAATCGATTAAAAATTTCGTACATCTCTAAAAATTATTTTCGCATCCTTTTCATTGATTGGAAATTTTTTGTTTAAAGGAGCAATTTTATTGTTTGTTTAATTAAAAAAGTAACATTTTATAATAAAAATAATTTAAGTAAGCTTCTTCTTTTCGAACAACAATTATTTATTTCAAAGTCAGCAGCTTTTTGTAAAAAATTTATGTTCTGTACAAATAAGATTTAATTGATACATGTCTTTTTGCAGACTTTTCCATTAAGATCTGTTACAAAAGATAAAAAAACCAAATAATTACAAGTATGACTGGAAGACTGTACGACGCCACGGCTTTTGAAAGAAAAATATTCACTTCGAAACTGAACTACTGCTTCTGTTACATGCCATGCGCTTCTGAATATGCACAGTTCATATGCATGCCACAAATATCTCTTCCTCTTTATAGTGCCATACTTAATTTCTGAGCGTCGCTGACTACCTATTCGTACATTTTTAGCTGTACAGATATAGGTAGTGTACTAGGCAATTGTTATATGCAACGCAGGTGTACACACGCAAGACTACATTTGGAACTGATAGTAGCCGCTTGTTATCGCGCTACAAGTGCAGTCCCGTGTGTGTCTGCTGTGTACTGACCTAGCGCTCATATGATGTTGTACGTGCTGGTTTGCCATTGCCTTCCACGTGATTAAGAGCGGTTATTTATTTAATTCTTGTAATAAGTTCGGTCGTCGCTCGGGATCGAACCCCTGACTTCCGTAAGGGAAGTCAAACGCTCTAAAAAAGAAAAATAAGAAGAAAAAACAAAAAAAAAAAAATGTTACCCGGAGTATAACAGTCTATTTTCAATTTAAACGGTAATTTAAGTAGTATTACTTTTAATTGGTAATCCGCAAATGATGGCAAATTGTCAAAATACACCGTGTCTTATAATACGCAGATGAAATTAACAGCACACTGGTCGGGAACGAATCAACGATAAATCAAAAATATAGAGAATTACTGTTTAAAACAAGGAAAAGGTATAAAATAATATAATAAGAAACGTATAAAATTGAACTTCGTGCAATAGAAAATTTATAAAAGATAAAATGGCAAGATCACACCTTCACGCTAAATAATAATGTTCATGTATGAGCCTGTAATTTTATTAGTGTGGTATCACCACCATGGGCGTCGCTAGCAGTGGAAGGGGGGATGGGGGGAGCTTCCCCCCTGGAACCTTGAAACTTTTTAATCAACTGGTCATTATGAGTATTCATAGGCGTGTAATCATAGACAATTAGGAAGACTTTTATAATAAAGTAGTAGAACAATTTTCCAGAAACCCACGAAAATTATCTTTTAATTAAGATTTTATTCTTGTTTAATAAAATATTAAACCTTTACAACTTATAAATTTTATTTTTCCTATAACTCATATCCTCTGTCTATCATCTCCCCCCCCCCTACCCTCCTTGGCGATTAAATGTAATTCCTCCATGGAAGTAAAATGAAAAAAAACTTATATGAAATGTGTAACTTTTTTCTGTTACGTTTTAAAAAGACTATATTCAACACTTCTACACTAAAAAAATAAGATTGACGCAGTCAATTGAATCGGTTCTTTTTTTATAAGAATTATCAATGAATTAGTACCTGGAGTTTTAAGGGTTTATCCCTTAGCGAAGTATAAGGAACAGAGTATATATATAAATACATATACTTATATATACTTATATATATATATATATATATATATATATATAGACATCCAAATTTGAAATTTGGTATTTGGGCCTCCCTTGGCGGCTAAGATTTTATTCAGAATGTAATTTTCATAAGTTCATGATGTATAACTTTATAAGCAGTAAAAAAATTAAGTTCAGTCAAGCACGATGTTCCATGCACTGAGTATTTCGTATGTTAATTTGAAGATGACTATAATTTACATTTCGATATACATTCAAAACAAAGGAATCTAATTTTTCGCGTTGCCAATGGGAGGGAGCACGTCGCTTTTCGCGCTTTTGCTGAACTTTTCGTCAATTTCGAAAGTTTCGTTAAGGAAATGAAATACCGTTTCGCTCCCGATAAATAGAAATTTTCTCATCAAAATATCATTTGCCCGGAACAGAGAAAAAGAAATGAAAAATTTTGAGCTTTCGAGGGCTCAAATATAAACTTGTGAGCTCGGCTATAGTTTTACTATAAAAAGGTCCTTTATGTATATGCTTGATGTACATTTTGGTGTCCTCAACATTTTTACACGGACTATTGTTTACATTTTTTTTTTTTTTTTAATCTTTATATTGATTATAATTGGTCTTCAAAGACCATCAAGCAATTGTACTGGAGTGCAAATTAACGCGTAAGGGGCTACCACTATCAGGGTTCCCCAGGAACATCTTTTTAAGTTTTAAATAAAGTCAAAGACTCTAGAGCGCTTCAGCCGTCGAATTTCTTGGTTGCTGTCAAGCAGTTATTAATAGCGAACGGGTTGGGATGGGTTTCTAGGCGACTAGTATATGAGCGGCAAGTTTTATTTCTTCCTTTACCTAAGCTATGTTAAAGTCCCTATGGAGCGTATCCGTGGAGACGTACCAAGGAGGTGACGCAATAAGTCTAATGGCCTTATTTTGAACACGTATTTTATTGATTTGGGTATTTTTAGCACAACCCCATAAAGTCAGTATGTCCATACCGGTTTTAATATTATTTTAAATAGTAATTATTTGTTTTCAATTGACAAGCTGGAATGCTTATCAAGAAGCCAGTAGAGTTTCCTCAGCTTTATATCCAAATGTTTTATTTTTTTTGAGACGTGCTTATTCCGCCTTAATTTACTGTCCAAGTGCAACCCCCAAGGTATTTTAGTACTTCATTCCTAATCGAAATTGTTTCGCCATTAATTTTAGTTGAGGGGCAGGCTACATTTTGTAGTGTGAATGTAACCTGCGTACACCTTTTCTCGTTAACTTTAATCCACCATCGATCTAACCACCTTTCAGATTTTTCTAGCTCCAGCTGTAATTTATTTGTCGCTATTGCAGCATCTTTATGTGCCGCAATAAGAGCATTATCGTCTGCAAATGTAGTAATAGTTACGTCCTCGCTGTCAGGGAAATCTGCAACATTTGGTAGAGCACTGGACCCAATACACTACCTTGAGGTACACCAGCGGATACAGGATAGATATTAGATAGTTCATTCTGGAATTTAATTTGATATGTTCGATCATCAAGGAAAGACTTTAGACGTTAACATCCTTTTTTTAGCTGTTTTTGGCCCAAAAAGAGGAGGGGTTAAATCATTTTTTAGCCGTAATTGTTTGATTTTATGAAAGAGCTTTTGCGTTTTATTTTATATTTTGAATTTTACTTTTAAAGGGTTATCTAGTGATGATTTATGAATCTTTTAAGGGTGATTTTCAAGGCCGTTTTAAATTCCATATTATATATTCTTGACGTTTTTTGGGGGTTTTTTGCTGCCCAGGGTAATTGGTTAGTTTAAAGTTATGGATTTTCTTAAAGAGAATTTTAATTGTAATTTATGATCCAATTTTGAAGTTTATAAGTCAAATCGTTCGTGAGTTATTGCATATTTTAATTGAATATTTCTGAACCGTCTTATTAGGATTCCATACATTAGGAGTGTATGTGTACAGCACCGTAATAAACAAGAAGTTGAGAACACGAAATTATACGTACTGTGTAATTACTTCTCTGGTTTAACAAAAGCACATTCCTGGAATAATAGCATACCAATAAGACTTAAGACATTTTTAATTTCAATATATTTATTATTAGTTGCCGTTAAATAAAAAGCAATTGTAATTAATGGAGAGTTAAAAATTATTCTATTCGGTGAAATTGAAGTGTCTCCCATCAAGTTGTATAATATATATATATATGATAATTAAAACAATTTACATTTGGAGACCGAGTAACGGACGAGTAAGTAAACAGACAGCTTACAGAATAAGTGTATAGTATGACAAAAGCGGAACAGAGAAAAAGGAATAAAAAAAGATAATTGTAGTGTGACCAAAGTAAAGAAACTTTTAGGGCTAAGCTGACATTAATAAATACTTCGACAAAGAGGGTATAAATTTACAGTGGAACTAGCAAGAAACAGCTATGTAATTGGTATTAAATTTCTGCACAATCGTAAGTATTAATTACATAAAAAACTCTATTATAAACAATTCTTCATAATATTTATTACTTTTTTTTAAACATTTAGCTACACAATTTAGATTAGTAACAATGGATAAAACAGTAATTTTATTAGACTATTTTAAAAATTTGAATTACCAAGCAATTATTAAAGGAATCCTGTGGTAGGAGATTCAATACATGCAATTTTTAAATCCTCGTCAACTATTGTGGTTTATTGTCGCGGATTCAACTTTAATTTTAATGTTGGTTAATATGCCTAAAAAAAGAAAAAAACTGAATAAAAGAAATAAAGAAAGTACTAAAAAATGAAATCATTAGTAGAAATGTAAGTTTATTAAAAAAAAAAAAAAAAACAAGGAAAAAATTAGAATTTTAAATGGATTTTAATATGCAGGCGAAGCCACGGCTAACAGGTATGTGAGTATGCCCTATATCATTTCGTCTCGCTATTTGATTTGATAAAACATGCAGATTAAAAATAGTTTTTAGGGATGGGCTTCTCCTAACATTATCGGTGGAAAATATTTAAAATTTTCGTAGAAATATACTGGTATTTCGCAACAGGTTTAAATTAGCAGTCGGTAAAGGTACATATTTCATTATAAAATTCTTATTTATAATTTTTCATAGTTATAACTTTCGTACTGAAATTTTCTTATTTTTTTCAATAAGTAATATTTGTAAATTAATATTTTTAAATATATGTATGTATATATTATACACAGTCTAGCCATAAATACTGTCCGCTGTGCAAACGAGGGATTTTTCAGTTCCCTACAATATACTGTTCGAGTGAGTTGTTCACGTTCAGATCGTCAATGTTGCTTGTTTTTTACACACAGTACGACATTTATTTGTTGGTTCGAAGAACGGAATGGTCCGAATATCATACGCGCGTTACAGTGTCAGGCTTGCATAAGGCGGGCAGGAATGGTTAGCAGATATACTCCCAACTTAAACCGCTTAACATTAGTCAAAAGTTCGTCTATCGAACTATTCAATGTTTCAACGAGACAGGCGATCGGCTAAAGTCTATCAAAAGATGCTGGATGCTGTTGTGAAGCCTCTCAACCAAACCTTATTCAAAAATAAGCACTAGGTTTTGCAGTAGGATTCTGCGCCAGCCCATCATAGGGAAAAGACAATCGAAAAGGGGTTAGACGAAAATGTTCCAGAATTAATTCGTCGTTCCGACTGGCTGTCTGTAAGTCCGAAGTTAAACCCCCTTGATTATGGCATACGGCAGATTTTGGAGGAAAAAGCGTGTAGAAAGCCACACCGTAACCTGAAATCTTTGAAAGCGTCAATCACGAAAGCTGTAGCTGAAATTCCGCTCGAAACATTGCGTCCGAGCATTGGCGACTTTGTTAACCGTTTGAAGTTACGTGTGAAGGCGAAAGGAGGCCATTTCGAATAATTTTTTTGCGAATCGATTGCTATAGAAATACTCTTTTCAAATATATCATTTTCAATTTTGTACCTCTTTGTGTTCTAGAAATATTTCCATTTAACTGGTGGATAGTATTTATGGCTAGACTGTGTAAATACACATATTCATTCTTAATATGTAAAATTCTAGTGTTCTTGTTCGAAGCCACATCACGATTGACTTCATATTTGCAGCATATGGTTTGCGAGGGTGTTTTATAGTCAGTTGCAGTTCCAGCGGTTGCACTATATGAGCTGCCTGAGGGAAGGTTTATAACTCAAAATTTTTGAATTGTTCATGTTAGGTATTAAAATCTATGTATTTTGAAGTTTAGAGTCTGTTTTCAGCATAGCTTTAATCAAAAACCCCAATAGGGCTGTGCTTGGAAGGCTAGAAATTAACATTCAAATTTTCAAATTAACCTTATTCGTTCCTTTATTGGTAATTTGTGCATAATGTTCAGATTATTTTGTAATCATTAGTGTATTATAATACAGATGCAGCATTTAATTTCAGAATTCGGTAAACATGTTACATTCAAAATCGTGCTTTGTAAAACATTTTATTTAATATATTTAAAATATTTGGCTACGCAATTTAATAATTACTACGCAGTGTATTAAATATATAATTTTCTATTGAGACCCTAATAACTATATTCTGCTAAGAATTTACAAAGCAAATCCGGTTGTTTTGTTTATTCTGTATTTTAACGAATAATGTAAAAATTTACGCGTCTTTTACAAGGTTTTCTTTTTCCTATTTTTTTAGCATACACTGCTTACCAAAAAATAAAAATTTTCTACCAACTTGTTTGAAATATTCAAGAAAAATTTCAGATTAGAAGAATTTTTTTTACATTAATTTATATAATAGGAAACTCGAGGAACTGAGAAAAATTATTTAGCTAAAGAAAAACTCATTTGAGAATTAATTAAATTTCGCTCATGCAAGGTAGATTCCAGTCTAAAAATACGATGAAGCGCGCATTGGTTTCTCCATTAACGATTCCTTATCCTCTGATAGCTTTTAACGGGAATTGAGCTATATTACACCGACATAAAAAAGTAAAAATATCAATTAATTAATAACGGTGAGAAAAATAACTTTATTGGTTTATCATGCTATAACTGAATTAATAGCATCGTGGGATTACAAACTAAAATTATATCGCTGCTATACCGTTTTAGTAGCCAACTGCAACACGCAAAACATTACTGTAACATTGTTTACGTTTTTGCAGGCGCCATGGTTCAGTTGCAGATTTTTATTCATTTATTGTAATCTCTTATTTGACTGATTTTTTGAAGACATTCCTAAATTTGCACTGATTATAATTTATTTGTGATAGTATTTATAGAAACAAGACCATCAGTAAGGGAATATAAATTGGAGCTGTAATTAAAGAGATTGCTCAAACGGTTTTACGAGATGTTATAGTCGTAATAATTAAAACTTTTATATCAAATTTCACAGACGCAAATGTAACATTACCTACTACATATCTTCTAGTTGGAGAGCAGGAAGTAGAACGCTATTAAGAAGTTAAGAATAGTCAGCAGCATGAAGAAAAAGGCGTTTAAAATAATTTTTTTTATTTTTCATCTTGTACGAATTATTTATATAAAAGTTTCAGGATATAACATTAATTTTAGACCGAGTGGTCTTCCTCTTGCAAATAGTATTTTTCGATGTCTACCAGAAATTCTTAATATTTCTTCTTAAACAGTGAAACAAAGAAATGTGTTTGTCGAAGCGTTCATTTTTTTCCAGAATTAATGTAAGCAAAGGCGCACTCAGGATTTTATTTTGGTCGGGGCTAGAATTTAGAAGATGAGTTAGGGGCTGGTAACTCGGTACCTCGACTAAGCACCTATCTATTTCCGTGGTCTGTAAATTAAAATAGAAAAAAAAAAATATACAAAATTAACGAATAATATTTTTTTTTAAATTACAAAAGTGACGAATTTTATTTAAAAAAAAATAATAATAATAATAATAATAGAAACGTAACATTATGTTTGTAATAAGTACAAATTAGGTAAGCATACGAATTTTATTTTTAAAAAAATAGGTAAAAGTATATATGACTTGGCGCGACAAAAGGTACCACAAGTCGAATTTTTTTTTCCGGTTCTTTCGCATTTTGAAAACTAGAGACCTTCCTGATCAAAATGAGTCCAATCTGAATCCTCTTCATCTAAAATTCACAATTTTGTAAGCATTTGAATTTTCTGTAGTGAAAAATCAAATTTTAAGAAAATCGAGTTTAAAGAAAAAACGAAGAAAATTCACTACAATTATTTTTTTTTTTTCTATCAATTTCCAAAAAAAGTTGAAAACCGTGACTAATACATTGTTTTTGATTCCCCTACCAATAAAATAAATTTATTAAAAGGTATTTTGAATCTTCGATGGTAATGAGTTTAAAGAAAAAACAAAACTTTTAAAAAATGCTACTGAATTATATAAAAGTAAATTTTTTTCCAATCTATTATTTACATAATTCTTATAACATTTTCAAAATAAATGATTTCATGAAAGAATAAAGGAGTAGAGAAACTGAACAACAGAAGTTCGCCTTACCGAATCGAAATTCAAATAATCTTGTTCATTACTATCACTCGCAGTATCTGAATCTTCTGCGCCATAGGTATCTTCTCCTCTTTCGAGAAATATTCTTCCATCAGTTTTTAAATATTGTGCATCGCATTCATCGAAATATTCATGAAAACAGCATTATTATCACGAAATGTTGAGCGCAGATAGAAATGAAGTGATTAGGCGCGCAGAAAAGACACCAGCGACTTGTGGTACACCATTTTCAAATCCAAAGTCGGCAACTTCAAATCCGTTTTTCTCCCACTTCCCGACTGAAATACGCTTTGCGCGTTTGTCACTGTGTAGTCCACATGTTTAACCACCAGAATTCGCAAAAAAAAAAAACGATTTTTGATATTTTTGATATTTTCGACTTTCGTTCATGTTTTTCATTCTAACTCGAAAACTTGTTTTCCGACTTGTGGCACCTTTTGTCGCGTCAGGTCGCATATAACATTATACTTATAATAGAAGAAAAAAGTAAATATATATGTTTTTTAAAAAAATTAAGTAAAACAAAATGTTACAAAAGGAAATTAAGATTTTGAAGATTTTTTGGGGGGAGCAATGGCCCCGTGGCACCCCCCTTGAGTGCACCAATGAATGTAAGAACAACTTTTAAAAGTGAATTCATAAATTTTGAGAGAAAAAACATTTATGCACTGAAAAAAGTATCGATCAGAAAACAAAATTTTTTTTGATGAGACACTATTTTTTTGGGATTTGAATATTCGAATATACTGTATAAACTTCACTTAGATCTGTTTTGTTTTGAGAAAGGTATATCTGAAATTTTACGCTCAATTAGCAATTTGTGGAAAGACGATTTAGCAAATATCTTCTGTAGAGCAATCTATTTCTGAACCATATAATAGAAACCTTCTGTCGGTAGCATACAAAAAGTTAATTTGTTATTATCTATGATGCAGTCTTCTTCTAGCATGCAAGTGCTCTTTTGTAAGTCATGCTTGAACATTTTCAACGCATCGATACACATTAGGCTCGCAACTCATTCCTGATGCTTCGGCAAAAAATGTCAAATTAATGCAACCCTTTCATTAAATACAGGAGCGGAAATATAAGCTTCAATCTGTACAATAATCGAGATACAGGTTAATTTTCTAGACGATTGAAACGTTCGTTAACAACAGCAGATAGACACTTTGCAAACTATCATCTGAAGGTTTCTATTCCATGATTCAGGAATAGATTACTCCATGAAAGCAATTTGATAATGTTTACATATACTATAATTCAGCGTAAAAATTTAAATACGTTTTTTCTGATTAATATTATTTTTTTTCGTAAACAATAAACAAATATATTTTTTCTTCGTATTTATAAATCTACTTTTAGAGCCCTTCATTTTGTTAATTTCGAAATAAAACGACTATTTATAAATTTTTGAGAGAAAGAGCGCTCTGGTTTATTGTAAAAAAAAAAAAAGATTCACCGATCGAAAAACAAAATCCTTTAATTTAAATTATTGAAATAACGAATTTTTCCTGTTTCAGTGATTATAGATAAATTATTACGAAATTTTTATGAACAAAAGCACCGTTTGCGAATGATAAAATACGGATAAATTCGCTGCAATATAGCCGGTTCGATGATAATATTTAGCATAGTTTGACGCATCTATCCCGTTATTGTTCAATTGCACAATTCATAATTGAAATGAACGGGGAAACTGTATTAGAAATCTATGTTTTAAAGCATTACATTTTTGATGTGAAAACATTTTATGCGGCGTTTTTCGCTTGGGAAGTGAAAATTCTCAAGATACGTTGAAGGTTAAATATGCTACGATATCCGGCTATGTAATGTATTTAATAAATGAAGAATGACGACTTAGACAATAAAATGAAAGAGGTACGGACAGGTTTTGAACGATAGCAGACTCCACGTGTGTTTTTAGAAGAGCTATATAGGGAAGGATAAAAATAGAGCACAAAGAATTGTGAGTTATCACCTGGGTAAAAAAAAGTAATTAGAGAATAGGTAAAAAAGACGAGAGAGTTAAGATCTATATGAGAAATATTGCGAAGTTACCTTCCGGGAATTTACCTTTGAGAGGAATACAGATGAACCGTGTAGTGGTGTAAGTGGCTGATTTCAACGTACTCCAATGCAGGAAACCACCATCATCATCATCATCATCATCATCGGTGTGTTAAATTATTTCAGTCTCTCTAATGATGGGTGATGTAATCACTTAAGCTTGCCTATTACGCTAATGCGGAAGAATTTTAAATTAGTGAATTTCGACTGGAAGTAATGGCGATATTAACGGAAATAATGAAAATTCTTCTTAAGAGGAATAAATCATCCAGACAATAAGATTTTTTTTATAGCCGGCGCTGTAAATGAATAAACCATTATTATATTATCGTATAATAAACCCACGATTAATGTAATTGTTGGAACGTTTATAAGAACCGGTTTTATGAATGATTAATTCAGATTCCAGAATATAAATGTAATTTTTTATAATTTTTGTTTTTTATGTATAAAGATGAGAAAGATGAATTTTCGGCAGATACGGTGGCCGTTTTCTCAAATAAATTATGTAATACTTGTCCAACTGGTATCAGATTACATCTTAATCGGTTCTTTGTTTCAGAATGAAACGTTGGGATTGGCTTTGTACGGAATTCCGTGGTACTTATTCGATATAAACATTAAACATTTGTTTCCGATATTTATTATGCAACTTCAACATAGATACAACATGAAAGCTTTTGGCATGTTCACTGTTAATCGCGCGCTTTTCGCTCAAGTTGCCAAGTTGAACTTCTCTGCCTTAAATATCACATTACTAATGTATAGTAAACATACTATCGAACTAAAGTAAATACTCAGAACGGCGCGTGTTGTCAATTGTTGTTTTCATTTTTGCGGATATTGTCTTATTTTACTATTCAAAATGTCCATTACATCGAGCATATTTTATTTCTCACGATCGAGAAAATATATGTAAGTAAACGTAAATATTCTACAAAATACAAAAAATAATTTTACTGCAAAGTTATTATTATTATTATCGTGGTTATCTTTACGCGAAATATATGTATCAGAAAAAAAATTGAAAATAATTCGGGTTTTTTCTCTTTTTTCAACATTTTATTAATTCGAATTTCAGTGACCCTAACAAAATGGGCTATAGATACCGAAATTCAGATGTTAATAACGCAGTCTATTAGCCATCATTTCTAATAACAAGGAAACACACACAAACGGCCATCAGATGTTAATTTTAAACCAAAAGATGATATTCCATTATTAGAACATGTTAATAATAACTATACTATTTTTACACTAGAATTAATTGAAAGTTGTGTAATTTTTTTTTTGTAACGTTATTGCATTAAAAGTATCTTTTTTAGATGGATTATAGATGGATGTTTAAAAATCGTATAACCGATTAAGATCGATTTTTCTATGTGAATTGTAGAAATGTATCATTTGCGGTTTTGAAGGGCATTTCTTCGACGAGATACATATATGTAACAGAGTTTTCTATATATATTTTTTATGCATACACAGACGAGATGCACTTTCAAAACAGTAATTAATTACCTTAAAAATAAAATAAACGTATGGATTTATTTTAAAAATATAATACAGAAAATTAAAGTTTTATCTATTTTTTTTTTTCAAACACATTTAAAATTAAGCGCAATCTGCACACGATATAAGGAAACTTATTAGTTTATACTAATGTCAAATATTTACAATAGGTAGCGCTATAGTCGAAATAAACACAGATCCTATATGTTTGAAATTCATTGAACGCACATAACCACAACAGTTGTTTATTTCTTTCGTATTTTCTTTTTTATTCTTACGTTGATTTCAAGATAATTTTTAAAAATAAATCTGTATGACATAAAATAGAGAACACGGATCAGCAGCCGGGTCTTATGAGTTTTTTATTTAAATCAGGGTCGGTTTTAAGTATTCGCTTGGTAAGTACTAAATTCAGTAATATCTCTTCTAGCTTTAACCATTTTTGTCATTATGCCGTCAGTTCCTCCCGACTTGTTATTAGAAAGTTTCCGTACGGCTTTTATAACCTCACTTCTTATAATCGACGATTCATTTGTTTGCTTGACACGTTGATGCTCCTGAATATTCCCATCATCATCATCGCTAGATCCCCCTAGTACTAATCTATTGTTCTTAAGTAAGAAATTTCACTTTAAATTTTGGTCAGATATGTGTATCCTTCTTCTTTTACCAATGATAATTCCTTCTACCTCTCAATTCAAGCTAACCTTCCTACTAATTCTTGGCTCTCAGAATTCCCTTTTTTTTCCACGTTCTCTTATTGTCCCTATTATTCGCCTACGCTTCAATCACACTGTCTATTACACGCTTCCCGTTTCGTCTCTCCTTGGTTTCCTCTCCCCTTATTGTCATCTATATCCGAATGAGGAACTTATCTGTGATGCTAATCACATTTGGTTTTAATTGTTCCGCTGTTTCTGCGGAACGCTCTTTCCTTTATTTACTTCTTTTAAAGTCAAGACTTCCTGTTCCCTACTGTGCTATATCCTGTCCATTCCGTCTCAGTCTGTTGTTCCTTCCATTGGTTCCTTTATTTCTGCCATTTCTAATTGAATTAAGTTTTAATTAGTTAACTCTTCTTCCTATTGTTTCTGGATGAGGTCCTTGATTCACGAGCCCAAAAAAAAAAAAAAAAAAAAAAAGAAAATGGTAGATTAGAATTTGAATAGTAAATTACTAGAAAGAATAGAACAATAGTATTTCTATTAGACTTTACTTCTTTTTTATGTTTATTAGTAATCCTATCCAAATTCTTTGTTCGTGAGCAAGTAAAAAAGGTATATATATTTCTCATTGAACTATTTTCATTTCTATTACAAAATAAAAGTTAAAAATAAATAAAAAAGGCAAAAGATCGATGACAGTTGCTTTTAAAATATAATAAAAACGTAACGTTAATAGTTTTACTAGGAAACAGTATTAAATATTTGTTATAATTAAATAATATTTATAGCATAAATTAAGTTTCTCTGTTGTAACAATTTTTTCATAGAGGTTTTGGTTCTTAAGGGGAGAAATATCCCTAATGTCCCCCCCGTGGATCTGCCACTGTATATATATATATATATCATACATGCATACATATATACACAAATGATGATATAAAAAACGTTAATGAACAGTACAAACAAATATGCTTTTTAATATCTCTAGTGATGATGCTGCTATTTTCAAATGTAAACGAAATTTGTTTTTCAAATACAATAATTGAAAAAACTTTGTTCTTATAGTAATAATTCGTTTATATGTTTTGGTAAATGTCGCAGCAACTATTGTTTTCTCTGTTTTTATGACTTGTGTATATCGTTCTAAATTATGTAAGTAAAGATTAAATTTGTAGAAGTCTAAGGATAATATAATTAATATTCATTAATACTCTTATTTTGTATGTGTATAAGTATAATACATATTTTTTTTATTTATTTATTTTTATTTATATTTACATACATATGCATACACACACACACACACACACACACACAAACACACATATATATACATTAAGATAAAATGTCCCAATTTTATGTAACTTTTGTTATATTTTATAAAATTTTTGTAATTGTTATTTTGCAAATGGCACCATTTTATGTAACGAAATATGTAACAAAAATGTAATAAAAAATATACATACCCAGTGAAAAATAAGTTTTAAGATCAGTTTTATTATTAATTATATTAATTTATAAGTAACATAAAATGGGAGTAAATATTTGTAATCCTATTTTTATTATTAATGAATTTGTCCTTTATACAAAATGCAAATAATTAATAAAAAATAAAAAACTTGATTAAATTTATATAGTTATGTATAAAGAATTCAATTAATTAGATGATCAGAATTACTAATAAAAAATGTTAGAAAATTTTACATGACATTGGCTCACGTTGCTAAAATTATTGACACTTTTGTCACTACACCACCAAACACATAACTGCCTTGTTAAGTGGCTTTACATGCATGTTTTTGCACAATTCGCAGATGGAATAGATCACTCATCTAGCTGTTTGGGTAATAAAACTGTTTAGCTGCATTTATAACCGTCTTATATTTCGAATATTTGTCCTACCAGCAGCCGGTGAGGCTGCTTTTTTCCCCATTCTCCTTTTCATTCTGCCCTCCCCCCATTAATGTATAAATATTCAGTCTAATCATATTGGCGATAGTTCAATTTTGAACTCAGTCGATGTTACCACTTTACAGAAGCTAATTTGTTGTTTCAGCTTATATAAATTTTTTTTTTCAGTCACGAAGGTAAACAGAATCAGTTTGTAAATATATTTTTAAGTACTCGGCATACCAACCTTTTTGTTGCTATCGCTGTAATATGTTGATTATTAAAATTAGAGAATATAAATCGGCTTCTCCGCCAAATCGCCGAATGTACTGGACAAATTCAGGAACAATTTTTGGACAAGAGCGTGAAAAAATTACAAAAAGAAGACGTTCTTAAAATCAAAGATGAAACTGATACCACTGCGGCAGAAGTCGTTACCTGTTTTTAGAAACATCCAAAAAATCTTCGAAACTCGGTCCAAAGATATTAGGAATGTTGTAAACTCCGTATTATATACTAGCAACGTGATAAATAAGACACCGGCTGTAAGTTATCGCGACATTGCAGTCAATAAAAAAAGGAACAATCCTTAAAAATAAGATAATTCTAAAGTCGGAGAACGTGGGGAAAGTTGAAAAAAACTTCAAACAAAAATGTCATTAGTTCAAAATAAAATCAATGTCACTTTCTTCAAAAAAATGAATGAGAATATTTATATTATAAACTTTGCGACCAAGGAAGACCAAATGGAAATCCAAAGTGAAATTATCAACTGTACGGGTCCAGTCGAGAAACTTCTTAACCCTACTATATTAATTTTCCATACTAAGAGCATTGTAAAGAAGGATATTAGTAAGCACTTTTTAGCACTCACTGGCGCCAAACTGATCAGTGTAACAAAGATATCAAATCAGCAGAACACATATATTCAACCGTTACCAGCCCACTATTGAGTCGTAGCTAATGGCGACAACAAATGGGAAGCCCTTCCGTGTGTGGAAGCAATCCCGAGACGTTGTAATAAGTGTAACAAATTTGGCCATTCCGCTAAATTTTCCCGCGCGCATGTAAAATATACGCAGTCAGGCTCGGATATTACGGGCCCTTTTTGGAAGTGACAAAATTATCAGTTTTATAGAATAAATACATTTTCTTTAATTTAATTAAATTAAAGAAAATTTAGTCATTCTATAAAACTGATAACGAATTAACATATAATTATTAATGTAAGGGTAGAATATTTGATGGCAAAAATATATATTGCTGCTGTCTACGTAAACGAAAGAGTTCTAAGTCAGGTCAACAAACAACAAACAAAATTCTTGTTAAGAATCGCTTCTGTTTATAAAATGTTGCCCACCTCTGCAGCTTGTATGATCTGCGGTGTACTGCCGGTGGATTTATATCTGATTGGTAAGGCAACGGTCAGTGAACGTAGGCTGGCTGGCGAATGAACTTCTATGAAACAACTGGCTTTACTGGAAAATAATTTTATTAAAAATATTATAAAAACGTATAATACAGAAAATTATATTTTAAAAAATATTAAAAATAGCCGACATGTTTCGGAGTTACATACTCCATAATCATAGCATTAATAAATAAAGTTAAAAGTTAAAACGATATCATATTTGTCATCTTATTAAATACAATATATCGATATGTTAGGATTGATTCTTAATTTTAAATAGTGGGTTATTATTAATTATAAGATTATTATTAATTAAAATATCTTTAAACTTATTAACGTAGTATGTTTCGGCGCTATTAAGTAGGTTATAATTATTATTATATTTTATTATTTCTAGGTCGTCTTTTATGTTTGGTTTTAATCTATGTTTATTAATAATAATATGTTCCGCAACAGACGATTTATTAATATGCCGGCGACTCGTTTTAATAAAATCTTTAGAAAATACGTCAATAAGCTGATCGTAGACAAATGGCAGAGACGATCGGACATGGGCACTACTAGCAGGAAAATTTATGAGTTCCTGCCAGATGTTTCTCTAAGATTTCAAAAATATGAAAATAAATTTCTATAATACACAGGTGCTGTAGGGGTACGGTAAGTTTCAGTCCTATTTATTTAGGTGTAGGACTTCCGGTACCCCAGAATGTGCATTATGCTCAACTAACTTAACTCAGTTGATGATCTAAATCACTCTGTGTTCGAATGTCCTGCCTTTTCCAACATCCGCGCATCCTTTTATATTGATCGGTTTGAAAATTCTCTTGTCTTAGACAAGAAAAGCCATGTAGCTTTTCTCAAGTATTCCGAAAGAGCAATGTGCCTAAAATTTACACTCTCTGATCTGTAAAGCGACGACGTAGTTTCTTTGCATCATATAGTCATATGTATTATAATTTTTATTTCCTGCCGTATTACTTTCCACACTTCTTACAAACTATGGGAACATTTAGATTTAACAATATTATTTTTAAGATTTGGAGTCAAATACAATTGCTTGAAATTACATTTAATTGCTCCAAGTCTATTTACAAGTATATTATAATATTTTTAGTAGTTGTACACCAAATATAAAATAAAATTGAATTAATATATTACTTAAAAAGATTAATAATATAAATAAGATATACTTGTTATAACTGCAATTATTACAGATTCTTTTTTTTTTAGGCACACAATTTGATGGCAGATGGAATACATCCTGTCACCATCCTTAGATTAAGTACGCATGAGAGAACTACCAAACACATTTAGCTACATAATAGTAACAGATGCCTTCATTTAACTTTTTAGCATACCAGTTTTCTGCACCATTGTAGTACAATTTTTCTAAATATCTTTGCTCCACCAACAATGTTTGGAATGGGGTGTTAAAAAAAACAATATTACGTACAATCACTGAAAGGGGTAGACGAAAGTAAGATTAACTTTGGGGGTCCTGACATAAATTTTTAGTTAATTTTTAATATTCGCAGTTTTTGGATTTTTAAACATGAATTTTGATTAATTTTTAAAGTTGGATTGGATTATCAGACGGACTCTGCCAAAGAAGCTAGAACTGGAGTCATTCCCTCGGGTATGCGTTCAGATTACTGCTTAGTTCAATGTAAGGAGCAGGAGTTGGGATATGTCTTTGGTGCGTATATTCGGAGAAGCTGCCCTGTATAGTCCAAGCTTGGAGTGATTCTTGGGCCCATGGAAGAAGTAGGGGTTAGATTTCTAAAAAATTGAGTTCGTTTTTAAGCCTTTGCATGGGAAATAACGTTACCTTCTACATTCTATACAAGCTTTTTGAATTGTGACGTCAGTACTAAGTTTTGGTAAAACAGACTACTTGGGGTCAAAAGTTAGTTTTGGTATATGGGGAAAGAAAACAAAAGCAAATTTATTCCCCACGCACTGGAAGTCCTTGAAAACAGCTCTAGATGGCTCGAATTAGTGGAGACGGCATCTCTTTGTATGTCAGCTGTTCTCTATGTTTTGCATTAAAATAAAACTTCGAAATTAATTTAGAATTCATTTTTAAAGAATTTTCAAGAGTCATGCGAAGTTGTAGAGAATAATTTTATTTCTCCCAACAATTAATAATCGTTTTTTATTTTTTTATTTTGTGAGCTAATTGTATGAAAACAAAAAAAAAAAAAATGTAAATTTTCTTCAAATTTCTTTGTTGCAAAAATGTTGTTACTAAAAGAAACGAATATTATTTTTTACCAGATAACCACTTTAATTTTTCTCCTTTAAATTATCAGGAGCTAAGCAAAGGTTCGCTGTGACCCTCTTCTGCTGACGACTACAGTAATAAAGAATTAACAATAATTGCATTGAAAAAAATTTTCACAAACCATAAAGCAAACCATTGATGTATCTAAAAAAAGTACGCAGAATCTAGTTATCACGACCTACAACAAGAACTTCTCGATTATTATACACATATTAGTCATAAAAATTCATGTGTGCACTACAAATCCACATACATGTACTTGGAACAACATGTGAACAGTTCTTTTTTTTCTGAGACAGTGGTTCCAATAATCACCATCAAATGATGTAAGAGCGCCGGTATTACACTCAAAAAGTGTGTAAGAGACTGGAAGCCAATTGCATTCCCAGTACCAGTGTCAGGGATCAAACCCTTCCACCAGTCTTCTATAAATGAATTCCAAAATATTCATTCTACATTTCAAAGCTACACTACCCCCTCCCCCTCCGGGCCATACACAATTTAAATTAAGTCACTACAAATCCAAAAATTAACCACATTAGATCCTTACCCCTCCGCTCCGGATTACACCACTTTAAGTACAGTTCAATTAGCATAATTGTCATACCATATACTTATAGATACAAATCTCGACTGACTATTTTTGTATCTTACATCTTGTGAGCCTTTCAGATTTTTTCTGTTATCTTTTAACGTGTTTAGTATCTTTTTGATTGTCTTTTAAACAACTGCCTTTTTAGAATCAGCGGAGGCAGCAAGTGTTGGAGTCAGCGGTAGATGTAAATGCCCCTAGATAGCAGTAAACTTAATAATTGTTGTTGTTACTAAGTAATTGATCCATTGTATATTATATTTAATAAAAAAATTAATTTATTACTCCTATATTTTTATTTAATTCGAGGCGGACAACGAGGGTTGGATGTGGTGATCATATACTGTTACCCTGTTGTCTTGTAGTGATATATTCAGTTGGGCACAAACGATGTTAGTGGAAAACAGCCTTAAAAAACAAACGTAAATCACATTAAAAGGCAAGTAAAATGGACCGGTGAACAGATGCTTTGTACTTTCGTAACACGGGAAAAAAACTGGTGTAGAGCTCAAACTCTGGCACGGAAATAAGGTTAGTTTTTGTTCTGGGCACAGAGATTGAGGTTGTGACGTCAAAGCCAGTAGAATGAAGATTTTCTCTCTCAATATTTGCACGAAATCAAAAGATTTTAAAAATTATATAATATCCATTAATTTATGCAGGTAGATACAATAAACCGATTTTTTTCTATAAATTCGAAAATATCAGACACTTCATTATATATACAGCGGCTTATTTACAAATTTTTGCGCGAGGTTAATTCAGAGTGTGTTTTCACTAAAAGCTGATATAATGTTTAAAGACGTAATAAACGTATCCATCGTTCCTGGGCGTATATCGTTATTTTTTATGTTTCGATTTATAACTGGTAAAAAAATCCGTTAATTTAGATCACAATTACGAAACACATTTTTATTTATGACACCGACAATAATAATGCAATAGATGCACCGGCTGCATTCAGGTGAAATTCTCACGAATTGCAGCATATGTGGCAATCCTCTACGTATGCAGTACATTAAAATTATTGTTGTATACAAGTTTTTTCACAAGACGGAGAGAGAAAGAAGATAATAGTGAAAGAGTATTTTTCTGATTTTTGTGTACTACTCGAGTAGATTCGTTTTATAAATGATATGCGGCCCAACAGCAGCGTATTCTACGAAGAAGATAGTGTTACTTCTCGAGTGCATTGTCATTGTTCATTGTAGTTAATTAAAAGGAGCGATCGAAGTGGCAGGCTGGCTAATCAGATTATTAACTTAAAACCGATGTCATTCTTTCAATTTTTAATTATGGAACTCTTTTCGTTTTTCGCGCAAATAATGGAATATTTAATCGTTAGAAATTCCGAAAATTTTGAAACAGATTTGATTACAAGCGGACAATGTACAGAAAACTTTAAAAACATTTTCAACATGTTCACCGGCACAATTTAATTGATTAAATATAGAAATCGTTTTTTCGCAAAAAACTAATAAATTCTGCAAAGTATATAGTAAACAGCAAATTGGAACCAGTTGACGTTCCAGCAAGTGTATAAAGCTACAAGAATTTACATAACTTACATATGTTTATGATTAAAATTAACTACAATTTTTAAATGCTATTCGTTTTTTTAACAACGTTTGTATTGCAGATAAAATTACTACAAAAATCTCTTCTTCCTCTTTATCAGCCTTCTTTGCAGATCAATTTTCTAACAGGAAATTCGTTTCCGTTTATGATGTTTGTAATTCTTCTTTATTATTACATTAATCTCTCTTTACTTTTGTTCTACCCTTTTTTTTTCTTCTATTTTCCGCTCCATCATTCCAATATTTTTATCTATTCGGAATGTCTGATATGCTCTAGCTTGGAGTTTCTCGTCTTCTTTGTCATCGCCATAATGTTTTTTTTATTCTTTAGTTTCTTCCATGTAGCAGAACTGGCCAACCATCAAAAATTGCTTGAAACCGAGTCGGTTTCAAACAATTTTAATTTTTATCGGTTTATTTTTTATTATTTCCATTTTTAATTCGTACAAAATCATGTCGTATATGACAATTAGTACATCTTTAGCTCGTTGCTGTAACGCACATATACTTTTTATTTTGACTAGAATTTTCGGGAAAGCAGTTTTAACTTGTTTTTTGCTCTCGAGAGAGTGTTCTCTTTTCACTTATTTCCAGCCAGTTGAAGCCACTACGGTTCTCATTTAACAAAACGGGTTGATTTTTTCACCGTTTGGTATTTTTGACAATGTTTAATTTACGAGCGCACGGATTTTCTTTGTAAGCACCGGATAATAATTTTATATGTATTTTTCTCGCGAAATGTTTTTATCATTTATTGTGGATACATGTATGAACGCATTCTTCGTCTAATTCTTCTTCTTTCGATTCCATTCCGGAAAGTGTGTTTGATTCTTCCTAACAGGTCTTATTCGCTACCGTTGAAAGATATATTTGTCCCGGTTGTAAATAATATTTCCCGATTCACATTATTGAAAGATTTTTCTATATATCCATGAAAGATGTTATTTTTGCCACTAATTAATTTATCTGCATCGAGTGCATCGTTTTTTGTTTTTTTTATCTTTTGGGCGCACCAGCGGCTTTGACCCAACAACTACAGAAATTATGGAAAGGGTTAAATAGAGAGACGATTGGAAATAGAGCTTAGGAAAGATTGAAGTACAGGAATTATATCTGGAGATGGAAAGGAAAGGACAAAGGAAGAATTAAACGGAGCAGGAAGACCTAGTGCCAAGATTTTGGAGTCAAGGGCAGGGCATTCAAAAAAGATGTGGTTTGTATCACATATGAGAGGAGAGATGGAACTATGAAGGGGACAATCGGGAGAGGAGGACAGGGAAAAACGAAAACGTGAAGAGGGTAGAAGTGATTAAAATTCAGTCTGATTAAGGAAACGATCGCGGAGTGTTGATAAGAATAGGATTGGAACCACGACTGAGAACAGGGAACCGGCTGAATTTGAAGATAATAAGAGGCGGGATTAGAAAATGGAGAAGGATAGATGTCCAATCACAGTCAGGAATGATTAGCTGAGGAAAGAAGCAGGATGTCCGAGGTAGGAAAATTACAGAGTAAAGGACCATCGGGGGCGGCCTAACGGGCTAAAAAATCCGCTAAATCGTTGCCCTCGATGCCAGAATGGCTAGGAACCCATAAAAGGTCAATAGTAATAGAGTGGCATGAGAGTAGATTGGATATGTGAAAACGAATTGAGAGCATAATAGAGTTGGAGGAATGAGAAGGAGGAGAAGAAATGGCTTGAAGAACACTTTTGGAATCGGAGACAATGAGACATTTACTGATCCCTCTTATGGATGGAATGAACGAGACTGCGCGTAAAATGGAGATAGACTTCGCTGTGAAGATAGAACAGAAGGAAGGGACCTTGAAGGATTCAGAGTGATGCAGTGAGAGGGAGGTAAACGCGCCGCTCACCCCTTTCTCATTTTTAGAACCGTCAGCGAAGAATGTTAAATAAGAAAGAAAAGATGTATCAAGCAAGTGGACGAATTCAGTTTGGATTGTAGAATGTGCGATAGAGCTGGTCTGGAGAAGTAAAGAGAAGAGATTAATTGACAAATGCTGGTAAAGTCATGGGAAAAGTAAGGGAGCTTGGAATAAGACATGTGGCGAAAAATTGGACGCTCGAGCTGTTACACGAGAAGGGATCAGGATTTTATGAGGAACAAAGTGCCACTGGTTTTTAATACCAAGATAGGAGGAGATAAGATTAGATGAGGACACAGAAAGACGTTTAATTAGAAAATTATAACCAAGCTGCCATCTGCGGATAAAAAGTGGTTGCATGGCAGATTCAGAGAGGATAGCAGGAATAGGAGAAGATTTTAGCGCTCCAATGCACAACCGAAGGCAGCAGTTTTGAACTTTGTCCAGTTTGGCGAGAAGAGATTTAGAGGAATTTCCATAGATGAAGGAGCAGTAATCGATCCTGGAATGAATTATAGCTTTGTAAAGGATTACGAAAATTGGAAGGGTCACCACCCCATTTGGATGAAGATAGGGCTTTCAGGAGATTGAGTCTACTGAGGGAGGAATTGCAGAGATAGTTAATGTGTTCATGAAAAGTGAGTCGGCTGTTGAGAATAACACCAAGGTAGCAGAAGGAGCTGACGAACGGAACTGGAATGTTAGATGAAATAATATTTACCAAACCTTGATCGTAGGGGCGGAGGGAAAACACCAAAGAGGAAGACTTTAAAGAAGAGAAAGAGAGGTGAATAGAGGAGAGAGAGATACTAAGGATAGATAAAGAGTTATTGATCTCTTCGTTGGCGGCGGCCACATCATTACAACTGGAGTAGATAAGGATATCGTCTGTGAAAAGGAGAGAGGAAGAAATCATAGGGAGAGAAGAAATATTATGAAGATCTACATTCTTGTTCTTCCTTCTCTTTCTGTTGTTCCTATATTGGCTACCTTCATTTCTTCTGTTTCTAATCGCTTCCTGATTTAACTTTCAGGTCCCTACGTTTCATTATTTGTTAGTCCTTTGTGTTGGGTAAATGTCCTGAGTTGACGCGCCCAAAGAAAAAAAAAAAAAGATAGATATTGAAAAGTGTGGGGCTAAGACATAATCCATGAGGAAGTCCTCCGTATATGCATCTGGAAATGTTACAGGAGAGAATAGAGAGGAAGAGCTATTTTGGAACAGGTTTAGAATAAGAAAGATGAAAGTAGATGTTATATTAAGCTCAAGAAGCTTGGCCTATAGAGTACGAAGGAAGACATTATCAAACGCAGAGAAGACATCAACAAACGTAGCAACAGTGAATTTCCTTTCTAGGAAAGCTTTGTAAACGTCTGATAGGAAAAGACCGATGCAGTCGACCGGACCGAACGCCGGGGGGCGAAAACCAAACATATTAGAAGGTATTAGATCATAGTGTTTCAGCCAGCAGACTAGTCGATTGTTCACCTGTGTTAATTAGTTCGTTACAGACAGTGTTAAAAGTTACAAAATAAAAAGACAAGGTTATTGTAATTATTTGTTAACACTACTATCAGTGCGTTTCATTTTTACGGGTATTTCGGCCGATGAAAATGAAGTTTTGGTTGCTTTAATATCACATCTAGAAGATGATGGATTTTGTTGCTGTTTAATTTTGTTGCCGTTAGTTCATGAGATGGACGTAAGATCTGAAGTTTCGACAGGAAGTGGGTCTAATTTATTGTATTGGTTAGATTAGAAGGCTGAAGGATTAAACAAATTGATCATAAAATGAGAAGAATCTAATTGCGAGTGAGGAATAAGGTTGTGTGATGATGGACTATATATATTACTACTGTCTGTGTAACACGTTTTTGCAGGAGATCTGCCTGATGGGAAAGAAAGTAGATAATTGTGATTAGGAAAATTAGTTTTAGCACTGTTGCCAGGAATATTAATATTTGTTTGCGGTTTACGAATAAACCGGACTCGTGTTTAATGTATTGATATTTGCCGGGACTGTGGAAGTTATTTCTGAGAATGAGGAGTTTTGGCTGATTTTATTACTTTTGTCAGATTTTGCTTCAGAAGTTAAAACATTATCGGCGGCTTTGATTTTTTCGATTTTTAATTTCTCTAGTGTAATGTAGACAATTTTTATCTCTGAGCAGGTGATTACCGGAACAGTTTAAACACCTTAAAACTAAGGGATCAGGCAGTGGTACAGCGTAGTAATTAGAGGTGGAATGAGTCTCGTGACAAATCGGACATCTTAGTCGTGATCTACACTGAGTTGCTATATGCCCGTATCGGTTACAATTCAAACGCAATCGAGTAACACGATAGCTATATAGTCAACTGGAAATCGTAGCTTGTAAATAGACACATACGTGGAAAGTTTATTACCTAAAAACTTAATTTCCACGGCCGTTGTTGGCAGAAGTTGGAATTCTGTTCTTCTGCAAATTCTTCTGACGGAAACAACTTCCAAATCTGACTCTCTGGAATTGAAAATTTCTTCATCCGTGATATCTGTGGGAACCTGACGAATAATTCCGAATCGAAACAGGAGACTATTAAGATTAGGTGTCCTTAACTTTTCATTTATAAACTTGTTCGCATTTGCCGCTGCGTCGAAGTTAGTCTTGACCCGATTTACACAATTTCTTCGGAAAAAGGTTAGACCTTCGTGTTTCGACAAAATTTTGCAAAATCGACAAAGGGTAGAGGTTGGCCAAGTTTTTGTTAGTTGATTCTATTAATAATATGAACGGTCCATTATGTTAATTAATTCGGTATAGGTTATAATTGTCCGAAGTAGTTTTTACGTTATTATCATTGCTGATTAAATTATTGTTAGCATAAAAACACGACTCAATACGAAAGCAGTGATGAGCTTAAAAGCAGATATTTCAGCGGGAAGAATGGTACTTTCAAAGAAAATTTCCACTAGTTTAGAAAGGGATTTTGCACTTTCTTTGCTTTCAAAGATTCTTCTAACTGACGGTACAAAGACTGATAAAGAATCCTCTCCATAATATCTTCTTCGGAAAAGACTGTGTATGCATGTTAGTTGAATAATGCATGATTTGGAATGTGAAGCTTTTAAATTATTCCTAACGAAAAATTACTTTTCCTTTAAGAAATCGTTGGACGATGAAACAGAAGGAAAGAAGGCCTTCAACCGATTTTTCCCTATCGCTTTAAAATATAGGCAGTGCGTTCGCATTTGGATTAAAACAATTTTGAAATCACGAAAGGATGCAAATTACTCGCGTGTTCCTCTCATCGATACTCGCAAGGCAGATCAAGTAGCAGGGTGTGACAAACAAGTTGATATTTTCGGTTTCTTATTTTTGTTGCGTATATATTTATTTTGAACAAATACTAAGTTAAATAATATCCTCGATGTGATTAGAAAAGGTAGTAGCGTAAATGGAAAAGAAATATTTTTTTACCTACATCGCGGATAAAATTACTGCCGCCAGTTTATTTTTGCCGAGATTTTAGTTCGTTCATTTACTGCTATTTTCCACTCGGAATTCGAACTAACTCAAAATGTGTTAAACGACAATAAATGAACGAACTAAAATATAAATAACAACAAATCGTATGAATGAAGAAGACGCTATTTTAAAATTAACAACATAACCTAAATTAATAAGACGCCATTTTAGAAATAACGAAAAACATTACGCAAAATAAAAGACCGAATTTTAAAATTATGACATACCAAAAAGAAATACATTATAAATATAAAAGTGATTTAAACATGAAATGTACAGTACATACTTTAACATGCTGGATTTTAGGAAAATTTATGGACTCACCTGGATTGCGGCACTCGTTGTAGGAAGTAAAATTCCGCAATATAATACGGAAAAAAATCTTTCCGGTTACCACACGCGTCATGTAAAGCAATTTCTTTAGCTATATTACAAAAAAACTGGAAAACATAATAAAAGTAAAGTGAAAAAAAGTAAAGTCCCCTATATCCTTGATGAGGTATCATGAATTGTGCAATTAAGCTTTTCATAATGTACTTAAGGTTCTAATGGATCTGATGAGAATACCGGAGCTATGTAGTTCCTCTCTCTCCGCCGCCTTTACTGTCCACCAGATAATAATAAAATCTTTGGTATAACCAGTATTCAATTTCAGATCAGGTATAAAACTGATAGCGACTTGGATGCGGAAAGAGACAACTCTCAAAAACTCATGATACCTCCGGTTTTGTAGCCAAGAGCCTTAACCACTTGGCTACTGCGCTGCCTAAAAACAAAATAAAAAGAAGAAAAAAGACGGAAAAAATGAAAAACGTGTTTAGCTAAACTAGATTACACGATAGCCAGCTACCGTGACGGCGGAGTTAATTAGTTAATTGTGTTCCGTTCGGGTAGATTATCCAGCTGCTGCACATTGAAACTTTTAAAAATTTCTCTTGCGTTGGGTAAATATCTATAATTGACGCGCCCAAGTAAAAAAGAAAAAAAAAACCCAACAAAAACACTTACGCGATACCAAGCCAAGACAGCAAGTGCACTGAAAACAGGAATGATCGGAATTCGTAAATTCTAAATCCTAATCGCGGATAATCGATCACGCGATAAATCATAGCTAAGACAATTGTAGAATAATGTAATTCCACGCTATTAACTACCATCTAATTTAAATAATGCGCATATCGTTTTAAAATCTAATAAAATAACATAGAATTTATAATTTTAGGAATTATTTCTTTTAAAATTTGTAGCAAATAATTATGTAAATTATTTAAAAATTGTAACTTAATTTTAAATGTTAATTTCTTAAAATCGCAATTTAAATTATTTAAAATGCGTTTAAAAATTTCAAATTACAAATTTATATTTATTAATATAATATTTACAAGGCATAATATTATTACTAAGAGAGACGTATTGATATTGAACTAGGGGAATGGTGTACGAACCGGCGATGTCGTGCGAAAATACGAACGAAAAAAGCAAAATGAATTGGCAGCATTGGCGGATCCACAGAGGAGGGATAGGAGATATCCCCCCCCCCCCTTAAGAACCAAAATCTCTATGAAAAAGTTGTTACAACAGAGAAACTTAATTTATGCTATAAACGATTTGTATAAATATTATTTAATTATAACGAATATTTAATACTGTTTTCTAGTAAAACTATTAATGTTTTACCTTTTTTATTTTATTTTAAACGCAACTGTCATCGATCTTTTGCCATTTTTATTTATTTTTAATTTTTATTTTGTAATTTAAATTAAAAATAGAATTCAATGAGCAATATATCTATATTTAAACTTGCTCACGAACAAAGATAATTCGGATCGGATTACTAACAAAAATAATAAAAAAATAGTATAGAGCCTAATAAGAAATACTATCTTTCTTACTATTTCTAAACTACCATATTTAAGGTATAATTTTATAATTTCGTTTTATTTTTTTCATAACTAAATATAGGACAAAAGTTAAATTAAAAATTGTAATAATTATGTATATATGTATTTTTTTAAATTTTTAAATATCTAAAAAGGTCATTTGATTTTTTTTTTATGAAACAAGGGGTATTTCTCAAATCTACTGCCTACCGTAGAAGATTTTACGTAATTATATAATTTCCCCCCCAAAATGTCCTTCTGAATCCGGCCCTGATTGGCGGTGGTACTAATGTAGGTTTTTACCAAATTTTTATTACAACGCTATTATGTGTGTAACGCGGAGCAGCTTTTTCGCAATTTTATGGTATGTAAAAACTACATTAAAATATTAAAAAATTAACAATTTCAAATGAAAGCGTGGGGTTCGAATCAAAATATACCTTTTTTTTTTTCTTTTTTTTTTTGGCATACTTAATATTAAACCTACATATTCGGTTGATTACGTATTTGTTTTTTTAATGACTCTGTTCAACAACCCCTGAGCCTGTTTATGGTACTATACGCGAAAAGCGGTCAAATAGCGCAAATTTTATGCACCGATATGACAATTTCAATCTAGTCTAGGCGGTTATGTTCCGTTCATGTAAATCGCCTTTAAAAGCTATAAAATATTTCATCAGTAACTATTTTATTCACTATGCTATATAATCCTGTTTGACTAGTTGAAAAATATCGCGCAGATGAAAAACCCAGTCTCCTTTCCAATGATAGTGCGAAATAAGGCAGAGTCGAACATGTTGTAATCAATTACCGATAAGAGAGCAATCGATTGCGCCCATTTTTGGCTTTGCCAATAGAGATTATATGTCTTGTAACTGTAATTAACTACAAAATACCCTGCTCTTGAGGGAAGATAATTTTAAAATTGCACAGCGAAAACAATACCAGTAGTATAGTAGTATGTACTTTAATACTGTTCAGGCATACTCGCGGTTCAGCTGCCGCTAACCGAAAAATTTTTAATTCGATATAACTTTTATCATCCTGAGCGTATTAAATATAAATAAATAACGTTTCGATTTCTGTGCAGGTTTTCGTATATCTGATCTATCGAAATTATTTTTTTTTTTCATTATTCATCCTGCTCATTTCTTGTTTATTGCATTATATTTCAATATTCGATTCCTTCTAAAATGGTTCGTTAATTATACGAAAGAATTTACGGAATAGTTACAATCCGGCCACTTTAACTCTTTCCGGCAACGCATAGGAATTTCGAATCGGATAAGTATCAGGAGTTAAACTCGTGTTTGTAGTTATAAGTTTCTGAGTTACTTCTCGTAGACCCAGATATAATCCCTGTACTCCAATCTTTCCTAAGCTCTATTTCTAATCGTCTCTTTATTTAACCCTTTTCTTAATTTCTGTTGTTGTTGGGTCAATGCCGCTGGCGCGCCCAAAAAGAAAAAAAAAAATACTTGAGTAATTACCGCTTGACGCCAACCGCGTTTATTTTGCAGACAAAGATTAAACGTATTTTCCCGTATCGCCACATAATTACATCGTTCGCAGTATTATTGTGTTTTAATTGTTTATAGTTGTAGGAAGAGAAACGTTTTTGTCCGGTTTGATAAAATGAATTCGTTAGATATGAATAATTATCGAAGCATAAAAATATTCCAGAACCGTGTAAAATATTACGATTTCAAAAATAATAAAATAAATATTTATTCGGAAATTATCAAAATTAAGTAGAAATTGAAATGAGATTAAGTGCTACAAAAGTCTCTCGGGCGTTGCATTTTTCGTTTGTGTATAGTTAATCTGTCCATTTAGAATGATGATTTCTGGTCGAAATTAGTTGCTAGTTGGCTTAGAAATTGTTACGAAAAATTAAATAATAAATATTCGCTAATAGTCACGTGGAAGGCAATAGCAAACCATCACGTACAACATCATATGCGCGCGCTAGGTCAGTGTAGACACACACGGGACTGCACTTTTGTAAAACGATGTAAATCAAACGATTACTAACAATAAGTAGTCTCGCGTATGTACACATTCGTACTGCATATAAACAATTGCCTAGTGTACACAACCTATATCTTTACAACTAAAATGTACGAATAGGTTGCCCGCCAACCGAATGGTTGAGAAGATAATGATGATGATGTTTACTCGCTATTCAGAATATCCGTTCACTTAATTTTTTATATTTAATCAGATTTCTTCAAAGCGTGTTACGATTATTATAATTTTAGTTTCCTTTTTTTTAATTTCTTTTTTTTTTTTTTTACTATTATTATTATTCGGTTTTTCCTTTTTTTTTCTGGGCATTTCGTTTTGAAAAAATCTTTTTTAGTACTTTTTTGTTTAGAGTTTTTTTAACGTTTCCAATTGGGTAAGCGGTTTTCGATTTATCTCGTTTTCCTTAGTAATTCAAAAATTAAAGTTTCCTAATGAAAACTACAATCCAAGAAGAAAAAGACCTAAAACTAGAAGATGTAATAACTCTAATTACCCACCAGTGGAGTTCGGAATGAAAAAAAAAACGTTATCATACTCAATCGACTTTTCTGATGCGACATTTTGATGTGAAGGACATCAAAAATTTTTAGATGCAAGAAATTTGAATTAAAAGATAACGGTTGTATCTTATAGAGCCTTTCCTCTGTTGAGCCACCAGTGAAAGAGTTGTAAAAGCTGATTGTGAAATTTTAAAAGGAAAACCATATAGTGAAAGTATTATTTTTATCTGATGAAAAGACTTGGTAATAAGAGGGTCGATGTGGAAGCGCGCTCGGCTTGTTCTCGCCAATGTCAGCGGACGCGAACCTACCATCCTCGATGATGCATATTTTTCTAAGGAAGTTTCTTGAACCAATGGGAAACAGTATGGGCAGCTACGATAATGTTCTTAAAAAAACATTAAGCCCACAGTCGAACCATGGTGGCCACCGAAGAGAATATCCCGGGGCACGATTTTAAGATTCTTAGCCGGCTGCGAATCGGTCACGTCACTGTCTCGCACAGTCATATAATTAGTGCAAATCTTCGCCTCCAACTATGTGCTTCTTCTTCTGCGGCCAGGCTGGTATACCGATAGTAGTTCCACACATACTTCTCACGTGCCCAAAGTTCGCTACGTTCCGGGCGCAATATGGCCTACCCAGTAACATGCAGAATTGTCTGTCAAATACTACAACTAACGTCGCAAGGGTCTTAGTTTTCGTTAGAACGAGTGGTTTGACAATTACCTACATATATAACATATATATGCTGTAATGACGTTAGTAGTTGCAAACGGCGCATATAAAAAAGGTGAGGAGGAGAATTAAAAAAAAAAAAAAAAAAGGAAAAATGATATACTTTTGCCCGATAACACTTTGTCGCGGATTTTTAAGATTACTTTGAATTCGTAGTGAAAATTTTAAAGGATCGCCGCGGTAATGCAATGCGTGGGGATATTTCCCACTTCACAAATCGCCATCTCAGAGTTGCAATAAAACGGTACACAAGAAATACAAAACGTTCCTGCAAATATACGATTTCAGTGACGGTACAGGTGGGGTTACGTTAGGAATTACACTGGTAGAATAGTTTCAGAAATACGGAGTTCCTGCAAATAACTAAAAAATTCATTGTGTTTAATCTTTACTGAGGATGAGGTTGGTAAAAACTATCAATTTTAATATAATTCCGAATGATTTTCAAATTTAAACAAAAAAAATAGACAATTTAATTAGGTATTACTGCTACATACTGGTGCGAGATATAAAGTCCTGCTTCGAATTTTTGCTCCGCAGAGTACTAAAGTTTAGCAATATATTACGGTTAACTTGGTTTATAGACGTTGCGAATAGACTTAACTAAATTGAATAAATTAAGTGCTTAAGTTTACTTTACATCGGACTTGTCCTGATTAACTTTTTATACATTTCTCTCGTAATATGTACAAGTGTAAGAAAGACTACATTGCAGACACTAATACAGTAACCGTTTGAAGTGCACTTCAAAATGTATGCCTACCGATGTATCAGCATGCGCGTATGATTTTATAAATATGTTTACCTACCGTAGAATATTAAACGACTTTTTTATATTTCAATAAGTTTCCCTATTCGTCTCCGCCAGTTAATTCCGAACTGTGGAGCTTGCTAATCCAACCATTTTATCGACTCTCGCAGCATTCGTAACAAAATGACGCTTGCTCGATAAAACTTATTTTCTACGATAGAAGCGGATGAAGGGAAAACATTTTTTCCGTATGTAACTATGTTTCATTTGTGTCGATGGGTTGAATTTTCGACGCCCAAAAAAAAAAAAAAAAAAAAAAAAAAATCCCATTTGAACAAATGTGAAAGCGCTTTCCAGGGAAATTCAACAGCCTTCGAAATTATTTAACCCCGAAAGCCGTAGCGAAAAGTATATATTACATAACCCCGCTTAGCACAGATACTAATGATTTTTCGCGGACAGATGAAAAACTTTTTTTTTTTAAAAATATAAAATAATAATGATAATATTATTTGATATATTGTCTTTTGGGCGCGCTGGCGGCTTGGACCCAACAACTACAGAAATAATTATGGAGAGGATTAAATAGAGAAACGATTAGAAATAGAGTATAGGAAAGATTGAAGTACAAGAATTATATCTGGAGATGGAAAGGAAAGAACAAAGGAAGACCTAATGTTAAGATTTCGGAATACAAAACAGAACGTTCAGATCAGGGGCATTCAAAGAAGATGTGGTTTACAAAATATAGTGCAGTAGAAATCTATAAAGGGGATAATCGGGAGAGGAGGACAGGGAAAAACGAAAACGTAAAGATAGTAGAAGAGAGTGATTAAAACGCAGTCTGATTGAGGAAACGATCGCGGAGCGCTGATAAAAAGAGGACTGAAACCACGGCTTAGAACAGAGGGAACCGGCTGAATTTGAAGATGATGAGAGCCGGAATTAGAAAATAAAGAAGGATAGATGTCCAACCATAATTGGGAATGATTGGCTCGGGAAAAAAGGAGGATGTCCGAGGTAGAAAAATTACAGAGCAAAGAACCATCGCGGGCGGTCGAGTGGGCTAAAAAATCCGCTAAATCGTTGCCCTCGATGCCAGAATGGTAAAGTCATGGGAAAAGTAAGGAAGGTTGGAATAAGAAAAAACATGAGGCTAAAAATTGGAGACTCGAGCTGCTACAAGAGAAAGGATCAGGATTTTATGGGGAACAAAGCGCCACTGGTTTTTAATACCAAAATAAGAGCAGATAAGATTAGATGAGGACACAGAAAGACGTTTAATTAGAAAATTATAACCAAGCTACGATCTGCGGCTAAAAAGTGGTTGTATCGCAGATTCAGAGAGGATAGCAGGAGTAGGAGAAGATTTTAGAGCTCCATTGCACATCCGAAGGCAGCAAATTTTGAAAACTTTGTCTAGCTTAGCGAGGAGAGATTTATTACTAATATAACCGAACAACGATTCAGCGCTTAAAGGACATTTTCCTAAATTTTCTACTGAATTGTTTCTGACTATACGAGATAATGATCGTAAAATTTTACAAAGATGTGGATCTTTCGTTATCGCAACGCACCAGTGTAAGGGGAATAGTTCTCCGTGACTGTTGGAAAATAATTACTCGAAGAGGAACGGCAGTGAAAGATGATGCGCGTTCCAAGTTTGATTAATTAGGCGAATATTATAATTTGATTAATTTCATCGTTTATTTCATACTTGAAACGATATTTCTAAAGACGCAAATGTGCGCAGCAGTTGACCGCGTCGGTATTTGTCTGTTGGCTGCCGAGTGTGCTCAGGTACGCATGTAGAGGGCGCGGTACTATATCTAGCTTGAAGTCAAGACCAGGAAAGGTTGCACATGAATGAAATTAAATTTTACGCGGCTGTTTAAACGATAAAATGTGCAGTTGCAAGCGTGCGTGCGATGGAAATGTAAATGGCATCTTTTTAAGATGGACCGTTTAAAATCGGTATGCGGTTGACTCTGAATTATTTCAACGCATTTGCGGCATTTCTGCAGACCAATTTCCGGTTTGCACCTGATGTTTACATCAATTCTTGAACGCTTTCCTGACTTCGTTATCCGGCTCTTCTATTTCGTTCGCCTCTACTTCCGCATGCCGCTGATAGTAATGACGTTTTTCTTCTAACAATGCATGAGTGTGTTTTGATGCAATATGTGCGATACGATGCGTGTAACATATATTAACGGATTTCGCGACGGTCCTGTTCACGGCGGATGCGTCTGCTGGCATGCGCCGCGGCTTACAATGAAACTTTTCCTTCCGCTGGTCGCGCTGATACTACGAATTATATTAATACGAAGAGCAGCTGATCTTTATAGCGCGAAAAGGAACCAAACGAAAATTAGTTATCGCGTCACTGAAAAGGCATCAAAATTAAGAAAATTCCGGTCACGCTTAATTAAAGTAAACTGGATTAGTATGTAAAATCGCCCCTCCTACCTCTCCGTTGATTTCGTTGAAATTTGCCTTATATATTTGCCTCGCCGAAAAACTGCGATCCCGAAAGTTTTGAGTCTTGGGTCTCAACCTCTAATCTCGAAAAATGTGTTTTTCAGTTTTTTAACCATATCTTTGCGAATTGTGAACGAATTTTGACTCAAGTCGGAGTTGAAGAAAATTACGAGGCGCCCATAACCTAGTCATTTATGGAGCTTCTCGAAGCCATAACGTAACCTAAAAAGTCAATTGAAAATTTCAAAACTCGCCTAAAAATTACCGGTATGCGGTATGACGGCATTTGATATTGAAGCTCTGAAAAACATTTTGTGGAATGAAAATTAATATTCTGAATTTTTTCAGATCTTTTGGAGAGGTGAAAAGTGGTCAAAATTACAAAGAACTGAAATTTTTAGCGATTTTCAATGTTTTAAGGACTTTGATTAACACCAAACGCAATTTTAGTATCACAAATGCCCGTCCAGCGACCCAAAAAACCGTCTTATATACATACTTAGTTCAGTTTGTCACTGTGTGTAGCACAAAAAACATGAAATTAACTTTAAAAAAACCCGTTTGGCTGCTTAAAACAATACAGAAACTTATTTTTTGACGTATTTTGATTATATTCTAAACGCAATTTTAACCTCAAAAATAAGTTTAGCGGCCTAAAAAATCCCCTAGTATACATACTTGGTTCAGTTTGTCACACGGTAAGTATATGGCTCAATTAAATTAACACCAAAAAGACACAAGTTTAACGGCCTGAAGAAACACAGATATTTATTTTTTGATGTGTTTCGCACGATTTTTTGTACTGAGCTGTCATACTAACCTTAAAAATCTTTTGTTGACAGGCTCGAAATAAATATTTACGTAAAGCTAACCATCCTTTACCTTAGTTTGCACAATATATATATATATATATATATATATATATATATAGTTAAAAGTAACCTTAAAATCCCATATTAGCGGGAAAAAACTTCCAGGAGGATTATTCTGTGATTAGTGAAAACAAACGATTTTTTTTTTTTTTTTTTTTTGAATTAGACGAAATTAATCGGACAAAACTTTTCGTATTTATAATACATTAGTAAAATTTTGTTCAACTAATTTGTTCAATTCAGAGATAAAAATATCTTGTTCTCGTAAATTGCAGAATAACCCTCCGAATATTACAATTTAGTCGGTTTAGTCACAATTTCTTACGATAATGCTTAAAATTGATCTCAGAATCGTGTTTAGAGCGATTCCAAATATCCCAATTTTCAAGTGTGCATTCCCGACGTTCTCTATAACGAAATATTGTTCAAATAAGATGTATCATAATTCCATACTGTCGTTAGATGCTTTTTAATTATATTTCTTTATTTTTTGATATGGCAAAAATAAAAAATATTAATTTGTATTTAACTTTAAAACACGATCGATTGATTTTCACGAATTAATATGTAGATATATATGGTTTTAAAAATAATTACTACTATAAATGAGATGAATTTTTTATCAATGTGTTACAATCTGGTTCGTTCTGCAATGAGGCGGCAAGACCGTCCTCTTCCCTGGTGGTGGTCCACTGTTCCGTTTAAAGTTTAAATATCAAAATATAGAGAAACTTGGAATATTTTTTTTTTTTTTTTTTTTTTTTTTTTTTATACGAGTAGTTAGTGCCTATATGGTTATTACTCGATTAAAGGTCATTTATGTATCATTGATTATTTTTCTTTTAATTATAAAATCAGTAAGCATTTGGAGGTTGTTTATGTCGAGGATATTTTTTCTCAGTTGATTATCTTGGAATAGAAACGTTAAATAAATAAACGAAATGTTACAAATAAACAAGTAGAGGTTAATTTCAACTATTAATTATTTGCTTAAGATCAGAAATACAAGTTCACTGTGTGACTTCTAATTCAAGACTGAATTCCCGAACCGAGCGATCGCGTTTCTTATATATTTTAACGCTACGCCTCGAGATGATTTAATGAAAAATCATACCTCACCCGTTGCTAAATAATTATTTAATATTAAAGACGATCAATTAGCGTTAATAGCCAATGGTTCTCACTTCATCGGAAGAGTAGTAAATAATTTGTAAGGGGTCCTGCATTTAACGGAATCTCTTTTTTGAAAAGGATTAAATTATTCTGAAAGCACTTCATTGTAGAAATATTCTGCTTTTGATCGCATATAGCGACACGGTTTATTGCGGAAACTGTTATCCGTCAGCAGAATCGGCAGAACAGTTACATAAACAGACTTTTAAGTAACAAGACGTTCCATGTTAGGACTTATTCGTGTCATTATCAAAACCCGTTCGTACTTGTCATAGTGCACCCCAGGGATTCTCTCCTAGGGCGACTTTGTTCCTATTTTACATAAATGATATATCCGACTGTGTACTACCGTCCGTAAGAATTGAGTTACATATAGACGACGCAACATTATCCTAAGAAACTTCGCAATAGCATCGACAGACCACCGAAGAAATGGTCGGATGAAAGCGGTCTCGATTTTTCCTTATGCAAAATCATCATCATTCCACTGACGCTATACAACTCAACTGTTTACACTCCTTTCGCGACACTATAAAGCCAATTGCGTCCGATTTAAAGCTCACCGGCGTTGACGCATTTCGCAACTAAAAACCGGATATATCAAAATCATTCTCCTATGCTAAAATACTTATCCAGTCCAAGCATAATATTCAGCCGAAATTACTTTTAAAGGTAACTTCTCATTCTGCCTAATTCCCGTTTCGCCTAAATTTAGGATTTCGCTTACTCGGCAGATAAATAAAAAATAGGCCAGCGTACGACTCCGATGAATATTTGCGAGTTATTCCATTCGAAGTCCAGTGTCGTATAAATCCCACCCGCCTTATCAGTGTCAGTATATAGAGGAAGTCCCTTATTGGTATCTAGTGTGACTTGTCAATTAAAATTCGAAGTTCCGGAAAAAAAGAGAGAAAAATGCTCTAGATAAACAGTTGGAAGCGAACAAATGCTCTTATTATTACAAATTGGAAATAATGCACGTGTGTGATAGTTTTGCCTGCGCTTTGGGCACAGTTTGCTTCCTTCCTCGCTTTTCCGTTACTCTCTTGTGCCGTCTCCTTTTTGTCCATTGCAGCCCTCCAATATCCAATTTGTGTGTGATTCCGATCACATAAAGTTCGGGTGTTCGTCTCTTGTAACCGATCAAGCTGCTTTCTACTCCTCCCTTTTACACACTCCATACAGTGCTTCGTTCAGTCCTTGCAGACGAAGCCAAAAAGAAAAAAAAAAAAAGTTTTATTCCTCATTACAAAACAACCAGAGAATAATTTTTTTCTTTTTATTAATTTTTTTTTGAGCTTAGGAATTTGTTTTTAATATTTCCTTTTTAAATCTTCAAAAGAAGCGGAAAATGTATTTAAAAAGTTAATAACCGAAAAGTAAAGTTAATACCGATTTATTAAGCATAAATAACTTATTAATCTAATAGTATACTTTAACTCTTAATTAAATAGAATATATTCTGTATTTATTTATAAAACATATATTTATATAAAACATATTAACGTATCTGTTGAAAATTATAAAACAGTTGTTTTCGTTTATAGAAAGTTTCTGTTCCTAATATAATTTCTCTGTAATTTAAAAAAGTGGACATGCAAATCGAAAGAATTAAAAAATTAAACACTACTTTGGATTTGAATAAATAATCAATAATAATAGTGCTTTAATAGTACAACCGGGGCTACATTTCGCTTCTGACGTGGCTGCGGGGATCACGTTTACCGATGTTTGCTAATTAATAACACAGAGTCCCTTGTTTGATTTTTGCAACACGTTCAAGTTTACATTTATCGCACGGTGCCTAAACATATTGTTAACAATTGCGAGTCGACAACTTTGAACCGCAAAAGATATTTTGCTCTCTTACTTTTTTGACTTATTGTTGTGCGAACACGATTGTTGCTAATTTGAAGAACCGGTTTTTTGCATGTAAAAATCGCTCGTAATCACACTGACATCTGTTATGTGTATTCTCTTGCTGCAAGTGCTGCGGATTTTTTTTTGTGGATCGAACGACTTACAATTGAAGATTAATTAAATCGCATCGTTATCGGTAAACTGGCGATATTCTTTGATACTTAAGCATCAATTTCAGGCAACGCTGCACTCTTTGTACCGGAATGCAAACTAACGCGTAACGGGCCACCACTATCAAGGTTCCCCAGGAACATCTGTTCAAATTTTAAAAATGATGTTAAAGACTCTAGGAGCGATTCAGCGGTCGAATTTCTAGGCTGTTGTTAAGCAGATTGATAGTCAATGGGTTGGAATGGATTTCTGAGCGACTAGTATACCGCTGGGCGGAAAGTTTTATTACTTCCTTTACGTAATGTTAAAGTCCCTATGGAGTGTGTCCGCGGAGACGTACCAAGGTGGTGGTGACACAATAAGTCTAATGGTTTTATTTTGCAATCTTCGTACCTTATTGATATGTGTATTTTTAACACAACCCCATAAAGTCAGTATGTCCATACTGGTTTTAATATTATTTTATATATTAATAATTTGTTTTCGTAGTGTGAATGTAACCTGCGTACACTTTTTCTGATTAACTTTAATCCTCCACCGATCTAACCAGCTTTCAGATTTTGTTAGCGCCCGCTATTCCAGTATCTTTATCTGCCGCAATAAGAGCAGTATTATCTACAAATGTAGTAATAGTTACTTCCTCGCTGTCAGGGAAGTCTGCAACATTTGGTAGAGCACCGCACTTAATACACTGGCATGAGGCACACCGGTGGATACAGGATAGATGTTAGATAGTTCATTCTGGAATTTAAATATGTTCGGTCCTCAAGGTAAGACTTTAGAAGGAGATAATAAGGATGAGGAAGATTTTTCTTAATTTTATATAACAGGCCGTGGTGTCAAACCTTATATCACAGGCTTGTTTTATATCCAGGAATACGTCTACATATATTTCCTTAGCTTCAAAGCTATCTTGGATAATACGTGTTGGATTCGGTGTTCCTGTTCGATAGTCGAGTGTTTTTTTTCAAAATCCGAATTTTTGGTCCGGTATAATATTTTTTCTTCCATAATAAGAGGATGTGTAGTCTTTTTAAGATTAGTTTTTCCAGGACTTTGAATAGGATAGATAATGTTCTGTAGGAAACTACATCCTGTGGTGGCTTTCCAGGTTTAGGAATTACCACTATTTGTGCCAGCTTCTAAGACAGTGAGAAGTATTGCAGGCGGAGGACTGCATTAAATATATTAGTAATAAACAAAATAGCTTTGCATGGCAGTTCTAACAACACTTCTTTACTTTTTTTATTGATTAGTTTTTGAATCGTATATTGCATTTCCTTTGGGCATGTTAATGGGGACACCAAGCTGAAGCGGAAAATTTAAAAGCTCCATTACATCGTCGGAGTTTATAACAACGTTTGGATTTTAAAGACTTCGCTAAAGTGTTTAGCAAATACCTCGGCTTTCTGATCATCAGCCTTGGCCCATGTACCGTCCGATTTTCTTATGGCAGGAAAATACTGTAGCGACCTATTTCAACTTTTAACTGCTTTTCACAGACTGCAATCAGCAGACTGATTTGAAGACAAATGCTGCAACTAACGCTGTAGGGTTTCATTTTTAACGTTACACGAATTAGTACGTTCAACTGCTTGGATTTGTTATTTAATAATGCTCTTTATAAGCGGAATTTTGATGATTTTTCTGATTAAAAGAGTAGTAGTAGTTGATCCGTTTGATTCCGATCATTCTCAAAGTACGATTTAAACATTAGTGTGATCTTGTAACTATTGAATTTATGTGCAAGACGTTTCATCAAAAGGACACTTGAAAACAAAATTACATTTTGTACTTCAAACACCAGAAACATTCGTTGGCTATTATAAAGTATATAACCCCTCAATAATAATCCGTGTTCCCGTATGAATAATTCTTGAATAAGAGCCGATTGACTTCACTTGTGTACTTTGAGAATAAAAATTAACGCTATTAAAACTGATCCGCCCAATCGCATATCATACTGATTCTATATTTGAGCAATGCTAAATAATAAGCATCTCGGTTTTTTTAAATGGAACCGAAAATCGCGATAATTAGATGTTTCTTATGAAATATTTCGGTACCAGAGAGAAATCAGGGAAAGTAAAGGTGACCGAGAGAAAGGAACTGGCCCCCTACTCTCATTTTTGCCCTGTTAGGCTTAGTACATTGCGAATCTTAGCTTCGCAATCCCCGACGCCCTGTCAGAGTATGAGACTTACTTTGATTAAAGAAAAGAACATTTTTTATTTTCCTTTACAGGTGAAAGAAATATTCATACGGTTGGAAAGAAAGATATTTAATTTTCGCGTTTTATCGGTGACGTTCTAGGTGCGAGAGTACAGCCAGTGCCGAAAAAAAATCGCTAATAGTCGGCATTAATAAAAGAAGAATGAAATAAAATAAAGAAAATACCGGAAACACCCTCGCGAAGAAATGTTAAAAGGGAGATGCCTGCGCTGTTCGACTTGAGTGGATATCAGGTGCCATTAGATCAACGTAACCGGAACTTGAGCGGAACTGAAAGGAAACGAAGGACAAACGATATGATGAAAATTAATAACAGGTGTCCGCTGGCAATTGGCGCAATGGAAGAAGAGGCCTTTACTTTTCGCAGCAAGCAGACGGCGGGACTAAAAAAGGGGTATCATAAAAAGGTTTTAATAAATTTTTGAATGCAAATATCGCTAGAAAAAATAAAAGTAAATAAAATAATCCGATAAATAGTTTGCGATATTCTAGTTTTCACTTATCTCAGTATTTCAAAAGGAACGATAAGATTTTCGGAATTGTACGCAACCCTTTCAGTGTCGTTGGGAATGATGATTACCCGACAAAAAATCTCCCGCTAAATCATTTGCAGGGTCGAATAACCCGTATAATTTTTCTCCAGAACGGAAAGACACGAACAACGAGAACTTTGGAACATTCTCCGGACAAGTATACATTCAAAAAGGAGCCACACTTACGATACTTTGCTTTACGTTATTAAGCGATAATTAGACACAGTATTGTCTTTAAAAAAATCGAATCTTCCTATTGACGCAGCAATCAATAAGCACCGATTATCATTATTTTTCTCGCTGTTTTTCGTATGGGGCACCCTTTTCAGTATATCCTACTCCACTTACTTCGTGAAATGTTTAAACGTATCGAAAAAAGGTTATTCTTACATAGGCAAGATAGCTAGACAGAGAATCATCTTTTTTCACAACATTTCATTGTCTATTTTGCTTTCATGTGCTCTTTCGTCTATTTTTCTATCAAATTTCGTATCATCTACGTTCAAGTTTGTTCCGTTCGTTCTTCTTCCACGATGCAGTTTGCCGGTCCATAGTGATTTTTATCGCGAATGGACTTTTTGTTCACTTTTATAGTATTCCAAGAATCGCTTTAAAAATCAAGCTGGTTCCCGAAAAATTTTCAATCAACAGCATAATATACTTAATTAAATTAACGATAAAATTAGTGTATTTTCCGAGGCAAGTTGGTGAAAATTATTAATGAATTATATTATAATGCATTTAATAAACAGCGATCAAATAATAATATGCTCTTAATCGTAACTTCGGGGTTTAGTCCGGCTTCAGCGCGGAAGAAGCCAATTATAAACAGATATAAAAAAAAAACCCGAAAAAACAACAATACTGACCCTGTGCAATCGCATAAACTCGACGAGTTCTACTACATGAAAACGAAAACGCAATCACAATTAACTATAAAACACGATCGAACGCAGAATTCGAGTTCAATATGATGGAATATACAGAAATTATAAAGAGTATACACGTAAGAAGAATAATGGGAAGGAAAGAAAAACCAGATCAGGAACCTGCTTACATATTGCAGCAAATATACCGTAAAACTCGGTAACATAATTGTATAAAATGTAATTTATTTTAATCATTTATAAATAATAATAATAACTTAATAAAACAGTAAAGAAAAAAATAATAATTAAAGGAAAAAATTTGAATGGCCAGATGGCGAAAGCTAGCACAGCGGGAGAAAAATTAAAAAAAATATATAAATGGATATAAACGTTAATGAAGAGAAGTCGTTACACGGGGGAATTATTACGTAACAACACAGATGTAATAAGAGAAAAATTGAAAATTAAGAAAAATCCAAAAAATCCAAAACAATAATAGAATGAGGAATGAGATAGAAATAAAGAAGCATACATAGCCGTAAAAATAAAATAAGCGTTCCTTCTTTTCTTTTTTTTTTTTTTTTGTATAAACTATACCTTTTTATTAAATCGAAGAAGGTATTTTTTTCCTTGGGCGCGTCAACACAGGACATTTACCCAACGCAAAGGACTAGCAGAATGATGAAACGTAGGAATTTGTAGGTTATAGGTATTTTAAATGTGCTCGGTAAAATCGCTCGTTCGAACGAAGGCTGTTCGGATGGTAGTTGCAGCATTTGAAGGAGTCTTCCGTATGTTTCCTGATAGGTCTAACGCAACGAACCTTGATAAGGTATCGGTGCGGAACCATCGGGGGACAGCGAAAGGGACACATACATGAGCGAAGATTATCACATGTTTGTAAAGAATGGTGTCCAGTTCAGCTAAGGATCTTAAAATGGTAACACGATGTTGCTCCCGGTGTAGACACTACGGTTCCATTTCGTATTTTTTAAAAATGCCGTCGTTCCGTTTTGGTTTTAGCGGTACTTTAAAATATGCTGACGAGGACGGCAGATCAGCATGCTGCGGCGAAGCGTCAACGTTAACCGGCTCCATTATGCGATTAAAATACCTTTCGGAAAAATTAATATTTGCGCTCAATTTTCGGAATTTTTTTTCTTTTGTCTCTTTGTCTTTCTTCTTTTTCAGCTGAAGACGAGTTAAGCTGGAAAACGCTGCGATCGGTATTTCAGCGTTCTATCGTTATTTGTGTAAGTCGGTATAATTTACATTAAAATAAGTTATAAATTTTTTATCATCTAAAATTTCGCGGGCAACTGTTAATGACCCCCGCCGTACAATACACCAGGTTACCGATGACGCAAGTCAACCTAAGCCAAAGGATAATACGAAATGTTCCAGCATTGACATTTAGCGCGGAAGTGTCAGTTTCCTAGTCGAGATTTCGTCGAATTAGGGCAGCGATAAATAAAGCATCTCGGCGCGGAAAGAGGTCGCGGCCAGCGTCCTCTTAAACATTAAATAGCGAGAAAAACATTTTTCCGAGAGCCGCATTATCATCGGTGTTGTGACGATATTTCGACAGGTAAAAAAGAAATCGAATTCGCCTCCAAATAAGAGACAGAGATGGGGGAGGGTGGAGAAATAACTCATCGCTTGCGGGGTTCTATATTTGTGTAATAATCGCGCGGAATTAAGAAATGTATCAAATGTGCATTAATTAGAGTTTTGTATGCGGTAAGAAAAGATATTCCGGGCATGACAATGATCAAATTAATAACGGCGAGGACGACGACGATGTACGAATTATTTAACAAACAATATGTGTAACCAGCGCGAATGTCGAGCAGAGAACAGCATGCGAGGAATTTATTACGAGTAAAAGCGATTGCGAAAATAGCCGATGAAACGCGAATGTACCAAATACGGACAGAGCGGCAGCGGCGTTGATGCTCCGAAGCTAAGGTTGATGAGAAGAGAAAAGTAAAGAAATGTATCAACGGGACTGCGGCTGGCTGGAAGGAATGCACATTGATGACGAAAAGAAGTGTACTTCTCCAGACAATAATGTTGTTCATTTGTAATCCCGTATTCGGTTCTCATGTTATTAACGAAATCAATGAAAATCTATTTACCACCCAAACCAGTATACCGCTACCCCGCTTCGTTTAGCATAATTTTCATATGGCGGCCGGTTGAATCTCCCGCCTAAGCACAGACCAGCGCCTTGCCACGATGCATTTTCTTCGCGTGTTCTCGTTAAATAATAATTTCAACGTGAAACAGAATTTCTACGAAGTACTTTAACAGTGAGAACATTTCCATCTCGAATAATGGCTCGCATTCTGTCCTCCGCATGTTCCGATGTGGCATTTTTACGCCCCCCAAAAAAGAAAGAGTTATTAAATAAGAGTGAAATAGGCGAGAGAAATGATTAAGGGCTGCATTTTCGGAATGCGCAGTTTTGACGTTTGTCACATATATAGTGAACAAAATTAGAAATGAAGCTACGGAACTTTCACAACCGTTGGGATATTTTGAGAATGTTATTTTTTTTTTTTTTTTTTTTTTTTTGTCCTTCCTCAATTCGTAATACGATGGGGTAAATATATTTAGAAAATTTATATAAATAACAGGTCTGTCCTGAGCCCTTCCATTTAAGTTTATGGAACCCTGACAGACTGTTTTACAATGTTAATAATAATTAGTATACATAAATTTAATATTAATACAGGTGTACATGTACTTTACGGTGATTTATTTCGGCTATCGTAAAACTATTGAATATTGTAAATAGCTTAGTTACTAACTGATCAGGGCTAATATTGCTAAAATCTGTATTACTGTGGTTACAGCCGGAAAAGATATGCTTAATATTATCGGGAAAGTTACACGTCGCTACACAGTGTTATTTGAGTGTGCAATTTTATGTTTATGTAAATAATCTTTAAATAGACCGTGTCCAGTAAGAAATTGTACATTAAAAAAATTTGGCGTAAAAACTTTATTATGTAGTCTATCATCTATGGTTGGAAAAAATTTTTTAGCTATACCGTTATTATATTCGTCCCACTGCGCCTGAAATTTATTATTATAATATTTATCTAATATAAGTTTAAACTGTTTAAGCGTTAACGAGGTTTGTTCGTGTATGAAGTAAGGTTGACGATACTGTACGTTATGAAATTCATGATTTAAATTTATATTATTTTTTATTAAAAATATGTTAATATGTTTCTGTATTTCGTAAGTTAATGGTTTAATACCTGCAATGACAGCGCTTGCCATGTAGCTTGTAGTTCTATAAGCTTTAATCATTTTTATTGAAATAGTTCTCTGAAAACTATTTAATATATTTTGAAATCGTTTAACTTTTAAAATGTCTATATATATTACACTACCATAAAGTATGTTAGGCAATATTACGCTTTTATATAAGGTTAGTCCCTTCTTGTAATTTAATCGGTTATTATTATTATATAAGTTGTTAAATATAATTAAAAATGTATTTATTTTTTTAGTGATATAGTGAAAATGATTATAAAATTTTAAGTTATTGTCTGTTATTATACCTAAGAGTATTTGGTTTGACTAACCATGCTAATATTTAATCCGTATTGGAGCAAATTTAATCTTTTATCCTTTAAGTTTTTGTTAAACAACATGTAAGTTGACTTAGATTCGTTAATATTTAAATTGTATTGTTCTAACCATTTCGCGATTTCTGTATAAACCTGGTAAACTTTATTTTCCAATACATTTTCATTCTTATCGGCTATTACTATTGCAATATCATCTACGAATGTGAAAATGTTTACATTAGTGTGTAATCTAATGTTATACATTTGAGAGAAAACTATGTTCCACAAGTACGGTCCTAAAACAGACCCTTGCGGTACTCCCATAACGGTTTCTTGTTTTTTTGAATAATTACCGATTTGTAATACAGTGTAGCGGTTTTCGAAATATCGATTTACAATGTTCAACATGCTATTATGTAATCCTAGTTCCTTTAATAATGCAAGTAATCTATTTAAATCTAAACTGTCGAAAGCCTTTTTTATATCAAGAGTAAGTAAGCATGTACGGTAATTTTTATTTTTGTATATTCTTATTGTTTGTAAAATATTGTGAATAGCCAATTCAGACGATCTACCTGGTAATGCGCCATACTGGTTATCATTTATTATTCCGTTATTTTCTACAAATTCTTTTAATTTATGAAGAATACATTTTTCATAAATTTTACTGAAATTAGATAACAAAGATATAGCTCTATATGAAGTAGACGAGTTTGGATTTTTATTAATTTTAGGTATTATAACTGTTTTACTTAATTTCCATTCTTGAGGATAATAACTATATTTAAATAGTACGTTAATAACTTTCGGTATTACATCTGGTAACAAATTATGAAATCTTTTAATAAATCCATTTGATATTCCATCAAGTCCTGCTGACACTTTATTTTTAAGTTGTTTAATAATTACGTTAACTTCTTCTTTAGTAATCGATATGGTTACGTTAGGTTCATGTACTTCTGCTTTAAATGGTTTTACGTTAAGGTATAACTTTGACATCAATAAGTCGACTTTATCCTTTTCTGTACATGCATAATTATCTAATGTTGGTATATTAATACTTTTTTTTTTTTATTAGTTAATATTCTGTATTTTAATCCAAAGACATTTTTGTCTTCCAGTAATTTTTTCCAGGCTTTCAACTTAGCGTTTTTAATCATAAACTTATATTCCTTAAAATTTACTTTATAATTATTGTAATGGTTATGTTTTACATGTATGTTTTTACAGTTTCGATATTTTTTGTATAAATTATTTATCAGTAATTTCTTTATTTGTAATTCAGTATTCCACCAATAGACAGTTGACCGGATGGTGGAATATGAACTATTTAGAACTGTGTTGACATAGTCTTGAAAACTATTCAACCAACTTCTAATTTGTTGTATATCATTGCAGATAACATGTACATCAATCATATAACTGTATTTTCTTAAGTTAACTGCTAACTTATTGTAGTTAATTACTTTAATAACACTTTCTTCTGTCTTGCTCGTCGCCGAAATTACGTTAAAAGTAATATAAAAATGATCACTGGCATTTAATTCGTGACTAACTTCCCAATTTTGAACTCGATTTATTAAATTTCTAGTTACCAAAGTTAAGTCTATTACACTTTTTTGCTTGCTTCTCTTAAAAGTATATTTGTTTTTGATATTTAAAATATGTAAGTCATGTAATTCTATTATATTTAATAATTTCTTTCCTCTCGTATTATTCACTGTATCCCATAGTAAATTTCGAGAATTTAGGTCTCCCAACCATATAAATTTCGTTAATTTATTATTCTTTAAATACATATCGATAAACTGAAAATATTGAGTAGATACGCCATTTGGCGGTATGTACGTTAAAATAAAAGTAATATCCTCAATTTCAACAATAATAATGTTAAAATTGTTATGTATAAATTTAGTTTTTAAAGGTATTCCTAAGCGATAGATTATCATAAGCTTGTTGTGTGCTATGTTCTTAAAATTTGTGGGTACATAATTACTTTTACACTTATCACAAATAAATATAATATCTATATTTTTAGTTATCACTTTTGTTAGTAAAATATTTCTAGCTACGCTAGAGTGATTTTCATTGTACTGTAAGATCTTGACCATTGCTTATAATATGAGGTCTAATTAGGGAATACATTTATTATAAAAATATATGGAAATACTGGTATTATTAATAATATATATTTCTTAATTTCGTATATAGAAATTTATTCTTCAGTTTCAGAATCACTGTCATGTGACTCGTCAGTTGATTTATTGAGGTTTTTTAGTAGTCTTTTAAATCGACCTTTCATTTCTCTATTCTGCAACAATCCGTAGTTTTCCGCTAACATTCTTTTTAATCCTTCGATGTCATCTGTGAAAGTTTGTATGATATCTAATGGTTCTTGTCGGCCTTTAACCATATCCATTAGAATAGTGAAATTAGTGAAGGATAATGGGTAACTTTTTTGTTCTGTTATATTTTCGGCTATTGGTGTTAACATCTCTTTTGTTGACAGTTTAATTTTTTTTTGAATTTTATGTGATTCTTTTTCCTTATTCGTGTTTGTTTTGTTGGTGTTTGATAAACTAGTTTCGGTATTACTTTGTTCAGAAGGTTTATTTTGCATGTCTGTGAAAGTAAACTCCATTGTAGTTTGTGGTTCTGGTGTTACGGGATGTACTCGTTTAGCGACTGTTTGTTGTTGCTCACTTTTTTCCTTTGATACAGGAGTTTTGGAAGTATTTAATTTAACATGAGGTTTAATCAGTTTGCTATGATTTTGTATCACCGGTTCGTCCTCTACCATTTTGTTCTCTTTCTCATTTTGTTGGCTAGTAGCCGGGTTGCCAGTCTGATCATTTTTCTGGTTTGTAAGTTTTGCCTGTTCTATTTTTGGACAAGTAGTTTCGTTGTGTGAGTGAGTTTTACAAGCTTTACACCATTTTTCTTCTGTTGTTATAAATATACGAAATTGTTCATCTTCATATTTGATGATCATTGATTCTGGTATAAGAATTTGATCTATCTTATCAGATGTTACATAAACTTGTCTACGGAAACTCAGGATATGCTTAAATTTTTCTTCAGTGAGGCCAGCTTTAATGAAAGTGATTGGGGAGGTTAGTTTCAGATTAATATTGGAAAGAGCTTGTTCAAGTATGTAGTTCGGAATATGTGGCGAAACATTAGACAGAACTATGCGCTTGGATGGGTTTATTAATTTACGCGTCTTAATACTTATATTATTTATAGTAAGAGACGGGTGAGATAATATAAACTGATCAGCTACATTTCTGTTCGATAAATACATACATATACGGTTGTTCGATATACGAGAGGAAAATAAAATATTGTGTGGACCAACCTTGTTGCTAACGGCTTCTACGTAGTTGCTGAACGGAATGTTATCAGCTGCATCGAGTATAATGGCTTGTTTTCGGTCTGGGAATTTTACAGATTCGGCCACTTTGTTATACGCTGGAGAAAATGCATTGTTTGCTGGTGTTGGTGGTGTAGTTTCTGCTGCCTTTGACGAAATCGGTGTAGGTTTGGTTGCCGACGATGCAGTGATTAGTGAGGTTAATTGTAAACTATTTTTTGTAGATCTTGTAATTCGTAAAGTGTTTGGAAGAATTGGTGGGTCTTGCGACGGCGGTGGAGCTGTTACAGGACGATCGGGCGGCATAATGGCGGTGCCGTCCGTACACCTAATTTGTTTATATTATAACGATTTTAACGAAACACGGGTTTACACCTTCTTTTCCGTTCGACTTAAAATCAACGATTTTAACGAAACACGAGTATACACGACTTTTTTCGTTCGACTTAAAACCATCTGTGTTTTGAGAATGTTATTGGAACTACACTAGTAAAAGGCAAAAACTCGATGGTTCTATTTCGAAAATTCTCACTGGCTAGGCATTACGTAGCATTATCGTGCAGACCTGATAAATAAACTGACGCCAATTTTAATAATGGTAGACATTTCTGTTTATTATAAAATACGAAAACTTTTGATACCGCGTCTTTTATCAAAATGATCAGTGTTGAAATTTTCATCTTCGTCCTAAAAAAAAAAAAACAAGTTCAGTCAAGCATGAAGTTTCATGCGCTGAGGATTCCGTATGTTAAATTAAAGATAACCATAATTTTCATTTACATAATACTAAATTCAAAACAACAATAATTCCAAAACAGATATTTTTAGTCCAGTTCTTTTTCACACATCACGTAGTGTCATCTTTTTGTACTGCAAAAAAAAAGTAAATTCTAATAAATAAACGCTATTCAGTTCTAGATTTTTGGAAGGATTCATTATCAATAAATATTTAAAAATTTGTAATTGTACTTGTTTGTTTTCCGAACTTCTATATAGTTATATTTGAATACTATTACTTAAACCACCTTCCTTGTTTGTCACTATTTATTAGATTATGATTTTTAAATAAAATTTATTTAGATATATACGCAAAATTCTAAATAAACTACGCAAACATGTCAGAATGAGCATATTTTCAACACCATTCGAAATTTATAGCTATAATATTCGCGATGCAAACAGGGGGCTACATATTAGTTCTCGCGCTTTTTGAACTTTTCGGCAAATTTGAAAGTTCGGTTAAGAAAACGAAATACGGTTCCGTTCCCGAAAAATAGCAATCTTTCAAACGATATATCACATGTCCGGGAAAAAAAATATTTTTTCCGAAATTTCAAGCTTTCGGTGCCCCGAAGGTAGAGTTTTTAAGTGGGAAATCCGGATGTTTCAAACTAAAGAAATATACGGGGATGCGCATATTTTTAATCGGGTTCGAAATTTTTAGCTATAATATTCGCGGCGCTAGGGGGGGGGGGGGGGGCACGTCATTTTTTGCGCTTTTTTGAACTTTACGGCAACTTGGAAAGTATCGTTAAGGAAATAAAATACGGTTTCGTTCCCGACAAATAACGATCTTTCCAACGATATATCACATGACCGGGAAAAAAAAAAATTTTCCAAAATTTCGAGCTTTCGATGCCCCGAAGGTCCAGTTTTAAAGTTGAAAATCCGGATGATCCAAACTAGAGAAGTATACGGGGATGCGCATTTTTTTAACCGCGTTTAAAATTTTCAACTTTAATATTCGCATCGCTAAGCGGGGGGACATGTCATTTTTTGCACTTTTTTGAACTTTACGGCAACTTGGAAAGTATCGTTAAGGAAATAAAATACGGTTTCGTTCTCGACAAATAGCAATATTTCCAACGATATATCACATGCCCGGGAAAAAAAATATTTTTTTCCAAAATTTCGACCTTTCGGCGCCCCGAAGGTCCAGGTTTAAAGTTGGAAAGCCGGATGTTTCAAAATAGAGAAATATACGTAGATGCGCATATTTTTAATCGTGTTCGAAATTTTTAGCTATAATATTCACGGCGCTAGGGGGGGGACACGTCATTTTTTGTACTTTTTTGAACTTTTCAGCAACTTTACATAACTTTGTAGCATAATTTTTTGATTTTATGAAAGGACCCCTGCATTTTAGTTTACATTTTGAATTTCAGCTTTATAGGTTTATCGGGTGATGAGTTATGATTTTTTAAGTGATTTTTGAAGTCGTTTTATGTACCATATTATATATTCTTGACGGTTTTTTGGGTTTTTTGTCGCCCAGGGTAATCGGTAATCTTTAAGTTATAGGTCGTTTTAAAGAGAATTTTAATTGGGATTTATGTTCCAAATTTGAAGTTTATAAGTCTAGCTGTTGGTGAGTTATTGATTTTTATTTGATATTTTTGTCATTTGTGTACCATCTTATTAGGATTCCGTAAGTTATTACGGAATCCTAAAAACCGATATGTGAAAGTTTTTTCAAATGTTTAACTACTTCTAGGAAGTGCTTAAAATTAGTTGTAAAATTACGATAACTAGAATTCCCGTCGTCTTTTATAATACATAATAGAGAATAGTTTAAATAGCTGACGAATTGCAGTAGTGTATGTACCACCGCTGCAGATCTAACATTTTTCAATGTCTAGGCGGGAAAATTATTCAAATTACTTCGCACTTTTAAATTGGAAAAAATATTTTTGAAACGCAATATCATTTTAAAATTATTAATACGCCAAGTTTAAAAACAACGAAAACAAAACCTAATCAAATTTTGTATTTTCCAACATACTCGTAATGAAACACATTTTTCCGCGCATAAAATATAGCTTCTAATCTGTAAACTTTAAACAAATAAAAGAAGCTTTAATAAAGAATCGTTTTCCATTCTGTTTGTTAATATAATAACTGATGATAATAACTTATGATATAACAAACAATTGTAACAAACGATATAAGAACAAAATAAATTTCTTACTTAGTAACGTTTTCGGGCATTATCAGCTAAAACACAATTCAATATGTGTGATCAGAGACAAAATCTAAATCACATGTTCACACGTAGTGAATTGTGTTTTAGCTGATAATGCCCGAAAACGTTATTAAGTAAGAAATTTATTTTGTTCTTATATTGTTTGTTGTAATTGTTTATTATATCATAAGTTATTAATAACTTATTATATTTTAAAAGAAGCTTTTTTTTTTTTTTTTTATCTTGAACTTTGCGTCCCGCCTAAATAGTGCAAACTCAGTTTGAGTTGCACTGTATATAGTACGCTGTTGGGTTGACGAAAGCAAAAAAGAAAACAGAAAAAAACTTTTTTTTCAATAAAAATGAACGATATTTAGCGCATTTGTTTAATAAAATTAAATTAAAACGTACGAAACCAAAAATCTTAATTAAACGGTAAAAGTAAAAAATAACAATTTTTATTGATTCCGAAATATTTTTGGGTATTCGGAAAAATTTGAAATAATCGTGATTTAAGACGAATTACGCCGCACCTGCTAAAATTTGTTTTTCGCCTTAACTTTAGTTGCAAACTGCTCACTTATTTACATCAACGGAGTGATTAAAGATTATTACCTGTTCTTTTGTTTCGTTTTTTTTTTTTTCAATAAGTGTTAGACTGAATTTTTCCATATTAGTAGTTTAAATAATCTATTCCTTTATATTGTTCTTCTAAGATCAGTTCCTCTATATATTAGGAGAGTTTAAATAATCTTCTATTTTCAATAGGTGTAGAATGAAACCGTAGATGAGGATGAATTAGTAGTTTGCAATTAACCGTGGTCTAGAATGAAAAAAAATTATTCATCTTAAATTCTAATTTTATTAAAGTTAGAAAATATATTTTTTTAAATGACAGTTAGAACTATTTACTAGTTATTTTCTTTTAAAAAAAGTAAATAGATTCAAAAGAAAATCGGATAAAGGTAATAAAAGTAAGCAATATTAACGTATGTAATAACGAAAGTTTCTATTTCAACTTCCCCTTTTTGCAGATATATATAATATTTTTATTAGTAATTTAAAACAGCGAAATAAAAATATACTTATTCCTCTACTCCGATTAAATGTAACGATACTAGTCCGCTTTAACTGTGTTATAATTTTTAATATTAATTTGAGCGTATTATTATCTAAAATTTAAGCGGTGAAAAAAATCATTTTTTTTCTCGTAAATTCATGTCTAGTTAAAAAATTAGTTTTTATTGTTCCGACTGAAGAGCTTATTTATTTGTTTTTTAGAAAATAATTTAAATCGCGATTTCTTTGAAGCCCGGTTCTCGCTATTTTTAGTTTATCACATTATAAACCCCTATCGAATTATTAAGCACGAAATTTAAATAATTGAATACGAAGCCGTTCGACTAAAGTGTGACAAAAAAATACATCATCAGAATCAAATTAAAAAGAGTGGAAAGTTTAATATGACGATTTTATATTTACCCTCAATATGTTCAAAATGAAATGCATAAGACTAATATGAAAAAAAAAAAAGAAGTTCAGACGAGTCATAAAGTAGAAAAAATTTATTAAATGTAAGAGATTTGTACTTCAGTATAAAAATTTGGGAACACTTAAAAATATGTAAAAATACAAAGTTAGAGAAATGAAACAAAACAAGTTAAGGGTGAAAAACAGAGCTATAAACTTCCGACTACTAGGAGACGAAACATGGAGAGCAAAAAATATGTATCAAATGTTGCAATACCGGATAAAATAATAAATGAGAAAGGAAACTGAAGGAAGAATTTAAAAAATGGTTACTGATAGAAGGATATATAAATAAAATAATAAAATGAAAGAAGAAAAAATAGAAAAAAAAACAGAAGATATGAATGAATGATATGCTTAATGTTAAAACAAATAGAACAAATAACTTTTGATATGCTCTAGGTGTCATATGGGGATAACGAAATAGCAGATTCCTTGGCTCAGATTGTGCTGTATCCTCCCGCTTCTATTTCACTAAAATTTCCGCTTCTAATATACTCCCATTGTGTAAAAAGTTTCATGTAGATTTTGGTCAGATTTTTACGTTTCTTCCTTTTCTAATCAACCTTCCTCTTAAATTTTTCCATCCAACCCAATCTTTCTACCCGGCCTTGGTTTTAAGAAAAAAAAACTTTTATTCGGAAATTATATAATTTAAAAACTTAAACACCGACATTTTTCGGGAACGCAATCCCATAATCACGGTATTTTACAAAGTTAGAATTATTTTCAAACACTCATATAATGTAAAAATAGTAAAATTATCTGTAGAATAAGAAATTCGTTGACAAGCTTAGTCCCGACGGGTCTAAATTTAAGATTATAATAATATTTGTAAGAAATATACGATTAAAAAAAAAAAAAAAAAAAGTAAACGAATATATTACACAAAACCTATTTGTTTCTTGATTGTTTTGAGAAAAGACGCCGCACATTAAAACTTAAGCGAAAGGTACGTAATTAGATCCACGTTAGTAGTTTCGAAGAATGCGACTTTGAATATTGCTATATAGGGGAGTTGAAAAGGATGTTAAAGAATTAATCGAGGCTATTTCTGCGAGATTCAATCGAAACACAAGATATAAGCATTAGACAAAGTAGGTGTCTAATTGGCCCTAAAGGGCTTTTATACCTAGATGCGGACAAGTAACCGCAATCGCGAAGATATAAGAAATTAAATTTTTACCACTTCCAAGAATCTCTAACGTAACTTACAATTAAATTTGGGATGCATTATCCGTTTTTGGAATGAAAAAAAAAAAGTAGTAATAATAATAATAATAATAATAATAATAATAATAATAAAATAAATAAAAAATACAACAACACATTAATAACGAGGAAAATTGAATTATTACGTTAAGTGCGTTTGTGTCTTGCGGTAAACAACGATAAGTGACACTGTTCGAGAATACCTGTTGCAAACGAAAGAAAAGTGCATGAAGGAAACAAGGATAAGTTTCTTCTACTCCGCAAGTGGCCGTCTTAATTAGGCAACGTTACATGCTGTACCGGTAAATGAGTTTTACCCGATGCCGCGTTACATAACGTAGCATATGTGCTCATTACGTTTTCCTATTCGCAACGTATAAGTCTGCTCACTAAATGACACGTATTTTTGCATTAGTTAATAATTGTCCGGTGTCCGTATAACATCGTTAATTAGCGCATTTATTACAACTATTATTATCTTACTTCCAGTCTCAAAACATAAATATATATGTACTTACACACGCATGGCGCAAGCACACATACCGTGCATACACATTGCATGCATTTTCAGACCACGTAGCAGTCCGAAATTAAAACAAAAAAGAGTGTTGCCGATTTTGGAAGAAAAACTGGAAATTGGCGGACGACACACGTTTATTTACGTTGGAAACCACTTCAAAACGATTCTTATATTTAACTCTAACGTTTCGCCACTATTTCGAAAAATGCTAAGAGTCAAATGTGAATTATTTTGATCTACTAGCGAAAATAGACGCGTGGATAACTCTAACGATCACGAAAAATATTCTCCATTTAGATCTGTAAGAAAAATAGCAAAGTTTAGAAAACAGAAAGTTACTTCTTGTTCCTGGTGTAAAGAAGAATTTTTCTTCGGGACGGAGATAATAATTAAACTAGTTCCAGGATGGTGGTGCAACCCACCTTTGAAAGGAAAGGAGTTAAATATATCAAGAAGAGTTTGGAAAAATAGGTCAGATAGATTCTTAAGTATGTAAGGAAGGATATACACCATCAAAACCAGCAGTCAAGCTGGATGTTTCTTTAAGAATAGATTTTAAATTGTTGATATGGAAAGAGGAAGTAAGGAAATGGTAAGAAGAATCTTCTGGAAAGTGGGGTAAGAGAAGAGTTCGTCAACGTTCGGAACGTAAGCGGAACAGCATCGATAAAAGCAGCGGCTATCCACAGAGATGCTATAAATAGAAAAACGTTCAGAATATGTAAATTTAAACGCTCTGGCCACATTTTATAAATATGGACCATCGTATTGGACAATCAAAATGGAAACAGTTTCAGAACAATAGCGACCAAAAATGACGGGATAATGATGGTAACTACGCAAACGGAACCCACAACAACAGCATTAATCTGAATATATATATATATGTTCATATGCCGACAAGTAATGTAAAAGATAAAGTTGTACACGAAATATATCAGAAATTAAATAGTACCTTACAAAATAATCGATAATAAGGAAAATGTACTAATCATGGGATATTTTAAAGTGCAAAATTAATAGTTGGTAAATAGAGCCCGAATGAAATGAACGAAAGAGGAAAACAACTAATTGAGTGGTACCAGCAACACAGTTTGGCTGTGTATAATACCTTCTTCAAGAACCATAGGTGAAGAAGATACGCATGAATAGTGCCTGGAGATACAAAAACAGATACAAAATTGACTAAGGTACAGAAATCAAATTAAAATGTGTAAAATTGATGTAGGCAGTGATCATTGTCAACTATAGATTGACACAAATAAAAAAATGCAATTAAAGAAATGAGGGAAAATGGAATCTATCAGTATTAAAAATTGGAAAAAAAAAATCATTACAATCATAATTAAGGAAATTGCTAAGAGATAAAAAAATGAAAAAAATAAACACAAAAGAAAAAATGGCGAATGATGAAACAAGCAATCATATAAACAAACGGAATATGGAAAAAAAGCCCTGGATAATAATGAATAATAATAGACAAGATCTAGATAAAAGAAAGAAATTGAAGTTAATAAGAGCAGAGGAAGGTAAAAGAGAACAGAAAGAAACCAGGAATATAAATAAAAACAAAAATTGATAGAAAGCAAATGTAAAGATATAGAAGAAAAAAGTTTAAAAAAAAGTAAAGTAGAAGAAGCGTATAGAGAAATAAATGAACCGAGAGCGGTAAACTTGTAATATCTTGACAAATAAGGAAATAATACAAAAAGAAGCAGTGGAAAATCTATAAAAAAATTATAAGAACATGCAAGGAATAAAGCCAAATAAATGAATGAATAAACGGAATAATTATTTTGTAGTATTTAAACTGCATTTCATTTCACACAGTCTCGTGTCTTTCGCGTTCGAATCGGCTCCATGCTTTCATCGGAAAAAACGTTGGACAATGGCGTCCCACAGGGCTCCGTCCTTAGTCCCACATTGTTCATCACCGCGATAAACGATCTAGTATCCATCATCCATCCACTAATATCTTCGGCGCTGTTTGCTGATGATTTCACCATATTCATCGGTTGCAAAAATGTAGAAGCAGGAGCTGCACTACTGCAAAGGTCAGTAAATGAAGCCCAAAGATGGGCTTCACAAAATGGACTAGAGTTTTCAGCCGCGAAAACAACTTGCATCCATTTCTGCAGATTACGGACATGTCAAAAATCGCTATCACTATCATTACAAAGCACAAGAATACCAAAATCTCCGACTGTTAAATATCTCGGCTTGTTGTTTGATCAAACCTTATCATGGAAACAACATGTAAATCAATTAAAACAGTCCTGCTTAAAAAACTTAAACCTGTTGAAGAAACTATCCCACACAACATTCGGTTCAGACAGACACACATTACTCAAAATATATCGTACTATTATTAGACCTCGCCTAGACTACGCAGCACCTATTTACGGTTTAGCTTGCAAATAGACACTGTGCTCGTTGGACTCGATACACCACACCGCCATCAGACTGGCGATCGGTGCATTTCGCACTAGTCCAATAAGCAGCATATTATGCGAAGCCAACGAATGGCCTTTAAACGTTCGTCGAGATTATTTAGCGGTGAAGTTTTTAATTTACCTAAGAAGTACAAATAATATCCCTGATGTTCTACTGACGCCTGAGGTCTCGTACCGTTCTAGTCATTTAGCAGAACTTCTAAACAATCGCGCATATTTTGCTGCTGACACCAGAAATATTAATGTACCGAACAATATCCTTCATAAAAGAATCTCCGCTCTTCCACCAACACATAATTCGGAAATACGGTGCAACGTAGTATTGACCAACAGCTCAAAATCTGACATACTCTTGTCATATACGAACGCATTGAAAGAATACAGTGCATATGAAAAGTATTACACAGATGCTGCAAAAAATATCGAAGGTACTGGATGTTCCTTTGTACAACGCCAGCAAATCATCAGCTATGCGCTTCCAATGGAATTGTCGGTAATGTCGGCCGAATTAATTGCGATCAAATTAGCCATCGAATCCGCCATAGATCAGAATTATGATCGTATTATCGTATTCACAGACTCATTACAGGCCGTCAATGCGATTAATGAATGGCATGCTACCCTGAAAAACCCGATTGTTCAACAGATACATTACTTGGGTATTAGCTCGACTATGAACATAGTAATATGTTGGCTACCAGGACATTCAAAGATAAGTGGAAACACCACAGCCGACTTAGCTGCAAAACAAGCAATAGGGAAATCCACATTATTATCGGTTGCAGTCCCAAGGAAGGATCTTTACAAAGTTACGAAAACCCAGTTTCAGCTACAATGAAGCCGTTCCTGGGAAGAATTGTCGCTTGAAAATAAGCTGAGAAGAGTCAAGCCTACTACTGCGCCTTGGAACATCATCATGGCATCAAGACGTGATGACGTTGTATTAACAAGACTGCGCATCGGCCATACAGCACTAACGCACAAGCACCTTTTGGATCGTGCTGACGCTCCACTCTGCCAATACTGTGGCCAAGGTCCTTTAACAATAGAGCATATCCTTTCCGACTGCACCCAACATTCAATCTATCCCCATACTACTATCCAAACTGCCTTATCCGATGATCCCCATGAAATCAGAAAAACACTATCTTTCCTCAAACAAAATAATATCTATAGCTTAATTTAATCATATCTTAATATTTGGTGTCTTTGGCCACAGTAGCAGTACACGGCACCACAAAAAAAAAAAAAAGAATTCAGATGATGTATGAAATGGAGAAGTGAGATTATAAATGTGTATTATGAATGTTGTCGTGTAAACGCTTTTTTTCGTAGAATTGTAACTTATGTAATTACTACGATTAATAATATTAAAAAAAAAATAAAATGTTACCGCGCATTTTATATCGAAATTATAACGTGTAATATAAAAATATTATAAGATTGCAATTAAATGTATTATTTAAAATATACGATAATGAGGGTATGCAATTATGCCTTGTAGACCCCCCCCCCTCTGTATTCAACAAAAAAAAGAGAAAACAACTTTTCCAAATTTATTTTCGCATTGATATAGGGCTTCTGATCATTTAGAAGTAGAGAAAATCTTCCAATTAATTTGTCACATGATCTTCATGGTATTCAAAGCACCGCTAAATTCTGCAAATGGCTTCGGAAGTTTAGGAAACTTTGAATGTCTCCAATACAGGTTGAATTTCTTTCTAATTAACAAGAAACATACTTTATATTTTTGATTTTGCGTTTTTTCCGAGATTCCGCACTTCCATGCGAAGCAATTTAAACGGCGGTATAGATATATTTTCACAAATGTTCCTTTTTTAATCATTAACTATTTTTCGACCTAAAATACGTTTCTTCTCTCGCACATGATTTTATGTATAAGCGAATAATCACAAATATTACAAATCGATTTTAATGAAACTAACCGTTATTAGGACATGCCTTTGTTTATTGTTAGCTTTATGCCAGTTGTATTCATATCCATCTACAATCAGTAATGTCTTATGTGGTTTCGTATTTTAAAACGCCGACATTTCGTAAATATTAAAGCACTAGAATTTAGGAATTTGCAGTTTTTATTATTATTATTATTATTTTATGGGCACGTCAGCGCAGGACATTCACCCAACACAAAAGAAGATTAGAAGAATAGAAAGACATATGGAGCGACAGGTTATATCAAGAAACGATTAGAGATAGAAGAAATGAAGGCGACTAACAGAGGAACAACAGAAGGAGATGGAAAAGCGAGAATGTAGAGGGCACTTTAAATAGTAGCATGGCCAAGGCTAAGCAAATTGAAATAAAAAGATTGCGCGTTCTGAGGAAATGAAGGAACATTCGAATAGTAGGTGGTTTGCGTTTCAGAGGTGACATTTAAGGTTAGGAGGATGAAAAAGACGACGCAAAGGAGATTGAACAAGAGAAAAAACGAGAAGCCGGTAGCAGACTATGATTAAAACGAAGGCGAACTAAAATACATTAACAGATGAATAATACGGCAGAAGAACATCCTTAATATATGTGAAGATTTTTTCACTTTTACCTGTATGTTTAAAAAGGCAATCTGACGTTCTCGAATGGCAGAATATGGTATGATATATGTCGCAGCTGTTTGTTTACGGTTAATTGGTTTACGAAAGTGGTCTATATGTTACTCGATTAAAGATGTTTTCAATAGTATTTCTTTTTTTCTTTTTTCTGTTTCATATTTTTATATCTGCTTATTAATATGAGAGACCGCGCGGAGCCAATAACAACGCATTTTTCTACTTCATATTATAAAAATAAGAAACAGACGGCCGGTTACGAAACGACTATTTTGTCAGCGATGGCTGTAAAGACAAAATGTTGTTTCTTTTAATACTTTCAATCATTCAATCACTGCGGAAACGTTTCGAGAAATCATATTGATCTGTTACTTAATTTAATATAATTTTCTAAAAATATATTTCGAGATTTGTACAAAATTACCTAAGAATTATTTCAGTAAGCTTCATCGAATGGCGTATGAAATGTTACGGTTTTAAGATTAAAAAGTTTTGGAATTCCTTAGTCGGCGCTTTTAGACTTTAAATATTTATCTGATATCTCCAGATTGTAAACTAATTTTGTATACGGAAAAAAGGAAAAGGGTAAAACTTTTTACATTATTTCACCTCTCCCTACCGACCCGCTAATAATTTTATACAATAACCTTCCATCATATCACGCGATACCCAAAATAATTACTTTCGTTGTATTTATCTGTAGCAAATTTATTCGTGCAGATACGTGTCATTCGAGCAGCAACTACCGCTGAAGTATCGACAAAAACTAGAATCGATGTGTTAGGTAATTACCTGGGGTTCGAGACTCATCGTGGTCACTCCTACGTATAGATATCTAAAATCTGAAATTTAATATACCAGAGAGAAGTGGTCGCAAGTAAAGGCGAATCATCGCAAAAGGATGAACCAACTGGTGTCCCCCTTGATATATGTAGTTCTTTAGATCTTTAATAGATTACGAAATGCTTAATTTCGGGGACACTCGAATTCCGCACAAAGCACTAACACAGTGACAAGTCACACACGAATTCCGCACCAGACCCGAAATAGCCCACCCGCTGACAACTCGAATTGCGCACAGCCTTTAAAAAAAATACTCTGATTTTATAAAATCGATGAAGGAATAAAATGAGTAAAAGTCGCTCTTTCAGTGACTTCCAAAACGTGTTATCGTAATGAAACGTGTTTACTATTTGGAATAATAACCGAACTACATTTCAGTCGATTAAAAAAGCCTTTAACGTTTGCGAAAAATAGACTACTATCCCGTTAGCAGTACGATTGTCATTCGAAATATTTTTAACAATCTAGAAACGTACACATATTTAAAGAAATGTTGCATAAAATAGAATAATTTTTGCACGAATATTATATACAATAACGTAAATTACGATAATTTCTAACTGAATATGTAGAATTTTCAGCGCACGGCATATTATGTTTCATGAAGCTTCTATTTCACATTAATACAAAATACTTTCATATCAACTGATTAATGTACATAAAATATAAATGTGACCATGTAAAATTTTCGAGTTTGACAAATTAAATATGTTGTTATAATATAGAGTTACTTACGAGTTTGAGGGAACCGAGTTTCGGGAAAGTTTCAGTTCAGATTTTATTTTATCCATTAATCCTAGTGTTCAATCTCAGTTATAAATTGTCATTTGAATTAAAAGCAAATTTGTTAAAAATCGTAATTTTTTCATTTAGTGTACCAATACATAGTATTCTACTTAAATTTTAAATGACAACGCAAAAATTTACCATTAAAATAAAATCCTATTTAAAACAATTTAATTAAAACTTACAATGATAATAATTACGCAAATAAATAGTGTTAGTACTACTACCTTTTTTCTTTAAATGTTAGTTGGATTTAACAAGATAATTTTCCTTCGTCAAGTTTTTATAATTTGTAGTTTATTGTAAATTAAATAGTTTCTTATCTAGATAATAGATATTTTTGCGCACATTTGGTCGGTATTAATGTATTTTGTTAGATAAATGATAAAGAAGCAGAAGTTTAAACTCAAATTTAGGTTATGAGAATAAAAAAGTAATTCTTAGAAGCAACACTGAAATATGATTTCATTACTTCCGTGTAATATTTTTCATTAATACAGAACATGCCCGAGAAAATTTTTTTTTTTTGAACTTTTAAGTTTCCAGCACCCTCCGGTAATTTAAATTTAAAGCTAAAATATCGTTATATTTTTCTTTCCAAAGTATCCGTTTATATATTTCCGAAAACTACATTCGTTTGCCGTTTTTAGATCCAAATGGGGTTTGAATTAAGTGGTTATTGGAAATGTTTATTGCGATGCAAAGTTTGTTGTTTATTGTGTATTTTAAATTTCAGGAATAATATCGGTTGGTGATTTATGCATTTTGAAGTAATTTTTAGATAATTTTAAATTTGTCATATTACATATTCTTAACTCGTTGAGCGACTTTTAGCGCTCAGAGGTCAGAAGAGTTGTTCAAACGTTAGCATTTTCTGAAAGAGCATTTAATACTATTTTTGTATATAGCTTTAGATTTTAACGTGTAAGCGTCATAATTTTTCCTCATCAAAAAACATCAAAAATTATCATCCGGCTTATAATAAGTACATAACAGTAATTCGACACTGTTTAAATTATTGCTCTATTTTTAATCATAGAAATAAAATGATGTTTCAAAATTGTTATTTTACAGGCGCTTTGTAGAATTCAAACTGTTCTAGAAATATTTATCCCCATGATAAAACTGTTAACACTGATAATTGCTTAACATTAATGGTAACACGAAATTAACATTAACGTATATATGAAAGTGAAATATTTTATTAAAAATAATAACTTCCAAATAAGGAAAAATTTTAGCTGCCGCTATGTCAAGAGGTAGTATACACGTGTAATCATAAATATAATTCTTTTGAAACTAGAAAGATAAAAGAACACAAATGTAGACAATTAGGAGTAAACTAAATTACTGAAAGTTGAGCTAACTGGTAAATTGCAAAAGCCGGAATCAATTTTTAATGATTAAAACATAAATATATCACCGTTATTTATCGGAACTAGTTGTTTTAAAAACAAAAATGGAATTAGAAGTTTAAACAATTACGTATATTTAAAATTAATCTGGCGTATTCTCAAATATTTTTTAATAAACCGTTATAGAGGAATGATTTTTAATACATAGACAGGTGTAGAGTATTTTTCATTAGTAGATTAAAAATTAATTGTCAAAAATAGGATACGTAAAAATGTTGAAAGTTATCGAACATTAAAAATATAGTACGATCAAGCGCCATCAGTTTTGGAAACCCTTAGTCCAGCGAACAGCGATTATGGTCCGAGCGTCGTTTTCGTTTGTTTTTTTATATTTCATACCTGCAAACTTCCGGTGCGCAATTCGTGTGTGGAGATTAGAGACCTTTTTTTAACCTTCGACTCAGGTAAATAACTGTGCGCAATTCGAGTGTGGCCTTAATTTCATAATATCGCCTGTTATACTTTGAAGTTTTTTTTTTTTTTTTTATTGTAACGACACACTCTGAATTATTAGATACATTACAAATTTAGCTTCCATAAGAACACAAAAACCTATTCTTAAGGAATTGATTCAGTAAGTTGACTGTTGCCTGTGTTGGAATGTGCGCGTTTGCAAGAAACTATAATGGTCCGTTATTTCAGACATAACAGCGGTTCTCTTGTTAAGAATTCAGGTTAATTTTTCTTCAGGTAAGTAATTTGTCCGCGCCGAAATTAGGTCGGGCCATCCTAAACCCAGTAATTAAACCACGTAATAACGAAATGTAGCGGAGAGATTACGAATTTTCAAGAAGCAATTTTGATAGAACACCGCCATCTCCTTCTTTGAACTCTGTAATGTCGTCAGACCGGCAGATCGCTTCGTCGTAGCGTTTTATTGAAAAATAATTCCCATCAGCACGTGACCATTTCAGATGTAAGCCGAAGGCGATTGACACTCGGTAACAGCAGTAACGGCCGCCCCGAATCGATATCGTCAATAGATTTTTTATTGACGCGCCATCGAGCAGGTAGCCTTGAATGTACGCTACGTCCGTACGGCGGATTACACTATAACGCGGGCCGATTGCACGCCGAATTATATTCGAAAGCCCACAGAATCGGCGGTCTGAATGATGCGATGTAACCGAAAATGCAGAAGCGATCGATGCCGGTTAAGGTCTGAGTTGACTTAATCGCCGTCCAATCAGAGCCTTTGGCTGTTTTTAATGTTCGTAACAGTTAATTATTGTCCAGATTCGCTTCCATTGTATGCCGCTGATAATAAAATAGACCGCTACCATTAGCGAAGAATACGCGGCTTGCATAGAACACGTACGCACCTCTATAGACATCGATCTGCGAACGGAAAATGAAGAAATACCGGCGGGGGGGGGCTATTATTACGTCTTGCACAAAGAAGATTCACTTTGGTCAGTGCGATAGCGCATCGCGGACTCCGAAATTCTTTATTACGCTCACGTCTCATTCAGCAGCCGTTTCCATTATAGCATAAAGCGCTGAATTCGGATTGCACCGGCACGACGCAATACGAAAAAAATTACAAGATAGCTACTCTGCCAGCTACAACGCGCACGCCGCCTTTAGCCGGTTATATTAGTCGCCAGCGTCGATGTCATCTGAAAATAATGGCGATGCTTGCTGAACTCCGTTAGTCACATTAATGTCACGTGGCCATCAAAATTATATCATCGCGCTACGGCATTGTGTTCCTTGGCAATTTAATTCTAAATCCGCGCGATATTGTCAGTTGCAGCCTGATTTGTGAAATATTTTTCGTAACTCTTAAAGGCCGAGAGAAAGGAACTGGCCCCCCTACCCTCATTAGTTTGTCGTTGGGTTTAAAACATTGTGAACCTTGACTTCACAATCTATGAAACCTTATCAAGGGTATGGGACTTACTTTACTTTAACTCTTAAAATTCACCCTTTCGCAGTTTAGAAATCGGTTAAGTCAAATTATTGGATTGACGTTGAACTGGCCCATTTTTATAAATTTCGATAAATTTGAAAACGAAACTGGCGCGATACGCGGTACGCGAGCTTTTTGTAGGATTTTTTTTTTTTTTCTGATAAAAAATAAAAGTATTTTTCCTTCCCCTAAAAATTCATATTTCCCGAAATTTTTTACTTCGAAACAATTTCTCGGTGGTACTTTAAACAGGTGGAATTGAATATAATTAACTACTCCAAAATGATACATTCCATCTCTCCCGTGGTGGTCATAAGACATATCAAACATTTACACTTTTCAGCTATTTTTACGAATCGATCTGGCAATAGATATTTTATAAAATAAAAAATAACAAAGACCACAGCATGCGCTGTTTTAAAATATGCTAGAAAGGAAAAAGATTATACATTAAAATTGATTTACAATATTCCCTTTTACGACCGAATTAATTTTACAATAACGTAAGTATTATTTTACGTTGCACACGGGTTGAGTAAATTTTTTTATTTTATAAAATCCCCAAAATCGCTTTACTTTAACAGACTATAATAAGTTGCGAGATTAAAAGTATAAAATCTAATCTCTTAACTAAAAACTGCAAAGGTAAATATATCAGTCGTTCAAGTACATAAGTAACGTTGATGACTCTCGTATAATCATTTAATATATATATTCAATCGCTGTTCCAAAAATATTGAGTGAACGAAATTACTTACTGGTGGTCCGCCGTTGACGTAGGATTATTAAAAAAAATTATTAACTATTGACAGAGCACCCGCTTTGGTACAACAATTCGTCGCTTCGCTACAATTGTTAACATAAAAGGTAAAAGCGTCGATGTATGTAGGTTTTAATCATTTAGAACTACTGGCCAACAACGCGTGTTTAGTAAGCTGGCAAATAAGTATACGTCTAAAGCCTAACACGTGATAACACGTTATCATTATGCAGCATCAGTTTGAATGGATGTTATTATAAAGATAGCTGCTGGTTTTTCGTTTGTTTCTGATTTTTGCGTAAAAATGGACGTTCAAATTTTATGTAGCGATATTAAAAGAAGCCTACAGTACTGAATGTTTAGGTTAATCGGCAATTTCTCACTGGCACATTCAGCATGGATCTTTTTCCACAGAGCGGACGTCCTTCAACGGTAAAAATGTAAATACGATGTTATCGGTGACCATTCGTGAAGATCGATATTTAACACGCAGAAAGCTTTCGGACGGCAAACACTGGTATTCCAAAAAGTAATTTCGAAGGTCGGGAATTGCAAAGAACCGCGCGCGTTTAATTATTTTCCCGCGTTAAAATTCCAAAATTCAGCACCTGAACCTAGAAAGAAATGATTACACTATATTAAAAAAAAAAAAAAGGGACAGTTTAATTTTATACGAATAATACTTCTACGGATTATAATATAAATATTATTATTTTTCAACGGTTGCTTTTTATGAGCTAGGTGATCTATTATGTGGCCAATAAAAAATATGCAGCAATGAAAAAAATCAAATTTAAAATAAAAAAATAGAAAACATGGTGCGAGCGAGAATGTACGTTTGCCTGTAATCTTGTTGCTCCGAATGGACCGTTTTGACGCTGGGAGGAATGCGCGTGACAGTTTGGAATGTTGATTTCGATAGCGATGGGTCAAAAGAAGAAAAATCAAGAAGAATGGCTAGGGTCAGAAATTTTAGAAGGCAGAGTCGTTATTTTTTCAAGTTACAGTTTGGTTCGCTTTTCTTCGGAGAAAAGGGCTATCGAGCATCGAAACCGCGGTTGTTGAAAAAGCGGAGCTGTATCCGGTAGTCGATAAGTATACCGGGTTCCGTCACGGGTCGGATAATGAGACCTTTCAGTTGCGTCCCGCAGTCGAATTTGCTACCTGAAATTCCGTCCAGCGTTTACCCTCACTACTCTGTTCATATTCTGAATGCAGGAGATAATCGGTTATGGAGAAGGATAATGCTGCCATACTGTTTTATATATTTACGACAAATCCACCAACTAAAATTGTGCAAAAAAAGCGACATCTTCACGAAAAAATACTTCTTTGAAGAAGTGGTGATATTTGTCACCCGCAATTCGTCATGGATATGTGTCAAAATTCTTAAGCTGAATTTAACTTTTTTTTTTATTTTTATTCAACTTTTTTCGTTTCTCAATTTTAATACTGACATACATCTATAGAGATGTGGACGTAAAGCATTCATTGCTTTCAAAATTATTTATTTACGTACTTTTTTTTAATTCTAATTTTTTTTCAATTTTAATTTTTCTACTTTTTTAATTCTAATGTTTTTGTTCCCGCAATAATTTTTGGTATCCCATTTTTAAACATTCCAGCTATTATAAGCTGACAATTCTAAGCAAGAGTAGATAATTCGCCTTCGGACGCAACTCCGGTTGTATACCTAGTAAAAAAAGGACTTTTTTAAAGGTATCGGACGGAACTCGAGATCACTCTAAAAAAAATCGGTGTTAATAAAAGTATGGCTTACGCTTATAACATAAATCTAAATAATAAAATAGGAAGTATCCTTCCGCCTCCAAGTTGCACCGAATTTAACTGTATCCTGCTACCATCGGATCCGCCACCGCAAACAGTGATGCGTACAATTTAATTATATATTATATATTTGTACATATTAAAAGTGTTATCTTTTCATTAGCGACCGATATAGAAAGATTGAAGTAGGTAAAATTAATTAATACAAAAAGTCGAAACCAAAACACTGATTTGTTCTAATAATAATAAACAAATAATAATTTAATTTTACTTCCACAATAATTACAATACCGTGGTGGTATGCCTGATTAGGATAACTAAATGGGGACACTCGAATTCCGCACAAAGCACTAACACAGTGACAAGTCACACACGAATTCCGCACCAGACCCGAAATAGCCCACCCGCTGACAACTCGAATTGCGCACAGCCTTTAAAAAAAATACTCTGATTTTATAAAATCGATGAAGGAATAAAATGAGTAAAAGTCGCTCTTTCAGTGACTTCCAAAACGTGTTATCGTAATGAAACGTGTTTACTATTTGGAATAATAACCGAACTACATTTCAGTCGATTAAAAAAGCCTTTAACGTTTGCGAAAAATAGACTACTATCCCGTTAGCAGTACGATTGTCATTCGAAATATTTTTAACAATCTAGAAACGTACACATATTTAAAGAAATGTTGCATAAAATAGAATAATTTTTGCACGAATATTATATAAAATAACGTAAATTACGATAATTTCTAACTGAATATGTAGAATTTTCAGCGCACGGCATATTATGTTTCATGAAGCTTCTATTTCACATTAATACAAAATACTTTCATATCAACTGATTAATGTACATAAAATATAAATGTGACCATGTAAAATTTTCGAGTTTGACAAATTAAATATGTTGTTATAATATAGAGTTACTTACGAGTTTGAGGGAACCGAGTTTCGGGAAAGTTTCAGTTCAGATTTTATTTTATCCATTAATCAGTGTTCAATCTCAGTTATAAATTGTCATTTGAATTAAAACCAAATTTGTTAAAAATCGTAATTTTTTCATTTAGTGTACCATCAAACAATACATAGTATTCTACTTAAATTTTAAATGACAACTCAAAAATTTACCATTAAAATAAAATCCTATTTAAAACAATTTAATTAAAACTTACAATGATAATAATTACGCAAATAAATAGTGTTAGTACTACTACCTTTTTTCTTTAAATGTTAGTTGGATTTAACAAGATAATTTTCCTTCGTCAAGTTTTTATAATTTGTAGTTTATTGTAAATTAAATAGTTTCTTATCTAGATAATAGATATTTTTGCGCACATTTGGTCGGTATTAATGTATTTTGTTAGATAAATGATAAAGAAGCAGAAGTTTAAACTCAAATTTAGGTTATGAGAATAAAAAAGTAATTCTTAGAAGCAACACTGAAATATGATTTCATTACTTCCGTGTAATATTTTTCATTAATACAGAACATGCCCGAGAAAATTTTTTTTTTTTGAACTTTTAAGTTTCCAGCACCCTCCGGTAATTTAAATTTAAAGCTAAAATATCGTTATATTTTTCTTTCCAAAGTATCCGTTTATATATTTCCGAAAACTACATTCGTTTGCCGTTTTTAGATCCAAATGGGGTTTGAATTAAGTGGTTATTGGAAATGTTTATTGCGATGCAAAGTTTGTTGTTTATTGTATATTTTAAATTTCAGGAATAATATCGGTTGGTGATTTATGCATTTTGAAGTAATTTTTAGATAATTTTAAATTTGTCATATTACATATTCTTAACTCGTTGAGCGACTTTTAGCGCTCAGAGGTCAGAAGAGTTGTTCAAACGTTAGCATTTTCTGAAAGAGCATTTAATACTATTTTTGTATATAGCTTTAGATTTTAACGTGTAAGCGTCATAATTTTTCCTCATCAAAAAACATCAAAAATTATCATCCGGCTTATAATAAGTACATAACAGTAATTCGACACTGTTTAAATTATTGCTCTATTTTTAATCATAGAAATAAAATGATGTTTCAAAATTGTTATTTTACAGGCGCTTTGTAGAATTCAAACTGTTCTAGAAATATTTATCCCCATGATAAAACTGTTAACACTGATAATTGCTTAACATTAATGGTAACACGAAATTAACATTAACGTATATATGAAAGTGAAATATTTTATTAAAAATAATAACTTCCAAATAAGGAAAAATTTTAGCTGCCGCTATGTCAAGAGGTAGTATACACGTGTAATCATAAATATAATTCTTTTGAAACTAGAAAGATAAAAGAACACAAATGTAGACAATTAGGAGTAAACTAAATTACTGAAAGTTGAGCTAACTGGTAAATTGCAAAAGCCGGAATCAATTTTTAATGATTAAAACATAAATATATCACCGTTATTTATCGGAACTAGTTGTTTTAAAAACAAAAATGGAATTAGAAGTTTAAACAATTACGTATATTTAAAATTAATCTGGCGTATTCTCAAATATTTTTTAATAAACCGTTATAGAGGAATGATTTTTAATACATAGACAGGTGTAGAGTATTTTTCATTAGTAGATTAAAAATTAATTGTCAAAAATAGGATACGTAAAAATGTTGAAAGTTATCGAACATTAAAAATATAGTACGATCAAGCGCCATCAGTTTTGGAAACCCTTAGTCCAGCGAACAGCGATTATGATCCGAGCGTCGTTTTCGTTTGTTTTTTTATATTTCATACCTGCAAACTTCCGGTGCGCAATTCGTGTGTGGAGATTAGAGACCTTTTTTTAACCTTCGACTCAGGTAAATAACTATGCGCAATTCGAGTATGGCCAACTAAACGTTTCAGTGATTAACTAACATGTTCGCCGCATTAAACAGTAGATTCAAACCTTTCTACTGTACAGTGAAAATATAAGGCTAGTGCGAGGTTCGTGTTTCTGGTCAATACACTTTAGTAAGAAAACATATTCATAAAATAAGACGCATTCAGGAAAGTCAAAAAAAATGTACAAATGTACACGCATAATATTGCATAGAAAAAAATTATACAGCCCGATCTGTAGTAGCCAGAGAGTTAATTTTTATTTTTGGCCGACGTATTTTCTTCATGAGATCATAAAAAAATTATAAAACTCTCAAAATTTTAAAGTTAAAGGACCCAAATTTTAAAAAATGTGAAAATCAAGTTTTAAGAAAATGTTTTTTAAAAAATCCCACAGCCGCTTCTATATGAGTTATGGTATTAATTTTCTTTTAAACCTACATAATAAGGTCTCGAGGATGCAGGAAAAATATAAAATTCAAAAAATGTTGCTATTTAGGGGAGAAAATTTGCTGGGAAAATACACTCTTAAAGCGGTAAGACTGGAAACTAAAAAAAAGTCCACAGCCCTTTCCATGTTAGCCAAAGGATCACTCTTTTTTTTCAAAATGATGTACATCAATCATTACAATATAGGAGAAACACGGGTCCCCGAAAATTTGAAAATCAAAGAGCCCAAATTTTGAAAAATGTGAAAATCAAGTTTTAAGCAAAAATTTTTTAAAAACTTCTACAACCGGTTCTATGTGAGTCAGGTAATCTTTTTAACCTGCATATAAACGTCTCCAAAAGGAATTGTCAAGGGTAAGGGACTTGCTTTATTTTACGTTTACTTACTTTATTATATTCCTTTCGCATATATTATCCTGCTAGCGCTTTCAGTTTTTCGGATATTTTAATCTAAATTGCACTTTTTAATTGACGTATTGGTGTACTTCTTAAAAAAAAAAAAAATAAATATACGCGAACACTGCAGTCTTTATGGAAATTTACAAAGTAATACAATTTAAAGTCCGAAGGAACGGGCCGTGGAGTGGCCAGCGAGACCAATTCCCTAGTATATATATATGTATATATATATATATGTGTGTGTATATATATATACATATACGTATAGGTATATAAATAGTTTATCCTTAGCTCTTGCCATTTGATAATTTTACTTAAATCATATTAATATTGACACCAACAAGAAATCTAAAGATTCACATCAAGAATAAAAGGGAGTAACGACCCGTAGAAAATATTAATTCGACCTTTCTATAGCACCTAATATAACTCTTCTCAAGTTGCCGAACCACATCCACTCACTAACTGCTTTATTCTCAGAGGCGGTTTAGTTTACCTCCGAATATACTAACCGATGATTTTATTCTTCTCCCTACCGCATTTCTTGCATTAACCGAATGATTCTGAGTCGTTTCTATTCCACCTGTCATATAGTCTGAAGTTATGATCAACTTTTTGATACCTGAGAGCGACTGGCAATGGTCTCAAATTTCGTTCTACATTTTCACGATGTAGTCTCTAATGCATTTCAGTTCTCCATAAAACCAGAGTTCCTTATTTCCTTTCTTTTGAATGCCCCCTTGCTTAAGCTTCTGTATTTATCATTTCACGCTCATCTGTATTTCTTTTCTTTGTGAAACCTTGCCATTTTAGCTTTATATTGGTCACATTTAAGTTTGCAAGACTGATTTCGAAAATAAAATGTACTATAGATGAAATATTAGTTCTACTTTGACAGGGAGCAGCTAGATCTATACGGGCTATAAAGCTAGGGATATTACACAAGTTTTACTATTTAAATACATTACACATAATTTTAAGCATTTACGGCCGCATTTGTCTCATATATTTTTACCTAATGAAATTAATTTCATTCGGATAGTTTTAATAGATAGTTTGGCGAGCGGTTTTACTCTTTATTTTTTCCTATTCTTACATGTAATATTAAAAACTGAAAATATATTAAAAGTAATAATTTAAAAAAAACAAACGAGAGTACGATGAAGAAAAAACAATAAAACAGTCTTACTTTTCTTCTTTTTTTTTTTTATTTTGAGCTCGTCAACCGGGGTCCTTTACCCACAAACAATTAAAATAGGAAGGAGTCAATTATATCTTCATACGATATCAAATGTTGTTAGGGGGAAGGAACAAATAATAGGAACAATTTGTGAAGAAGGAAAAGAGATAGGATATAAGAGGCGCAATATGGAGTAAGAAGACCAAGTCGCAACAAACTGAAGTAGAAAGCAGAACACTCAGCAGAAAGAAATCAACACTTAATAAACACATGCGCAAACATGCTCTTCGTTTGAGTGGAGAGGACAATATGGAGAGGCAACCTACAAAAAACAAAAACGGGAGGAAGATAATAAAGTATGGCTTAAGAGCTCAGACGAATAAAGGAGACAACAACAGAATGACGAACTGAAGGAAACAAAGAGAACCACAAATTGGCAGGAAGACTAGGTTAGACAGACAGACAAAAAGAACAATTGTTAGAAAAAGAGGAAACGTATATATTCGATACCATCATCTGAGATGAAAACCTTTGCACGGCGGAAGGAGATTGGACGATGGGACTTTTTTAAAAAAGAAGTGAGAAGAGGCAGCAAGCCGAATCAAGGAGTCTGCCGCTTCATCACCAAAGATGCCCGAATGACTAGCAACCCACAGCGAATCAATTTGAATGGAACGAAGGGAAGAAAGAACGTGAATAAGTGAGCGTATGCGGAGAATGATAGGTTTATTCTTATGTGAATTTCACAGTGACCAAATGGTCTGCTGCCAGGTCAAAAAAAAAACACGGAATTGTATACTGGAGAGAACAGAGTAAGTTTTTTTCAGGCTCAATGGATTCTAGAAAAATCGTTTTCAATTGACTTCGTCATTCGTGTTTTTTATTTTAAATAAATCTTAGTAATCATATAACACGGCATTCAACCTTCAGTATCTTACATAAAGTAACAGGACATAATCTCGAGACAAAAAATGTAGTGCACTTCGGGCTAAGAATGACGTAGTCATTAATATATACATTTATATGTATAACTCAACTCTGCGCGCCATGGAGAGGATTCCTGAACCTACGGATGATACTTCTTCTATAATATTTCTATAAGAGTAAATATCATCAGGCCATTCCTAAAATTAAAAAGTTTTTTTTTTCCATAGTAATTTATTTCAATACGTAACGGAATATTGTAAGATTTTTTTGATAAAAGGCTTGGCGCAAGAATAACGTTATCATTACGCCTCCGAAGAAATATAAATACAAATTATGGATAAGTTTTATTTCCGTTATAATTTGAAATAGCCGTAGAAACAGGCAGGCTATTTTTAAATAATATCCGTGTTGATGGAGTAAACAACTTTATAACAGTTGATGCGTGTAGCGGTTCGCGAGCGGTATACGAAAAGTTGGCCAGGTGATTAGAACTGATAATTCGGCACTGCAACAGTAACAGTAATAGTTTTGTGCGTAGTGAACAGCACAGCAGTAACGGTCGTAATGAAAGTATATCCCCGAAATAGGAATCGCGGTGAAATTCTTATTTAAAGACGAAATAAGAAGACAGCTGCGTTACACATTTTATACCTGTCGCCGGTCCGCCTAACGATGGCATTACGTAAGTCTTGTAAACATATTTGGTTAAAATGCAATCGATCGTAATTATCTCGCACCTGCCGTAATAATGGATCGTTTATTTCCTCCGATCGAACAAAACCGTTTCACTATTAATAACGGTGCCGATTCTTTATCGTGCTGCACCACTTATTCAAAAGTTCTGCCATCGTTTTTGCCCGCCCAAACTAAAAATCTACCACGAACGCCTTGATCACTGCTGTAACAAACTGGTATAGCGTATGTAGTATTCGTAAGTAGGCACGCGTTTCCGCACAGGTCTACATACTGTACGTCTCTTCGCTGTGTTAATGTGTTATTTAACTCTGAAAATTGAGAATGGAATGCATGAAATGCATGTGAAATTTTCAACGAATCCTGCACGATACGTAACATTTTTATTCTTTCAAAAGAAGCAAAATTGTTTGGTCACTGTGAAACCGTTGCATAAACCAGAATTCACTTTTAAAGCATGCGGAAATTTCAATCGTTTGGGACAGAGTTAATATGAACTATATGAGTCTTATCGGAAGCCGCCTTCGACTCCTCTTGTCGCTAACTTCGCCTAGTACGAGAATTCGTTCTAACCCGTTCCGTTTTATTGTCCAAAGAACTTTGAGCTCTGCCTCATTATCGTGGGCTATAAACGTTGCCTCTATAGGCAGTTATTTTAAGATTGAAAGATTGGTCCTCTGTCCGTGATATTCTTAGGATGCGAAGGGAGCAAATTCAAATGCTTCAATGTTCCGACGTGATGCCGCTGCTATATTCCAACACTCTGAGTGGTAACATTAAATGTATCGGAGTTTGTATCAATCTTTTGCTTGGCATGTCACTTGATGGTCTTTCCACATTTTTGTAGATTTGTCTAGAGAGTTTTTTACTATGCCTATGTTCTGTCTCTAGTTTCTCTCATAGTTCCCTTCATCGGTTAGTTAAGCGCCAAGGTATGTACTTTCAGATTTCTTATCAATGTCGGTTATTAAGGCAAGTTTATTTGGTAGCTTATGTGTGCCCTCTGAACCGTCATTATTGTGCATTTTGATCGGTTTAGTATACAATTGTCTTTCCGGCTAAAATAGTCAGTTCGGGCTAATGAAGTTGCCAGTTTTTTTTTGTTAGCAGCGATTGCGTAGGTTATTTATGTTTCTACCGCCGATGTTGACTTCTCCTTCAAATTTTCGGTTACCCAGCTTTATATATATATTAAATAATATGGGTGATAGGATGCATTCTTGTCTGATACCTGCTTCTGTTTTGAATCTTTCAGATATTTCATTCTCTACCTTAACGTAGACGGCAATATTTGCATACAAGTTTTTGATTAATGTAATTAGATGTTCTGAGAGCTCATTCCGTTTAGGACCACCCATAGTGCGTTCCAACGCACCTTACTGAACGCTTTAGCATAATATCCAAAAAACAGAATATTGTCGGGATTCGTAATTTTTTTTTCAATTATCCGTTTGATATTGGAGTTTAATGACCATTATACGTCATTACTTTAGAAATTCGGAAAATATTGATAAGCACACTAAAATTATATGAAAGAAATAAAAAAAAAAATTTAAAAATAGCCTTTAATTTATGCACTAAAAGGAAGTACGAAATAACTTTATTAGTGTGCGACTACCAGATACGCACTTTAACATTAAAATCTGAAACTACAAAATATTCTGAAAAATAAAAGCGGAGCCGCAGATTATTAACTACATTTTTTTTTTGGGGGTCTGAAAAATATATAGTTTATTTGGCCGTTAATTAAATATTATATAATATTAATATTTAATTATTAATCTGCGGCCCCGCTTTTATTTTTCAGAATATTTTGTAGTTTCAGATTTTAATGTTAAGATGCGTATCTGGTAGTCGCAAACTAATAAAGTTATTTCGTACTTCCTTTTAGTGCATAAATAAAAGGCTATTTTAAAAAAAAAATATTTTTTTTATTTTTTAGTCTGGACTTTTTACTATATATTTCAATAAAAAACAATAAATTTGGAATTGTATTTTATTTTGCTTTATTTTATTCAATATCTTGATTATTAGACATTTACAGAAATTTGTGTTACATTATATTATGAAATAATGGATCGCATTCTTTCAATTATATTGTCTTTTGTTTTTCATACAATACATAGGGAATCCTCAGCACATGAAACACAATGTTTGACTAATAGCGATCTTTCCATTGATACATTACATGATTGAAAAAGAAAATATTTTTTTGAAACTTTCGAGCTTTCAGCGCCCCAAGGGTCCGATTTTAAAGTTGGAAACCTAAATGTTCTGAATTAAAGAAATACACAAGGATGCGCATTTGTTTAACTTTGTTCAAAATTTTTAGCTATAAAGCCGAGCCACAATCGGGGGCTATACGTGATTTTTTCTGTTTTTTTTAACTTTTAGTAAACTTCCAATGTTTCGTTAAGAAAATGAAATACGGGTTTGCTCCCGACAAATAGCGCTCTTTCCAACAATATATCACATGCTCGAAAAAAATATATTTATTTCCAAAATTTCGAGCTTTCGAAGCCCTGAGAGGCTAATTTTAAAGTTGGAAACCTAGATGTTCCAAACCAAAGATATATACATGCATGTGCATATTTTCAACCTTGTTCAAAATTTTTAGCTATAAGACTCGCGCTGCAGTGAGAGAGCTATATATTAGATCTCGCGCTTTTTTGAACTTTTCGTTAACTTCGAAAGTTTCATTAATAAAATAAAATATGGTTTTGTTCTCGACAAATAGCGATCTTTCCAACGATATATCATATGCCTGGAGAAAAAAAAATTACAAAATTTTAAGCTTTCGGCGCCCCGAGGGTTTAATTTTAAAGTTGGAAACCCAGATGTTGCATAATATTGTATTGTCATCTATAACAAGCATTTCTGCAAAAGGACACTTTTTTAATTCATCAGGAAGTAGGTGAAAAATCGTTCGCAAGATTCCACGCAGACAGACAGACGGAATGATAGACAGACTTCTTCTTCTTCTTATCGTATAATCGTCGGTTATATAAGAAATGTGGTAAATAATAATACCTGTAATTCTTAATTATAATTCTAGTTTTAATTTTGCTAACCTGTCTATGGCTCAAAGACAGACTGACAAAGCGAGTTAAATAAAAGTCTATAAAAAGAATGTAAATATGTTAATACTAATGTTATGGAAATATTGTAATCGATTCGTGTTATTGCAAATTTTAATTTTGTACCTTAAGAAATGTGTTTTTGTTTTTTTTTTTGTTTTTTTCTTATCTTGAAAAAATGTTTTATTCCCAATTTTTTATAGGACTGATAATATATAGGAGCTTTAAAAAAATGTGCATTTTAAAATGTATTTAAAATTATTGATATTAAACAAATAGCAGATTGCAACGCTATAAATATCAAAATTATTTTGCATTAATGTGAAACTATGGTTGATTTAAAATATCCGTTCTTTTTTGTTTTACTCAGAACAATTTTTAGGATTCCGTACATTATATGCGTACGGTATCCTAATAAGAGATGGTTCAGAAACCACAAAAATATCAAATAAAAGTTAATAACTCACGAACTGTTTGACTTATAAACTTCAAATTTGGATCATAAATTCCACTTAAAATTCTGCCTATGACAATCTAAAACTTGAAGCCAATTACCCTGGGCGGCAAAAACTGAAAAAACCGTTAAAAATACATAATATGGAATTTAAAACGACCTCAAAAATCACTTAAAAATTCATATTTAAAAGTGAGATTCAAAATATAAAATAAAATGCAAAAGTCCTTTCATAAAATCAAAAAATTCCGGTAAAAAATTGTTTGAACCTCTCCTAAAAACGGAGAAACCAAAACGTATTCCGAACATATGCAAAAAGGGCTGCTTCGTAGGAAAAATATAGCCAAGCTTACAATTTTATATTCAGACCTTTGGAGTACCGAAAGCTCGAAAATTAAAAAAAAATAGTTTTTTTCAGAGCATATGATTTATTGTTGGGAAAGTCACTTTTTGTCGGAAACGAAACCTATTTCATTTCTTTAACGAAACTTTCAAAATTGGTGAACAGTTCGAGAAAGCGCGAAATCTAACGTGTGCCCCCCTTGACGACAGGACTATCATAGTTAAAAATATGTACATCCTCGTATATTTCTCTAGTTTGGAATATTCGGGTCTCCGAATTTAAATTAGGCTCCCGGAATGCCAAAAGATCGACAATTTAAAAAAAAAAATATATTTTTCCGGGCATGTGATATATTTTTTTGGAAAGATTGTCGGGAACGAACTCGCATTTCAATTTCTTAACGAAACTTTCGAAATTGGCGAAAATTTAAAAAAAAGCGCGGAAGGTGACGGTTGTCCGTCCCCTCCTTGACGACCGAGTATCATAGTTAAAACTTTTGAACAAGGTTAAAAATAAATACATCCCCCTATATATGTATATATCTAGTTTGGAACAAACGGGTTTCTAACACTAAAATTAGGCTCTGGGGTGCCGAAAACTCGAAATTTTTTTTATAACATTTTTTTTCCCTGGGCACGTGATATATTGCTTGAAAGATCGCTATTTGTCGGGAACTAAGCCGTATTTCGTTTTCTTAACGAAACTTTCAAAGATAGCGACAATTTCGAAAAATCGCAAAAAATTACGTGGCTCCCCTCTTTGCAGCGGAAAAAATTAGATTCTTTTTTTTGAATTCAGTATTATGTAAAAGTAAATTATAGTTATCGTTAACTTAAAATACGGAATTCTCAGCGCATGAAACCAGCAAATTATTCTTTATTCAATATTAAACCCTAAATAAATAAATGCAATATTCATAAGACAGAAATATTCTGACAAAAATTAGCACAACCTGTGTATTTTTATTAAATTTTATTTATTTTTTCTGAAAATTTGCAAGAAGTGATTATCCCAGAAATATGGCAATTTGTAATAATAGGTTTAGCTTGTGAATTTTATATTCGTCATTACTGTATATATATATATATATATATTCTTCTTGTTCTTCCGTCGTGTTGCTCGATTCTGAGCGTCGTGAATCACCCATGTTACACTGATCAAATATAATCATGCCATTTGTCGCGGTCTGCCGTTACTCGAAAGCATTCTTCCAGTCTTTTTCCTGTTATTTCCGGCATTAGTCGGTGTATATGCTATTATAAAATGTGTTTTTACTGGATGGGTATTTACAGTTATTGTGACCACTCTGTCGGTTACTGGCTGGTATTCCACGACTTTAGGAACTGTATCCTTAGGACTATGAAGCCCACTCCATTTGTGTGGAGGTCTCCTCCTGAGTAGCAAATGAACCAGCTCCTTTTCAGTGCAGCTCCATTAGACCAACATTGCACAATTCTTCGTCTCTTCTTCCACAATGGCCAATTTCCCGGGTCTCAATAGTCCCCGAACATTCCATATGGCTGCTCTGAACATCGCCGCCATCATGAGATAGATAACCTGTCATGTCTCTATTCAGTCTAGGAGGTCTTTCTTTGGTTGCACCAAGTAATTTCCCTGTATAGACCCCCCGTAAACTCTTTTGTTAACCGACCTGACTCCCACTGGGATTAGTACCACAACCTTCCATCAGGTTACTCAGCGTAACAGGGGCACCACGTGAAGAGGAGTGTGGCGTAGGAGTGGAGAGGCTAAGTGATCACTGGTGATCATTTATTCGTGTCACACTCCATGGGGAAGCCCCCGTATATTTATATAATATTATATGTGATTGGGTTCTTAGATATGGCTTTAACCGACCCCAACGTTCGTTTTAGTGATCGTGGTATTGTTAGGCGGTTAACTTAAAATATTATCAATTTGCAAAATTACCATAACAAATTTACAGATCGTGCTGATCGTTAAATAAAAAATTTTAATTCCCCGATAAAATAAATTTGTTCACGATATTTACATGACGATTTTAAATATCACATAAACTAAAATACACGTTCAAATTTTGAAAATAAGCTACCAAAATGCTATTTAACTTTCACATTATGCGTGTTTATTATTGTTTCATTTTTATAAGTATGCTTCAAATTTATCTGCAAGTTTGAGATAAATCCAACCATGGCTGGGTCACTTACTAAAGTGCTCGTTTCGTTGAATTTTCTCAGCTCCATCAATCGATTCCTAGACGCTAATTCACAAAATTTCACCAAAAGTCCTTAGAGGCGTTTACGAAAAATCAGTTACATATATATATATAGATATACAAGGACGTCGCCAGCCGGCGGGCCGGGGGGGGGGGCAAGATGATAGAAAGAGGATATGAGTTATAGGAAAAATAAAATTTACAAGTTGTAAAGGCTTAATATTTTATTAAACAAGAATAAAATCTTAATTAAAACATAATTTTCGTGGGTTTCTGGAAAATTGTTCATGATTACGCGCCTATGAATACTAACATGGCCAGTTGATTAAAAAGTTCCGAGGCTCCAGGGGGGAGGCAGCTGCTCCGCCCCCCGCTGGCGACGCCCATGTAGATATATAATTTTACACTTCGAGCCTCGCGAGGGGCAAGCTCCCTTTACCACCAACCTTTTTTATTCTAAAATCTTTTGGAAAAATTCCTTTCAATTGCTGAAGAAAATGTCCCAATTTTATGTAACGTTTGTTATATTTTATAGAATTCTTGCGACCGTTATTTAAGAAATGTCACAATTTTGTGTAATGAAATATGTAACTAAAAACGTAACGAAAAAATGTCTTAATTTTATATAATGAAAGTTAAATGTTACGATAGGATTTTTGTGATCATGTTATTTTTTTTTTTTGTGTTGATGCCAGTAAGAATTACGTTGTAAATTTTGATAATTTTATACAAAATATAGAAAAGAAAGAGACAGAAATGAAAGCAAAAGAGGTCAAGGTACATAGCCCCTTGCGAGGCCAAAATGGCCGAGTTATATATATATATATATATTATAATAAATTGCTTCTTGGAAATTTAAATATTCGGCGGCTTATGCGAAAAAAAGGAAAGAAAAGATTTCGAAGAATAATTAAATTATTAAGTTAATGTGTTAATTACAGCGTAGAAGATATATTTATATTGAAAAAGTTCTTATTAATTTTTTTTTTCTAAGAGATTAATAATACGCTTTCCATTTATTATAATTTAGCAGATATTCGTTATAGTAACGTAACAAAAATTCAATCGTTAGATGAATATAACAACTTCTTTCTATTAAGACGTGCGCTAACTATAACTTTGTAATTATAGTGGCGCTCCCAAATGGCGATTATCGTCGTTTAGATCGATCCTATTGCGGTTTTTAAAAAACGCCTATAAAACCGTTTAAAAAAGCGGCCATTACTAACACTTTTCAAATAAAATGTGAATATAAAATTTTATCGACACATCAATGGCACTTGATCATAGTGTGTTTTTATAATATACGCACTTTGTATATATATATATAGGAATATTCATATTTTATCATTGTTATTAAAGAATTGGTCGGTCCTCTGGGTGCGCGGCTATTTTCTGATTTAAAGATTAACTAACAACTCCAAAATTATACATCTTAATTAACGCTCAGTGTTCCTTCAATAAAGCAGCAGCTAGTTTGCTTTTTATTGAAAATTGAAATTTTCCCTATTTTAAAATTTGCTTTTTATTTAAAATTGAAATTTTCCCTATTTTAAAGTTTGCTTTTTACTCAAAATTGAAATTTTCCCTATTTTAAAGTTTGTTTTTTATTCAAAATTGAAATTTTCCCTATTTTAATCATAAAAATGGGGAATCAGTAAAGAAATAACTTTCTATTAAATTATTCAAGTATAGGCTTAGGTTTCCGATAGGCAGTGTACCAAAAGTACCTTTTATACTGAAATGTTATCTGTAGCATTCTCTCCGATCGAATGAAAGGAACATCGCCGCGGCTTATATAATTTTATAGGATATTCACGTCGCCAGATGTTTCGTAATTACTACCGAGATGATGTTCTAAAAATATCGCGACGATATTACACTATTTATCGACTTCAGCGGTATCGATTACATTCCTTGGTGAGATAGTCCGATTCCGATATCGTCAACTGATATGTGTGCTGTCGCGAACGGAAATCGGATTGTGAAATGGTAAAATTCGTGAAATTTGCGATATGAAGATTCGACGTTAGAGAAAATAAACATCTAAATCGTCTCCGTTCTTATTATTCTTTACGACATCCCGTGACGGAAACGTGAATGAAAGAAAAAGAAAAAAAAGAAACAAACTGGACAGGAACACATTATCCGATAATAGAGATTTTACTTTATCGTGAAAAACTTTTCGGGAAGGAAGAGGGGGACATTTATCAATCGGCGGCTCACTTGGATTCATTGGAGTGACAGTAGGCGGGGAACACAGCCTGGACAGTCGTAAACTTGGTGAGACCTTGAAACATAGCTCGTTAGAAGCTATCATTAAAATCGATACGCTTAGCGACACGTTTTCGGGAAAAATGGAAATTGTCTTCGAACGTACTTTTATTACTTCAGGGTTCGGTGATTGCGGACCGGGCGACATTTTCGTTGAAACTTCATTACGCCACAACGAGAGAATTTCTGGAAATGAAAAATGGCCAGCAGCCGGACGTAATGGAAGAAAAAGTAAAAAGAAAACAAAATACCGCCATTGCCGGATCGGCACTAATGTAACCGATAAAAAAAATTCTCGCCCACGCTCCAACTCTTATCACATCGTTAACGAATTTTAGTAGCGCAATTCGCTGCTGAAACGCTAAGACCGTTCGGTCTCGCTGGAATTTTAATCGTGGCACGCGGTTCGATAACAATAACACCTGAAACTGGAGCAACTGGAGGGAGCAATCCAATGAAACGACCATCAGTCGCGGAATACAGGTTTCCCGGCGGAGCGATGCACTGCGGTACGGACGGCGACGTATGGGCAATTTGTAAATCGCCAGTGCCCGCGTTGGTTATTAACGACCGAGCAACAAAACAAACACGTTTTCTTGCACGGTTAAGTCGAGACGCGAGTAAACACCGAGTTCGACGTAGTCTGCGCAGTTCGCAACTTGTTGTCTCAGTCATCTCCGACCAACGCCGATAACCGTTAGCCTATAAGAAGAGTTCAATCGCGTTCGTGAAAAGGGTTCGATCGATCATCTCGTGTTCTCGATGGAATTGTTGAAGGTAAGTTTATTATCTAGAATATTCCAGCCTTAAGTGGATTTTCGCGATCATCGGTCCATTATTTTCGGTGAGATTTTAAAGAAAAGTTTCCTTTCCCTTACTTTTTGACTCCCACGCGCAACAGAGCTTGACGGATTTAATCGATTAATTTCAACCGTTTTGACTTTTGTTACTGTATTTGTTGTCGCGATCTGTAGCGATTTCGTTTACTCCAACAAGCGACCATTTAATAATCCGGTAAGTAAATTTAAAAAAAAAAAAAAAAAAAAAGAAACGAACTTCCCTCGGAGCACAGGACAGAAGTGAAACTTCAAAGGCATTTTCCCCAACTTCGATTCTATAGTATTAGTACCAAATTTACCACCAAGAGTAAGAACCGAAAATGAGGAGATCTGCGGTTCTCATAAACACATGTCTATAAAGTGTTTCACTTGAAGAAGAACAAAAACTAATAAAAAATGAACACCCGTTGTTTTATTAATGTTTTTCATTGATTGTTGGATTCTATAAAGGAGGTACAAATAGGCTTATACTAAAATATGAAATATAAGTTTTTGATGTAATTTTATCGCTACATGTCTAGAAAATACTGCTTCAATGGTAGTTTCGTACAATTGAAAAGTTCGGTTTGAAGAAATTCTATTAAAGGCAAATGAAAAATTGACGTTGAAGTCCCCAGCTAATATCACATTAGAAGTGTATATAAATTTTCTTTTAAGAAAATCTTTAATGTCTAAATTTAATTATAGCACGGACGACCCTTTGATTTGGAGAAATATAAATGGCGATAATAATTATTTCTTTTCCATCTTCCGTCTCCCACTGAACAGTCTCCTGCTGGAACGTTCTGGCGTTTAAATTTCACGATGCAATCGAAATTTTAGTATGTGTCGATATTATCATCATTATTCGTCCACGTTTCTGTTATGAATAAAATGCTGCTTGCTTCAGTTTTCCTTTTGTGATCGTTGACCCCCCCCCTCTATATCGATGCCTTTCTTTTTCCGATTCTCTATATCCGCTTGAGAATCTTCATTTTCGTTTTCATTTTTTTCAAAGTACTTGTCTTTAGGCGCGTTTAGCGATTTTCGGTAGTGGAAAAACTTATGGGTTCTCATCACGAACATGCTAATATTACCAGTATCGACTGATGCGAGCTGTAAAATTGTTCACTCCTCTCACGACCAGAGTTAATCAGTAATAAACTACAAAAAAAGGAGACATACAAATTGAATTAATTATATTGAGACTATTAGGTTAACTTTATGATGCCAGTAAATTATTGTGAACATTATTTAATAATAAAGTATATTGTAAAAATTCGATGACTACTATTTTACGAATATTCCGTAAAATAATAAATACTGTTAACATTGTCGTCTCTGTTTTTGTGTCGATAATGTCGTTTGTTATTATTAAAGTGCTAGCGCAGCAGTGAGAGTATTTATTATTTTAATTACGGAGGATCGCAGTGCAACAGTGAGTACTCTAAATAAATGTTTATATTTTTGTATAGAAAAATTAATAATAAAAAAACGAAGCATTTATTTTCGAATATTTCCAATATACGAATCAATTTTTGGGTTTAAAAATTTGATATATTATTTATTATTTTTTTATGTATTTTAATATTTGTCCTCTGCAATATGTCTAATAAACAAAAGCATATAAAAGTGTATATAATTGTTGCTCGATGTGAAAACCAGGCACTAATGTTAATAATTGAAATTACAAATTATGAAATTTTAACTTTTTGATACCACAAGGGAAATTCAAAAAAAGCACTGTTATTTCATAGTTTTAAGTTTTCACTTCTGTCGGCAGTCCCCATGACTACATCATTCTTTCCCCCCTCTCTATATGCTCGATGCTTTTCTATTTCCGATTCTCTATATCCATTTTTTATGTTTGATTAATTTTCGATATTTTAAGTTCCAATAAATTTATTTTATTTTTTATTTTTCTACAGATATATCTATCAAAGTGGTATAAAATTCAATAACACGCAACATAAATTTTAATTCAGTATATGTCTTTGCGAATTTTTAGATGTGTTAAGAGCTATCAGTCATAACGTACGCTCGCTCGTTTTATCGTGTTAACTTCCCACATACTTCTATTTATATATAAGGCCCGCCTAAAGAAGTTGCACTTCAAAGAAGCGGTCGGCGAACCATTATTTTTCCGGGCATTGTTGAGAAAGGAGTAGCGGCTTTTGCTCAGCCGATAAGATACTTCTTGAGCTGGTTAAATACATACTTGTAAATAGTCGAATTAAAGGCGGCCGAGAGAAAGAAACTGGGCCCCCTACTCTCCATTAGTGCCGTTGGGCTTAGTACACTGTAAACCTTAACTTCACAACCCTCGACACGCGGGACCTACTTTACTTGAAATAGTCGAATTACGAGAGAGAATCGCATTGGAAATTGTTCCCTGCTAATAAAAATCATCCGCGAGTATTTACAGTATTTTAAAATTACGCGCATGTTTGACGTGGTAATATATTATAAATAGGTCGTGAAGGCTTTAAATTCGGCTTCAAAAGATGTACGTAATTTTTTTTTCCAATTTCTTTGTATAAGAAAATTTGCCACCACCGTGATTTCTCTCTCTCTCTCTCTCTCTCTCTCTCTCGGAAAAGTAAATTTCCCCAATTTTTCGAAAGTATTTTTGAGCAAACAAATTCTAGGAATTGATAAAAATTCTCAAAAAATATTGTAATAAATTCAGCGAGGTATTCTAATATTAAAAGAAAATATCCAGGTAAATAAGTAGAAATTTTGATACAGTATGAATTACTAGCCTGTGTAAAGCTGAAAGTATAAAGTTTTTCCGACCACGGCAATTAAATTTCTCGTTTGATGTCATGATAATTTAAGTTTAATGTTGGACTTATATGAACTTTAACTTCATAATCGCCGACGCTCTGTCAAGGACAATAATAAATATTAATACTAATGATTTAATAAAAGATTTAAGTATCGATTGCAAACATACCCAAAATGTCACATTGTTTTTTTTCTTTTTTCAAAGAACTGACAAAAGAATGGATCGATGAAAGGGAGGGTTTCCCCTGTTCTCGGGCATTTTAAATAGTTTAATGTTAAACGGTACAAGCGCAGGAGAACTAAACGAAAAAAGTGCGGCTTTAACGAAATTTCCCGATTAATTTATCGTTCGCATTGTATTAAATTCAACACTTTTATTACGATACTATAAAGTGTTTGCCTCCTTTAGGAAGAGTTTTGAATTTCGCCTGCCAAGCTTTTAGTTCAGGCATTTCTTTTATCACAACAATTGATCGCCTTTTTCCGGATTCACAAAACACGACATGTTCGTATTAAACCGGCAAATAACTGTAGAACCAAACATGAAAGATCGTTTAAATTCGTTTTTTTTTCTAGTGTTTCTCCACATTTTCAAATTCTTTGTATTTTTTGTAGCTTTCAGCATCATGATATTTACGACATTCTTGATACGGTGTCGCGTTCGTCGCTGCATAATTCTAAACATTTAGAGATCACATCTTTATTTAAATATTTATATGCGAAAATATTTAGTTAAACAAATCTCTAGCATCAATTAAAAATAGTATTGATTTTATTAATTTTTCAAATGGTATTCACCTCAAATATTTTCAACCATAACACGAATAAAAACGATAATTAATTTTTTTTATATATATATATATATATATATATATGTATGTATATGTATATATATATATATATAAATATATATATATATATATAAATATATATATATATATATAAATATATATATATATATATATATACATATGTATATGTATATATATATATATACATATATATATATATATAAATATATATATAACTCGGCCATTTTGCCCTCGCAAGGGGCTGTGTCCCTTGACCCCTCTTGCTTTCATTTCTGACTCTTTTTCTTCTATACTTTGTACAAAATTATCAAAATTTACAACGTAACTCTTAGTGGCATCAATGCAAAAAAAATAACATAATCAAAATAATCCTATCCTAACATTTAACTTTCATTATATAAAATTAAGACATTTTTTCGCTACATATTTCGTTACATAAAATTGTGACATTTTTAAAATAACATAATCACAGAAATTCTATAAAATATAACAAAAGTTACATAAAATTGGGATATTTTGCGTTATATAAAATTGGGACATTTTTTATAATGGGAGTAGCCTAAGAATTTCGTTATAATTAATGTATATATATCGATATATAGAAAGAAAATCCTAAATATTTTACATATGTATAATAAAATTCAGGTTTACAGCGTACATAAGATCGCAGTGCGCCAAATATTTTGTACCCTCTGAATACCTAACAGGCCGGCTAGTAAAATAACAGGCAGATAGCATGTCCGTTTAAATGTTAGTGCGTTTTTAAAAAGCTTATTTGTAGGGGGTGACTTTTTCTTTTTTTTCTTAAATTCAGAGTAACAGACGATACTCTTTGTATTCATTTTTCGAGCGTGAAATTTACTATAATAACATTTCGATCAGAATAGATTTCCTTTTTACTCATTTAAAATCAAAACAAAGTGATATGATGTAGCGCATTAATACTGCTCCGGACTGCGTGACTGAATAATACGAACTATCTCAGAAATTACACAAGGGGAAATCAATGAATAAGGCGGGGGGAGTGATGTAAAAATAATTAACTTGTACATATCTTAAAACAGCAGCCAGCTCAAAGACACAAGACTGTGCATCTAATGACCTATAAAATGAGTATTGCATTTAATATTGTACATTTGAAAGTTACAGTAATTTCATTAAAGGGTCGATGGCTTAAATAAAATAAGATAAAATAAAATGAGGATTGCTATAGATCGTAAATAAATAAGAGTGAAAATTAAAATATATTAATTCACTAAATAAAGTGATAAGCGGCCGAGTTACTTACTCCGTAATCGGTTGTTAGCCACTTTTTGTTTTTTATTTCGTCAATTAATTCCACTTTCCTGATTTTTTGTTCAAAAAAATATTATTTTCTAATTAAACAAGAAAAAAGAAATGTTTTTTTTTTATTACGCGACCAAAAATAATAAATGAAATACAGACTAAACTACGAGTGGAAACCCAATTTAACACAAGTTGAACTTGAAAACCGAACAGTTCAACTAGTAAGGTTACATCGTGAACTATGTCGAAGTACTCTAGATGGATGAATTTTTCAAATCTGTGGAATTTCTACTTAATGCGGTATGCTTTTGACCCCTCTGTTTCTTTGTGTTTCTTACGTACTTTCGTTTCTTTTGGCAGATGTTTTTTTCTGCTTTAGCCGGGTCTGAAATTTTACATTGAAACCTAATCTCCCTCACTACCTTTGGCTGGCATCCCTTCTCCGAAAAAAAAAACAAAAAAAACAAACAAGAAACAAAATAATCTTTACATCTGTTAGTTAATTAGCTAATGCAAATAATGAAAATTATAGAGCTAAATATAAAATGAAGTAAAATGCGATAGAAACATTTTCCGGAATATCCTGTAGATAGAATTTGTTGTGCAAGTCGACTTAGAGTCAAGTTGAATGTTGTAAAAATCGTGTAGCAACTTTAGTCGAGTCGATGTTTCTCTGTTAGCTGTTACAAATCCATTTTTATAGTAACATAAAGAACACAACTGGGGGGCAATCTTTTATAAGTTTGATAACATCATTAGTCTTCTACGACCTCTTCCCGCTTTTCCGAAATTTTGTGATCATTTTTACACATCAGATATTTCTTCCATACACGATTCTCTTACGAAACGTCATTTCGGTCATACTTAATCTGCTCAACACGTCCCCATTTTGACAATTTTACCCATCCATCTGATTCTAATCCTATAGCTCCACATTTCGAAGGAATTTTTTCTTTCTTCGGTCATTTTTGTTACGGTCTTCCGAAGCACATCTAATTATGAACCGCACAAGTAGCATTGCAATATTTTTAATTTTCTATTTCTCTTAGTTCTTGCGCGTCTTTTAGCATACGCTTTAAATTATTAAAATCATTTCTCGCTTACTCAATGATCCCTTCTTCGTCCCAACTCCAAAAGTATGTATATTTTTTGACCTGTTCAACGACAAAAAATAAGAGAATAAATTTTTGAATTGAATACTGAAGAAGAATATACCGAGATAAACTTGCTTCAGCCTACAATTCACAGAGTCAAGAATTTCAAAACTTTTGCGGGACTGCAGCTAGTTATAAAAGAAACGAATTATTATAATTTTTTGAAATAGTACGTCTCATCTTTCAACCACACCGTTTAGGGTTAGAAAATTTTGGTTTATAAAATCGAAAACTATGGAAACTGTGTATGTCGACAAAATTGTGTTTCATTTTTTTGCAATAATTCGATAAGAACAAAAACGCCATGATTTGGATAGTCCATTTTTAGTAAAAATTGGATGTTCTGTTATCTGCTCTGTCTAGATATTATACATTTGAGGTAACAGAGGCCAGTTGCTCGTCTTACTGCTCATTTTATTGCCGTTGTATCTCTGGTGACTTTGTTTTCAGCTGTGGTATATAGCCGTCCGTTTCTAATAAAGTTTGTATATTAGCTGTAAATCCTCCATGTGTTCGATATTTTTGAAAACTTTTTCATAGTCAACATATGTGTCTCGGTTAACTGCTAACGCTCTCTGAGTTATCATTTTGCATCTCTTGTTCTACAATTATTCGCAAATGCGTATTGTGTTTCCATCAAGTATCAAATATAACAATTGATAGTAATAGTTTAAATACTTTAATATTCTGTTTCTTTGCTTGTCCTTTCTTTGCTACCGGAATGAATGTTGATATTTTGAAATGTTATCTGAAAGGTTACCACCGGTTGTATAAATATTGTTCATAACTTCCATATATGTAGTAAAATGGAATAAATGTAACACTTCAGGAGACTAAAATTCTGTTTTAATGTAAGGCCGATAGCCTAGTGGCGTGAACTCTTGATTGTTGAGATGGTGGTTAAAAGTTCGATTCCCAGTGATGGCCAAAAAAAAAAAAAAATATAGATTCTTTTAATGTATTTTATTTAATATCTGTTCTTAAGATGTTTCGTTTTTTTTTTTTTTGACATTTATTATTTTTCATGATTTCTGATTACTACTTAACCATATCTATGCGTCCATTCATGCAGTATTTGTTGCGGAAGTAAATTTTTCAGTCGAAATTAATTGCATTACAGATTTAAATGAATATACATTTTCAACTCTCCCCAACCTAGCAAATGAGCGTTTGTGGTGTCCATGTTTGTAGTCATTCCCATTTTTCATTCAAAGCAGGTACACGTGGATCAAAACTAGAAAAAGAAAAAGTACATCGAATTTTGGAACTATGAATTATGCGTGAGTTTTAGGAATAAGCGAACTTTATGCAATCGTGACGGTCGCAGTGCATTGATCTAGTGTAACGTAAAATCATACACGATCTAGTTGCAATACGGCTCATTTTTATTCTGAAGGCTGTTTTATTAACAATTTTTAGCCTCTACAACTTCCCGCCGACATCATTCCCCCCGCTGCTTATCTTTTTATGCTCGATATCGGAGCAAAACGTCTGCTTTGTCCTATTCGCGAAGGGCACATCTATGCGCGCTGCGTAATTCCGGTGTTTCGACGCAAGATACATTTCAGATCATGCTCGATGAGGGAAGTCGAACGAATCAAGAGAGTCAGGGCTGCAGTGGTCGAACGTAATCGAGCATAATAGAAACTGCGAAAATGAAGTATGGCAGTTGCGTATCAGAACGGACAATCGGCCGGGCCCTGTATTGAAGGCTGGCATCAATAGGACGCGGTTGCATGTAAAAACCGTTTAACGTGTTAAAACAGAAGCGGCCTTATTTCGGTTCGCGGATTCGATTAAAGGTGATCCAGCAATTCATACTGACTCATCGAATAATAATATGCTTTCTGTGCCACAGGCTGTTATGTTTACGCACTGGCATACTTTAAATTACTTCCATGTGTAACTCCGTGAGCTGGTCGTTGAAGTGCAGTTTGTACGTACACAACACTGTTCGCGCTAACATGTTTCAATATCTCAATGATGTAACATAACGTGTGTACGCAACAACAACCACTGGCGCTGAAATGATGTGCGCTTTTGTAAACTTGCCACAGATTAATGACGTTGAACGATACACATTTGCACATTCCAAATAAACGGGGATCGCGTTACATCATAAAATTACAGCACACTTTACAGAACACAATAAGAAGCTGATGAAACAAAGTGACGCCGAATAACGTGCTTGTATCATTAAGAGACGATCGTTGACGAATGGTAACATATGCGGAAAAACGTTTTTCTCGGTTTGTGACGCGAAAATGTCAACTTAATACCTCATACTGCTCATTGAGATCGCTTAGTATTACGACATTTTCAAGACCAGTTGTCCCGATGCCGGCGATTACATTTGTAAACAGATTAAACATTAATAACGCGACAATCATCGCTTATCGAGTGGTTTCTTGCGATATATCGGTGAAAAGAATCTATTACAACAAAAATCTTAATCTATGTTAGTTTTTCGTTAATTCTTAAGTGATTGTTCTCAATTTCTAGACAATAAACCGCTTTTATCGAATGTAAACAGTTTTCAAGCTGCTCTTTCCCCTTCGGAAATTTTAATAAACTTATAAAATAAATTACGCTAATTTCCCCGAAATATAAAATAATGTTTATTTGAAAAATTTGAGCTTTTTATCATGAGCGAATCGCGAATTTGAAATGTAGGTTCTCGACCGTTGAATTCGCCTCACTCCAAAAAATTGCCTCATTTATGTACAACATAGATTGAATCAGGCATACTTTTTAAGTATTGTAACCACCTCGCCGAAAAATGAAGGATGAAAATTTCACTACTGTTCCAAATTTTAAACAGTAAAAATAATAATGCTTTTTTTCTTTTTCGTTAAATATGGCAAAAGTTGAAATGACGATGTCGACATACAATCTAAAATAATGAAAATGAAAAATAACAAATAAAACTATTACATACGTAAATAAAAAACGATAAATATTAAAATATTTTCTATTTACATTAGCTATTGATTATTTTATTTCATTGGGGTAACTAACGGAGGCGTGATTGTAGATGCAATGCGAGAAAAAAGTAGAAAATAGTCTCGAGACCCAACGGCAAAGTTTAATTTTAATGGTAACAGACAAAAACTGTATCGATTAATGGAAAAAATAAGTCGAACAGAAAATCGATTCGCTTTAATAACGAGCGGTTACGTAAATAGAAATTAGATCGAAGGTGAATAATTCCGGCACTACTACGAAACCTTAGTTCCCCAATAAATCGCACTGAATTATCGATCACGAACGCGATGGTTGAAACCCGAACAATACGTTAAATATTAGCAATGACGACCCATACGTTAACTTTGTCGGCTGTAAATCACGATTCTGGATTTAACAAATAGAATTAAATGGGCTGCAGTGTTGCCTAACTATATACAGGTGACTAAGAGGTGAGAGTGGGGCATTCATAAAAATATATACCTATATACATATATATGTATATATATATATATATATTATATCCGAGAAACTTTAGTAAATCTCCGTTTTATTGCATAGTCTGTAAAAAAAAAAAAAAAAAAAAAACCAATAAAAAAGATCCCATTAGAATAAAAGTTTAATACGAAAAAGATCAATCGTCAACATTCTGTCATCATCTAAATCATTAACAGTTTTCCTTTGCTGATCCGTGTTATCTTTTAACGTCATGAATATACACACTCATATTTATTTATTACTGAGTTTTCAGTTAGCGTTGATTTATTCTCTATATACGAGTCAATTTCAGGTAAGTGTGTTGTTGGAAAACGATTTGAAGTTAACAGTTCTGATTTGTTATTTCCAGTGCTTCCAAAAGTTCATTTGTTCTTAGTAAAAAGAGGTGTGGAGATGCATCAGTTTAAAACTGAATTCGCTAAATGATCAAACTTTCACTTGATATTAGGTCGCACTTTGAATATTGATTAGAATCGCCGGAAGAAATGAAAGTAATTAAACAAAAAAAATGGAGAAAATCTAATACGACTGCCGTGGTGGTTCATACACCTTCGAATAAACTAATTATACGTTATAATTGTTGCTTGTATAAGATAAAAAAAAAATTTAGACGCCATTAAAAATACACAGCGGACGGCTCTAAAGGATGTTATTTTAACTATGCATTACAGGAAGTTACACGAGATTTTTTTGACTGCTTTTTTGAGCTGATTTCGAGTTAGAAAACTTACAAATGTTCGTTATACTGTGCGAGGAGACGAGAAAATGTTTTAATAAGAAAGCTTTTAAAATAATTTTTTTAAAGATGTTTATTTACATATTTTTTTAAATTGTATTTTAATAATATAGAACACTTTTGCGCTCGGCAAGCTCGCGTTAGTCGACTGATTACATATTTAAAACATTAATATTTAATTATTAATAAATACAACTATGATTTATTTACACGCCGTAGTCTTATTACGCTATATTTTAATGACGCACGAAAATGACGGAAAGAAACGACTTTTCGGAAAAATTGGAAAGCAAAGAAAACAGACATTCGGTAAAATCAGTATCGGAGAAAATCATTAATCGAACTCTTCGTTATTTCCTGCGGTGTCTATTACCTGCAACCTACATACCGGGTAGCATGCAATAAAAGTTTCATTTAAAAATATCGTAATAATATCAATATAGGGGGAAATAGAGGAAATGAACTCTGCTAAAGCTAGAACAACATTTGGCGAAGGAAAGGGAAGTATGTAGGAAGCACAAAAACGAGTAGGCAGCTTAAGACTCAAGAACTTAGTATAAAGAAGAAATCGCTCCTGCACAAGAAGAGAACATTCAAAGAGAATGTGATCGGAATCGCAAAACGCAGTGGTGATCTAAGGGACGACAAATGCAATGTAGAGAAGAAAAAATAAAAAAACGAAAAAAAGAAGACGAAGGAGGACAACTATGATTTAAACAAAGACGTGTTATGGAGGAAATAATGAAGCGATTGAGACTAGGAAAATTAGCAAACCAAGACCGCGATAAGGGGAAAGGCTGTATTAGTTTGTAAAAGGAATGAGGATCAGAAAAGGAGGTAATATAGAGGTATCCGACCACGATTTGAAGTGCGCTTTGCTTAGATGGAAAAAAGATATTGTTAGCGGGAAATTTATTGATAAATTTGCCGTTAGAGAAAGCAGAGCGAGTAAACGAGTGAATTAGGTTGTTGCCCGCGATGCCGCTATGACTGGGAATCCGAAAAAGATCGATTTGAATGGAACGAACTAAGAAGAGATTAGCAAAATTAAGGAACGAATAGAAAGTCGTATGAAGGGAATGAAAAAGGGTAGAATATAGCTTGAAAAACGCTCAAAAAGTCGGCGCAGCTAAGATACTTATTGATAAGAAGAAAGTTCAATAAAAGAGCATTGCATGCGATTCTGCAGTAAAAATGAAACAGAATGAAGGAAGTTTATAAATTTCATAATATGGACAGGGAAGAAAAAAGGAAGGAGGCAGCGACGCCGCCATCTCTCCCGAAAACACCAGTACAAAAAAAGAATAGTAGACGAATGGAAATAAGGAACTTAAAACCTCGCTGAACTTGCTTGAGGCAATTAGAGGTGAGAATTTAGTGTGAGATGTAAGGAGTAAACAATTAGGAGCATGTAATAGGTCTGAAAAGCTGAATGTAAAGAATGGGAGTTTACGATGTGTATAGATAAATGGCGAATAAGGAGAGAGACGCCGAGAAACATGAGAAACAATAGCGTAACTATTGTACGCAAACAGTTACACGAAAGGCGTGCCCCGGAGTATATACAAAGATGTCACATGTTTTCTTTTTTGCGTTCACCAACCAGGGACTTTGTACATTTTTCGTTATTCCGTCTAAGACGTTTTTCGGTTTTGATAGATCATTTATTTTTATTTTATTTTTATACGTATTTATTTTTTTGAGGCTAGTTACCGAGAAACAGAAAAAGAAATTATACATATCGTTAGGCAAGGGAAAAAAAATAGGATAAACCGTTTGTTTTTTAAATTTACAATTATCTTAACTGTTTGCAGAGCGGTGGTTAATTTATTAAAACGTCTAATAAGTAATATGCGTGATGGTTTTAATTGACTACTCATATTTTTTTTTTGTTTATTGCGTAGTAGATAATAAACAATACCACTTGTATACCTCACACGGCATATCCTGCAGATCATGTAAAGAATAATTTTAAGTTTTTCTGCCCACTTGGAGTACCAAAAGTATGAAAACATCTGCTCCTCAAAGAGTTCAGCGGTTCCATATTGCATTCCTCTAAACATTAGAATTGAACAAAAAAAGTTATAATTCCTTTTATTCCCCCTTCAGCACATACGCTCCTGCGACATTTAGTCACTGAGTTGTTATAACGATCGCATATGTTTATATAAAGGAGGAAGTAGAAGTAAATGTAAAACTCCTGAACTACGACGGCCATGCTTGAGGTCGATGATGGAAACCAATGCAGAAGAAATAATTTAATTTATAAAGAAAAAATTTTAACTGGGACAAAAGAATAGGCTGAAACGCTTAGGGAACCCGACATTTAAAGTCAAAAATAGACGATAAAAACAAGGAAGCTACAAAATTATTGTTTAGAAAGAAAACCGGAAGTATAGTTCAAGAGCGATGGTCTGAGGGAATTACTAGTTCTTCCGGTGCTCTGATTTAATTCTTATTCGTTGCGAGTTTTCATTCTCGTGTTTTTTCCGACCGTTCGTACAGAGAAAATACCATCCTAACGTCTTCAATGATTAATGAAGGCTCGAAAACGTGGTAGCTATTATGAATTATAGTCATGCTAATAGATTAGATAAGATGGAAATGAAGCATAAATTTGTAGCGCGTGAAGTGTTACGGCTATACGGCTAATAGTGTAAAACAAAAAATCGACAATCGAAATGTAACCTCTGAAGTATGTGGGCTACTACAGCTATCGCCAGAGGCCAGCACGATAGAGCTCTGTGCACTAGTTTCATCGCTGAACACGAAGTAATAAAACTTAGTCGACTGCTAATTTTTATGTAATGATCATATACTTATGTAATAGGGAAAAAAAGAACAAGAAAAAAAACGCAGTTATCATTTTGTCCGTTTAAAATTTCGCAAAAATAAGTAAACAAAAAAACCTAAAGAAAAGAACTGCTATTTTTGATTAATAACAGCTTTACATAACACAGTATGCGAGTACATAATTCAGCCGATTCATATACCTCTCTTTTCACTTTCCGACTACTAACTCTTCTTACATTAAAACTATCGCCCCTTAAAGGGATAAAGCAGCGATAGGTTCCTGGACAACTCGAAGGTAGTGTTTTAATTTCATAACGGACAATTTTGTTTTGCCCGCTTAAGAAGAGAGGTTTATTCAAAAATCAAGAAATTATTATTTTTAAATATAAAATAAAAATAAATACACACCTTCTTATTAACCAACAGAAATAAGTATTTAATTAGTAATATAAGTAAAACACGAAGTTTTCATATATACCACTCTGGCAAAAATGTAAACATTATTATAAAACATTTAATACAAAGTCACGGTAATGTGCCAATTAGATACAATAATTAAAAATTACCGCATACTACTCGTTAATTAAGTTTTAATTTTTTGTATTATATTTAATTGACATATTACTGTGATTTTGTATTAAATATTTTATAATAATATAAAACATTAAATTACTTTAATAAATTAAAATAACTTACTTTAGAAAACCGTTTTCGGGCTATATCATTAGCTAACAATATAGAGTGTACTCTCGCGAATAAAATTAAAAACACATTAGTTTTAATTGAGAGTAAACTTTGCATTACTGATGACATAGTTCGAAAATGTTTTTCTAAAGTAAGTCTTTCTAATTTGTTAAAGTTAATACTTATTTGTATTTGTTAATTATAGAGGTATTTATTTATTTTATATTTATAAATATTAACGTCTAGATTATGTATCTACATTTAATTACTGTTTTTTTTGCTCCAACCTGTAGTTTATAATTTTTCATTCAATCCGGTTGAATTACAATTAATCGAAAATATTTCTTTCCAGTTAGTACTTAAATGATAATATAATAAAATATTTTTTTTAAAAAGTATTTTCTAAAGATTCTCGTTACAGTATCTGAGACAGAAAAAATGAATGGAAGGTTAGTAAGATCACCAAATAGTTTATATCCTATTTTTCAAACTTATCTTCCTGTATCATTTTCACCTATCGAGCCTGTAACCAAACACATCAGATGATAATCAATTTATTCATCCGCCAGGTCAACTGTGCCCGTTATCTAAAAATTCTTTCTGCTTAGCCTCATGATTTTGTTCAGCATAACTGAGTTTAGCTTAGCAACAAAGATTCCATCTCTCCCTTAATTCTTTTATATCTAACGTGTTAGGCTGAATTTTAAGAAATACGTAGGATTTCTTATTCTATTTTTAACACGCTCGTTAATAATTTATTTATAAGATTTTACTACGGATAACGGTTTATTACAAGATTAGTTTAATTTTTTTAAATTCGTTTTTTATTATTTACTTTTTTGATAATTACCATCGATTCAAATCTTTCCACTGTATATTCAAGACCAAATTTGGTGGAAGGTAATTTGACGTTTTTAAAAATATATTTCTGATTATACGTAAATTTCTAGTAAACCATTAAGATTCGTTAACAGCGCGCAGAAATCACCAGCAAAGATCGTAATAAAATCTAAAATTTGACCAGCAATTTAAATAACGCTACGATGAATAGATCAGAATTACTATTACTAATAATTTTAACAGCGGTGTCAGTGATTTTACCAGATGCCGATGGTTTATCATCATTTAAATTATTAATTATATTATTCAGTTTGATATGCGATATAATCGGAATAATTATTATTATTTCTAAAATTAAAATTCTATACAGTTTTAATATCCTCTTTTACTTCACAAGAACTTTTGATTTCTTTCATTTCTGAATGAGCAATGTTCTCGGTTGGTCGGCTGCTATTAAGGATTCTATTTATTTCGTGTTGACAATCCTCACAATTCCGGTTGTGCCGGCAAATGCAGTCGTCGGTGTTGAGTATCTGAGATTCTACAGTTATTACAACGTAGCGAAGCCAAAAATTCTTAGAAGCGAGAATAGAGAAACTGCGTGCTGCTCATGTGGAGTGTTTCCATATTTTTTCTGAAATTTCGTTAGGACACCCAATTGGATTTCAAGGCCGAGGGAGCCGAAGCCCCGAATCGAGTCTGGAACGAGAATAAAGTTTCCACAGCTAGGACAGTCCTTAAGTTTTTTCGTTGACAGCATCGTTATGCTAACTACACACGCAGTTCAAGAATTACGCCCAAATTCAATATATCATCACATTTTATCGGCGCATTAATTCTACTTTTTGATAGCGTTTCTATTGATTAGTATTCACATGACGTACTTTTGTTGAAAGGGATTTTCTGAGGTTTTTTGTCCCTTCTTTTTTATGAGTTCCCCCGCTTACTTTAATTACGTCTGTTGCTGTACCGTATAGGCTAAAATAGTAATTCATGACATTTCCGATGACATTTTTATTATTCTTTTCCTGATATTTTCTCGTGAAATTCGTAATTATCGTATATATCTTTTCGCCTTCACATCTTCTACTATCTCGTCATCGTAATCATTAGTACGCGAAAAAACTTCTTCGTCCGATTTTTTAATCCGTGCTCACATTCTTGTATATCTGTCCAATATTTATCAATCGGAGCCGAATTCTTCAAACAGCCTAGCAATTCGCTCAATGCCATCTACGGATATTTTATTTTTTTTGCTTTCCGTTAATTATAGTGCGCAATTCATTCACTCTGAAACCACCGAATTCATAAAAAAAGGAAGTACGCGATTTTGTGTATGACATTTCTGAACTATTCAGATAGACTTTCTATCTACTTATTTGTCTAAAAAGAAAAAGAAAATAAACAAGAAACTCATTATGCAATAGTTCCGGATTCCAGCGTATGATTTTTTATGATTTATGATTTATTTGTTCTGCCATAATGACAACAATCAGGATGCAGTACACCAATAAACAACTAAATCGTGCAAGGTAATTATTGTCCCGAACTGGTTAGAAAAGTAATTAAAGATAACCCCAATATATAGTAATAAACATAATGTGCATCATTGCATTATTATATATATTTCCTAAGTCGTACACTCCGAGCATCGTAACTACCTACTTCTAGAATTCCAGTTGTATAAGTGTGGTGTTCGTGCAGCCAACGGAGGGGGAGATTTCATATCGGAGAGTTGACATTTAAGGAGCCCTAGGAAAAATTCGGACCATAATTCGACGACGTTGACTCGGCTAAATGTCCGAGTATCAGATGATGATTATCAGTGGACAGAACGATAATTTCGGTAACTACAAACTCGCTTTTAATATTTCCAACAGCGAACGGGTATTTTCTCATTACAAACAAAAAAAATTATTTCTAAATGAAATTTTAATTTCACAATCTATCAAGCGATATTATCTCGCGCCGACGCCGAAAAAAGAAATTTCGTTAGAAGACAAATTCTTTCCTTCCCATTGCCTTCAGTTATTCCATTGCTGCTGTCCTTTGTCTTTTCCATTTCTGACGGCCTGGCTATTTAGTTATAACTCTTAATTTTTCATGTTGTTGGGTCAAGGCCGCTGGCGCGCCCAGGGTAGGAAAAAAAAAAACAGACAAAAGTTTAAATACACACAAAAACACGTACAACAAGAAATTTAAAAGAATATAATGTATACCGACCTGTTTCGAAGTTACTTACGCCATATAATCATGGCAAAAACGAAATTATTTTTTAATGATAATTAAAAAATAATTTTCTTTTGTACGTTTTTTTGTGTGTAATTAATAAATGTTAATACAGAAAATGGATATGAACATATTTATAATCTGAAAAAGTTTAAGTATAAACTAACAAATATTTGGAAATCCGACGGAAATGCGCTGTAATAAACGCAATCTTAAAACGGTTTTATGTTTAATTTTTGCTCATTGTCTATTTCGAAATTTTTTAGCCAATACTCGGAAATGTGAAAAGCGTTACTATCAAATTTCCAATAAATTCCATTTTATATCGGTACTCATTTAAAACATCTTTACCTTGCTCTACTCTCGTCATCTTCTACCGTGTCTGATCATTGTAGCTCAACCTCGTGTTTTTTTTTTTTGCTGGAACGGGGAATGTAAAACCGCATTTTACCGAAGTCACGCCAACTTTGCAAAAGCCTCAAGTCAATTCTTTTATCTTATCAATAGCTGACCGATTTCCCTCGTGTCGTTTCTGGGCGAAGAACCGTTGCTGACATGCCCACGGGGGGGGGGGGGGGGGGTTAAAAAAAAAGAGCCTTAGGTTTATGCTGAAAGCTTCAAAGAAGTTCTATTGGAAAAATTTCTATTCTTCCTTCTCTAGAACTCTTTCGCATATTTGGAAAATGGCTAGAGCTTTCAAATTCCCATTCTCTAAACGTTTTTCCAACTTCAGTGTTCCTGTTAACAGATTAATTTCTTTCATTGATTCTATTGTTCCTACTTGAGCTCCTCTTTTTTGATAAATTGTATTCTATTCGATTTCTACGAAATTTGCTTTACCATTTTCCAACTTTTTCCCTTAATATTAATGAATTAAAGTCTGTTCTTTCAAAATTTTCTACTTGACGTCTAAAAAATCTGTCTCTGAACGGTCTTTGAATTTTCTCCTCAATTTCTTCCTTTCTATGAATGTTAGTCCTCTCTCCTGGAATTATTTTATTACCGTTCCGATGCTTAAGAAACGCTCTTCCCTACGCGTCCCATTTCTTTATCATGCTGCATTAGAAAAGCGTTTGAAGGTATATTAAACAAGCGCCTTGTTTGATGGCTAAAACATAATAATGTATTTCCCAGTAATAGGTTCTTCGGCTTCGGGTACTGGCCCTCTTAATTGTATCTCACGTATACAAATTTTGTTCGAAAATATTACACAAACCTTGGCTTCCTTCACTGATCTTTCTCGCACCTTTGATAATGTTCATCTACCAACCTTAAGCGATAAAATGACATTAATTAACACCTCAGTTTTACTTCATTGTTAATTTCATGACGAATCGATCTATCCGCCTCTCCCTTTCCCCGCGATTCAAGAAATGTTTTTGTTGTCTTCTCTTCCGATCCTACTCTTTTTAATATCTCTACCTTCCTCTAAATTCATTCTCTTTATTGTTTACTGACGACACCTTGCTTTTTTACCCCCTCCCAAGATATCGCTGCAGTCAATCAAGCATTTAATGCGTCCCCCCCATTGTGCCGGAATATTCGCTTTATTCAATTAATCTTCCGATTTCTCCTTCTAAGTCTTCTTATTCCGAATTTTTATCCTTCCACCTTTTAATCTTGCTTCTGTCAATATATACTTTTAAACAGTACGTCTCTTTCTCGTATTGTTTTTGTTATCTTTGTATCTTCTTTGATAGTCGCTTATCCTTCGCAGTATATAAATATTTTTCCGCTTCTTCGGCGAACTTGCTAAAAGCCCTGTCGCCAATTAAACGAAGTGGTGATCGTTACCTTTTTATTTCTTTACATAAATCCATCAGTTAGCTCTACCCCCAGTCCCCGACTCTCGAAATTAAATTTATAACTATGTCTCGGTGCCTTAAGTCCTCCCCAATACCAACAGTTCCTGCTGCGTCTAATACATTAGTGTAAACAATAGCAAAAGTACATCTTCAATACTTGAAGTCATCTAAAGCGGTGAAAAAAAGAATTATATCGTTTCGATTTAGTTTAACAGTTCATTGTCGTTGTTGTTGGTTTTGTTTTCATTTTCGTTTGTTAATTTTATTGCTAAACCCTGATTATTTTCTACGGCCAAAGTTACTGCTGCTTTAAATTTTCGCTGTTAGCCCTTTAGGAAAATACAATCAACGAAAATATATCGTTTACTTCTTTTGCCATATCCGAGATCTTAACATTGAAAACATTTATTTAAAGGGCCCTTTGCTTCTTTACATTACGTACCCGGTTTTTTGAATATTTATTTTTCTCATGAGTGCGGGGTCTACAGCGATGTCTATTACGCTACTGGATTTCGAGTGACTTTATACACCGGTTATCTGCGTAAAGGTCACATAGAATTCAATAATGTCAAAGTCATATAATCCGTTTAAGTTAAGAAAGGAAATATATTGTAGAAAACAGCTCTTTCCTACGATCACATGGTCGAGTAAAGAGCATCCTTGCATTCGGTTGACTATTTTTATGACAAGTTGAACATTTGGATTTTTTAATTTTTATTGAAATATTATTATACCCTCGATTATTTCTTTCCGAAGAAAACTGCGTCTTTAGTTCGTTTAAGTGTTTGTTTATTTTTGAAAATTTTTGAATTTTTTACTGTATTTTTAATATGTGTGTACATATAAATTTTGTATTTATTGTTGTTCGTGTACGATGATTTCTAATAGTTCAATATCTACAACTGTTTTTAAATAAATTGAATTTTTCCAAAAAATTTCGAACACCATGTTCGAGTTCTGAACAGGTGTTATTTATTAGGAACAAATCGAAACGACACAATCAGAAAGAAGAGTCGAGAAGTTTTCAAAGTTATTCATTGCTTTCTGTGTGTTCATTATCGATTTGAAGAGCGTATCTGTTTTTAATTTTATTTCTCCTCGTCGGTGGCTCTATTATCAGCTAATCTCGATCTGCTCGTAATAATATTTGTCTCAGTATGTCGGGGCCAAATAAATCATCGAGAATAGAGCAATAGAGGCTATTGTTGGCATTCGTGATGTCGCCATGAATGATCTGCATGATCAGCACGATAACAATGTTGCCGGTCCGTGTAGCGGTAATAATAAATCACGTAGTTAGACAAATATGAAGATTCGGATTCAAGTTTTACTTTACAGTTCTGGAACGTAAATGTGCGACAAAGAAGCCGAGGCCTGACAAGCGTCAGGTAATATTTACATCTAACTGCTACAGTCCATCAGAAATAGATAATGATGCGGCAAAGCAGACTGTATTTAACGATGCTGTTGTACCTTACTATCCTCAGATAACCCTATAATGTACTCCGATTATTCGATAAATCTCAGACAGTTAATTCCTAAAAGTTTATCGGTTAATTCGTAATATAAAATTAAATATTACGACAGCAAAACTCTAATTCACTTACTAAGAGAGCGTCTCGAGCTTATTTTAAAAGAGTTCTCGTCAATAATTGGCAATAGAAGATATCGAATTTTACCTTAAAGCTTATTGCGAAATTTTAAATGCCACACAATTTACAAAAAACGTCAGACTCTGACGAGCAAATTCTCCTTCTCGTTTTCATGGTTTCCTTCTTTTCCGCGGAACAAATCGCAAAGATATTTTTAATATTAAACATGGCCAGTTCGATGGGAGAAATGTGTATGAAAGCGTCCAGTAATTTAGTGCTACAGGTGTCAATGTTTCCGACATGCGCCCTTTAATTGTAATCTACTAGATAAATGTGTTCGTTGTGCGCATTTCCTTGGTGCTTATATCAGCTCTGATTCGACCAAGTATGCTAATTGCATTGGCTCTCATGCTACCAACTCCAACGAATGTACACTCACTTCGTGCGTATCATTCGTGCTAGGAAGGAAAAGAGACCTTTGCTCGTCAAACTGGTTTCTTCCCATGTTAAAAGACTCGTTATTCCAATCCAGCCGAACTTCCACAAAGTCTTTATGATGCGTAAGTAGCTGTACAGGCAAGTTTTTAAATTTTTTCTCACTAATAGGTGTAAGTTTAGATATATTAATGTAAACAAACTTTTACATATAATAAAACTTGTTTTAAATTAATTTAATTACACGCATCGAAAAACTTTTTTTTTTTTTTTTTTTGGCTTAGCCTTCGCCATCTGTCCAGTTTTTTCTTTTACTTAACCCTGTATAGGGTATTTTATAGAACTTTCTTATTTATTATTTCTATATTGTGGGTTTTTTTTTTTTTTTTTTTAAATAATAATAATAATAACGGTACAATCTTAACCGTTAAATTAAATAAGTATCAATAATAATAAGTGTTTAACGATTAAATCTTATTTGGAGTATAAGTCCAGTGGCTTCACCCCATAATTATATTTAGATCACTAAGTCCAATGGATGTTTGCGTTTAAGACGCTTGGTGTCATAGCCGGTATCTAGCAGCTGTACTACTTCCACATTTATGTGATTATGCAAACGCTTCTCGTATATCTGAGCAAACTCCTTAATGACATCGTTGACGGTAGCCATCTAGAGATCCGTATGAAAATCATCATATTGTGGTATTTTATAAATTTATACACTAATACAGCTAAATTCGACGTTGAATCTGCCACTATCTGTGTTACTGAAACCGGAGAGGTATGCAGCTCTGATAAAATTTCTGTTCTAAGTTTGTCCCTACGCTGCTGCTCGTAAACTTTAAATTGCCAAATAAAATGGTCTATTGTAGTACCCTCTGTTCTACAACTACTGCGTGTACACAGTCATTGATAATATTAATTTTTGCCAAGTGATTGTCGTGTCCTGTTCTCAATCTCGTTATCGTTACCATAAAGTCTCTTCCAAAGTTATTCGTTTCTTTAAACCAAGGGACTACCCTTGGGACATACTTTTGTATTCTTGAATAATCTCTCCCTTTCTGATTACCACTCTGTTGGTACTGGACGTTCCATTCCGTTATAATGTGTCCTCTGATTACCGGTAAAAAATCCCACCAATTTAATTTTTGGACAATTGTTCTACCTACTGCGGTTTTTGCTATTCTGTCTACTATTTCATTTCCTTTAATACCGCTGTGCGATGGAATCCACTTTAGCACTACTTCCGTGCCTGCCTGTTGTAAATTAAATACTTGTCGTCTTCTTATAAGGCATTCGATATTTGACGTTTTCTTGCCAATTCCGTGTGAAAGTTTATGCAATACTGCTAGAGATCCGTTAGAATTATTATTTTTTGACCGGCAAACCTTCTAGAATATTCTAGGCTTTTTAATACAGCAAATAATTCCACTGTAAAAGAAGATCCAGCATATATCAACCGAAAAGTTTTAAAAAATTCCCGGCCGGGATAATAAAAAGCTGCTGTGTATCTATTTTGCCCCAGATCAAATGATCCATCGGTATAGAGGATTTGATAATCATTTAACCGAGATTTTAATATGTCAATCGAAAGAAGACTAATTTTATTATATAATAATCGTTAAAATTATGAAAATAAACGATAAAAATGACTTTTAACTCTATGATTGGTGATTATTAATAGTAATATTTCATGATAATACACGAGCACGCACACACATATTTATATATATATATATAAATATTTCCGTAATCCCTCCAGAAATTTTGGTCTAAATACAACTCTGCGCACATCATACTGCTAAGATTGCTGATTATCTCATTACTTTAATATAAATAAATTTACTTGGTTAATTTTATTTAACATTTCAAAAGCATTTAGCAAGGCGGGCTAATTTTCAAAATGTTAAAACATAATTTTCCAAAATATTTTAATTAATTTTGAGCTATCTGCGCAACAGAACCTTTTACGTATCATTACAAGATGCTAAGTCAATGTCCAGAACTGCCGTCGCAGTGGTTAGTGTACTATTTATGCTTGGCAAATATTTCCGGTGGTGCTAAACGAAGATTAAGCAATGTCAAAGTAAACTACAAAATTTAACGGTTGATACTTTTCTGTTTAAAAACTATCATAATCAAATAGTGATAGTATTTCAATTCTCACGAAACTTCAAATTCTTCAGAACCCTCATCGAATCGAATACAGCTGCGCATTGATAACTTTTTTTTATTATAAATAGACATTATAATCAAATGTTTTCCTTTATAGCAATTCTACACTAGAAAATCTTTCTTCCTCTGAATATACTTAAATTGAATCTGCATCTAAGTACATTAGAAATAAAATAAATACCAAAGCAATTCTATCAAATAAAAAAGAAAATTATAAATGCTTAAAAGTAAACATTCGCGCCTGAAGCAAGCTTGATTTTAAATTCAAATGTAAACTTTTCTGCAGTAATAACTAATTAATAATTCTCGTTAGCATATGATGAAACGGTGAAAATGAAAGTAAATTGGTAAATTGCCCGTGAGCGATCACGATTAAATATGGATTCCTTCCAATCTAATGAAACCGTAAATAATGCAAAGCTTTCACATAGAATAATATCGAATCTTGTCGATTTATTGCTCTGCCTGTGAAAGCAGCAGCTGATCACTGTCACTATTAGACGATTCTGAATAAGAAAATATTGCAGCTAGAATCTATTTAAAAGTCTAATCGTTTATTTGCTCGAACATTAAGTAAAAATGAATTTTAAAAATAATATATATATATATGTATATATGCAATGCACGAAACCAAATTTACATTTTCCTACATGTTTAAGCAAATTATTAACTAAAATATTTATTATTAAGGAATATAATTACTTTGAAGTATTTTTGTTAGTTTTAAATAATATAATATTATAACGCCAGCTAGTAATAGAATACGAATTATATATTAATTTTTTAAAGTTTAAGGTGAAAAAAATATATTAATTTTATTATCTACAACATATGGGAAATAATAACATTAGAAAGAGATTATACATATGTTTTCAGAATTCTATAGTTTTAAAATGGAAATTTCGTATTTTTGAAAAATATGTACTTAAAGTTAAAAGTAATTAATACTTAGCTATGAATAAACACCTAACGGCGAATCGTAAGAGTATCGTAAAAGTAATATCGTTCAAATTTAGGCTTGATTAAAATATGTTAAAATGTACGAAATACATATGTGTAGATTGTTTTTATTGTGCATGAGTATGAATGAACGGTGAATCGTATGAGTATGTAAAAACGTGGCTATATGTTTGAAAATATCCATGTTTAATACTGTTCGAAGTTAGGCTTGTTTAAAATATGTTAAAATGTACGGAATATATGCGAATTTTTATTACGCACGAGTTCAATAAGGAAAGACTTGTAAAAATTGTTTCCGCTAGTGAAATACATATATGTATGTATATAGAAAAGTCACTTTGAGAAAATTGCCGTTTGGATTTGGATGCGAATTTCATAATTGCCGTGTTTTGGGAAAATAATTTTAATGCATAATTGAATGTGAACTACATCAAACGGAAAGCAAGCCATATTTTGTTTTTTCCTACGGCTTTAAAAGAAACAATAATTAGTAATTTGGATAAATGAGTTTATTAAGAAGTATTGAATCTAAAAATATTAAGCTTATTCGTAAAAACTTCAAATTATCAACCAAAAGTTTGCGCGAAAAAGTTCTTGTCCTTAATGTGTGTAAATAGTTTCGTAATAAAATAGAATTAAAAATTATTTGTATCTTTTTTATATCTATTAACTTTCGTATAATTTGACAAGAAGCTTAAATAGCGCAGTATGAAGAAGTGATTTGTTTTTTGAATAGAAAAAAAAACAAAACAAAAAACAATTTCGATAATAGTTTTCTCGAGATTTAAAATTCTTTCATAGAAATCATAAAAAGTATCATCTGTTATTATATAATTTGTTATAAATTTATTAATATAATTTTCAACATCATTCCCGCTTTCCGTAAAGCGGTAATTTAGAATACAAAAGATCTAGTAAAATGTAAAAAAAAAAACATAGTTAAAATAATTCAAAAAGAAAAGCGTATCATCGCTTTAATTTACAAATTTCAGCTATCGTGGTTAAGCAATATCGTGTAAACCGTAATTGTATCAGTTTTTAATTAAAAAATTATTTCAATTGTCGAGTGTTAATCCCAGCTCAAAAAATAAATAAATAAATAAATAAATAAATAAATAAATAAAACTGACGAAAAAGAGAAATAAACTCTTCGAATAAATTTTAATGGTATATAACACAAGAATACGCTGAAATTGTGTACTTAATTGTATTGGATATCTTACGGGAATTAAATGCAGAGAATTTCGTAATACCGCAGACGATTAATCCAATACACCGAGTGCTGAAATCATAGATCGCCTATAATTTAATAACAACAGCCTATCTAGGCGTTTACCATTGTATGTACATATTCCCCGTTAATTCGACCAATAAGTCAACCAGTGCAAAACTTAAAAATGACCATTGTTATTACGTAACACAAGCTACATACATTGCAAGAGTCGAAATAACCCGCTGCTGCGAGGAAGCCTTTAGTACACGTATTGTTCACTGGGTCAGTTTTAGACCAGCGATTTCGAAGCAGATTAATAAACATTTCGTATTTGCGTGTAAAAAATTAATGATAATGATATTGATCCGAGCTTCGATTGGGAGAAGGCCATTCCTATTTGTGCTTTTATCACTACTACGTACTATTCATATTTTGGAATATATTTTATTCAAACGTTGAATTTTCTTTTCGGAACTTTTAAGGTTTATTATGGCAAAGAGCGTCTACATACCAGTTGTGGAGTTTGAATGAAAATTTTTATTTCCCAACAAATTTCAGGTTTTTAATAAACCGCGCGAAAAGTTTCACGAAAGTTTATACATGTACATATGTTATGTAAGTAAATCGATAGAATTTTTAACTTTTGAGGTATTACGAGTTTTAGCGTATTCAAAACGTTAAAAATCAAAGCGTTAAGCCCCTTATTCCTCGCTTTTTTATAACTTTTATTTATAATTTATTTATTTTGAATTTTTTGCTTATAAGAATGCAGAAGTAGAGTCTGCACTTTCGGTTATCAACATGACTCTTCCTCAGAAGTTAAAATATGATAATTTATATTAAATTCACTCAGTTTATTACTAAAGTTGACATCAACGTAATTATTTTCACTTACAATTAGTATTAGACTTAGTGCGGGCTTTAAGTGTGTAAGTATTGAGTAAGTTTTTATAATTAAAGTGCACTAAACAGTCTATTGCTCCTAAAAAATATCGCGAATAGAACGTACTTTGGTTAAGGGCACTTTCGTATTTTTTGGTTTTTTTGTTCAAAGATGTAAAATTTTCAACGTAAGAGGTAAAAAGCTGAATTTTTTTTTAACAAAAACATTTTTTACCAAGTGCGAAGAAATAAATATGGAGCGATAAACTTCCTTCCCGTTTAAAAAATAAGTCAGAATTACAATAAATCAGCCGTGTGGGTATCGAGGGTAATGAAGCGGCGAATTCATTGGCTCGTGTTGCTAACTCCTCCTCCTTCTCCACCTTTTCTAACAAAATCCCATCTTGTAATTTCTTGTCACGGTATAAAAAATTCTATTTTAAATTTTGGTTTGGTATTTACACTTCTTCTTTCTGTACGATCGTTCCTTCTATATCTATTCTGTACAACCTAATCTCTCTTCTATTTCAAGGTTCCTCGAGTTTCCATCACTCCCCTGTCCCGTTGTTTTTTCTATTATTCGTCTATGTTTTAATCATTCTCTTCCACCATATTTTCCGCCTCTCCTTAGTTTCTTCTCTATATTGCCCTCTCCATCGGAACGAATCAACGATTTGCGACGCTGATCACGTTGTCTTTGAATGTCCATCCCTTTCTTGTGAATCTTGTGTTCTACATATATTTTCATCTGCCGAAGCTCAGTCTTCTTACTCCTTATTGCGCGTCTTACATCCTGTTCTTTCCTTCTCCTTCCATCATCCCAGCTATTAGTTCCGTTATCTTATCTATATTTGATCGAATAAAAATTTCACTGATGGCTCTCTTTCTTTTCCTTGTTTCTCGGTGAAAGTCCTTGGTTGACACGCCGCAAAAAAGAAAGAATAACGCTTTTTGAAAATATTTCATTTTTATCAGTTTTTGTAGCTCCCCAACCAGAAGATATGTTTTTTAGGCTGTTCAACAATCCATTGAACTTTGGATCAAGCATCTGAAAGGTCATTTCAATTACATTATTTATACGAATTTGAACTGTTAAAATTTTATTATTTCATCTAAAAATCCGGACTACTTGAAAATATCGCCGGTGCTATTGTGTCTTGATCACTTTCTTTACATATTTCGAATTTACCGATTATTTTAAAAGTATTTTTATTTATTTTCTTTTTTTTGAAATAATTTTATTTATGCTGTTTTTTATTTTTATTTTTTAATTTAGTTTCAAAGATGACTCACTGAGCGATCAATAATATCTAAGTATTTTTTAAACCTTATTTGAAAATAGTCTAGACGATTAAAAGACTTTCAGTTTAAATGACTAATTAAAATAAGACTCGGAAGCATCGCTATTTTGTTCACATTGTATTCTAACATGCCCGAAAAAAATATGTCCCAAAGTATACCTTCCGAATACTTTTCTATTTTTTAACCGACTTCAAAAAAGGAGGAGGTATTCAATTCGACTGTATTTTTAACTGACTTCGAAAAAGGAGGAGGTATTCAATTCGACTGTTTTTTTTTTTTTTTTTTTTTTTTTTTTTTTTATGTGTGTTACCACAGAACTTTCTTCTAGATGAACCGATTTTGATGATTCTTCTTTTATTTGAAAGGTGGTGTTTGTCATGTGGTCCCATTTAAATTTGATCAAGGTCCGACCGATAGTTTTTGAGTTATCCTTAATAATGCGGGAGATTGAAGCTTTTTGGATGCTTTTCATTCATGATTGTTTTCACCGTCGGATTAGATTTTTGACTTAAAATACTATAAATTTGCCAAATTACCATGGAAATGTAGCTTTTGGTGTTTTTACCGTGGAAATAAATGTTTTAATTTAATTGAATAAACATGCACTAAAAAGTAAAAAATAAAATGCTTTTTTACAAAAAAAATAAATACCGATACTTGAAGATTTATTATACAAATTTAAAAATGCACTAAAAAGTAAAAAATAATTACTCCCGATAAAATATATATGTATATATCAGAGTGATATAACACTTAAGTGGTGATATCGTAATTCTTATACAACATTAATTTTTTGGAGTTGGCATCAAATTCATATTAAAAGAATAATTAAAAACTGCATTAAATGTTCATTAAATTGTTCCTAGATATAGTAACATGAATTTAATTCCAACTCCAAAAAATTAATGTTGTATAAGAATTACGATATCACCACTTAAGTGTTATATCACTCTGATATATATATTTTATCGGGAGTAACTATTTTTTACTTTTTAGTGCATTTTTAATTTTGTATAATAAATCTTCAAGTATCGGTATTTATTTTTTTTGTAAAAAAGCATTTTATTCTTCAATAAAAAGTTAAAAATTCTATAGCTATGCACATATATACGTAACATATTTACATACATGTATGCCCAACCTTTAAAAAAAGTTTTTTTTAAATTGGAAACTATTTCTTTTTTTTTTTTTTAAATATTTATCCGTGTATATTGTCGTGGTGCATCAATTGACATCATGTTTAACTTCTTACCATGATTAGGAACTAATTATTTTATATTTTCTTAAATTACTAAAGAAACAGATCAAATTTGTTCGGAATTCAATGATCACGATTCTAGTACGCATCGAGCAAGGTGAATCAGAAGTCGCTTGTTCCAGCAAGTCACAAAATTACGTCTTTGAAAACTAATGAAGAAGGATTTTTTTTTTTTTTTTTTATCTTCACGAAAAATCTACGTTAAAACGGCTACGATGGACACATTATGTCTAACTCAATATCTTGATTAGTTCTTAGAAAATAGTTGAATTAGCTTTGTTTTCGCATAAATTGAGCAATTGGTTTAAAATTAAATGTTCGCAGTTCTCCGTCAATATGCACGAACAAGATAAAGGGGAAGTAAACAACATCACATGTATGAGCGTCAGTCATGTGACAAAATTTTCCCTACCTTTCTTATACATTCATGCATCATGCATACATACCATATATTCCTACGTGTATGTACACTTATTTGAAAAGTGATTTTTTGAATTTCCTCGTGCTCAAAAATATAAGTAGGTTACGGAATGTTCAATTTCGATTTTCGGGGACACTGTAATAACTTGGGCACCTTCGGTAGATTAAAGAGCTAAACGGGTCAACTATGGAATTAGCTTTAAGTGAAATGATATCCGTACTAGAGTATTTGTATTGTTAAAAATTCAAACGAACAGTTGTTACGAAAGAAGAAAGGAAATGTTCGATATACTGGCTTCCAGTTGTTAACTGGAACACAAGGTGAACTTGAATTACGTAATTAGATACAAATTAATTGTTAGTTCTGCGTGTTCCGCCGAGGAACACACGCTAACCGGTAAATCAACGACCAGCGGACAAGATTTCTCTATGATCTACGCAAAGAGTTAATAATCACAGTCAATTAATGAAAAAATAACAATTGTAAAACAATTCACAGTTCCTTTTCTAGGCTAAAACAAGAAAAGAAACGTATTATATTTTTCCATTATTAAAGTTTAACCGACTATTTCTACTTATTTTATTTGTTGTGCACGCGTAAAATCCGGGGGCCGTACTAACATTTTGGCCTCGTAACGTTTCGGCTTCGTAATTTTTCGGCCTCGCTACTTTTCGCTCCTGTCCTAAAATATATATATATATATATATATATATTGTAAGGACCGTTATTTTTCCCAGATAGGGGTGATTCTTCACGTTTCACCTCAATGTCGGATCTGTTAATTAAAGTTAACCTAGATAAATAATATTTTCATTTTATCTACTTTGTTACCATCCCTTTATAGCCGTTTGTTTGAATTCCTGGTGAATAATATTTTTGTTTTATCCCTTAGATTGATACTTAAACCTGCCTATTTTTTCCTGCATTATTTAACTTTTTTAGCATAGTTTGGAATTTGTCTAGATTTCCTGCTACCACAAATAGACCGTCCGAAAATCTAAGATTATTAAGAAATTTACCATTCTCATATGCATATCTCTATTATAACAAACTAATTTCCGAAATACTTCCTCTAATGATGCATTAAATATTATTGGAGGGAGCTGGTCCCCTTGCTTTACTTTCCATTTAGTATTTTCTACCTTGTTCGTATTCGCGCTCTTAAGTTAATAGATTCATATTATTTATTAACATTTTATAATTTTCACACGCAAACAAACACACCTTATTTTTTCGATGCAATCAGGATAAATTTGTGATTTACGAGGTCGAAAGCTTTCGTATAATCAATAAAAATGATCAAACTCAACTAAATTTTATATTCATTACACTTTTAAATTAACTGGTTAACAACATATAAATAGTCGTTAGTTGAATACGCGCCTTGAAATTGCTCTATGGGCTGCTTATAATTTGATACACTTTTTAATCCGTTCGTTAATACTTGGGGAGATATTTTTAATTTGAAAAGGCTTAGACTAATTGATCTATAATTTGATTTTTTTTACAAACTTTTTATTGGTTAGAATAAAATCAGAATACGTTCAATATTTGGAGATCAGAATACAATTAAAAAAATTTTTCTCTTTATGAATGATTGCCGCTTTTTGTGGAATCAATTCTTTTCATGTTATTACAATAAGGCAATTTAGTTTTCACGGAAAAGGGAATATTAACCGGGTGCAGTTCTTTTTAAGATAGTCTTATGAATTAAAAATTCCAAGAAAGGTAATTTCCGGGAATAAAAAGCTGTTTTTCTTTCGCCGATGTAATTTTATTAAAAATACTGGTATTTATCGTTAGATGTATCAGCTGGTCTCTCGCTTAATCCTTTTTCGTTCTCGATATTTATATTCTTCATATTATCGTGAAGGAAAATGCTTAAAAAATTGTATAAAAGAACTATTTCAACAATGAAAAAGTAAGTACCAGTAATAAACGTTAAGAGCGTTTGACTAGTGTAGACGAAGTTCAACTTTTAGTTTTTACCCATTTTCATCCGTAAAATTTCAACTGTCGAATAGAAAAGAATTTCATTGTGATAGCTGGATGTTCGGATAAGGAATAGAGTAATACAAACCATTTCTTTGCTAGGCTAAAAAAAGGAAATAAAGACAAATGTCGGGAAAAATTTCTTTCCTCTTTTTTTATAAAATACATCATTTTTCTAAGAAGAACCAAATGAAGGCAATGTTAATTATGGTTAACAATATATCGAACTACGAGTAGCATAAAAACGAATTTATTTTGTTTACTTACATTTACTTTTTTTATTTAAGATATATTTTTAATCGATTTCGTTTTTTAAATAGTGTTTTTTTAAATTTTTTCCCTACAAAACATACATACAGCGTATAATTAATTTTTTTCGCAATAATTTTTTTTTTTTTTCGGCAGCTTTTACTTTTAAGCAAAATGAGGCCAAGTTCAATGAACCCGATCAAAGCAGAATAGACCACTAAGGATTAACCAATAAACAATTCTGAGGGACAGGTGAACAGACTGAATCAGTAATTCTAAACAAACAAGTGGTTATACTTATTTTACCAATTACTCATTTATGGCTAGTAATAGTTGGAATGTCGCCGAAATATTTTAAGAAAGAAATATAGTTCGTTTGATAATCGAGTAAAGGAATAAAATTCATCTACAAACCAAATCAAGTATAACAAAGTAACAGACGGTTAGAAAATAGTATTAATTCACGTTTAAAAATTTCTTAGATCTTACTTCGACGGTTGATATAAACATGTAGATTAGTAATCGTGGATTAGTAGCTAGGAAGATACATAAAAAAATCAAATATCTTTTAATGAAATCTTAATTCAACGGAATTATGCGTCGGTTTATTAATTAATAAATATATTCTTTAAAACTTTCAATTATTATACGTATAAAAACTTTCACTCTCTTTAAAAGCAGACTATGTGTGGAGAAAATGTTACCATTCAAGTGCCATTTTTTCGCGTTTTTTGCATTTTATACCGGAAAAATTTGAATTAAAAATTGGAAATTGTAGAATTTTTTCTAATTCACAGTTCAAATAAATTAATACTTACCAAAAAAATAAATAAATAAATAAACAGTGTAATTCAAAAAATTTTTAACGAAGTTATGGTTAAAAAAATATACATACATACATACATATATATATATATACATATATTAATATATATACATTTATTGATTATAATTAAAGTTCAAGTTTGAAACCGCTATAAAAAAGAACCACTGATCAGAATGACGTCAAATTTGAACGGAATATTATTGAAGAAGGGGGAAAGCGGATGGCATAAAAAAAAATAATTCCATTTTTTTTTTTTGGCGCAGCATCAAATTCATAATTTAAAAAGGTTCGACTACAAATGACAAATGAATCGTAAAACAACGGCTAAGATGTGAGTTATTAAATCAACTATACTGTTCAGTGCGCATGGCTGTATAGGTGTGATACTGTTAGTTATGTAAACCAATCCACCACGGCAAGGTCATTTCACATCGGATGCGAAAAATTGGTTTTTAATTGCCCTGAGGCCAAAAACCGCACAAAAAGCATCAATCAAATCGGTTTTTAAATTTCGTTAGACTGGCGCAAAACATGTTCAATATGCTGTCCACCGTTTTCTGCAAACTAGTTGAAATCGAGAAACAGCATGTTCCACAACTGATCGAAGTGTCTCCGGGGTCATGTTCGAAGTGTGTTGCGCAATGCGTGCCTTCAGTTCAGCTACGAAGCAATGAACACATCTTTCAGATAGCCCCACAGCCAAAAGTCACACGGATTAAGATCAGGTGATCGGGACGGCCAGGCTGTAGGGAAATAACGGCTGATAATTCTAGAATTTCCGAAATGCTGCTTCACCGGATTTCCAATGTGCGGTGGAGCGCCATCCTGCATAAAAATTATCTCATCCACACATTCCCGCTGTTGAAGAGCTGGAATGACGTGGTTGCGTAAAAGACACTCATAGCGCTTACCGGTAACGGTACAGGTAACAGGACCGAAATAACCCTTCTCTTCGAAAAAATATGGCCCTATGATAAATGATACCGTAAACCCGCATCACACAGTGACCGTTGCAGAAGGAAGCGGTACTGGTAGCGCAATCTGTTGCCAAAATTAGATTCCCGGCCAAAAAAAAAAAACAACAAATAAATGGAACTATTTTTTTTCTTATGGCATCCGCTTTCCCCCTTCTTCAATAATATTCCGTTCAAATTTAACGTCATTCTGATCTGTAGTTCTTTTTTTAAAGCGTTTTGGAACTTGAACTTTAATTATAATCACCCTGTATATATGCTCTGATATTGTACTTCGTGATATCGATCATACGGACTTCAAAAATTACTAAAATGCGCATAGGTGACGTATATCAGATGTTTAAAATGTTATTGTTCAAATTCATTGAGGGAAATTGAAAAGAAGTGGTGACGTTATAATGAAATTATTCTACACGTTGTCCGCTGCAGGCAATTCCAGCCAAATCATTTAACAAATTGCTGTCGATGGAGAGATATGTGAAATTTCTTAGAACGGTGGATACTTATGGCCTTTTATAGACCAGAGATTAAATCAATTTCGCATTCTACTTTATACACCTTCTACTGCTGATACATGTGAAAATAGACTAGAATATATATTGAGTAAAAAGTGTTTCTTGTTGTTTTTTTAGGATTTCGTACACATATAATGTACAGAATCCTAATGAAAGTAGTTCAGAAATGACAAAAATATCAAATTAAAATATGCAATAATTGACGAGAACGGTTAGACTTATTAATTTCGAAATCTGAAACATACGTTACAATTAAAATTCTATTTGAGAAAATCTATTACTTCAAACTAACCGATTAACCTGGGCGGCAAAAAAAACAAAAAACCATCAATAATATATAATATGGAATTTAAAACGACCTCGAAAATCACCCTTAAAAAATTCATAAATCATCACCAGATAACCCGTTAATAGTAAAATTCAAAATATAAAACAAAACGGAGAAGTTATTTCATAAAATCAAACAATTACGGTTAAAAAACGATTTAACCCCCCCCCCTCTCTCTTTTTGGGTCATAAACAGCAAAAATAATAGGAATGTTCACGTAAGCAATAGCCCGTGTAAAAAAGTTGAGGGAACCAAAACGTATCTCGAATATATGCATAAAAGACCGCTTTATAGGAAAACTATAGTCGAGCTTACAACTTTATATTTAGACCGTCGGTGCGCCGAAAGCTCGAAAGTTTCGAAAAAAAATATTTTTTTTTCTAGTCATGTGTGCTGTGTATATCGATGGAAAGATCGCTACTATTTGTCGGGAACATAACCGTATTTAATTTCTCTAACGAAACTTTCAAAGTTGTTGAAAAGTTCAAAAAAGCGCGAAAAATAACTTGCCCCCCCTTTGCGGCACGAGTATCATAGATAAAAATTTTGAACAAGGTTCAACAGATGCGCATTCGCTTATACTTCTCTGGTTTGGAACATTCGGGTTTCCAACTTTAAAATTCGACCCTCGGAGCACCGAAAGCTCGAAATTTTACAAAAAGAAGTATTTTTTTCCGTGTCACGTGATGTAATAGAAAGATCGCGCTACTTGTTTAAAACAGAACCGTATTTCATTTCCTTAATAAAACTTTCAAATTTAGTGGAAAGTGCAAGAAAGCGCGAAAAACGGCGTATCTGCTGCCCCGCTGGGCGATGCGAGTATTATAGCTCAAAATTCTGAACACGGTTAAAAATATGCGCATTTACGTATATTTCTCTAGTTTGGAACATGTGCATTTTTAACTTTAAAATCAGCCGCTGTAGGCGCCGAAAGCTCGAAATTTAAAAAAAAAATATTTCTTTTTTTCGGCCATGTTGGAAAAAAATAAGTTTCTCGGGAACAAAACCGTATGTCATTTCTTTAACGAAACGTTCGATAGTTCGAAAAAGCGCGAAAAATGGCGGATCTCTTCTTCTTTATGGGGAAAAAAATCAGATTTCTTTGTTTTGAATTTATCGATATAAATAGTATATAGTCTTACATACGGGGAATCCTCAGCGCATGAAATATCATGCTTGACTGAACTTGTTTTTTTTTTTTATGTGCACAACTTCTTTGGCGCTAAGTTTCCTGGTATTAAAAAGGTTTTCCTTTTTTCTTTCGCACTACTCCAGCTCAAGAAAATTGTTTTTAACTTTGAACTCTACCTTGTAAATTTTCTAACTAAATAAATTAAAAAATATTACCATTACTTTCGGCTGGGCCAGGACTCGCCAGTAAACTTACCCAATATTATAGTGATAATGAAGAAAGCTGTACATTTTGATACGTTTACCGGTTAAGGAAATAAAGGAAAAAAGATCGTGCGGAAGAATAGAAACGGCGTTGTAATAAGTAGAAAAACTGAGGCTTAATCGTTGGAAAGTGAAAGCTTTCGATGAAAGTGGCAGAAATTTAAGACTTAATTTGAAGTGAACAAAACAATGGTGAAGTAATCAAAGTGAAAAATGAAAAATGTAAAAAAGCCTGAAAGTAAACTATGAACAAAACGAATACCGGCAGACAAGAAAGGACGACGAAGATACGATTTAGGAGCCGAAAACGAAGAAGGCAGATTCGGCCGAATACGAATGAAGATTAGAAAAAAGGAATCGTGGAAATCGTTAGAGGTAAGAAATTAATACTGAAGGTAGAGAATTCTGAAAGACATCGGCCAATAAATCAGTCTGCTCTTTAGATACTATCATGATTGATTGTAAAAATCAATCTGCGCCAAAGATGAAAATTGAAGGCTCTATTTATACGAAACGAAAGTTATTACAAAATCTACAGATGTTCGCGCAGCGATAATGTAAAATAAACGACAGTTTTAGAAAAATTTAGAAAAATTAGAAAAAAAACAGCATTTCCAATATGATTAGAACAAATTTTGGTTTATTATGTGTACATCGGATGCTTTTATTTATTCGTTATTTAAAAATAAATTCACGCGTTACAAATTATATAACGCTGCTGGTATAAAAGAAAAAAAAGGTAGACAGCCTTTTGCGAATTCATTTTTATTTAACCCTAAATAAGTCAAGTTTCTGAGAACTTATAAATGAATATACTTCTAGGAAAAGGGTTTTAGCAAATACAAAAAAAATCGAAATTAATAACTTTTCAATGTATTTATTATTTACTTCGAAATTCGAAGAAAAATGGTATGTGACAGATATGTTACATTGCCGCGCAAGGGTTGTGTTAATTCTTTATGTAGCTTTTTTTCAAAAACGGTAAAACGGTATGTTACGGATATGTCATATTGCCCTATAAAGGGTTAACATTTTACCGCGTGATAATATAATTTATTTCACATTCATAGTCTTACTACATGCTGCAAACATTGCGTAAACATTTTTGCGTTTTATCATAATAATGAAGACGATTCTACATTACGACTGATGGAATCCATCGTAAAAAGTTAAATGCGGAAATTGATATTTTCTGTTTGTATCAGTGTCAAAATGTGCGGCCAATCGATTCTAAAGAAGTAGTCGGGGAATATCGATACATAATTAGCTGATAAAAAACTACTGTTCGGAGAGGGGTTTTCTTGAGCAGATGGTACAGTAACGTAATTTGAATTAATCACCTCAGCTAATGATAGAGTGTCGAGGTAGCGGCGATGCATAGTTTAGCGTGATTTTAATTAATATTAGCATTTCGAGGATCCTAAAAGTAATGTTAGACGGTAATTCAACTAAATTTTGCGAAGCGAACCCGAAATCCTCTAGTCGATTTTTACAAAAATTACTGTAAAAATCTTGTCGATGTAAAACTCGCTAACGCGCTCATGTATACCGAGCCATCAGCAGAGAGATGTAATTAGGTAGGGTGAAAAATTAGCAAGACCGAATTTATAATGATAATAATAAGCTAGGGGAAACCGAAGCCTCGTTTAGCAATAGCGGAGAGGAAAATAAACTCTATGAAAAGACCGGTACAAATTTCAGACAATAACCGGACATGTAAATGACAATTTTCTCACGATGTTTCGTCAGAAAAAATTCTCACCGACAAACAAAAAAACGTGCGCTATAAGAACGTAATTTAATTTACATATTTCTAGGAAAAAAAGATAAAAATTAACAAGAAAAACACGAATAAAAATATTAATAATATACACTTCTCTTTGTCCGATATATATGTAATATCTATATATGTATGTATGTATATGTATTAATATATATATATATGAATTGTGTGTTCGTTGTTTAATGGGGACATGACGCGATTGCATAAAATCTTATCTAACAGACAAAGTTCAAATTAAAAAATTTCTCTCCATGCAGCATCCTATCAGAAGAGAAGTTTGCATGAAGAATTTATGTCGAACGCTCGTCCCAGAAGCTACTAATAAAGAAAAAGAAAGTAATTATTCTAAAGCGGCGAAAAAATCTAAAATATACACAATAGAAGTCCAGTCAAGGATAAACGAATCTCATACAAGGAGAGGAAGTGAAAATGAATTAAATATACAAATATCCTTTAACGATGAAGACAAAATCTTCGTTAATTTATTCCTATTTCACTCGCATATTTTTTATTACATACGGAAATATCTCCTTTCAGTTGATAGAATAACCATCGTGATAAGTGCGAAGGTGATCATTTTTTTTCCGCTTTTGGATAAATCGCTACAATCGCCCCCGTTAGTTCGCAACGCTAATAATTTAAAAAAATAAATATAACAAAGAAGGCATCTTTTTATGTTAATTGTTTTCGCGGTAATAATATAAATCGAAATTAGAGAAATCTTTCCATTCAGAGTTTTTAAATAGAAAAGTGCGAGTAAGTGTTGAAAATAGGGGAAAAAAAGGGGGGGGGGGGGTTCTTTAGACTATCTTGTACGTAGTCGTGCCGGAATAATACGCTACCTTAAGTAATGTCAGATAATTTAAAAGCAAGAACCTGTGTCATTTTATTAAATTTGTGTAAATTTAAAATAATTATTTGAGGGGAAGCTGGTGGTCAAATTGTGAAAGGCGGACCGAAAAAATAGTTCAATAAAATAAAAATAAGAACAACAAAAAAGTTTAAGATCAATGAACATATAGGTATTTGGTTTTTGTATTTGAGTGCATATTAATGAGTAATTTGTTTCTCAATCGACGTGTCACTTTGTTTTGTTTTTTGACTTTTTCATATTAGACCCTCATTCGATTGTTCGGATTAATATTTATAAGATACGTTTCATAACGCCCGTTTTGTGATAAAAAATATAAATTTGTTTATTCCTATTTGTTGCTGGACACCGTCAATCCGGCATTTAGATAATGAGACCACCCCTTCCTGGAACCCGCTTTATGGCGATTTTTTTTTTATTTTCGTTTCTAACCAAAGAACTGAAAATTAATTTTTATCACGGCAGTGTTTATATTTTAATAACGGACGATGGTGGCGTAAGGATCTATATATAGCAAATCGACCGGAACTTCAAATAAATAACAAAGATAAAGAGAATTATATTTGCAAGTCATCAATTAATACTTTCTAATAAAAGTAAACATCAGAACGATGCAGTTTGAAAAAGAGATTAAGTATTTAGGGATTATACTGGACGAAAAAGTAAGCTGGAAAGGAGGAGTCGAAAGGAGATGATAGAAAAAGCAGTCGAAGTACCAATAGGAAATATACAGGAACGGGTAACCCTAAAACAAATACAATATTATACAAAACTCTAATTAGATCCCATTACAATTATTCGGGTATATTTTTGAATCTAAAAAAAAAAAAAAAAAGTAGAAAAAAGGTGGAGATATTACAAAGTAGAGAGCTCTACGACTCTGTATAGGAGCATAATGACATTCACGCCGATTAATAATATAAGAGCAGAAATGTATTGAGCCTAACATAGATGTATATCAGAAATACGATCGTACATATCGAATATAAATTTTTACTAAAAATCAATAGAAGGCGTAAAACAAATTCGCAAATGACAAAATTACATAAATTGATAATAATACGATATTGGTTTAATAAAACTGTACCGCCTTCATTATTCAACTTTGTAACACGAAAACACATTCAGCCAATACAAAACTGTACGAAATGCCAATGTGTATAATTTAGCATACGAGAAATATCTACAGACAATTTCAGTATATAATAGCACAACTCAACAGTTTGCTAAAAATAAATGAAATACTACAACAAATACTAATACAGAAGTTCCCGCAATATGAGAGCATATATATATATATACGAATGGATCTGTAGATACTAAAAAAAAATTATATCAAACATGTACACCGTAAAGTGATAAATATAAGAAGAACTTTTAAAATATCATATGCCGGATCATCCACCATCATGGAAATACATCAATGTGATACATCAAAAACAAATAACATAAATAATTCCCAGTAATGACCGGCTGCGTGACGGCGATACTTACAAATGTAAAGGTACATCGGAATAATACAATTAGAAGAATAAGAATATATGCTATATGATACAATAAAAAATAATTCTACAGAAATAATACTGCTTTGGGTACCCTAGGTCACTCGGCGATAAACGTATATGAAATCGCTGACAAATTGTACAGAAACATATGGTAGACAAGATAATGTAAAAAGCCACTGTACGAAGCACATTGTATGGAAATAAAACAACTCAGAGCCAATGCGACGAATGATACATAAAAAAAAAAGACAATACAAAAGTGTTATCACGAGATTTTAAACTTACCGACCAAGCCATAATTCAATGGAGCACAATATTACATGGCGCAGTATATAAGAACATTAATACGATTATGAGCTGGACATAATTTAACGCCCGTTCATTTAGCAAAAAGATAAAAAAGTTAAATAGGCAATAAGAAACGCGAAGAATGCGACGAAGAAGCCTGCATTAACCACTTCTCATATTCAGGTGCAACGTTTAAAACTAAATTAGATAATTGCTTAATTCATGCATCGATTCGCCTGAATATTTTTTATTTGAATGTTTCTTTACCGCGAATATTCTCCTAAAATTATTCAGTGATTCAAGTGTATAAATAGTCAACTACTAATTAATAACTCCGTACGATTTAATCAATTTTTGTTAATAGCGCTATGCGTATGTGGAATAATTAAATTTGAATATGTTTTTAACTTATGATGCCACTAGGCTTTTATATTTCAGTTTAAAATATCTATAAAAAAAATGATATCAAGTTATAATCCCTTACCTCTATATTAATAAATGATAACCGACCAAAAAAAAAAAAATAAATATATATGTATATTTTTGATGTTTTTTTTAAAAATTTTTTGGCGTTCGGAGTATTTGGCTGTCCTTGAGTTTTACGATGTCTTAAAGAGTGTTTTAATTGTGATACTTATATATATGCACACACGTTCGAGATTAAATATTAAACGATTCCAGAATTATTTAGCTTTATTTAATTTTATGCGATTTCTAAACGATCTTAGCAGGATGGTCCATCATTGTGTGTATAGTCGATCTTCTTTATTAAACGAGAAGCAATGAGTGATAAATCTCGAAACCACTCGAGAAGGACGATAATGTACTCCTCCGATTTCATAAAATTCGACAATTTCTTTTAAAGCATGTGCGGAATTCCAGTTCTCAACATGTGGCTTATTTAAGGTTTTGTGCGTATATATTTCCAGCTGCGTTTGAAGTCTTGTGCATAATCGTTCTGTAGTAGCCGATGTTTTTTTTTTTTTTTTTTTTCAATCGAAGCATTCTCATCGTAACAATATATAAAAACCGTGAAACCTAAAAAAATAATTTCGAACATTTAAGGGTGTAAATTTTGAGAACACATTAAATACAAGTGAAAAAAATTTGAAAAAATTCTACAGCCTCTTCTTTCCTGTTGTTCAATGTTATTTCTTTACAAAAAGAGGTATAGGAAGAATTGACAAAAACACCTAAGCGAAATTTTTTTTTTTTGTTTGCCTTGCATTATAATTAGTATGCATGTAGGTGTGCGTACATATTTATATAAAGAGAAGCGTTTGTTTTTTCTGGATTCAACCGAACTGATTTGAAAAAATTTCGCAATACAGTCTGCTACTGAAACTGATGTAAATGTTTGATTTTTAATCGTTATGCCAGATCAGTCCAAATATCAGAAACAACGAACGGTGTCAGGTCATATGGACGACATTGCCTTTCACAGGAACGAACGTTATGCGAAATAGAATCTGAGCTTTTTTAATGCCGCTTTTTAGCGGAATCTCGAATCAAATCGGTTTTCAAAATAAATTCGCTATCTGAAAGTACTTCCTATCAAAAAATCACCAACTTAGCCTTTTAGATGAATTACGTTGCGCGCGATAAAATTCAATCCTCTTACTTTTGCAACTGTAAAACAAGTTCGATGAGGGAACTGTATCAAGTCTCAGCTACGTTATCTATCAACGAGAAACGTATTATTAGTCTGACAATATTCATTTTTGCTCGTTGTGTATTATTCAGAGTGTCAATTTAAAAAAAAAAAAAAATTAAAATAAATTTAACATTTTATTAATTTGTTATTTTCTATTTTGAAAACATTTCAGCTCTCCATGTTACGTTCAGCTGTGCTACTGGCACTGCTAGTGGTGGCGGTAGAATGCAGAAGGGTAAGACTGAAGCCGCCGACATCGCAAGCAGCGACAGCCAGCAACGAACAACAAGAGGAGGAAGCGGCGCTGACTCGCCAAGTGATCTACTATCAGCCCGAGGAGCAGAACCAGAGCAGCGGCGAAGAGGAGCAACAACCGGTAATTATCGGCAGAAGTAGACAATCGAACGGCTACGGCCGAGCAATCGGGGGGCCGCAACTGCCATCCTCGGGCGCGTCCGCGGCGTCGTCGCACAGTCCGCGAGTAAAATCGGAGAATGCGGTGAGATCGCCGCCGGTGCAGACGATTCGAAACTTCAATAAACTGAACGATGACGGCTCGTTCACGTTCGGCTACGAAGCGGCCGACGGTAGCTTCAAGGAAGAGACGAGGGGAGTGGACTGCGTGGTTCGCGGCAAATACGGCTACGTCGATCCGGACGGAAACAAACGAGAGTTCACCTACGTGTCCGGCAATCCTTGCGACCCGAACGCGATAAGTCAGGAGGAGGACGAGGAATTCACCGGAAATCGGGACAAATCGAACGAGGAGGAGAATATTCCGCAAAACATTCCGAGGAGACCGCCGCCGCCTCCCTCGTACAGACCGGCCGCGATTCCGACGGCCAGACCGAAACCGGCCACGACGTACTTCCAGCAGAATTTCATCACGGACGAACAGGCGAACCAGGAGGAAGACGAACAAGACAATCAGCTGCGACTGAACGTCAAGCACCCCGTTCGGCCCATCTACAAAAACAACTTGCTGCTGACGGACGAAGAGACGCAGCCGCAAAATCAAATTGTCAGAACGTCCACCAGTAGACCGAAATTCACCTATCAACCATCCGCGTCCACCGTCGTCGGAAGTACCGGCAGACTGATCGGAAGACCGGTCACCGGACCGGACAGCGAAGAACCGGCTACCACCTATCGGCCACAGATCGTACAGTTACCGATTACGGCCACTCCGGCAACGACCCTTTACGCGCGACAATCACCCCGTCCGGCCTATATAGCCACGCCGACTCCGACCTCTGCCGGCTACTTCGACGAGCAGTTCAAAAAGTTCCAGCTAGACAGTAACCTGATTCCGTCTCAAGGTCCGATCACAAAGTCCGGCGGCCTTCCGCCTAACTCTGCCGGCAGTCCGATTTACTCGACCGAGCTTGTCTACGATCCGGCCACCGGCCAGTACAACACCATAGTCTACCAGCAAGTTCCTAAACTCGAGTCCGGAATAAGTCTGCGCCAAAAGTTACCGTTTGTCTCGTCGACCACTACGTCGTCGTCGCTTCCGCCGAAATCGCTGCTGATCGGCTCGTCGACCACGCAGTCGCCGCTCTATCAACAGCAGTTGATTCAGCAGCAACAGGCGAATCAAGTTCAACAGTCGCAACAGCTGTACAACTTACAACTTAAACAGCAGCAAGTGCAACGATTTCCGCCGTCGCCCCCCACCGAATCCGGGGCCTTCGTCAAACCGCCGGCCGCTCCGCTACGACAGCACAATCAGCCGCCGATCGGCCTCCAACGATTCCCTCCGTCCGAGCCGAAACAGTTTGCCGCGCTAACCGGAGACGCTTTTCCTTCCTATCCGATTCAGCAGCAGCAGCAGCAACAGCAACCCTCCTTCTACTATCTGAACCCGGCCGTAGCCGACGACAGACAGAATCTAGCCGCCGGACAGATCGAAGCATTTTTGCGCGGCCATAATCTGTCCTTCTAGGGGGTCGTCCCGATTCAATGTGCTTTTATACGCCGATACTACTATCATATGCAATGTTTTTTTTTGTTTTTTGTTTTTTTTTTATATTATTTTTGCATTATTATTCTCATTATTATTGACACTCTCATTAAGATTATTCGTAAAAAAGAAAAAAAGAAAAAATGAAAAAAAAAAAAATCGATCACGTACTCGTACCGTATTATTATAATTAACGTGTGTGCCGTTTCACTTTCTTCGCGAGAAAGCCATGCATCTGCAACGTGACGCCACTACTAATGCCGTCATTCTCTTATATCAACATGGCGCGTTCCATCTCTCAGTTCGATTGGACCGTTTGTCAGAATCTCATTCATATTCCTCGTACACTCAGCTGCGCAACGTGTTACTCTAGCCGCGGTGCGTGTTATTGGTCAACAGCAACACTTTTTCGGACAGTTTGGCGGATGCGTGAGTCCATAAAACGCGTAGCCGCTTTTTAAAGACATCATACTCCGCATGGTATTACAATCGAAAACGACCAAATGACGAGCGTCAGCGTCCTTCGTATAGCGTCGTGTTTGCGTTTGCTCCAGTTCGGCAGATTACGGTAAAGAATGCAGTAGTCAAACCGGCAATTACGCGCGCGCAAACATCGACCTAACTATTGCGTCGTCCAGTGACCCTTTTCTCTGTTCTGCGCACATGTTGCTGCTCCCTTAATTATAGTATTTTAGAGAGTGGAGATACATTTTATTCCAGACATCATAATGAGAACTATTTTAACCGAAAAAAAACAAAAAAAAAAAAACATCTAATAGTATTATTTTCTTCGTATTTCATATCGTAAGCTTTCATTAAATATCGATTTTCTTTCGAGTTTTGTTAGATATTTTTTAAAAGACTATTTTTTTTTTTTTAGAGAATTATTATATAATACTATTTGTACTTATTTATGTAAATCTTTTTTTTTTTCTTTTTCTCTAATATAAGTTGTTTTACAAATAATTTTGTTTTCATTTTAATTTGGCGAAACGTTACAATTATTTTTCATCTCGCACTGAGACCAGAAAAAAAAAGAAAAAAAAATATTTGTCCTTCAATCGTATTTCACAGTCTACACAATACCTAAAGACTTTATTGTTAATGGCCTCTTAAAAACTCTGGAAGTCAGGATTGCATTTTTCGTTATTAGTAACTTACCGATGATATTTTAAATATTTCTAATGATACGAAACTAGTGAAGTAAATGAATAAAATAAAAATGCTTTCAAAACTACCATCCGCGGTTTTCATATAAAATGTGTCTCCGTCAACCGAAAGTGTCAATTGAAAAAAACTAACAATCAACAAACAACAAATTTATCAAATTTTACAAATTTACCTTCGTCGGAAAATATCTTCCACCGCGCATCATCATCATTATATCCTCAACCATTCGGCTGGTGGACAACCTATTCTCACATTTTTTTTCGCGCGGAGACTAGAAATAGAACAAAAATTATTCGAAATAAATTATTTTAATAATCGCATAGGATAGCATTCCGCGCGTGTTCGACGCATTCTAATTTTAAGGAATTTTACCGCGCACATTTAAATTTTGAGGAAGACGCAGAGATTTAGTGCTTTAGAGCTTTCTATGCATTCGGTCGCGCAACACAGATGTACAATAGAAATAATCGTCGGGCTCGAAATTAGTCGACTGATTCCCGTCTCGGTCGTCTACAAATTGAACCAGCGCCAATGATGAGGTCCTTTAAACCATCTTAAAATTATCAAACTCGTAATAATAACGTAACATCAGTGCCTCCGGATGCGTATATCATAATTAGTGCAATTCGAACTTTATCGCTCCGTTTAAGAAGTATTCAAACGATTATACCTCTCACTGAGTCCATCAAAAAGATCTCTTTCGATCGATCAGATGGAAAATTACAAAAATTAAAAAAGCATTAAAACCTGATTCTGCATAATGAACAGAATTGCGTGATCTATACAACGCAACTAATAGCGTAGATTACGGAAATCGTGTTGCTGCCAGTCTAGAAAAGTAGGTTAACCTATTTGACACGAGTTTTCTACATCGTAAAACAATTGATTTCCTTGTAGGGTTTCGCGCTGGAAATTACCTGAAGCGTCTGCGGACATTTTTCGTAGGTGATTTGAAGGCGTACTAGTATCGCGACTTTGAACTAATTACGGTAGCAGAGCTGTCAACGGAACCGGCCGATTCATGTTCAATCAAGTGTGCCTGACCACAGTGGGCGGATTATTGTAAGCCCGCTAAATACCTTCGTTCGGTTGAAAATTCTTTATTCGCATTTTTCCCCCTTTTTCATAACGAGCAAGATGGAAGAATCTCGAAATCTCAGACCGGAGACTGGAGTGAACGTATTTATCGGCTAACTGTAAAAGAACAACCTGTGTAACTCGACGTAAAGACGTTCAAACGATTAAAACGAAATAGAAAACTTATTATTACCGGGCATGCACTCAAAACTTTATCCACCGGTAAAACGATAATCAGATATTGCAACCTCCCCCTCATCGAAAGAATATATTAAATTTATTCGTCTTATTTAACTTATAAATACATACACACACACACATATACATAATATTATCGTATGTGCAGTATTTTTGATGATTAAAAGTATAATAACCTTGAAATAAATTCATTCGTTGCAGACTCTGGAATGAATATGAAGTAATAGAGATACTGTTCAAGATGGTGGCCGAACGTGAACAATCCCTTAGTTGTCATTAAAAAGCAAGTAGCGGGAACAAAATCGCATTTATGATCAAGGACATTTTCAGGAATTTAAAATTTTCCACGTAATATTTTTTAACCTGTAATTACTTTACAGATTATAATAAGTGTCGAACCAAATAAGTGTATCTTTGCTTATCGAACTATTGCAAAAAAATTAAAGACAATTTTGAATTTTTATAGTTTTTGATTTCATAAACCAAAATCTTCTAACCCTAAAGGGTGTGGTTGAAAGATAACATACGTACTATTTCAAAAAATTATAGAAATTTTTAGGAAAATTACCAAAACACTACATACTGTGATCATGTTTAGCTGCCAGCCATCCTTCCATTTGAAGGGATTGCGTGTAATTAGTAACGGACAATTCTAATTACGCGGAAAAAAAAGATTTCTAATAATGTTCATTAAGCAATTCCGGGCTCCAAGTTGCCATTTGCTCTGAATTTCCATTAGTGACTGTCCCCGTAATTAGTAAGGAGACCGTGCAATTTTGTGATTTAAATTCGTGGGCGGAATTTAAAAGTCTAAAAAAAAATTTTGGGACACGTATAAAAAAAAAAAAATTACGAAAGGGAGAAATTTGTAATTATTTACCGTTTTCGGCAAAAACGTAAATTTCATACCAACCTTTACAGCGATAATAATAAATTATATTTAATAGGAAATACTTTATAATTGTCAGAAACAAAAAAAAAAAAAGAACAAAACTCGCTAGTTCCTCCTTTAACTATTTCAGACGTGCAATGAAAAATATAAACGTCGAATTGCTATCACTTAAAAATTCACCGTTCAAATAGAAATTGATTTGACGCTGATTCACCGAGACGTACTAAAAATTTTTGACTACCCTGCAAGCGTCAGCTATAAGTTATAATTAAGATTTGTGGGTTTTATTTTCTATAATTAAAATTCAAAAAAGAATTTCGCGAAAAACTATTTCCATTCGAAAATTACAAAATGTTTATGAAAGGTCTTTGAGTGGTGCAGATACACATAATCATTCGGACTCGCTATTATCAAGAGATTCTCGCTGGGCCTTGCGATGATCGTGTTCTGAAGAATTGATTTTCAAACTAACCGGATTAGAATAAAAGCAAATTTCTTATAAGGGTTAAAATTTTACGGAGTTAGTCACAGGAAAATTTCCTAATTTGGAAATGATAAGAATGACTTTGATATTTTTTTTTTTTTTTTTTTTCGGCCCAAACATTGATATATTTTGATAACATACAACTTTTACGACGAAGGGGTAATATGAAAAAAACGCTATAAAAAAAATAAAATTTTCGATTCTAAGAAGTTGACTGTACCTGTCAGCGGTGGTTTTAATTCCCCGTCCGGTAGACTACCGATTGTCGTTAATTCTGGAAATTACGAATTACAAAGAAATCCCCGTAGTTGCGCAATTTTTAAAAAATCGACACGAAAAAAAAGAACCTACATAAGAGGGAAAAAGGATAAAATAACCGAAAAGAAACAGATTAAATTTTACTGAAGATTTGATTAATAGATGTAATTAAATTAAAATCATTTCCTTTTTTTTCTTCTATTCATTTTAAATAAACAGATTTTTCAATGTGTAAATAAAATTAATTAATCAGGCATAAAATTTCACAATGAATTACTAATATAAGTGAAATGTTTTTCAATCGCTTATTACACGGTCCGTTTTCAGCACAATGCACAATGTTGCGTACCGTGCGAACTCGTATGCAGCTAGAGTAGTGCATCAGACAATTATTTAATTTTCGTCTATGGGGTCAGCTTCGTATGATGGAATTTCGTTATCAAAACCTGCAACCCGCCAAAAAACGGTATAACTCAAAACCCTACGCTAGTTTAAAATTCGTATAGTAGTCACCTCATTTTTTTTCCCCCCAATTCCTTCGATATTGCATAGAGTGATGCGGAATAATTACGTAGCAGAGGAAGGACACAAAATGAAGGGGGAGGAGCAAAGGCATAGTTGGTTAGACACCGTTCAGGTACCTGAAGAAGGCCGCTGCCGCACACTGAAAATATATGCACGTAAAAATTCTTCTCGCGTTACGTTTTATGCTCTCAAAAAGAAAAAAAAAAAAAGAAGAAAAAAATCAAACAGCAATTTTATTACCATAATATAAGCTAGATGGTTTTTTAGTTCTCCCCCTTCTAGTTGTGTTGCAAATTTCTAGGAACTCTAGCAGCGATTAAACACGCATCATCAGTTGACGTCTGCCAGCCTCGGCGTCTGACGCAAACACGACACCATCAGTCGAGCTGTTTAGTGATCGCTGGAAAAGAATCATAAAACTGAGGAAATCCGCTAATAGAAACGCGGTGCTGTTCACGAGTGGGTTAATAAGACAGCGGTAAAGCGGAAGGCGAATTAGTTGATTTTATGGAACTTTAATAACAGAGTAATAGGCGTGTAACGGACGATAATTAATGGAAGAGCAGACGTCAGCGATAAATTTCCAGCAGAACACGATGGATGTGGTCAATTATTGGACGGAACGGTGTGGCCTGCAGTCGGCAAAAGACAATGTAACGAATGAGGGGTTAATTAAAGCGAGCCGGGCTTTACATTTCCTGCATAAATACATAATTCATCCGTTTAAAGAGCTCGCGTTCCGATGGCCGCGTTGCGTTCAATTCGGTGTGCACCGATTACGTAACAACACGCGACACGACGATTATGAAACATCCACACGTACCGGCAACATAATTCCGTGTTTCGGATCTGCCATTTACGGTGCTGCACGCAACTTACTCGACATAAACTTCTACCTCATCGGCCTTTCCAATTAAAAGGTGTTCTCTTCTTTCTCTTTCCCTCTCGCTTCATCGAATAACACTCTAGACTTTCTCTGCAATTCTCTAAAGAAAACAAAGTCGGTCTACTTTTCGTCGCCTATCTAACAATTTGTAAACGTAAAACGCAAAAAACGCCAATACGAATTAATAAACGATTATTGACATTTTACCGCGCACTTACATGTCCTAGCTTTGATTTTTACATTGTACGATTGATTCTTTACGCTGCACCCTAAGTGTCGTTGAACTTTTTGAAATTCCTATAAAAATCCATTAATTACGATTCGACAATTCTTATATTCATATTAAATCACAGTAATACACGCAACAGAAATTATACTTTAATATTTGGTAAAAATAAAACAACATCGACATGTTTCGTACTACACATCATCATCATGGTGTGTAACATGAACTACATATTTAAAAATTCTTATATTATCGGACCTTTTTAATTTCAGTTTCTTTTGAAGAAGAATAAAACTAACCCCACATCTGTAATGACCTTCTGGCATCCTTGGTTGCGATTATTCTCTTCCTTTCGACGTTTCTCCGTTACTTTCACTTATCCCTCTTTTGCCAGTTTTCACTATGCTCTCGGTGTGATTCCTTCATTCGTAATCCTAATCACATTCTCTTCGATTTTCTCTCTGGGTCCTATTGCTGATCGCTTTTTTTTTCCTATCTATATATTGAACACTCACTTATTTCTTCCATCTCTCTAGAATCTTCGTGAGCATTGCTAATCCTATTTTTTCCTATCTATATATATCGAACACGGTCCTATTTCCTAACTACTCGTGCGAGAGTTAATTCATATACTTTTTGTGCTATAGTTTCAGCGTGTTCCTCTCCAATGTAGGTGAATTGAAATATGTACGGGTCTCGAGAAAGTGGGCGACATTCGCAGTTCGTTTTTTTCGAACGAACTGGAAATCGTCGATTATTCGGGGGATCTTTCTTGCTTAACAAACCTCCGCATTATTAACTTTTTCACTATCGACTTCTGTTTGATCTAAGGCGGCGAAACCGATTTATGCTCGACCAGTTAACGGACCACCGACCAATCATCAGCCTAATCGCGGGGGTTTTGAAATATTTTCCGAAAAGTAATAACGGCAACTGCGCAAGAAATTATATGCGTCGTTATCGCATTTAAGATTACGACACAAAGTCTCGTCGATTGACGGTTTAAGACTAGACCGGGTGTTTTCTGAAAAATCGATCGCGACGAGCTGCACGTTATTAACGAGTGTAAATATCACGATTATTCCACCATTATCGTTTTCGCTGTACGATCGTGCCTCCGGACACGATAACTATCGGCCGGTTCGCTGACGTTACGCCACGTGGGTGTAGCGATCAGTGTTGGTGCGGACAAAAAATAACAATAATTGACGCAAACTCGCGGCGATGGAAGTGGCGGTCGGCGGCAGAGGATCGCGGGGTCCGGTAGAAAATTCAGTCCGCAGGCGGTTCTAACTTTTTTCATTATTACGTAAAATCATCGCCGATGAAAAGCGGCATAAGGCTTGGCGTGAGGTATGCCGGTGCGGCTACGGTCCGATCAATATTCGTGGTCGCGTGTTCACTTTCACTAAAAGGAAACCTCCTTCGCCGTACTTGGACTCAGACTGAGACTGTCTTACGTTCAAGGTCACACGCGTCTCCGGTTCGCGCTGCACCAAGAGGCACGATCAGCACCGCGTTTGGTCATCCGTTCTCGCTGTCGACCGTCATCGTCACCGTGCGCTACCTGCCTGCAGTACGGCTGGCTGCGATTAGGCCTGGCTGGAAAAACTGGAAAACGCGTCGCTGAAACTTTCGACTTCGATTCGACAGCGATCGCCTCTGTGAACTGAATTACTAATAGAAAGACCGCGCCGAATTTCAATCAACCAGTGGCGCATTACGCAACCGAAACCATTCTGCGCGCAATGACACGACTAATCGGAAAATTTTATGATTTTCCACTTCCCGAATCTGAAATGATCCGGAAGTAGACGGGAGTATAAAATAACCGAAATCATATTTGCCGGCCTCCACTGATTGATAAAGCCCCCCCCTTCCTCCGAGGGGAGGTCCCATCTGTTTTTTGTTAAATTCCTGCGTATTAAAGCGTGTTTTATATTTATAAATGAAATTTTGGCTGATTGCGGAATAATTGATTTTCTTGTATTTTTCTTTTTCGAACTTTTTGATCTATTCAAACTACTCTCGTCTAGTATTATGGGCACTCGAGTGAGAATAATTTTCGTTCCATTTTCAATATACGGCAACAGGATTCAATGGGAGTATATAACTGTCTACTAACGTAGCTATGATTGTAATGCTATAAATTTCATCAATAAGTAATGCCGAAGGGACAACGATTTTAATAATTCTGCAAATAATATTTATGTAAATCTGTTTTCCTATAAGGACTTTTTAAAATTTTTCAGTATACAGTATTAAGTAATATTTTAAATTTTTTTTCCCTTTTTTTGCTAATTACGATTCTAAAAATTTTCTCCGTTAAATAGATAAAATTTTAGCCGGAAAATAATTTATCGCAAAGAAAAATCATCAAAATTACGTAAGAAATACTTTGCTTTTCGTTCACAAATCAAAATTATTATATTTAACTTAATTTTATTACAGCGCATTGATTAATAGACACCAGCTTAAGTAAAAGCTGGTCGTCATCTTTTGGTTTTCTCCTTCCAAATATTACTCACAGTGTTTCTTTTTTCCCCCTTGCCAAAAAAAGAGTTATTGCTCCCATTTCGCCTAAATTTAGGATTTTGAGCAGCCACAGATGATTTCGTATTGACAATAACCTATCATTTCTGAATTTGATTAGCCGGTCATTACAATAAGCAGGTATAAGAAACTAGACGCTTTTTTGATTCTACTGTTAAAGTTTTTTTTTTTTTTTTCTTTTCAGAAAACAACAAAAACGTTTAGTAGGGGAAGCATATGAAAAAAACAAACGTGAAAAAATCGTACGCTTAAGAAACGACGACTCTGATAATAATTGCAAGTTATTCGATTCAAAGTTCCTAAAAACCCCATTTTGTGCAGTATGTGTAGATTAATATACCGAGTTGCAAGTAAGAAAAAAAAAAACTTTAAATAAACAACGATATACGAATTACAAAATAATGCAATGCCATGTTTTATCTAAACTTCTTATTAAACACAAATAAAGAATAATTCCTTTTTTCCTTAATTACTTTTCAACTTACGCACATGTAGGTTTTATCTAAATTTGCTTATTAAGTAACAAATAAAGAATAATGTTTATTCTTTTTCTCATTTTATTTTTTGGGCTTAAAAATTTGTTTTTAGCACTTTCTTTTTGAATCTTCTTTTCTTTTTTTTTTAATTTATGGAAATCAGCTGAAGTGAAATTTTGGATGAGTCAGTATGTAGTTCAGGTCTTGAACGAAACACAATTAACTAATCAATTCCGCCACAATAGCTGGCTTTTTCTGAATATTAAAAAAAAAAAAAAAAATAGAAAGTGTACTTAAAAAATGAATAAACGGAAAGTTAAGTTAATGCGAATTTATTAAGTATAACTTAATAATTTAATAATCATATGTTCTAGATTATTTCGAAGTCAGATACCTATCGGTAATTCTTGATTTTCGCTTGGCTTATAACAAAACTTTTAAAAATAAATTAAAAATTACATCGTTTATCATTATACGGAAAATGTATCAAGTGTAATTTATAAAATATATCTAATGATTAACTCACAATTACCGTATTCATTGATATAAAAGGAACTTACGATGTTGTAAACTTGAATTTTCATACGATTATACCGAAAGATTAAGAACATGTGGATGAAAAAATAAAAAACCTTGGATGAAAACGAAGATCTTAAACATAAAAAGAAGAACCAAGTAAAATTAAAATAACATTAGCGGCAATGAATAAAATTTACAATAAAAATCAACTAAACAGTATGAAATGATAAAAAAAGAAAATAAAAGATTAAAAAAGTAAATAAAACAAGCTGAAAAACTATTAGAATTACAATTCGGTAACGAAATAGGTGATTTAGAAAACAAAAGTGATCTAACAAAACAAGAAGGCGAAAATATCAAAGAATCAGTTCTAAGAGTAATCGCTAAAACTGAAATAGAATTAACGGTATATCTGTTTAGTAAAAAGTGAAATAAACACCAACACCAATCAGAATCGGACATTTAAGAGCTGATCAAGTATTAAAAAACAAGAAAATTTAATAAATCAAGAAATAATCTGACAAATTGGTTTACATAAATGATAATGGAAAATTATTCTATAATGCAAAAAAGAACTAAGGAACTAAATTATAATTATTATACGTAGAGTTTCGAAGTTGTCTTTTAATGTAGAAAAAAAAAAAGAGATGGAAATCGAATAGAAAATTACATACGATATCGGATAATTATTACTGCGATAAAATCTCTATGGTTATTATTATTTCCAAATTTACAAATACACACAAATAACAAAAGTTGCACGTTTATAATGATTATCCAGCTACCGTAGCATATTAGGCAGTGGTGTTTCGCTAATGAAATCATTCAATTTAATTCCAGAGTGTCCACGGATCGGACAAAAGTTAATCTACCCAGCTCCTATTGATGATCCCATGGTATTCACGTTTGGTTCCTTAAACGCATTTATAATTAAACAAACCGCTATCCAATGTCATTAATTTTGTTTGTCGCTGTAAAATGTAAACTTCCTGCGAGCACTAATAATATTCAAAATAAAATGACAAGCCTTATTAATAGCTAATAATTCCGTAACGAACACTGATACGCGCCGGACATAACGAAACCCTACAATGAAAACTGGCTTTAGAAATTTAGCGCCATCGGAGAATATCTCAATATATCCGGAATCGATATTTCTAACAATGTTGTCAAACCGCTTCTTGCAGAATTGAGGAGACAAATATAGTCGGATTTATGAAGTTTATGCTGTACGGTTTTGTAAAATAACCGGAAGGAATAGCGAGAATTAAATCAGAATCGTGTCTACGATGTAAGAACGTTCTTCTAGTCAGCTGCCACCTTTTAAAATGGACAAATCAACGGTTGGAGTTAAGTTCATAAAGGAGATAGAGATGGAAAAAGAAAGTTGCATTATTTACTTAAAACTTTTATCAGCCATTGTGTTCTGATATTTCCCGAAAGCAGCAATATCCGATTTGTAGCGGTCAGTTTTACATAAACGGGGTTTCCTATAATTATGCCGGTTGGACAGTTTAATTCTAAAGAATCGTTAAATTCAAACTAAAAAAAATGATTACTTACTTCGATTTTAATAAATCGAGCGTAAAGAGGATTCTCGGTGTTGTCGCTTAAATAAACAACAAAAAAATGAAGAATAATAAGACTAAAGGGGGCGCCAGAATTACGTACCGGACAGAAAATGCGGCGGGAAACTCCTAAATTACGTACTAGACTCTAAATAGCTCATCCGTTAAGAATCGAAATTGCATTCCAAAAAAGAGAAATGGTCGAATTTTAGAAAATCGGTGAAGTAATTAAGAATAAATAAAAGGGACTCTTTTGAATCTGATTTTTCCAAATGTATCACCAACTGCTTCCAATATAAAATTGTTTAACGTTCACAACGTACCGAAGAGTTCTACTAATAAGATGGTTTAGAAACCATACAAAAATGAAAACTCAATAATTCTAAGACTATTTAGCGTGTAAACTTGAACTGGCCGCATAAGTATTACAATTAAAACACTCTTTAAGATAGAATTCTGGATCAGCCGACAACTCCGGGCGCAGGAAATAAAAGTATCCCATCGAGACTATGTTACGTGAATTTTAAAACTACTTAAAAAATAAAAAATCGTCATTAAAAACAACCCGAAACTCCCCCCAACCAGTAACGCATTAACGTGAAATATTAAGTTTATAAAAAAAATCGAAAAAAGTCATCTTAACGTAAAAATATTTACGATAATTGATTAATTTAAATTCTTCCTCGCCTTCGCTCTAGTCAAAAACAACAAAAAAAGAGTATGTTTCCGTGGTAGTTCGATTATGGAACTTAAAACAACAAAATACATCTTAAATAAAGGAAGCTTTAAAATGAATTAAATAAAAATTTATTTTTTTGAGAGTAATGGATTTTATTCAAAATTCATTCGAAATGAGAAAATAATACCTACATTAGAATTTCGTAAAGATAAGTTCAATAGTGAAAAAAAAAAAAAAACAAAAAAAAAACAATTTCTGTTAGTTATAACGAAAATACATGGACATATATAATTTTATTTTTATATTAAAACATAATACTTCAATAGTAATGTAAAAAAAACTTTTATTTACAATAAAAAATGCACGGTTCGAATAAAAGCGTAAGCGTATGTATCAAAGTGGCGAGCTTTTCCTTGATGTATATTCATTAATTATAAAAGACGGAATATTTCTTTTTGTATGTATCCTTACAGAAATTACTACATTTTTTAAATAGATGAGTGCATATATATATGTAGTTTTCTAAATCTGAACCTACGTTTTTTTCGAAAGATTTAAGAAGGGATGGAGCGGATTTTACCTCATTTTTCGAAAAATCGCGCTACAGCCGATTGAATTGGACGTAAAACTTCAAGGCTGTGTAAACTGGCTGAAAATTCTATTTTACAGGGGAAAAAAAGATAAAAAAAGATGAGAGATACCTTCGGAGAAAGATTGAGTAAATTAAAATTTCGAATGGGAGATTATGTACAATGTAATTGTCTAAATTTATTTAAAAGTTAGTCATTTACAAATAATTGATCCGACGGTGTTTCATACAAAACCGATACGACGTTGCTAAAGTCGTTGTCCGACTGCGCTGAAACGTATAAAGTTTTACCTAAATATATATATTATATAGATTAAAGATGTGAAATGAAATAGTTTTTTATACATTTTTCGAACGTTAGAAATTGAAACGAATTAAGAATGCAACAATTCTTGAAAAAAATCGTAATTCCGTGTTATTCATTATAACGTGATTTTTCATACGTCGTTTGAGAAACGTTCTTAATTTCGTTCTTCCTAACCTTCAGTTTTTCCATTATATTTATTAGCGGTTTTTAATTTGAATAACCTGCGTACTTAAAATTGAAATAAATCAATCGCCTCCCCCAGGTGCGTGTACCTAGCTTGAAGTGGAATTGCAGAGAAATCTCGGAATGTAAAAGCAGCTAAGAGGAAAGAGCTGTACCCGACATATCCTCTTCCGATCTCTTACATACTACAAACTTTCATAATCCTCGATGCCTTATGCGTAAAATTTACTTTATTATTTCTGCTTAATAATAATATTCGTTATAGTACTGAACTTAGCGCCAGCTATTATTTACTTCTTAAAGCGTCATTTTCTTATGCGGTTTATAGTTATTTCTAAAAAATTTTTATATCATTTTCCCCCGGTCGGTGAAAATATTTTCATTTTCATTTTTTCGTGTTTTCTCTCTCTCTTTGTTTTTCTAACTTCGCTTATTTTGTCGTTTAAGCAATAATTGTCATTTTGATATCGTACGCTAAACCAAACCTATTTCGACCGGAACCAGCGGTATTACCACTTAACCATTATTAAAAATTCGTATCGTACCTATGAATACGGTTGAAGAGCTATCAAAATAAGTCGAGGAACTATTAGCAGAAGTTGCTCTGCTGAGGGAAGAAAATTCTCTACTTCGTTTAAACTGCAAGTCAGATCAAACAATTGCTTCTGATCCGATCAACGCAGATAAAAATACCCAATCCAAGAATAAAGGCAAGGAAGGGCAATCTATGTCCTTTAAACCCCCACCTATCTTTACTAGTGATATTCAAAACATTTCCGCATTCGATAATCTTTTGAAAGAAAATTGTTTTGAATGCGAACGAAAAGCACTCGCAAATAACGTGTTAAAAATTCAACCTAAATCTCCCGATGAATATCGTAAGCTCAGAATGTTACTTGATGAGTTATCTAACTCCGACTCTCACGTTCAAGTAGGAGACATATCCTATCATGTACTTATCAGTTGAAGAAAGAAAAACCTTTCGTGTTCTTCATTCGTTATTTACACCCGACAACTAATGTCGATGACATTGCTTCTGAATTATTGAAAGTTGAACATGAAGCCAGACGTATTGCTAACATTCAAATAAAGAAAAAGGACGGACACACTTATATTCACTAGTTAACCTTCCGTTATTTCGAATGATTGAGGCACTGGACATCGTACGTCAAAATTAAGACCGAGCCTCCTAGGAAAATATACGACGTCCCTTAGTGCAAGCGCTGCCAAGCTATCGGCCATTCTAAAAACTATTGTTCTAAAGCACCAAGGTGTGTCAAATGCGCCGAAAATCATTTAACTTCCGTATGCGTGAAACCTAAATCGTCCAAGTGAAAATACGTCAATTGTGGGGTGAGCACGCAGCAAGCTACAGAGACTGTCCAGTTTTTAAAAACAAACTCCAGCTCGCTAGATCGTCGTTGACCACTAGATCTTCATCTACCACAAGAGAAGGAACTTCATATTCTGCTGCGGCTTCGCAGACAGTCATTCCTATACCTGACATTAACAAAAATACAATAGCTCCGCCGAGGAACCAAGAAGAAAACGCTCTCCCTGATCTAATAATCTTAGTGCAGAGCCCTCTAGATTCTAACAAAACTCTAAAAAAGTTGTTAGAAAATTTAACTGTTAGGGTCAACTCTTTAGAAAACTCAGCTAGCCCTTCACCTAAGCGCAAGCAGCCAAAACGAAAATGACAGATTCTATTTATATTATAATCTGGAATGCAAATGGTCTTCTTCTGAAGATAAACGAGTTTGAAAATTTTCTGCATCGTGAGAATATTGACGTTGGGTTAGTTTCTGAAACGCACTTTACCAATAAAATTCATTTGAAGAAAATCGGGAGTTACTCGACTCACCACTGCAATCATCCGAGTGGTAAAGCTCGAGACGGCAGTGCTATTTTCGTCAAAAATTCTATTACGTTTGCTAAAGAAATAAATATATGCTCTAACCTCTTTCAAGCTACTTGCATCAAAATTCAACTACACCATACGAAAACTGTAGTTGTCTCGATCTACAGTCCGCCTAATCAACTAATTGATGCGCCGCTGATTTTAGCGGATTATTTGCTAAACTGGGTACAAAATGGATTGTCGGGGGCGACTTCAAAGCAAAGAATGTACATTGGCGATCCAGAGCTACAAATCAAAGGAGAAGAGAATTGCTCAAATCAGTGCACAAAATTAACGGATCGTTTTTATCTCCGCAGCAATCTATCTACTGGCCTTCAGACCCTAACGGAATTCCGGATATATTAGACTTCTTTATTACACGAAGCGTATTTACTAACTACATGGATCTTAGAAATATTGCGGACCTCTCTTCCGATCATTCTTCCGTAATCTTATCCTTAAGTAGTACTGTTTTGTTTAAACGAGTAGTGCGCAGAGTACTCTCTAGTAAACATACCGACTGGAATAAAATACGAGTCACCATTGAAAACTCCATAAACCTTAAAGTAAGAATCAAATCACCAGACGAATTCGATCTAGCGGTGCATAATTTTACAGAAATTGTCACCAATTCTGCTTAGCAGGTTGCTTCCAACAGGGAATTATAGTACCCTCGGATGGTACGGGATTTAGTTCTGAGAAGACGCAGCGCGCGCAAGCGGTGGCAACGTACTCGAAATCCTGAAGATGAAACCATCTTCAGCAAATTGTGTAAAGAAACTTCGTAGCTGATTCGTAAAATTAATCACAAGACGCTTGATGAGTACTTACTTCATCTTTCGCCGGAAAGAGAGAAAGATTACTCACTGTGGAAAGCTAGGCGTAGAATCAAACATTCGCATGATACCAACATGCCCATTCGCAACGGTAACGGTGATTGAATTTGTGGAAATGACGAGAAAGCCGGAGCCTTCGTTTCATACTTTGAAGATGTGTTATAAATTCCAATGTGGAGAGGGAGGCTAGGGGACTACAGCCCCGGGCCCGCCTTATAAGGGGCCCCCAAGAGGCTCCACCTCCGACATGGATCAGTAATAGATGTTTTTCCAAACATCTATATTGCATATAGAACATTTGTAACTATACCGATTTCAAATTGTGAGGAGAAAAGATCTTTTTCGATATTAAAAAGAATAAAAAATATGTACAGATCAACCATGCCAGATCATAGATTATCGGCATCATAAAGATTAACGACCGAAACAGATTTTCTCCATTCAGTAAGTTTTAACGGTATTATACAAGAATTTTCCGGAAAAAAAAATCATTGTTTAAAATTATATATATATATATATATATATATATATATATATATATATATATATATACCGGTGGCAGATCCACGGGGGGGATAGAGGGCCCTCCAAGAACCAAAGCCTCTATGAAAAAATTTGTTATAACAGAGAAACTTGATTTATGCTATAAAAGATTTGTATGAATTTTACCTACGGATTTTAATAATTAATATTTAATACTATTTCCTAGTAAAACTATTAATGTTCGCTTTTTATTCTATTTTAAATGTAATTAGCATCGATCTTTTGCTATTTTTATTTATTTTTAATTTTTATTTTGTAATTTTAATTAAAAATAGAGTCCAATGAGAAATATATATATATTTAAACTTTCGGATCGGTTTACTAACAAAAATAAAAAAGAAGTAAAGTCTAATGAATACTAACTTTCTTTTTTTTGGGCTCGTCAACCAGGGACCTATACCCAGAAACAATTAAAATAGGAAGGAGTCAAATATATCTTCATACGATATCAAATGTTGTTAGGGGGAAGGAACAAATAATTGGAACAATCTGTGGAGAGGGAAAATATAGGACATAAAAGGCGCAATAAGGAGTAGGATGACCGAGTATCAATAAAATGGAATAGAAAGCAGAACACTCAGCAGAAAGAAATCAACACTTAATAAACACATGATCAGCATCGCAAACATGCTCTTCGTTTGAGTGGAAAGGACAATATGGAGAGGAAACCAACGAAAAACGAAAACGGGAGGAAGATAATGAAGTATGGCTTAAGAGCGCAAACGAATAACGGAGACAACAGAACGACGAAGTGAAGGAAACAAAGAGAACCACGAATTGGCAGGAAGACTAGGTTGGACAGACAGATAGAAAGAACAATTGTTAGAAAAAGAGGAAACGTATATATTCGATACCATAATTTGAGATGAAAACCTTTGCACGGCGGAAGGAGATTAGACAATGGGGGACTTTTTTAAAGAAGAAGTGAGAAGAGGCAGCAACCCGAGCCAACGAGTCTGCCGTTTCACCGCCAAAGATGACCGAATGACTAGCAACCCACAGCAAATCAATTTGAATGGAATAAAGGGAAGAAAGAACGTGAATAAACGAGCGTATGCAGAGTATTGATAAAAACACAGGAATGATCAGGTAGGGGAGAATGAATTGAAGAGCGGTCATGGAGTTAGACATAATCAAGAATTTAAAGGAAAGTTGATCGGAGGAAATGAAAATAATGGAACGTAGGATAACCATAAATTCGGCTGTGAATATGGAACAGAAAAAAGGGAAGGGAAAAGATTCAGAAAAGCCAAAATCTGGAAGGATAAAAGAGGGGCCAACACCATCCGGCCTCTTCGAACCATCTTGCATGCGAAGGAAATTGAGAATTGATAAAACTGTGGAATTCCTGTCTGATTAGGGCGTATAGAAGAAATTTAGAGAGCGTAGGAATATTAAACATATTTGGAGGATGGCAGAGATCGGCGAAATTAAAAGTGAAATAAGGGAAATTGACAAAGGACATTATACTATTTCTAAACTACCATTTTAGTTAGAATTTTATAATTTCGTTTTATATTTCACCCCTAAATATAAGACAAAAATTAAATTAAAAATTGTAATAATTACGTATTTTTAAAACTAAATTTCTATAAAGGTCGCTATTTGATTTTCTTTATGAAACAAGGGGTATTTCTCAAATCTACGGCCTACCCGTAGAAGATTTTACGTAATTATATCATTCCCACCCCCCAATGTCTCACTGGATCCACCTCTATTTATATATATATATATATATATATATATATATATATATATATTTTTTTTTTTTGGCATCAAAAATTCTACCCACTGTCTATATGATATTTAGTTTTGTTTACATTAATATTCTACGTTAATTCGATTAAAGAAAATTTAGTTATTCTATAGAACTGATAATTTTATCACTTCCGAAAAGGGCCCCTAGTATTTCCGTAGCCCCGGGCCCATCGTACATTTAATCCAGGCCTGAAAGTTTGGAAAGATTATTCAAAGTATAACGCATAAAGGCTAAAATGTTCAAAACATTCATCAGTATTATCATTTGTAATGCATTATATCTGCGCCGCATTCCAATTTAAATTTGCGCTACGAAAAATGTCGACTACATGCAGTTTGACAGATTTTGATGTACGGATTACGCGTGGATGGGGAAGGTCACTTTGAATTCAAAAAGAAAGACGTTGTGCTTAAAAATTCGATTATAACCGTAGTTACGTAAAATATTTTTTAAAACTGACTAAAACCGATGTAAATCTTCATGTATTTTTAAAAATTCACTAAAAGAAATGTAACTCTAAAGATCATTCAGACACCATTCCTTGCTAAAAAATCTCTCTTGAGGTTTTAATATGAGATCGCATCTAACGTAATATGTAAAATCTCAAGTGAGATTTTTTAGCAAGGAATGGTGCCTGAATGATCTTTAGAGTTGCATTGCTTTTAGTGAATTTTTAAAAATACATGAAGATTTACATCGGTTTTAATTGAACAAAAAAATTAAAGTAGCATGAAAAATATTAAAAATTAAAATAACAATTTTAATAAATATGTGTATTTTGATAAGAGTTTGATATTACCGTAGTTTTGCTTTTTTATAATCCAGCGCTAGCAGACGATAATGAATTTGAAACAAAAAAAATAACACCGCTACTCACCCCTTTATGATTTGGAAAGTGCAGTGCTGCTATTGGTCTAGCACAAAGCTAGTGTTTTCTTTTTAACCATAAGTTGCCCAGCAATAAAGTAAAATAAAATATATTATTGAACTGTATATTCAATACTTTTATAATTAAGTAAGCAGTAAATGAGCGTTTTCAAGAGACAATAATAATCAGACTGACACAAACTCAAAATACGTGAAAAAACATGAAATTTTAAAAATATCTTACGAGTTGTGTAATAACTGATAGGCGAATGAAAGTATTGTTACTTAATAATTGTATTTGAAGAAAACACATTTTGTATAATTATTTTGCACCATTATAATTGTCATTTTTGACATGTGGAGGAGTATTTTTCTTAAGTGATTTAAAAGAAAAATGAAAAGACAAATGTAGCCAAATGTATTTATGAATTTTTGTTAAAAACTATGAACAATTAGGACGTTAGAAAAGAATAATCACTTGAAATGGTTTCATGTCGAAAATAGACGATTTAACGGTTGTTTTTTTTTTGACAAGGCCCACCGTTAAAAAAAAATCGGAAAAATACATTTTTGATGTATTTTTTCCCCCTTCTACAAGAAAAACACAAAAAATACTGATCGTTCCGACATCGAAACATGGTCAAAATCGCATTTTAAATATTAAATAATTTTTCCGGTGGTCGTGTTAACACTTGATCATTCTTAAAAATATTCCACCTAAAAGTTATTAGTTGAAGAGTACTCATGAATTTTTCTTCAGATTTTCCTTAATCATTAGAATGCGAGAAAAAAAAATAAAATGTAAAAATCGATGTTTTGGGGGCCTTAGGACCCAAAAAAATTTTTCTATTGTAAAAAAATTTCCACCTAAAAGTTATTAGTTGAAAAGTACTTTGATTTTTTTCAGATTTTTCTAATCATTAAAACGCGAGAAAAGAAATAAAACGTAAAAATTTATGTTTTTGATAATATTTTTGCGACCTACGAGCTGGTTCACCCTTCATTTTGTGTCCCAACAAATACAAAAAAAAAAAAAGTTAAGGGAATTTCACCATTGTTAACGGGGCAATGGATACCCTGTACAGCGATTAACTACACGGTTCTGGTATTGCTATCTATCGACGATTTCGATTTAAAATTAACATCCGGTTATATTCTATATTAATTCGATCTCTCGGATATATTGCCGTCTGTTTTGTCGTTACTTATGTATGTCCGGTAGTATTAAGCTGCAAAAACAAATAAAACCCCGTTAGTTCAGCTGCGAATTGAACGAATTAATTTTTCTTCGCTGGAGAAATAGGCTCGTTTGAGTTTAATTACCATCTTACATCGTGGTCAATGAAGTCACTCGCTCATCCTGATGGTGTCGCATTTTATTTTTGATCATTGTTAAATTTTAATATTCATCATTATTCCAGTCGCTCGTTCGGAAGAAGGTGATAAATATGTATATTTTTCAATTTCGTTATATTTGTTAAATGAAAGTTTTTTTTGTCTTTCAGATACACCGCGACCCGCGTCACGATGAGAGATAATTTTCTTTCTTTTTATATTTCTTCGGTTATTTTTAAATCGTAAATGTATCCATAGTCATTCGAGAAAAAAGGGTTGCCCTTTTCATCAACATTTCCTTTTGCAAGAACCTTAATCCTTGCAACCGGACTTGCCGAACAGGAAACATTTTCAAATAGTACCGTTTTTATTTCGAGTCCTTATAAATTTGATTTTCATCGTTGTCACTTTAAGAACTTGCGTGAGAAACCCATTTTTAGTTAATTTATTTCTGCTCTGCTTTACATTTCATTTAAAATTTATCGTACATTTCGAATGTATTATTCTTGTTATAGAACACTATTGTAGTACCCCGTAGGGGGAGGCGTATTAGCCGTAAATTTCGGAAATCGAAACTATCAATTAAATCGAAACTATAAATTACGCACTGCCTCAGGTCTATATGATATGATGGTAAAGTAGCTTGTGAGCAGATTTATCGGTAACCGGTTTCGGTGTAAAAGTTTTGTTGCAACACGTTTGATACCGGAAATGAATTGGGACCCGATAGGAATGTACAAAATGTTTCTCGAGCATTTTCGCTGGAAATAAGAATAAGGAAGTTTCTCTAATGAAATTATTTAAATATATCGAAATATTACTTGTTGAGCCGACAGGCGCGCATTTTTCTACGCAGCAGCTATAATTAGCCCCCAGTTCGTCTGACAAGTTACTATTATCGATCAACACCGTTCAATCAGCCCGAACTGATGTAACATTACTAATTATTGAGCTCGGATCGGTACAGGCTGAAGACACCGACACTTTTCGTTAGAAAGCAGAAATTTAATCGCATTTTCAGTAATTGAATTATATATATAGATATATATATATATTAACATTTGTTGTCGCGACGAAAGTGGGCGTTATCTAACTAAATAAATAATATCTTTAATAAAATATTAGACCGGAAAATAATATGAAATATCGTAAGCAACGGGAAGAGAGAGGGAGGCAATCATAATCCAGTCAAAATTTCAGAAGACGACGATATTCAAACACCTTTAAAAATTTCCTCCCAGCTACTTTTTTTTTCGAATTTCTTAGTGTTGAAGAAATCGTTGTTGAGATCGTTTAATTTATGTATTTCTATTATCCGCTTTTATTTTTATTTATTTATTTTTTTTTCCATTTTGTTCTTATCGGTTGTTTCTTTTTTTCTCGCTTCGTCATTATTTAATTTTCAAATTAACTAATTTTAAATAATTGCCGGATTCATCTGACGGGACTGTTGCCACGCATTGTTCGTAAAAGCGTCACTTAACAAGAAAAACAACATCGTCTCGGTGGAGAATATTAATAAGTCTATCGACAGGGATATTTCCATTAAACAATACTTTTAAAGCTCTACCGTCGTGCACCATTTCCGAATAAATCTGAAGGATAAATTGGTAGTTTTAGTGGAGAATTCGAGAAATAAAAACATAGCTCAGCTCCACCCGATGAGCTAAAATATTTTGTAAAGAATTTAGCGATTTTAATCAGAATTACTCGTTCACGAATTCCTCTTTTCTTGTAGCTAACCAGTTCTTGCTTTCCGACAACAACCTGTAAAGAACTCTTACAATGCGATCGTTATTATTTCGTTTCGGCACAGTTCGTGATATTACAACTGATCTGTTCATCGAGGGGAACTTTGCTTAAACTTCTCTTGTCAGGTGCCAATCGCGAATATCGGAAGGTTTACACGTATTTCTGAAAATTCTTCTGCACCGATTCCTATTATCAAAATTAAATTTTTACACTCAACCCTTGCGCCTTTTGTCAATTTCCATGATATCCGCCGGTCAAAGGCGAGCCAGATATTTGTAACTTCTTAAACTTTGTTATAATTGTCTCCGATTCAGCCAGTACAGTTCTTTACACGTCGGTGCGAACAACCGATCTGCTTTTGTTCAGTAGTAATTCTTCTTCTGAATGCTCAATCGCCAAACAAAATAACCCAGCTAGTAGTTTCTATTGGGTTCATTATGGCGAAAATCATTCTGCCCTCCACTCTTTCTGGCCGATATTTAAGGAGCAAGTAAAAATATATAAGATCACGAGTTTTCAAATTGTTTTGTTAAAATTCGAAGCTAAAAATATCAGTCAAGGTTCACCGACATTTCTAACACAATTTTCCCGCCTTCACAAAAACGAAACGGCAAAATTATTCCAGTAGCTTTTTCACTTTATGTATTAGACTACACTGCTGTAAATAATTACAATTTATCTCTAAAAATTAGTTAGTTCATTGGTACAAATTATTATTATTATTATTATTTTACTTTCTCATTATTCGATGTAGTGTCGTGTTGTACATGTGCAGATGTGAGAGCGCCAGTGTTTCTTACGAACGGTTTTATATCCTTGTTTTGTTTTTTTTTTACATTTTCATTTACTTTCCTTCGTTTCTACATGTTGTGCTTTTGACGGGGTAATAAAGAGATTAAATTACACGGGACTTTTTATTCTCTTGGTATTGTTTGCCTCCCTCGATTAGCTCGGTTCATACTATACAGGTATCCAAAGGCAAACAATTTTTCGATCGATGGGTGACGCTGCTCAAGTCTTTTTCTGTAGCGTTTTCCATATTTTACAATTACCTTCCGGTCATTTGGTTTTATATATTCGTATTTCCAAAACATCCGTATTGCTTGCTGCATTTGACTAAGTTAATACTACGCGGTCCATACGTAATGATTTGTTTGAGCGCGCAAACTTGGATTTAAAAACGTTTCTGTTTATTTACTTTTTACGTGATTTGTATTCAATTTGGACTGTGCGGACAGCTGCATCATAGTCATTCAGATTCCTTATTCATACTCTAGTAGTCGTTAAATGGGGCGAAGTTGAGACTTTGTTTGGTTTTTTTTCCCTTTTCGACTAAATTTAAAAAATTAATTTCAACGCCTCTGTTTACACTGAATCGTTTTGTTAAAAATTCTTTAATGATGGCTGCTTAGAATTGGTTAGAGAATTGTTTTCCGCTTTAATTTTAAATTTCGAATATTTCACTGCGAATTGCGTTTTATGATATGTCGAAGGCGCAATGAATTAACGCAACTTTTGAAATCTACATATAACGTAGATGTATTTACATGCACAATTTATATGATTTTTCAGAATTTTTTTTATATCAAATGGAACATACGAAAGTACCCTAATGACATTTCACGAATTTTCGAATAAATGGAATAGTTTTAGAAATTATTTATAATTACAATCTCTATTTTAATGTAGATGCATCAGTATTATTCTCATATATTCGTACGTAGTTAAAATTTACAATTATTAGTGTTAATATTTGTTTATTCTGTCGAAAGTATTTGTGAAATAGACGCTTGAAATTATAATGCCTACACGATTCACCGTATATTATATTAAATTAAAGGAAAACGACCCCGACCGCCTTGTCATATTCTCGCCCTTTAGACTCTTCATTATTCTCTGATTATTCCGCTAACTTATGTGTACGCCTTCTTTTATTCGTTTCTTTACTACTTTTTTTTTTATAATTCTTGTTTTTCCCTTTATTATGACGGGTCACCCCTCTTTTCGGCGGGAGCGCTTCGGTGCGGATTGTTTAGGTGATAGTGAGCGAAGAGTGTTTTTTTTTTTTTTTTTTTTTTTTTTTTTAGTGTTACACAGACCTTTTTACGAATTACCTACGGTGTTCTTCATATATCTTCCGCTAAACACTATCATTTGTGTCAGTGAGAAACCCGGGTTACCAGACTTCTAACAATATGTCAGTTTTCGCTGTGGGCGTGGTCCACCAGACTGTATCCAGTATAGTCCTGTCGGAAGTTTGTATGCCCATTTATCAATAAAAAAAATTTAACTGCTGTTCTCGTTGACATATCAGCTTCTGTTGACAAGGTTCATTTTCCCACACTCTTTGACATAACATTCTCGTTTAACATGTTTGTTCTTTTTCTTCTTCCTCTCATATGGCGTACAAGCATGTTAGCATTTTTGCTCAATTTATAATTCTATGTCGAGTCTCCGAATTCATAACAGAGTGGACGACGTCACTAAATAGAAATCTTGGAAATCCCCGTTAATTTTTTGTCACTCAAGTACTATTATATATTCAACAGTTTATCGCGGCTGGTTGCAATCGCAGGGATATTAATCACCACTTTGATTTCATGTTTTTCCATCTACCGTGTCCCGAGCAAGGCCTTTAATTATTTTGCCCGGATTATCTGTCGGCTTATATTCGTCTAGATTTGTCGACTCTCGCTGCTCCTTCCATTCTTGTTGACTATCGTAACTATCGCCTATTAATTTTCAACCATTAAGCATAAAGGGTTTTCTCGACCTGAGATGTTTAGTCTGATCCGTATACTGATATAACGGTAGGTCTGGTATTAGCTTATATTTTGACAATTCTTCCTTTCTTTGTCAACTTTTATCCTATTTTGCGATATTACTCAATATCAGCAGTTGCTGACTTAATTATATCTGTAATTAACCGCATTGTCTCATTCAACACGGTGTCTATCTTTTTTGTATGAATGATATTTAGCTCTATACAAGCGCTGCCTATTCTGCAGTGGAATAACAAGTTCTAGCGCAGATGTTGTTAGAGTACTTGCTATTGACGGTCCGCAATGGGCCGGATAGTATCTGGACGATGTCTTTTCTAGATGTTTTTCGTATGCAAGCAGTTCTATTCAACATATATTATATGTACATATGTATGTTAAATAGCCATCATCGTTTAATATGATTATCTTGTAAGTTTACTTGAAAATTCATCTTCGCCATTGTGCAGTCAGATGGCGGCACGTTCTTATAGTTTTAGAAGTATTTAATTTTAACCTCCAGAGGAAGAAGTGGTCACATGAAAATTTGAAATCACTTTCCAATATTATATTAGCTTTCCTGTTTCAGCTAGCTATTAGGTTGAAATAAATTCCCTAGCTTCAGTTGTTGACAAGTCATGGAAGTATAAATTAAACAATAATGACGTCGATATAGATCCCTGTGAAAGACCGCTATAAAGTCGGTACATCGGCGGATAAGTAACTGCGTTCGACACTGACACAGCCGCAACTGCCTCCTTTAACGATGTCTCTATCAGCTCATTTTCATGAACATTGATGTCAGTTAAAATCCTTAAAAAGTTCACTCCCGATTCGGCTTCATTAATAAACATTACAATTCTTCGAACGTTGATTATGGTTAAAAATTCTGGAGAATTGCGTCTGAATGCACTATTGACAGTTGGTGTAATTTGGAACTTATCAGGAATTGAACGAAAAACCTGATAGCATATAATTCAGAGAATAGAATAAAAAATAATTTCGGAAACAGTAACAACTCTTCGACATCAAACCAGCCAAAATATCTCTGTTTTTGAACTATGAACCGTACTAAATTTTACGTGACGTGAACAGTTTCATGTGGACAACTTCGTGCCACCCTTATTTACTAATGGCAACCAGTAATTATTATGCTAAACTCAAAAATTTTTTTGCGTGTAGTGAAGAAATGTTTACCTTTTTTTTTTTTATTTCATCTCAATCGATTCCGTTTAAGCAATCGTCATAAGTGGATCGCATTTTATTAATTTACGATAATCGTGAAAGCTGGCATCCCTGTTACTTCTGCTGAAGGCTAAAAAAGCAACAGGATAATTTTTTAATATTTCCTTGCATTCTTCAGATTAAATCGCAAGGCCGTATATGAATCGGTTTTAGGTAAAATTTATCACGAAGGAATTCTCAGATTTTTGGGACTCCGTAATTTTTATGTTTGATACTAATCATAAACGGTGAAATTTTTTCATCATATGTTACGAATGCAGGTCTTTACACAAACCAAGTAAAATAATTTGTGAAAACCTAGTTTAAGGGAATTTTAACAGTAAAATTTTCATAGTTCTCTAAAATTTACTTGAAGCATCATTTTCTACAATTCTTACATCTATGGATTTTCTATTTTTTTTCTAAAGCTACATGAGAAGCGATTTAACGAAAGAAAAAAGGTATGAGTGAAAATTCAACAGATATTAAAAAGAATATATATATATATATATATATATATATATATATATATACGAAGATGGAAATTACGCATTATTGGAGATAAATTAAAAAAACATTAAAATGGCAAGGATATTTCAATGTCAACAAAAAATGAATTCTAGTAACTATCAGACAATCGGCCAACGTTAGAGAAAATTACTTTATTGTTGCGAAACATGGCTAGAAAAATCAATTTATAAAACAATAAGCTACAAAGATGAAAAGAGCTAAAATATGGGAAAAACATTTTAAGCAACATGAGCAAGAGTAATATGTTTGTATACAATCTTGACAATTTTAAATGTATACATAAAGTAGATATTTTATTTTAAAACCCAATAGCTATGAAGCAAATTCCGTCACGCAAAGAACTAACTAAAATTTAAGGTTTCATTCTACTATTAATTATTTTCATAAACTTTTAAGACACCATATTGTTATGATTATCGTTTAGTTATTTTCTATTCTAATACAGTATAGTCAACTGTAACAAAAAATGTTTTAATTTTTTTTTGTCTACTTAAGTCGCTAATCGGGGGAAGGTTTTTCATCCCTATCCCTCTAATAGTTTTAGTATTATGAAAATTTAAAAAAATTAACATAGATGACCACTAACAACTGATTGTAAAAATGAATAATTACTGTCCTCTTTTCATTGCTCTTGCCCAGTTAAATTTAATAAAGGACAGAAAATTTGGTTAATTTTTGAATATTCACCACTAGCTTATAAAGAGAACTAAAGTTAGCTTCAGCCTATGGACATAAATTCTTGGTTAATTTTAACTTTTACTAGCAGATTAATGGTAATGTAGTCTAAGAAGGGCAAAGAGCTAAGGGTTAGTTTTGGCGTTCTAGGCACCATACTCAGGCTAATTTTGAAAATAGGGGCTGGATTACTAGACATATACGATAGGAGAATAAGATAGTGGGTCTTTTTTTTTTTTTCTACCCTAGGCGCGCTAGCGGCCTTGACACAACAACATGAAAAATTAAGAATTATAACTAAATAGCCAGGCGGTCAGAAATGGAAAAGACAAAGGACTGCAGCAACGGAATAACTGAAGGCAATGGGAAGGAAAGAATATAGGTAGCGTTAAAGGGAGTAGGAAGACCCAAAACTAAAAGTTGGGCATAAAGAAAGGAGCGTTCGTTAGAGAGTGCGGAACATTTGAATAGGATGTGACTTGAATCACAAATACAAGAAGGCTCAGAAGCGTGAAGAGAGCAGAAAGGAGAAGAGGCCAAAGCGAATTGAAAGCGAGAAGAGGGGAGTAGAGAATGATTGATTCTAAGCCTAGTTTTGGGAGCTAAACGGGTTAGATCTTAAACATTTATAACTGATTTTAAACTCTAGGACCGGAAACAGAGGTTATTTCTGAGCAACGGGCATCCAGATTGAGATAAGCTATCACAAATACCCACTCTATTTTTCAAGTAATTATGTATTGCAAGAATAATAATCTTAAAGATAAAATTAAAGAATTCCAAGCTATCACAAATAGGCTGGAACTTGAAATATCACCAGGAAAAACAAAAGGCACAATATATACAAGACATCGAATACTATCTAGTCCACTGATAAAACTGGCAGGAAACAGCATTAAGTTCAGCAATGAAAGTAAATACCCAGGCATGACCTTTGATAGTCGGTCTACTTGGGCTACTGAAATAAAAAATATACAAACAAAATGCGAAAATGGACTTAATATATTGCGGGTACTAAATGGAGTCAAATGGGGCTGCCATCCAAAGACTAATACAATGATATATAAATCATTAATAAGACCGCACATGGATTACGCAGCAATAACAATAACCACCGCCAGCAAAAGTCGAAAAAAAAATATACAAGCAGTACAAAATAAAGCATTCAGGTTAATAACAGGCGCATTTAAAACAACCCCCATTCATGTACTACATTACGAAACCGCAGAGATTACGACTGATTTAAGAACACAATACATAGCAGATAAATACAGGTTAAAAATCAAATCAAATCCAGGTCACCCCCTTAACAATAGGTTACTAATATTAACCGAACTTATTAACAATAATAATTACTGGACTAATAAAAGTATACCTGCTTTAGTCGATAGTAGACAGCGCCTAAAGGATATCGAACCATTCGAAAAATCGAAATCAAAGTATAAGGACATAGACTATTTCAATATGCTAGAAAATATCCACATAGATACAACAAATCGAATTTGAAAAAGTTTACCAGGAATATAATGAAAAAATATTACAAGACATAGTGGAAAAGAAATATCGCCTTTATGAACAGATTTATACTGATGGGTCATTAAATATAGAAAAAAGAGTTTGTTCCTGCGCAATATACAATAAAACTACAAATAAATATCGAACGTTCCGAATCCCCATGACAAACTCGTCATGTACAACTGAATTATACGCACTCTATCAAGCAATCGACAAATTCGTAAACACCGAAAATAGAAATCATAGTTTTCTGATATTAACCGATTCACTGAGCGCATTATATAAAATTATAAATGACACAACTGACAACAATATCGTTTGGAAAATAAAAAGGAAAATAGAATCTGCAAAAGTAAAATACAATAATCACGTAGTGCTAAAGTGGATACCAGGACATAGCGGAATAAAAGGGAATGAATTCGTGGATAACTTAACAAAAAAAGTTACCGAAAATCGGAGATGTGAACAAATTAAATATCACTGGACAGATTACGTACATACCGTTAAAAATATAGCAACAAATAAACAAAAAATCAATTTTGAACAGACTAGCATGAACAGTGGAAAATATTATTTCAATATACAAAAAGAGCAACAGATTAAGAACCCATGGTACCTTCAAGTGAACGAGAACCTACCTAGCAACTACATAAAGCAAATCATCCGGCTTAGAACAGGGCATACCAGAACAGCAGATCGTTTAAAAAAATTGAACATTATCGAATCGGATAAATGTCAGTACTGTAATAAAGACTATGAAGAAAATATTAACCACCTCCTATGGCAATGTGTTCAGTTCCAAAAACAACGAGAAGAACTTACAAATAGATTAACTCAAGTATATCACACGTTACCGATAAATACAGTAACTATACTCACAAATCCACTAGGCCAGGCAGGTAAACAACTTTATCAATACCTCAAAAAATGCAATATTGAAATTTAAGACTTGAATATTATATTACATGTTTAACATATAAACTGGCTAAAAGGTTAAAAGATAAACCAAGCCAAAAAAAAAAGAATTAACACCTATATATATATATATGTGTGTGTGTGTGTGTGTGTGTGTGTGTGTGTGTGTGTGTGTGTGTATGTATATATATATATATGTACATGTGTGTGCGTGTGTGTATGCACGCGCGCGTGTATATTGAGAGAGAGGGTTGTAAATTCTTAGGGAAAAAATATTAGAAATGTGAAAACACCAACTTAGAAGTGTAGTGTGAAATTTGGATCACCTAAAATCTGATAATGATAACCTTAGTCAGTGTAAGTTAATGTACTGACTTAAAATAAAAAATAGACTCGATAAGAAAAGAAAGTTAAAATTAAATTGAAAAAATAATTAAAAACTACTCGTTATATCGTTATTAAGAGTGCATGACTTGGGAATTAGTTTAAAATAGCCATGTAATCTGTACATAATTACAATATATCTCATAAAGAAACAAATACGATACAAAACTTAGCGAAAATGATCAAAGTAAGTTAATCTATTTATTTTTCGATGAAATTATTTATTTAGGCTGCCAGTTTTGATTAATAAATAGCCTAACGTGCTCCACTTCCTGCTTATGGCATACTGGTTTTAACCAAATTAGTGAGATAATTCAAGCCAGACTGATTCAATTAGGTCGATTGAAATTACATTTAAAATTACGCATATCTACTTCTACGCTGAATTAGTGCAGTCAAGTCTGACTAAATAAGTCAGATTTGTTCAATTTGTCAGTTACAACATGCTAAATTTTTCATTGATCAAAACAGTATTTTCCAAGGGCGTCACCAGCCGGTGAGCCAAGGGGGGGGGGGCAAGATGATAGAAAGAGGATATGAGTTATAGGAAAAATAAAATGTATGAGTTGTAAAAGCTTAATATTTTATTAAATAAGAATAAAATCTTAATTAAAAGATAATTTTCGTGGGTTTTTGGAAAATTGTTCTACTACTTTATTATAAAAGTCTTCCAAATTGTCCATGATTACGCGCCTATGAATATTCATCATCGCCAGTTGATTAAAAATTTTCAAGGTTCCAGGGAGGGCAGCTGCCCCCTGCCTCCCGCTGGCGACGCCAATGGTATTTTCATTTGATACTACGCTTATCGATATCGTATTCTACAAAGTTTTGATTGTTCCGTTATTTTATTGTTACGTATTCACGTGTTTTCTACAATAAACATTCCTTTGAAAAGTGAAGAAAAATAGATTTAGAAAAATTAACTTATTTAGTGATGTAAATTGAAGAAGTATTTAATTCAAAAACTGTCGAAACATTAAAATAAAGGTCGTGTAAGTAAAAATTTGTTTTTATCCTATTAATTCCGTAATAAAAATTAAATTAAAGATTTTTCTCTAAATAATTTTGAATTTAAAAAAAAAGGTAAGATTTACAAGTCCAAAGTGTAAAACAATAATTGAAATTTACAAATCAACAGAATTTAAACACTGGCAGAGAAACAATTTGTTAGATTATTGAAATTAATAATTAAATGAAATATTCTTTTCAAAAAGAAAACAGTTCTAAGTATTATATTTACATTACAGAAAAATTTCTAATTTTTGAATTCTTCGAAGTTTCTGAATACTACTTTTACTGATTGACGACCAAACTGGTGCTGCATATAACAGTTTTGTCAAAATGATTTGTTTATGAATAATAAGCTTGTTTAGAGATGTTAGATGCGATTTCCTATTAAAGTAGGGGTTAGGCAGCAAAGCTTTTGCTGAGCTTTTATAACTTTATTCTTAATAAGTCTCGTGAACGTTAATCTTTTATCAAGTGTTAGACCTAGGTATTGGATTTCGTTCTTCCATTTTACACGACTATTCTGGATATCTATTTGTTTTCGTATACATGATCGTCTTCTAGTAAATAAAATAGCTTCTGGTTTTATTATCATTTATTTTAATTGCTACTTTTTAAAGTATTTTATTATCGTATTTGCCGCTGTATGAAAACTATTTGCAATTGTGTCTGTTTTGTAAGATGTCGCTGGTGTCGTAGTATCATCTCCATATAGGTATGTTTTAGCCCCTTTCATTTCGGGTATGTCACTTTAGAATACCATAAATAAATATGGTTCTAAAATGCTCCCTTGCGGTACACCAGCAGTTATATACTCCATGGGTGACTTATAATCGTTTATTTTAACATAAAATTTTCTATTTAGTAAATATGATTTTAATAATCCCGCACGATACTTAAGCTTAACTAGTTTAAATATTATACCTTCGCTTCATTTAGTGTCAAACGCTTTTTCGATATCAATTAATAAAGCACCTGTATGTTTATTTAAATTAAAACGGTCAGTAATTTTGTCACAGATTTCAGTTAATTGAATGGTTGTACTTAATTTAGGTCGGAAGCCAAATTGATTATCAGATATTATATTATTTTTATCACTTAATCTAATCAGTATAATTTTCTGGAATAGTTTACTTAAATTACTTAATAAGCTAATGGGAAGAATGTTGCCAAAGGAGCATCTTTACCAGGCTTAAGTACAGGTATTATCTGCGAGATTTTCCATTTTAGTGGGAAATAACTTAATCTAAAACACGAACTGAAAATGCACACAGTAGCCATTATCGCTTTAGTTGGTAAGTTTTAAACCATTTTGATGCTAACTCATGTCCTACAGAATTTTTATTATTTAAATTTTTTATGAGCTTGACAACTTCCTTAAGGCCAGTTGCCTGATTATTCATTGTATTGTTTGTTACAGTACTTATTGATTGTTCTTTTGATGTTTCTAACACGATTGCGAGTAGATAATCTTTGATTTTGTCTTTGTATCCTACTGAAATCGCTAGAATTTTTGCCTTATTTTCAGGATCATATGCATAATCGTTGTTTGTATTCGGTATTTTCATTGGCGATAGTTCAGTATGATTTTTACAAAAATATTTATTTAACTTCCATAAAGAATTATCTTTAGATGTTAAATTTTTTAGAAATGTATTCCACTGGTTGTTTCGATCTATTCTTAATTTGTTTCTAGCTAGCTTACACAGATGATTGTATATTAATTTTATATAAGGCTGATTTGTTATTTCCTTTTTGGACGTTTTTCCTAAGACGGGTTTTAATTTTAATTAAGCTTATTGTTTTGTTTTTTTTAGATTACCCGGATTATTTTATTTGAGGATTTAAGTGGAATACGATTTGTTGCCGCCGACAATGGTACACAGTTGAGGTGTCCAATATATTGAAGGTATTCTTATACGCGTCCGTAAGTCTTTCCATTTTGCTTCGCTATAATTTAATATCATCAACAAGGGTTAATTATACTTGATGATTTATTGTAAAAGCGATTGGATTATGATCAGAGGATAGGTTTTCTATAGACTTCGGAGGTGTAAATTTATTAAAATTTTTCGTAATAACTCTATGTCAAGAACGCTCGGTTTATTTTCGACGTTTCTAGAAAAAAATGTTGACCCTAGCGGGAAATTAATTTGTAAGTCATTTGCTGTCGCGTTACGTTTAGTAGAATTTTTCCTGCCATATTAGAATTGAAATTATTGCAGGCAGCGTGTTTCGCATTTAGATCTCACATAATTAAAACTTGTAAATTAGTATTTAGTAACTGCTTAAGTTTATTTTGAAGATTTTTTGGTTTTGTTCTATATACTGCAAAAATATGAAGTGGTACTTTATCTATTTTGACCCCGCTACGCCTAATAATTGAATTTGATTTGTGCTTGCTATTGGAAGCAGCAAACAAGTTAAATCTTTTCGTACAAGTAGAGCTACTCCGCCTCTATTATTTTCAAAATCCAATCGAAATATTTTAAAATTTAGGATTTTAATGTTTATTCTCTGGTCAATTTTTGTTTTTCAGAAATACCTGTGCTATATGTACATTGTTTTTGTTTAGAAACAATTCCAGTTCTAACTGTTTGCATTTTAGTGAATATGTGTTTTCGATGCACATACATTTATGCTGTTATACATATTTAGTCATTATTTTCAATTATAGTTTTGAACGCTATAGTGGTTATAGTAGATAAATCGGAATTTTTAGAGTTCCGTATTCTATAAAGAATACGCTTTGCATAATTCATAATTTTACTTAAGCCCTATTTCTTTGCATATTGAAATTATACAAGATAAATTTAAAATAGAGTGGTTATCGAATTTGTTTTTTCGACTTTTAACGATACTAGCGTAACCTTTCATTATTTATACTAGCATTATTTTTAATATTTCCCTTTTATATTTTTATTTATATGATTTCCTTTATTTATGTTAGTGTTATTTGTATTTCGATTTTCCTTCGATTGTAAAATATTTTGAATACACGGCATCTTTTACAATTTTCTATGTGATTGCCGAGGCAATTTATGCACTTAATGTTTGTATTTTTACAGTCTTTATGTGAGTTTTTATCCCCGCATCTAGGACATTTAGGAACCAGTGTTATCTTGTATTTAATTTCAGAACTTATACTTATAACAATACTCGCATAGATGTCGCTAAACAAATAAATCAACAATCTTCAGTGTTTTTTTTATTTCACCTTATTTTTCAAGTGACATCAAAAACCATCTCTATTTGATTACACAATGCAAATTTTCTTCACTGCATCGTGCAATCTGAGTAACTGAAATAAAAAAGGAAAAATATTTTCGGAACACTCGAAAAAATGGCAATAGAAATTATCTTGCTTTTATTTTTATTGTCTTTTTTTTTTGTTGTTTTTTTTGCGTTCAATATGAAATTTAAAATTCGCTTTTTAATTAAAATCAGGTGATAAGAAAAAGGCGTAAGCCTTTATCTTCAAATTGCTACACAAACGTTATCAAAAAGAAAAGATTCGAAATAACTGTTACGAAGATACAAATAAAGAAGGGAAAAAATGTGTATACCTTTCTTTTACAGATCTTTTTTAAAACGGATTTCCAATCTGATCATTTTACCGTTTTTAATTACTTTCTTCATTTTATTTGATTTTTTCTTTTATTTATTCATTTATTTCAAACCAGTTATGCGACTTCCATAATTCTCGAAACGGTAAATTTTATTCAGAGAATTTTATTCTATTACTGATATTTTCTGTTGATCGCGTTTGCCAGTGTGATTTAACAAAAAACATTCATTTGGGTTAAATGCTGAGTAATCATTTTTTAGCAGTTCCGGTTTCGAGTAATACCGATGGGGAGGATCGAGGTGTCTGAGAATTTTAAAAGAAAGAGAATTGTAGTTTGAACTTTTTAACAAAATGTAGACTACGAATGTCATGTTCTGACGATAGGTGTCGCTAGTTTTGGGCCAAAACGTTATCTAACAGTCGAAATGTAATCGATATTCATAAAAAAAGTATAGTTCGAATAGTGCAGTGTAACGCGAACTGTGAATATAAATAGGTAAAAATAACGTTTTACAATGAGTGTAATAAAAATACGTAAATACGCTATGAAGTCAAATGAAACGTAATTTTAAAGCATAGCCGCCTCACCGCATCGTACGGAGCGTCATGCAGTTGATTCGGGTTTATAAAATGAACGATTTTTACTTTATTAAGAGTGAGACAGTGTAGCTGGAAATTTTTAAGCTCAAAATTATAAAAGGAAATTAAAGTTTTAAAATTTAAAAAAAGAAAAAAAATAGTCGTCGTATTTATATAAAAAATTAATTTAAATAAACTCAACTTTTACCTGTTATGACCGTAAAGCCACCGGCATAAAATCAGAATCTCACGTCGGATTACAATTTTAACTGTGTAGGAAAAAATTAACGTGCGATTAATAATAATCACGTGACCGATGTAATATGCTGGTCTAGTTAAGTGGCTCTGCGTCTCCGAAATTAGCGAATAAACCATTTTAAGATATTAGAGTCGATATTTCAGCTATTTTATGAACATTTGTGATTTTGAGTGAAAAAAGGACGATGCACTTCCATTCCGTTTAGACTTATTCTTTGTATATAATCATTAAATCTAGAAATGAAACTTCAGTTAAAATTAATATAAATCGCTATAAGTTCATTTTTAAGTTCTGAGTTAAAGTTATGCCCGTATTTTTAAACTCAGTCGCTCAATGCCCAATTGCAACAAAGAAACAAAGTATTCTTCTGCAGTATGAAAGGGCAAGTTGCTCGTTTCTTGAGTCAAGCTTGTATATTAACGAGTTCCGTGTCTTGTTTTTATGCTGTTCAGCGTTTTACATTCGTTTTTGCATACTCGGAAGCTCTTTGCGCGGATTGTGCAAAATTCTTTGTGTCGTTATTGTTCGCTTCTTACGATATTTTCTAACGACCATTTCGGAAAGGGCAGTTCGTTTCTTGAGTCCTACTTGAACATTAAGGAGTTCCCTTGTTTTTATCCTGTTCAACGTTTTACATTCGTTTTTGCATACTTGAATTTTCCACTTTTCTAGAATATCAACTGAAATTTACTCGTAATCCAGATTCTTTAGAGGTCACCGCGGAGATGTACTATTTATTTATTTACAAACAGGAAGATTTTATAATGTTGGTTGAATTTTCAGCGCATTTTCGCAGCCTATATTTTGGTGCTCAGCTGTGTTACCGGTGGGCGGATGCTAATTTAAGCAAGCTGTGAAATATTCAGTAAGACTCGTTTAAAGTCCCATTAATAGTTTTCTTTCCGTAAGTGATTTCGAAAACATGTTACCTTAATAACATAAAAAGTGAACGAATATACAAAACATTCCTACGCTAATTCAGGTATCGCGAAACCGTAACAACTACCGTAACGGTCTCTCCAATATTCGATAGTCGGATATGGAAATAGAAGATTGCACTATTCGTTCCAGCAGTATTCTAAAGTGTTAAAAGCACCGGCATCCATACAGAAGTTTTCAGTGCCTTTACCTTCGCGCCACCGAAACTTTTATTACATTTATCCGATTAGAAAAATGACTTACGGCAGACACCGTGCTTTACGAAAATTCGTTTATTTATAACGCTCAACGTTTCGGCCGGCTTACACTGACCATCATCAGAAGCGAACGGTATCTGCCGTAAATCATTTTTCTAATCATATCCGCCATGAAAGTCTAAGATGTTTAAAATTAGATTTATCCGAGCTTTTAGCTTTTTAGAATATGCACTCCGGTACCGAGATACTTGCTAGAAATTTAGAATCTTTAAGGCATACTGAATTAAACGATCGCTAAAAGGGAAAAAGTTCGGTTTTTATCAAATTGGTACAAAAATGAAACTTTTAGGAATATTAATCGATTATCGTGTACTTCATTCGGAAATCATCGCTTGCGCTTCCACATTTCCTATCGAGAAATTGAGATTTACTTAATAAAATTTTTAAAATTAACATAAGAAATTCTTTCAAATGAAGGGAAAACATTTTTAACTTTTTTCGTGTTTGCCACAATATGGTGGATGCAGTTTTTTGAGTTGCTCTGATTGGCGAAGTAATTTTTTTTAATTTAACCTTTTCGCAGTTTCACGTGTAATGAACTTCGACTTTGTTAGTCTTAATTCGGGTCACTATGATATCGGAACCCTGGAAATCCCGTCGCTTATCTTCCTCCTCTGTTACCACCGGCATTTAAATGGACGAATTTTACGAGAAAATTAGAAAATTCCAAAATATTATGTAATTGCGATTGTTTAAATCGTTTAAGCGACCGACGAAATTTCGCACGATAACTGAATTGGATTTATTAAAATTTCTGCATTATTTCAACTTCTTTAAACGGCTTGTGTGTATTTTAAATATCTAATAGCAGAATTCCTACGCAAAGAAGAAAAATTCTCGTCTTTATTTTTTCACCTACAGCTGTCAACATTAATATTCGGACACGAGTAAAGTTCAATAATTTACCTGAAATAAAGCAATGTTCCAGTACGATTTTCGAACGAAATATGTTCGCTGTAGTAATGCCTAAGCGGAAACACCCGATAAAAGAAATTTTACATTACCGAAAAACTCATCATTTAAAGGTACACAAAAATGAATTCGGACATCTATATCTCATAATGTGTCATCTTTCACGAAGATGACTCATTTATGTGATCATTTATCTGTCATCAGGTGACTCATACCTGTACGCGAAGGCTTTTACGTAATCGCTCGTCACACTAGGTGCGTCACGATTAAAAATGTCGCGAAAAGGTAAAAATACGAGCTTCGAAGTGCAAAAATTAACTAATTTTAATCGCGCAAAAGGCGAAGGCCTTATCGTGAAATCGCGAAATTGTTGAATGTCAAAAAAAGTACACAGCATACACGATAGTTGTCGAAGATTCGATCTTAAAAATAGGTTAGATTTTACTCCTCAGAAAGGACGACCACGTGTAAATTGTGACACACCGCGGGACGAGCGATTTATAATGAAGAAAATAAAGAAAAATCCTACAATTCACGTATCGAAATTCGGAGTTCCTCCAACACTTTCAATTGAAAGTTCATCCGCAAACCATCCGTCCAATCATTGAAAAGAAGAACGGTTACAATTCGACGAAAAACCTCTCTGATAAAGGGAACGTAATCGAAAAAGAAACGTTTAAATTTCGCTAAAGAAAACCAATAGCGCCGCCATTTTAATTATTGGGATATTCACGGATGAAAGTAAATCCTTAATGTTCTCGGTAGTGACGGACGTTCGAAAGTGTGTGGCGAAAATCAAAAGAAGAATTGGAAAAACGTAATTTAAACGCTACACAGTTAAAAACACAGAGAAGCAAAAGTGTGATGGTTTGGGGGTGTTACGCAGCCTCAGCAGGAGTGGCGAATTTGGAATTTATCGATGGCAACATGAATGCCGAAATGTGTGTTAACGTTTTAAATAGAAAAATTTAAAAGCAAACGCCGCCAATTAAGGGCTGCTCGAAAAGCGTTTTAGTTTTTATCAAGACAATGGCCCCAAACATAAATATCATGGGGCTATCTCGCAGTTGAGGTTGCTTTACAACTGGCCAAAAGTGATTGAAATTCCCACACACAGTCACATGAACGCTGTAGAAAACTTGTGGGAAATATCGGATATCGAAAAGTACGTGAAAATGAAATTTCTAACCGAAAGGAGCTGAAAGAAGAGGTGTTGCTTCGCGAATGGAAAAATATTTCACCGGGGCTACAACTGCTAAACTGGTTGAGTCGATGCCGCGAAGAGTGTCTGCCGTAATAGAGCAAAAAGGTGTTTACCTACCAAGTATTCACTTTTTTTTTGTTTTTCAAATTTTAAATGGCTTTTTTTTTTAGCTTCCTTTTCGAAAAGTCAGAATGTTTTTGTTACCTTTTTAAATCGCAATGTTTTAAGTTTTTTTTGAGTTTTATGAAGTTAAAATGAGTATTTTTAAAAAATTTTTGGGCATTTCTTCTTGGTAATAGATACTACAAATATATTTCGTCGTTGTTACTTGTTCAAAAATTATATTCGAATGTAATTTTTTTCACGTTTATTATTAAATTTTACGTGTGTCCGAATATTAATGTTGATCACTGCATATTAATAAATGTTGAACTAACGAAAAGTTGTTAAACCCGCAGTGGTTAAAGAAATACCAAATACCATTTCGATCAGATTTAAAAAATAGCGATTCCTCCCCGGGAAAATATACGTAACAAATAAAGAGTAAAATATTTTCATGGTATGAATTGAGCTTTTTAAAACGCTGCAGGTATGAAATAAAGTGCAAGAGCTGAATCTCTTTCATTAATTGATAATTCTTTCGGTGGAGTTTGTGGGAGAGAGATCTGCGTGAGGTATTTTCCGTGCACTCTTTTTATAAGAAATCGTTTCAAGCCATTTTTTAATAATACGTTTTGTTTTCGGTGACGTTTACTTTTATCTTATATACAACTGATTATCGAATTTTTCGCATTTTTATATTATTTTACACTATTTACAGTGCTGCGTACACTATTTGTTTAATTTGTAGGTATATTTAAATTTTATTAGAATATTTCCTTTACTATTTTTAATATCGTTTATACTAGCAAATTTAATCTTATCGATTATGTCGGAGTGTTTTTGTATACATACATGTTTGTATTCTTGTTTCCTCTTTTGTTTTCGTTATTTTTCTTCTTTAATTTCCTGAATTATGATTTTGTTCGCTCGCCCCAGAACCACCTTTCCCGGGTGATACAGACTTCGATTACAATCGCATCATTTAAAAACTTCTGGTAATTTCTTCTTTTTTCCTTCTATAAACGGTAATAATATTTCAATGATACACACTTACCACATTATAAACGTAACATCATATTTTCATTTTTGTTACGCGTGCATCACGCGACAGGACAGATGATGGGAATCTTTCATTGTTTAGCTCAAAACAACACCGCTATAAATTATAAAGAACTATTGCAATTAAGTCTCTCGCATCAATCTGCCATTATTAATTCTAATATTATGAAACTAAATAGCGAGTTGTTCCCGGATCTATTATAATGTATTTATTTTGGCTAATTCACGTAAATCATACTGCAGCCGAATTAACAGGAACTCGTATAAATGAAAAGATATCGCTCAACTACCGCATAAACGATCAAAAACTTTTGTAGTCCCAGAAATTTTTGTATTTTATATGCAATCGAAACATAACTTATTTTGTAACAGTTGTATTATACAAGTTGAAAGATTCATGACACATCAGATTAGTTAGCAGCAGGTACAGCTTCAAAAGAATATATATACAAAATCATACGCTATAAATAGGGTGTGTCAAAAATAGGATAACACTTTTTGCAATTTAATTATGATACATGTTACCTTGATTTTGACACACCCTGTATAATTGGAACATTCCGCACACACACATGTATGGTGTATATGAAGAGATCGGTATTTTAAACTTTTCAACAGCTTAAGGAAAATGTTCCAAATATATGGGTAACGCGAGTATTAGGGAACTTTCAAGATGTCTAAATAGATGACTTGAAAGGAGACTCTTTGTACGACAACGTTGGTTTGGCATGAATGTCTTCATTGGATGAGTAAAACGAATGTTTAAAAATCAAATGGAGTTTTAAATCCAAAATTTAATTGTTTACGGCTTAATTTTATATACGGAGTATCTATTGTTGTTTATAAATGATATTACCAGACAAATGTACATTATATTTTTAGGTGTAGGATTAAATCAGTATCGTTATCAATGATGGTCGATCAGTGCGGGGAATGTTAAAAAAAAAGGAAGGAAAGAAAGTCGTATTAGAAACAATACAGGCTTCAAGATGTACTATAAAAATTCAACAAAAAGTCGCTAAAAAGAAAAAAAAATTACAGAATGAGGAGATATTATATATTTTATACGGTGAAATATACCTTTAAAAGTGATACATATTAGGATTGCTAATCTTAAACACTAATCATACCTTAATTAATCAGTACACCGATGTATGTGGTTGTATGTATATATGATAGTAATGAATTGTTTCACTCCTAGTCCTTGCACCTTTAAACACAAATTTCTGAAATAAACAACTTATTATATTAAAAAAAAAAAAATCTGAGCGATGATGCGGAAGAACCAATGTGTTGCTACTTTTAGTACCGTATAGTGTTGGAAATTTGTTTAATACTATAATGTTCCAATTCTACCAGTGTTGAGTTTGTAAATGCTCTGTGACGGTTTCAAAGTCGTCATCTTTATTCGAATCTACATTTCCGTATGATAAGTAACATTATTAATGCTTTAATAGCGTTCATCGTCGGGGCTAAGGCAGGAACTCTGAGGAAGCCCACGATAGACGCATCTGAAGGTGGAAAGAGAAAGAGAAGATAGATAAAGAGTTCTATGTTGAAAAATGTTAAGTATAAGAGTGATAAAAACTGGAGGAAAATTAAGAGAGTGGAGTTTGGAGTCCAGAGAGGGAAGATACACATTATCAAATGCAGAGCAGACATCGACGAAAGAAGCGACAATAAATTTCTTCGGTAGGAAAGATTTATAGATATCTCCAAGGAAGTGACTGATGTAATTTACCGGGCCAAGCCCAGGGCGAAAACCGAACATATTTGAAGGGACTAGATTATTATGCTCAAGTCACCAGACGAGACGGTTGTTTATTAAGCCTTCAAAGAGTTTGCGCAGACACGAGGCTAGGGAGATAGGATGTAAAGAACCCTGATTTTTTTTTTTTTTAGGAATTGGCATGACGATAAAATCGTTCCTAGACTAAGGAGTAAAACCAGAAAGTAGGAAAGAGTTGAAAATATTCAGAAGGGAGAGCAGAGAAGAAGGAGAGATTTTTTTAAGAATAAGAAAAGAAAGGCCGTCCAAGCCAGGAGCAGAAGGAGATGATTTGTTAAGGACAGACAAGAGTTCCTCATAGCGGAAAGGAGAAGATAGAAAATGAGGTTCTGAGGTATTCGTTAAAGAATGTTCGATTCCTCGAAAGTAGAGTCCGAAATAATGAGGAATTGGGAAAGATCGCTTAAAGAGGAAATATAAGAGATAGCCTGAAGGATGGCGATCGACTCGGCAGAAAAAATAGAGCAAAAGGAAGGAAGCCGGAAGGACTCAGAATGTTGAAGCGACGGAGCAGTAAACGCACCACCCACGCTGTCCTCGCTCTTGGAACCGTCAGTAAAGATCAATACATGAGCAGGAAAAGAGGAATTCAACAAATGAAGAAATTCATTGTTGACCGCACCGTGAGAGGAGGAATTGGCTCGAAGTGGGAGAGAGGAAAATTTGATAGGCTGCCATAGGCTATTGAAGTCATGAAAGAAGTACGGGAGAGTGTTGTAGGAAAGGACAACAGGAGAAAAATTAGAAAGGCGGGTAGCAATGAGCGACAGGATTGGGATTTTATGAGGAGAAAAACGCCAGCAGTTTTTGATATATAGATAGGAGGAAATAAGTTTGGACGAGTAGATGGGAAGCCGTTTAATTAAGAAGCGATACCCAAGCTGAGAACGGCGAATAAACAGTGGTTGGGCAACCGACTCTGATAGAACTGCGGGAATGGGGGAGGATTTCAAGGCTCCAATGCACAAACGGAGGCAGGAGTTCTGGATCGCGTCGAGTTTAGTGAGGAGAGACTTGGAGGAATTACCGTAGATAAAGGAACAATAGTCGAGCTTGGACCGAATGATGGCTTTGAAAAGAATTAGAAGGATAAACGGATCGCCTCCCCATCTGAGGGTAGAGAGAGATTTAAGGAGATTAAGTCTTTTAAGACAGGATTTATAGAGAAAATTAATGTGCTCATGGAATGTGAGGCGGCTATTTAAAAAAAGGCCAAGATAGCATATGGAATTGACAACGGGGATAGGAATACCAGATACAGTGATGCTAGTTAGAGCTCGATTAAAGGGTCAGAGAGAAAAAATGATACAAGACGACTGTTAGTAGGAGAGAGAGAGAGAGGTGAAGACGAGAAAGGGAATTATTAAGAATAGACAGGGAATTATTTAACTCATCAATAGCGACGGACAGTTTGTCACAGGTGGAATAGACCAAAATGTCGTCAGCGAAGAGGAGGGAGAAAGAATAAATAGGAAGAGAAGCGATATCAAAAGAGTAGATATTAAAAAGTGTAGGACTCAGACAGGAACCCTGTGGGAGCCCACGATAAACGCATCCGGAGGAGGAAAGGGAGGGAGAAGAAATAAAGAGAGTTCTGTTCTGGAAGAGGTTGAGTATGAGAATGACGACGACGGGAGGGAGTTTAAGAGAAAAAAGTTTGGAACCCAAAGCGGGAAGATGCACATTATCAAAGGCAGAAGAGACGTCCACAAAGGAGGCTATTGTGAATTTTTTTGTTAGGAAAGACTTATAGACATCTGAAAGGAAATAACTAATACAGTCAACCGGCCCAAGCCCAGGACGAAAACCAAACATATTAGGAGGGAATAGATTATTGTGCTCCAGCCACCACACGAGGCGATTGTTGATCAAACCTTCAAAGAGTTTGCGCAGGCAGGAAGCCAGGGAAGTGACACGGAAAGAACACTGATTTCTTTTAGGAATAGGAACGACAATAAAGTCGTTCCAGGATTTTGGAGTAGAGCCAGAAAGGAGAAAATAATTAAATATATGGAGAAGGAAAAGCAGCGCAGCGGGAGAGAGATTTTTAAAAATAAGGAACGAAAAACCGTCCCGGCCAGGAGCAGACAAGGTGGATTTATTAAGAATGGATGCAAGCTCCTCGTAACGGAAAGGAGAAGACAGGAAGTGAGGTTCAGAGTCTACAGGAAGAGAAGGAAGAACAGTTTCTTCAAAAGAAGGGACATAGGCGGGAGCAATAGAATCTAAGAAGGACTCCAGCTGGGATTTGGAAGGGTGGAAGTGGCGAGGGCGCTCAGAAAAGGGTGATCTGAACGCCTTAGCTATTTTCCAGATCTGGGAGAAAGGCGTATCTCTGGAGAAGGAGGAACAGAAAGACTTCCAAGAATTCTTTTTGGCAGACTTCAGGATAAAACGAACTTTTGCATTAGCTTCTTTGTGGGCTAGGAAGTTGGACATAGAGGAATGAGAGCGGAAGGCTTTGAAGGTGGTAGAACTTTTTTGGAACGCTGCTTTACACTCTTCGTTCCACCAGAGTGAGGAGGCATACGAAGAAGAGCGACTGCGCGTGCTAGTAATAGGAGGAGAAGATGCGGAAAGAGCAGAATTTAGCGTTTGATTGAAGAAATCGTAACGGAAGATTGGATTAGGAACATCAGAAAAAGAAGGGAGAGAGGAATCCACCAAGGAACGAAATTTAGCCCAATCAGTTTTAGAAAGAAGCCAACAGGGAGATTGAAGGGGCTTGAAAGACTTGGGAGGGAGCACGTCATTAAGAGTGAGCAGAGTGGGGACATGATCGCTGCCAAGAGTGCCGTCGAGAGTCCTCCAGGAGCATAAGAGACCAAGATTGGGAGAAGAAAGGAGAGATCAACTGAACTAAAGGAAGAAGGTTGCTTGAAGAGGGTAGGAGACCGATCATTAAGTAGAAAAAGATCATGATCCAAGATAAGATTTTCAAGAATCGAACCATTAGGATTATTCCCAGGGCAGCCCCAAAGAGGAGATTGAGCATTCCAGTCGCCTCCAATGATGAATGGACCAGACAACGATGAAAGAAATGAGATAAGAGGAAGATTAGAGAGGCTGGAGTTAGGAGGGTTATAAATGCAAGCAATATGTAAAGGATGCGGAAGAAGATTCAAAAGAGAAATGTGAACCATGTTAGGAAGATTGGGATAGGGAGGAGGAAGACAAGGGATATCGTGCGATAGGTAGGATAGATCGTATCTAATGAGAATGGCGACGCCACCGTGTAAACATCAACACGATCTGACCGAACTAACGAATAGCCTTTGAAATGTAGAGACAAGGAGGATTTGAGCCAAGTTTCGGATAACAACGCCACATGAATATTATAGAGGTCTAATAAACCCTCTAAACTTAATTTGTTAGCTTGTAAGCTACGGCAATTCCACTGCAGGATGTTCAAAGCATGAGCACGCGACATGCTATCTATAATACATGAAAATTAGAATAGGGTAGAAAATGAAGGGAAGGACGAGAGTAGCTATAAAAGAAGAAAGAAAGGTTAGTAAATGAGAAGCGAGCACATAGGTGCACTTCCAACTTGAGGAGAAGAAAGGAAGAACAAGGAAATTGAAGACGAAAGAGGTCCTGCCCACCCCAATATGCGAGCCAATTTGCCGGACCTTTTCTATTCGTATCAATTTGGTATAATTCAAAGCGCAGAGAGGAGTACCTGCACGAACATGGCTGACCACCAGTTTGTAGGCCTCCCCCCTAAAGGGACAATTATACCTGAATATGAACAAATTAAATGACACGAGCACAGAAGCATGTCTAGTGTTCCTGAAGCATAAGTAAGGCGTTATCCTTGGCTAACAGGGAGAAAAAGGGAGAGGGAGATAAAAGTAGATAGGAAACCTGCGTTCTAGGAGATTACCCAATCAGGAGCCAGTATTTAGTCACGTGACCACGCCCCTTTTTACTCAACTAATCAAGAGTCAATACTTAATCATATGATCACACTCTTTTCACATTATTCATCACTGCACCACTATGTTCTACCCCAATTACACTCTTCTGCTCACCACATCTTCACTGCTACAAACCTAAATCCATATATCTCAATGTCTATCACACCCCAAATCAACCACATGCTTTCTCTGGAAGTACCTGCATATGGACTCCCTCACTCAGTAACACCACTCGACCAAAACATGGATTAGGGGATAGGCTTTAACCAGCCACCTTTACAATTTAATCACATGCTTTCTCTCATGGACTCCCTTACTCACTAACATCACTCAACCAAAACATGGATTAGGGGAAAGGCTTTAACTAGTCACCTTTAAATTTTTTTTCTAACCCCTACTAAGTTGCTTCTTACACAGGTATGCTTTTATGTGTGCTGATGATATATTTACGATCGTCTAACTGTTGTAATAATTTATGCTAACTGATACTAGTTATTTATCATTATGTATGCTTGGAGAAAATGTTTTACTATTGACTACCCACCATTAACTCTTTTAACCCCAATACCAATTCTACAATTTTTGTGTGATGTTTATATGTGCGTTGATGATGCATTTACTACTGCCAAACCAATGTAATAATTTGCTAACATGATTGTGTGTTTCTATGTGTGTTGATGATATATTTATGATTACCTAACCAGTGTAATAATTTGTGCTATCCAATACTAGCTGCTCATGTTTGTGTATGCTTTGAGCAAATGTTTCACTGGTGACTAGACATTCTTAAACTTTTCTAACCCCATACTAAATCTGTTGTTTACATGTGTATGCTTTGGAAAGTGCTTTATTATAAACTACCCAATGCTAATACAACTTGCTAACCCAATATTATTACACCTACCACACTTGTTCCAACAAATATGTCTCCAAGAATGATTTAATATGATGATTAATTGAAATTAGAATAATTTTTGCTACCAATGCTTGTTTGCTTGTATGTAATTTGATGTATTTCTAACCAAAATAATTGTAATGGCAACATATATGTGGGGATATATCTCAGCTTAGAGATTTTTTTCTTAGGTAACCATGTACATGTACGTGTACAAGCAATATCTACACCCCCAAAATTATTAATCATAACAGATACAACCCAGCTAATATATACCAGTTTAGTATAGATTAAAATTAGAAAATCAAACCAACTGCATGAATCAAAGATGATGAAGCACACATTTTATCTCTCGCCCCCAAATTTTATTATTTGACAGATATAATTGCACTCCCAGGAATTCCATAATACACATACTCCCAACCAAACAACACCCCATCTCAATAACTCACCTAAGCTGCTGCACTACCACTTGCTATACAAACACTAGGCCAAAAGCCTAATAATTTTTCTACAACATGACTCCAAACATCATAAACAGGAATTAAGATAAATATTATATCATAGAAAGAAGCGCTCAATTTAAACTAAAAGCACTCCATTCATACAAATTACTCCATTTAGGGGCAAAATACCCACATTTTAATACAAAACACCAAATTTTAAAGGAAAAAGACCATTTTACACAAAATATCCTCATTTTAGACACAAAAACAACAATTTTATGGTAAAATATAACAATTTAGTATAAATGGTACTATTTTAGGTAGAAAGCTCCAAATTTTAATGAAAAATGCACCATCCTAGGGAAAAGTATTAAATTTTTACTACATACACACTATTTAATTAGAAATAACATCACCTCTATACACTATGACTAAATACAAAATATTTTAAGCTCCCACACATTCTTAGATCTAACAAATTAAAGAAATAAATACAATTGTTAATACAAAATTTATTACACAATAAAAACAAAATATACATTGGCTAATATTACACTTAATAATAATACATAGCTCCATATAATCATGCAATATACATATTCTTATCTAATATAAATGCTCTTAGTTCAGCTAAAACAACATTAAACTTTCTATGGAATTTATTATACATTGAGTTTCCATAAGCTATTGTATCTACATTATTACTACATATTATTCTTTTATCATCACTACCACTTAATACCACTTTATTCTGCTCCAAGGTATACAGTATATGTTTATGACTTTGAATATTATAATATGTCTTATAATTATCGCTTAATTTACCACACACACCATTCACACAATTATAATAATCAATAAAATTAAGCTCTTTCTTAATTATAGAAGACTGTACACCTTTACATTTTTTAATTTCTCTATTATCTATAATACTTATAGAATACATTTTTGGGCACAATCCAACAAATTCACTAATTGGAATACTATTTAATTCATCCTTAAATACACCAAGTTTCTTTTTATTTTCTAGTGAATAGCATGGATGACTTTCAGGATAATCACTTGTATCAAAATATTGAGCATTATCTTTAATGTCTTTATAAAAATCAAATGTTTTAAGTTCATAAATAAGTGAATCAGTATCACAATATAAAAGATTAATATTCTTATACATTTTACACATTACATTATAATGAAAATCAAACATTTTTACTTTGCTAATATCTAAAATAGACATCCCAATATAAATGGGTTTATTAAATTTAATTGTTGAAGGATTTAAATGTACTGCAACCAGAAATGGGTCTTCACTAAATATTGTTCGATCTTTAAAATTACTTTTACCAACTAGTTTTGTAAATTTTACTTTATTTGTAATAAGTTGTATATTAATTCTATGTCTAACGTTTTCCATCATTTTACCAAAAACTTTATTATTCATAAGCTTCCAAAAGTTCTTCTCAAACTCATTAGTAGCCTGTTTCCACTGTAGAGTGTTCAAATCAATGTATGGCTTCAACCATGCCGACTGATTGAAACAAATGACTCGATGCACACACAGAAGTTTTAACCCTAATGCAATTGCTTGTTTTAAATTTCTATAGTGAATAATATAATTGTACTTATTTTCTAATGTATTAACTAATTTCACACATTTTCCAACTGATTTAGCCTCAGGACATAGAGGTAAATCATTATGTACCAAATGTAAACTTGCAGGATGCTCCAAATCTACCTCGAGCACATAGCCAATGGATCCATCATCAGCTATCTCCATAATATTTAATTCTGCAATTTCTTTTTGACTAAGGCATCTGAAACCATTCATAGGAAGAAGTTCACTCATGGCCCAACCATAAAGGTTATTTGCATCTAAATATGTTATGAAAGTGTTATCTACACCACTGCTACTACCACAATCATCATTACTACTGGAATTATTATTATAACTATTGATGTATGGATTTTCTGCCCTGGCATAACGCTTCACACACTGACACATACCACCGTGTATTCCAGCTTCAAAGAATAAAACCATATCATAATCAGTTTGGAGCTCCAATTCAACCTTTGTTAACTTTAACATTGCCTGGAAGGCTAATCCAGGGGCTGTAAAACTCCATGCAGGATCCAATTTGTATATGTTATAACAGACACTTCTAAAGTTTTCAAATACATCTGCTAATAGAAGCACATCTGTCTTTAGATATATATCACTATACTCCCCAAGTGTTTGAACATTTAATGTATTCCACACATTCACTGCATGTAAGTAATCTTCGTCACTAATATCTGATTTGGTCAGGGAATTATAGAAATACTCCTTTGCAGGCAAACTTGTTTCATCCAATTTTTCCCATGATGACACATATGAATAAGGGAAAACACCCTTTCTACGAAATAAAGGAAGCAAATCAGGCGACTCAATGTTCCTGATAGTATGATGAAGTGAACTATCAGGCAAATAACTGGCTAGTTTCTCAAGACTTGACGCCATAAAACAGAATGTATCTATGAATCATATTTTCATTTTTTCTGAAATGCGTTTTGAGAATGATATGTAGCGTTCTTCACTATTTGGTATTACTTCGATGTCCTGATCATCGCATGCTAAATCCCTGATGAATAAATGAGCATCATATCCACTCAGATTATGTATGAATACTGGTACAAAATTCGGGAGTTGATACTCTAGGTTACATTTTGAATGTGCTGCACCTCGAAATTTTCCTGTCAAATGATTATGGTCTGCAACTTTATCATCATGTAGCACCCCTTCACAAATGCGGCACACCAATGAAGCATCATATTTTTCCAAATCCTCTGGCATCCACTGCAATGGAGTGTTTTTCTGATAAATCTTTTCTATTTTTTGAACATCTTCCACCAACCATTTATAGAATTTTTTAGTCGCATTAGGACCTTGATACATTTTAGGCTCTGATGTAAAATTACTGACACCTTCTTCACATCTTGACACAATATAATAGCAAAAGCTAAATGCTTCATGTCTCTGTATGGGGATAGTATTAGATGATTTTTGGGGCCTGTTTTGATTACCACTGTATGAACCATCTTCCATACATTGCCGCTTACAATTTTTCATATTTTCACCATGTTGCTGACTATTTTGACGCTTGCCACCAATTTCTACACCAACATCATCATTACCACTAATAATTTCTCCATCATTGACATCACTATCACATGATTTATCATTTACGGGCTTCAGGATACACTCGAAATCAGCAAATATGACAAATGGTATAAATTCTTGCTGCTTATACTGCTGGAATTTTAATATTTTATTCTCCTCCGTTGGCATAATAACTGTTGCAGGAGCATTGTTGGAGCAGCATTGTGTATGAGCCAGGTACTTAGAATGATCCTGGACATACCATAAACAGCGACGGCATATAAACATCCGATAGTGATCCTTAGTGATCTGATTTCTTACAAGACGCTCCAAATTTTTTATCCAACAATAGTGTGATTTATCACCTTCAGTTATAAAGAGCAAATCTGTATGATCCACTCGTTCTTCTTTACATATACGAACTGGATAGACAATATTTTTCTTATCCAAACCATAAACATTCACAGATGATTGTAGGTTATTCTTTTCAAATCTACTTATATCATCCAATGATGTGGGGAAAGATACACCACTCCAGTTGTATTTCTTTAACAATGATGTATTCCGCACATAATTGCTTGCATATTCTGGATGATTCACTTTAATATATTTCGTCAACATTGAATATTTGAAACACATCTGATCAACATTTTTCACATTAATAACAGCCTTTTTCGATGCAATACAGGATGGTAGTGGAATATATGATGATGCACGGCTTAGAACATTCCAATGGTTGACACGAATTTCCAGATATTCGTTTTTCTTTAATCTCCAACCAGATCCTGTTGCACGCTCAAACTTATCAGCAAGACTAATAATTTTTCCACATTCTGCCTTGTACTATGTAGAAATATTCTCACCACGAGTGAGTAAATGCACATTAGTTGGGAAGTAAAACTGGCTAGTGACCCAGTCTACAAGCCCAACACCTTATAGACAGCATAATGACAAATTAACTCTTATTCCAGTACTAAGTCTTCTCTTAATTATCCTGACCACTATAGGAGTAATATCAACCAAATACTTTGCAATGTCCATCTGGCATTTATTATTGTTTACAATATGATATGTTGCCAAACGCTTACGATAACGCTTGCTAATATTTTCAACAGAAATATTACATTGAACACCCACTGACGACATCTTTCTAAATATTGATACAATTATAAGTTAAAGGCAATAAAAACTTGAATGCAGGAAAACACGTTTAACAACTTAAAGCACATAGACAAATCAAATAAACGCCTATCAGACCTCATACTTATAATAAAATGCATACAAAGTTCATAACGCAAAGTAATTTTAACTATTTCAAAAAATTATTTAAAAATAAATAATATAAAAAAATTTGAGTTTTAAAAATAACACTGGTAGAATTACTATACTTAAAAGCCAAAAATACTACAAAAAAAAAAAAATTGACGTGTTGCTCATGTGTAGCAATGTGTACATACACAGCACAATCTAAATATTCCTTATTTGATAACAACAGGAGGCGATGATGTCTGAACTGACAAAAGATTTTCTATGAATTAACATATAACATAACAATTGCTAGCAGACTAACTTTAAAAATTTCATCAAAACTCACAAGTAAATCTTCTCTATATATACATTTCACAATCTATTTTGATCACAGAGAGTTAATGCTTATTCATCAGCAGTAATATATAATGACACTCATTTATACATATATATCTTAAATAATTAAAAATGGGTCATAAGAATAGACAGGAAAATATAAAAACATGGTCATTTAAACAATTATTTAAAAACATACAAAATTAATACATCTAAAAGACAAATATTATATAAACTAATTTAACAAATTTACTAGAGAAACGAAAAAAGTATCACAAACTTCAAAGGAATAATCAAAAGAAATAAATGATTCAATTCAAAACACAATTTTACAACAAACCAGTAATGAATTAACCACAATATTATATCTACAACCACCAATGAACAATAAAAAATAGATGCATAAGATTTAAAATATCTCCTTCCAAAAATAATGACCACAACACACAAAAAAATAAAATGAAAACATGTAAAGTAATGGAACAAAAATGAGCTGGAAAATAAGAACAAAGCAGGGGCATAATCAAAATTAAATAATAGAATATAGCAATACAAAAATTAAAGAGTCAATAAAAGACGGGCAAATACACAATAGATGTAAAGAAACTATGATTTGTAAAGTAAAATATAATCAATTACAGATTATTTAATGTATCCAAAGTAAAAATCAACAAATGGAAAATAAAAAAATTAACAATAATGCAATAATAAAATCAGATATAAAACTAACAAACTATAATAAGAGAAGAAAACCATACTCTAAAAACTAGATTTATCAATGGAAACAGTAAGTAGAGTGATTATACAAATAAATAAATAAAAAAAGTGGAAAAGTAATAAGAACTTGAAAATACAATCAATTCAAACATTCTAACAAAATAATTAAAAAAACAATAAAAAAGCAATGAGCCATGGAGAGAGCACTTTGAATTAAATTTAAAAAAATTAATAGGCAAAGTTCACAAGCTCCAAAGATTATAGATAAATATGATTAAAGAATAATTAAATATATGTCATAAGAATCCTCAGAAAAATATAAAAACACAGTCTCTTAAACAGTTACTTAAAAACACACAAAATTAATACACCTAGAAGGCAAATATTAAACTAATTAAACAAAATCTACCACAGAAAAGGAAAAAGTAACATAAAATTCAAAGGAATAATCAAAAAAAAAAAATATATGATTTGATTCAAAACACGATTTTACAACTAACCAGCATTGAAAATAACTGCAGAATTAAATACACGACCATCAATGAGCAATAAAAAGAAATACTTAAAATTTAAAATACCTCCTTCAACAAATAATGACCGCAACACACACAAACCTAAAATTGACATATCTAATGTAACGAAATAGAAACAAAGTAGAAAATAAAAAAACAAAAACAAAGGCGCAATTACAATTAAATAAAAGAACATAACACAATACAAAAATTAAAGGATGATACAGATCGCTCAAATATATAATAAACACAAAAGAAACCCCTATTTGAAAAGTAAAATATAATAAACTACAGATTATTTAACACACTAGAAAATAAAAAGCAACAAGCGGGGAAATGTAATATAACACAACTACATCGGAAGAAAAAACATAAAAGTGTAATGATTTAATTAAAAAAATAATCACTTGAACGAAAAAAAAAAAATGATTTAAAACTATTCAAATCTTTATAAAACAGACGAAAATAATAAAATATACTATTTAAAACTGATCATAATTTACATAGTAACAAATATATTAAATTTATCACAATGTTATAAAGATCGCGTCTGTAAACACTTTAACTACATGTAAAAAAAAAAGATCGAAAAAAGTAATACAAGACGACCATATCAGAAGAAAAAAGCATAAAATTATAATGAATTAGTAATAAAAAATCACTGGATCAGAGAAAATGATTTAAAACCATTAAAATCTCTATTAAACAGATGAAAATAACACATGTATTAAATTTATAACAACGTTCATAAACACTCCAACTACATGCAAAAAAAAAAAAAAAGATCGAAAAAGAGTGATATAAAACGACAAAATCGGAAAAAAAGCATAAAATTGTAATGAATTATTAATAAAAATCACTGGATCAAAGAAATTGATTTAAAACCATTAAAATCTCTATTAAACAGACGAAAATAACAAATATATTAAATTTATAGCAACGTTATAAAAATCGCGTCCGTAAACAGCTCAACTACATGCAAAAAGATCGAAAAAGAGTGATATAAAACGGCCAAATTGGAAGAAAAAAGCATAAAATTGTAATGAATTAGTAATAAAAATCACTGGATCAAAGAAAATGATTTAAAACTATTCAAATCTTTATAAAACAGACGAAAATAACAAAATATATTATTTAAAACTGATCATAATTTACTTAATAATAAATATATTAAATTTATCACAACGTCATAAAGATGGCATCTGTAAACACTTCGGTGACTGGACAAAAGCGCACAAGACAAAAGCGCACATGATAAAAACGCATTGGACAAAAGCGCACAGGACAAAAGCGCACACGGACAAAAACGCACATGGACAAAAGCGCACATGGATAAAAGCGCACACGGACAAAAGCGCACACGGATAAAAGCGCACATGGATAAAAGCGCACACGGATAAAAGCGCACATGGATAAAAGCGCACACAGATAAAAGCACACATGGATAAAAGCGCACACGGATAAAAGCGCACATGGATAAAAGCGCACACAGATAAAAGCACACACGGATAAAACCGCACAGAGATAAAAGCGCACACGGACAAAAGCGCAATTAAAATCACAGAAGGTATCGGCCCCTGCTCATTTTATTTAAAAAAATTAAATTCTCCCATATTAGAAATTAAAAATAATGAATTTAAAAGCAGATGAATTTTAGCTGAAAGTACGAAATTTGATTATTTTAAGTAACAAGTAAATCAAACATAATGTTCTTGACGTCTTTTTTCTCAACTCTACATGAAACTCTTTCACAACTTCACCATAATTTAAATTTCCGAACTATTTCATTGAAATAAATTTTAGATTTTTTTTGTGTACGTTTTTAGTCCCTCTGCATCAAGATATTAACCTAGTAACAAGGAAGTGCAAATATATTTAATTTATGTATTTGTCTGCAACTATGGTCGAATTGCGAAGTTCTTAACAACAGCCAAGAATCGTATAATTTAGGTCACTACAACAGACTTGTAGAAATTTAAAGAATTATACAATAGAAGCCGCTTAATTAACAGCGAATTCTGTTCAGTTTTAAATCATTCAATCATTATATTTATATATTTTATTCTGATCATATTAAAATGAAAGTAAGTAAAATTCCCCTAACACAAAAGTTTGAAGTATTGCGGAATAAAAACAGAGTTCAAGTTTTTCACAATATTAGAATGATCATCGGGAAATTTATTATCAAAGGAATAATTAAACGTTGACAAAAATATTGCAACAGTTGTTTTAATCAGCAATGAAACCGCGAGCAAAGAGTCAAATAAACAACAGTGATGAAAATAATGAAGAAGAAATAAGCAAACAAACGGTCGACGATATAGAAGTGTCAAATATAATGAAAACTTTTACCAAGTTAACAAAGAGTTGCGGATTTTTCGATACTAATTTAAAAGCAAAAATTATTAAGAAAATTCAGACCAGTTGAAACAATTTATAAAGAAACGGTTAGTATACAACAGTGTAAAATAAAAGTTACCCTCACTGTTTGAAAAAGTAAAGCATTATTACAAAGTCTTATAGGCTTAGCATTAAAAGGTGAGATTTCTTTTAATAAAATTTTTTTTTAAAAATATATTTAGTCCTCACAGTTCGATCTAAATCAGTCTTGACTGCAAAAGTAAAAAATAAAAGACCCATATTGTAAAAGTTTAAAGAAAATCATTAAAAAACACCATATAACATTTTGTTATATAAGCTATACAGTATAAAAAAAAAATTATTTTTAAATTATATGAATTCATGAATCGGTGTTATTGTTAGATTGCCGTTAATGATAGAAATTACAGCATGTAGATAAACCAAAAGAAATTATGTAATAATTAGATAAATTCTTGCTAAAGTCCTGAAAAGGACTATTTCATACAGTAGATCGTAATTTCGGATTAATAAAATTAAATAACAAAAATGTTCGTTTACAAAACAACTCACTTCGGATCCGGATAAAAGTTAACATAACAATAACACAAAAGAAAAACGGTAAAAGAAATACGGCATCACCTTGGTGGAAAGAAAAAGACGAAAGCTATATCTACACAAAAAATATCGCTGGCTATTAAAATTTATACATAAAAATTATAAAAAAGTAAACGAAAATAAAGATCAAATAATGTAACATACAATAAAATGGAACAAAAAAATTAAGTAAACTAAAGTAACAAATTACGCAAACTGCAATTGAAATCTAAACAGCATTCCCCCACCAGTGAGTGTAGGGAACGTTAATCTAGGGTTGCTTCGCAAGAAGTACAATGGATGAAATAGCTCGCTTCTTTACAACACCTTCTGAGAGGACCGCTACTGTTCGAACAAGTCCTTCTGAATCCGGATACAACTCCACGATTTTTCCATACTTCCAGAAAGTAGGTTTAAGTAGATCGTCCTTTAATAATACAATATCATTTAATGTTAAGTTAGATCTCGAGGCCTGCCACTTATTTCTGGTTTGAAGCTGAGACAAGTAATCTCGGCTCCAAGCAGACCAAAAGGACCGCACCCGACGTTGTAAATCCAAATATTGTTGACCAATTTTGGTTTCAGCTGTAGAATCTGTTTCAGGCGGTGCACAAAGTGAATCACCAATAAGTAAATGGCCCGGTGTAATGATTTCAATTTCATTATTATTGGTCGTATACGTCAATGGTCTAGAGTTGAGAATAGCTTCAATACGAGCAAACACAGTAGCATAGGTTTCAAAATTATGCACTTGTTCTTTCATAACACGAACAAGATGGTGTTTGGCTGATTTGACAGCGGCTTTCCAGAGTCCGCCAAAGTGTGGGGCTCGGGGTGGGATAAAGAGCCAGCGGATATTTTCAGATAATGCATAGTGGGTTATTTCTGTACTGTTCAACTGAAGACAATTACTGCTTCCAACAAAATTTGTTGCATTGTCAGAATAAATGTGGGAAGGCCTTCCACGTCTAGCCACAAATCGGTGCAAAGCATTTAAAAAATCTTCCGTTCTCAAAGATGAAACAATCTCAATATGGCATGCCCGTGACGAAAAACATACAAATATGGCCGCATATATTTTGAAATGAACCCTTGACCTATGTCCAACGGCCTTACAATTAAAAGGGCCCATGAAATCGATTCCAACATGCATGAAAGGTCGGCTAGGATTAATTCGAGCAGCTGGAAGCTGAGCCATCAATTGAGTCTGTGTCTCAGCCTTATATCGGATGCAGGTAATGCAACGGTGAATAACTCCCTTTATTACATTTGTAAGGTTTCCATGAAAATGATATCGTGCACGTAAGTGGGCTGTCAAAAAATTCCTAGTAGCATGATAAAATTTGAAGTGCAGGTGTCGAACCAATAGAATCGTAAAATGATGATTGGCAGGTAATATGAGAGGATGAATCTTATCATAAGATAAATTTGCTTTCTGAAGTCGACCTCCAACTCGAATAACTTGATTAGCGTCCAAAAAAGGCATCAACGATCTTAAAGGGCTGCGCTTACCCACAGGTTCCAGTCGTTCTAATCGGGCATATTCCGCCGGAAAGGTTGTTTTCTGAATGAGTCGGATGATAGCTATGTGAGCATGGTTAACCATCTCGGTAGTAACAGCTAATGCCGGCTTCATATGTAGTCTAAAGGATCGAGCTAATGCGAGAATGCGCGATACCGTAAATATTAATCGATAGTATGAAGAAAACCGATGCAGAAACGAATCATCCAAAAGTATTCTAGAATCGGCAGCAACATTACATGCAAGCTTGATTGCAGCTTTTTCTAGGTTAAAAGCAATGTCAATAGTCGGCATGTGTGAAGACTCTAAGGATTCTGATAAAAGGAAAGAAGGACCGTCAAGCCACAACCGGGACTTCAGTAACGATTGAGCAGATATACCACGTGTTGCAAGATCGGCTGGATTTTCTTTAGTCGGCACATACCTCCACTGATTAAAGGGTACAAGTTCATTGATATTGCAAACACGGTTAGATACAAACGTTTTCCATTCCTTCGCCGGTTTTGCTAACCATGAAAGCACCACTTGTGAGTCCGAAAAAGCAAGGCAGGCATGCATAGGTATGGACAGAATATCGGCAACTCTTCTTAATAACTTGGCCAACAATAAGGCTCCTTGAAGCTCGAGCCTAGGTATAGTCAGAGCTTTGATTGGAGCTACTCGTGTTTTTGCACATATTAAATGGGAACACATTTCTCCACTGCTGCTTGAGTACAATACATAAGCCACTGCAGCATAAGCATGCTCGGATGCGTCACAGAAGCCAATCAGTTTGGTGCTAACAATGTCATGGAAAGCTGTATAAGGCCGTGGAATTGCAAAATACTTCAGATCTTTCAATTCAGCACAGAAGGTTCTATATTGAAAGTTTAGTTCATTAGGAAAGATACCTACGAAATCATGCCAGCTCTCAGTAGGCACGAGCAGTGTGTCCTAACTCGTATCCGCATTGGACACACAAACTTGACTCATTCGTTCCTCATATCTAAAAAACCGCCCAACCTGTGTCAACGCTGTAACATGCCCATATCGGTGAGGCATATTTTGATCGAGTGTAATCACTACCAGCAGGCCAGACAACAAGCGGGTACTACCAATGGCCTTCCAGAGATGTTTTCGGACGCCGAGAAGTGTAAAAAAATCGTAGCCTTTCTCAAAGACATCTCAGTATTCCAACTTATCTAACTTTCTCAGCCTTTAGCTGATTTTTTTGATTATTTTGTTGTTTCGCGCATTTTCCAATATTAAACATAAAATGTTATAATTCTCTGTAAAACCGTAGTCTCTAATGACCTTGTAGTCCAAAAGCGACTTGTAAATACAATAAATAAATAAATATACGTAATTATTATAAAGAGAAATATAAAAAACACAGAATAGAAAAAACAATAATGAGCAATATTATAAAATACAAACACGAACCAAGCATTAAGAGGGATAAGTTTAAACATTTAAATAATTAAAATTAATTTCTTACTAAGCTTTATTGTTACATTTTTTTGTGCCAACTTCCAAAAAAAGGAGGTTATACGTTCGTTACGTTTTTTCTTTTTCTTTATGTTTTTTTCTTTTCTTTTTCTTTTTTCCTGGCTCGGCTTTAGTTAACTACCAAGCCAGTTGGCGCATTACTCATTTTCATATAGACACCGATCTTTACTGATTCTTTGTCCATTAGAAAGAGTACCATTCGACTTAGGTACCCCATAATATAACGGTCAGAAAACGTGAAAAATTGTGGTCCCTTTGAATAATTTTTTTTTTTTTATTATTTTTTATTAGTATAACAGAGGTGATTGACTTTTTTTTTTTTTTTTTTTTTTTTTTAATTGGGCTCGTCAACCGAGGACCTTCACCCAGAAACAATTAAGGGAAAACGAAAGTTATACAGTGAGGCGATCAGCTATCGCTAATAAGAAGGAAACAATGGAGGGGATAATAAGTGTAGAAGGAAAAGACAGGATATAACGAGCACAAAAAGGAGCAGGAAGCCCCAGCCCAAGCAAGTGGGAATATAGAGCCGAGCGCTCCACCGAAAGAGCAGAGCACTCAAAGAACACGTGATCGGTGTCACAAACAACCGCATCGTTTGAATGGAGAGGACAAAATGGGGAAGAGGTCAACGAGAGGCGAAAGCGTGAGGAAGGTAGCAAGGAATGGTTTAAGCGCAAACGCACAATGGAGACAACAACAGAGCGAGGAAGTGAAGGAAACAGAAGGAACCAAGGATTTGAAGGAAGATTAGGCTGAACTGACAGATAAAAGGAGCGACAATTAGAAAACGAGGAAGGGTACATATTCGACCAAAATCTGAGATGGAAATGTTTACACAAAGGCAAGAGATTAGAGGATGGGATTTTTTTGAAGAAGAGTGTAGAAGAAGAAGCAGCAACCCGAGCCAAAGAATCAGCCTTCTCATTACCTGAGATGCCAGAATGACCAGGAACCCACAGCAAGTCAACATGGATTCCATGGAGAGAAGAGAGAGTCCAAATGAGAGAACGTATGCGGAGAATAGAAAAATCACAGGAATGATTAGGAAGAGGAGAAGAGATGGCTTGAAGAGCACTCATGGAGTCGGATATGATCAGAAACTGGGAAGAAAGACGATTGGAGGAGATAAAAATAATGGAACGTAAAATAGCCATTAGCTCGGCTGTAAATATGGAACAGAAAGAAGGAAGACAGAAGGATTCAGAGAAGTTATAGTCTGGAAGAATAAAAGAAGCACCAACCCCATCAGGCCCCTTAGAACCATCAGTGAAAATGGTAACATGAGAAGGGAAGAGAGAATTGACAATACTGTGGAATTCCTGTTTAATTACAGCTGGAGGGAGAGATTTTGCAAGTGTAGGCGAAATAAATACTCTGGGAGGATGGCAGAGATCGCTGAAGTTAAAGGAAAAATAAGGCAGACTATTAAAGGAAATTGTATACGGCCAAAATGAACTAAGACGGAGAGAAATAAGGGACAGGATAGGAATTTTCCTAGGCACAAAGCGCCAATTCCGAGAAATTGAAAGGTAGGAAAAAATGAGAGAAGAAGATGAGAGAGAAAGACGTTTAGCAAGGAAGCGATAGCCCAAATAAGATCTGCGAATAGACAGGGGAGGAACATTCGATTCAGCAAGCAATGCTGGAATAGGAGAGGATTTAAGAGCACCGAGACAGAGTCTAAGACAAGAATTTTGGGTCACATCAAGTTTAGAGAGACGGGATTTGGAAGCGCAGGCATAAATGAACGAACAGTAATCAAGCTTGGAGCGGACGATGGATTTATATAGAAGAATAAGAATGAAAGGGTCACCACCCCATTTAGTCGGAGACAGGGCCTTCAGCAGGTTCAACCGTTTAGTAGAGGAGGAGGAAAGATATTTAATATGTTCGGAAAAAGTCAAACGACTATCGAGAAAGATACCGAGATAACGAAAGCAATTAACACGAGCAATAGCTGTGCTATTTAAGGATAAATTAACAGAAGCAGGGTTATAAGGGCGAAGGGTAAATACAACGCAGGAGGACTTAGAAGGAGAAATCGAGAGGTTAATTGAGGCAAGAGCACTTTCAAGGAAATTGAGGGACGATTTGAGAGCATCATTAGCTGCGTCAATATCGTGGGAAGAGGAAAAAAGCAAAATATCATCGGCAAAGAATAAAGAGTGGGAATTTAAAGAAAGAGAAGCGATACTAGCAGTATAAATGTTAAAAAGAGTAGGACTGAGGGAGGAACCTTGAGGAAGACCGCAGAAAACCTTTCTAGAAGTGTCAAATAATGGAGGAGAGAGGTGGATAGAACGATTGGACATGAGCTTAATAACAAGGGAAGTGAAATTCACTGGAATGTTAATTGCTGTCATTTTATCTCTTAAAGTTGGGAGATGAACATTGTCGAAAGCACAGGAAACATCTATGAAGGAAGCCAGAGTATAATGTTTTTGGATAAAGGACTTATATAAATGAGACACAAAAAGACTGATACAATCAGGAGGGCCGATACCAGGCCGAAAGCCGAACATATTGTTAGGAAGCACATTATGGTGTTCCAACCACCAGACAAGACGCTTGTTTAGCATACCCTCAAACAATTTTCTGATGCAGGATGCCAAGGAGATGGGGCGTAAGGAAGAACTTTTCTTAGGAATAGGGACAATAATGAAAGAATTCCAAGAGGGGGGGATTGAACCCCTGGAAAGGAAAGAATTGAAAAGACTGAGAAGAAAGTTAAGGGATAGTTCAGACAGATTTTTAAGAGCAAGATAAGGTATACCATGAAGGCCTGGAGTAGGGCTGGAAGATTTAGATAAAACAGCTAATAATTCATTAAGATTGAAAGCCGAAGTGAGGAAGTGAGAAGGAAGGGACGAGATTTGCGGAGAGGTGTTGGAATACAGTTCGTCAAAGGAAGGAACGTAGGCAGGAGCGACAGAATCAATGAAGGATATTAGGCTATCCTCAGATACATTAGAAAGAGAAGGACGTTCAGAGGATGGAGATTTAAAAGCTCTAGCCAACCTCCAAATATGTGAGAGAGAGGTATTTCTAGAAAAGGAAGAACAGAATTTTTTCCAAGAGGCCTTTTTCACGGCTTTAAGAATAAACCTAGCCCTGGCGTTGGCTTGTTTATGAGCCAGAAAGTTTTGGGTTGTAGGATTAGAGCGATAGGATCTGAAGGTCGAACGACAATGGTTAAATGTAGTGTTACACTCCTCATTCCACCAAAGAGATGAGGCCGCACAACGATGAGTGGATGCAGGAGAACGACGAGGGGGAGAAGATAGAGAAAGAGCAGACCTGATAGAATGGGAAAAGGAATTATAGAGAGAAATGGGATCATAATTAATCTGTGGATCAGGAAGTGATGAATCAACAGAAGAGCGGAAAAGAGTCCAATTAATTTTGCTGAGATTCCATCGAGGAGAATGGAGATGCCTGGGATAAATTGGAGAAGGAAAAATATCAGTAGTAATTATTATGGGAACATGCTCACTGCCGAAAGAACCCGAAAGGGTTCTCCAGGTAAAGTTAAGACCAATTGAAGGGGAAGAAAGAGTTAGATCAAGAGAACTGTAGACAAAAGCATTCCTAAAATAGGTTGGGGAAAGATCATTAAGGAGCACCAAGTTATCAGAAAGGATAGTATTCTCAAGGATGGAACCATTGCTATTGTAGGATGTGCAGCCCCACATAGGGGAATGAGCATTCCAATCGCCGCCGATAATAAACGGTTGCGGGATAGATGAGAAAAATGTAGAAAGGGGGAAGTGACGAAGATCGTAAGTAGGAGGAACATAAATCGAAACAACGTTAATAGGACGCATAGAAGGAGGATTGATGGAGATATGAACGATATTAGGAATATTAGGAGTAGAAGGAAGGTTGAGAGAAATCTCGTGAGAACGGAATGGAATGTCATTTCTAACGAGGATCGCAGAACCAGCATAGCCATCATCGCGATCGCTTCTGATTACCTTGAAGCCTCTAATGTTAAAATCCACGCCTGACTGAAGCCACGTTTCCGAGATGAGAGCAACTTGGATATTATGAAGGTCCAACAAACCCTCCAATGAATTTTTGTTGGCTCTGAGACTACGACAATTCCATTGTAGCAGATTAAACGCAGCCGGCATTGTAGAGCTAAAGAGGGATTAGGAAAAAAAGAGGTAAGGGAATGGAGTAGGAAGCAATAGGAGAGCACAGAGGAGGGTATAAATGCAAAGCATTTATACTAAAATAGCAAGGATAGGTGGATAGAGAAGAAAGGAACAATCGACTATAATAATTAGAATACAGGAGGAAGTGAGTCAGGGCAGCTAGATTATAGAGGGAAACGGAGCGTAGTAGAAAGGGAGATGATAAAACACAATTGGGAGCAGAAATGAAGGAGATATATGAAGATTTTAGAGAAACAGAAAATAGGTATGATCCAAATAAATAAAGTAAAGTCAGTTGTAGTTAGACCATTGCACTTAAAACTGGAGCTGGGTGTTACGAAGCCATAGCTATACACGCCAGCTAGTCTCACAACTGTATAAATGTAACAGTAAAAGTGAGAAAAAAAGCAACTTCGAATGGAACTCAGCCCAAAGATTGAGTACGTCAACTCGACATGAGCCCATTCGAGAAAATAATAAGAAGATAAAAGGTACCAGTGCTCAATAGTGGGTATGGCCACTACAGCAACGGCCCTTTTAATAATAAAAGGAAATGTAAAACAGGAGAAAGCCGTGCTTAAACCTGAGTCAATGGCCAACTGACTTGGATGAATCATACTGCGCAATTGGAAAGAGATTAAGCAAGAGGATACGGGAAAGGAGAGGGGGAAGGGGGAAGGACAAAAGAAGAAAATAGAGAAAATTCTGCCCTGAATCTTATCACTTCTACTCCTTTTTAGTCCTATTTGATTTTTCCTTGTTATTAGGAGAATAATTATTAAGAACGTATATTATTAGAGAGGAAACGAGAAAGAGAATCAGCAAAGGATGAGGAGGAAGCAATGTTGTTTAAAGAAAGAAGCTCTAGAACCGCTGTTGAAATATTATTAATTAAGGGAGAAAGATCCGAAGAGGAAGAGTTTAGAGGGGCTGAGGATACAGGATTGATATTAGTAAGATTTGCGGGAAGACAACTTTCTGAAGTAGAGTTAGGAAAAGAAGGAACGGATTTATTGAGAGCCCATCCATTGGAGGGAGAAGGAATATGATTAGATGGAAGAGGGGGGAATTGGGGAGAGGAATCGTAGATAGGTTTAGAGAACCGTTTTTTGTGGAATATAGGTGATTTGGGACGAGGAATAGAGTTAGAAAGAAGAGAGGGGAGTGATGGTGGAGATTTAGTAATATTATTGTGGGAAGAGGAAGGCAAGGAGGCTCGGTCAGCAAACGAAAAGGCATGAGTAGCTAAGCTGTTCTTTTTGATAAGTGTGGCTTCTTGAAAAGAGATATTCTCGAAAGCCATAATACGTTTTATTTCTTTCTGCCTAATCCACTCAGGGCAAGACCGATCATAGGCACGGTGAGAGCCTTTGCAATTTCGGCAGGTGGGAGGAACTTGTAGGCAACTACATTCTGAGGCTGGGTGCTTGGAAGCACAGTGCGAACAGATATACGAAGAACTACGGCAGTGTTTTGAAATGTGACCAAAAAGAAAACATTTTGAACACTGGGTATGTGAACGGACACTGGGGGAAACGGGAAAACGTAACCTGTAAATTGAGACAAATTCGGGAAGGGTAGTTTTATGGAATTTGATCTCGACTGAGCGGGTAGGAATTTTAGAATCTTCGGAAGAACGGTAAATTCGGCGAATTGAGGCAATAGGGATTGAGGACTCAATTCCTTCAGCAATTTCTTCCTCGGAGAAGGACGGATGAACGCCTGAAATGATGCCCATTCTAAAAAGAACACCGTTGGGGATGTACGCTTTAATATTGGGCGATGCGAAGAAATTGGGCTGCGCCAGAAAAGAATTTGCGGAAGAGACCGAAGGAAATTTAACTGAGACACGGCCCCTACCTTGAGGGACAATGCTCGTAAGGGAGGAGGATACAGAGTAAATTAGCCTGGCAAGGGCCAAAGGATGAAGATTGCCGAGGTTCTCCTCTGAAGAACAACCTTCGACGTAAACGGTGTAAGGCCCTGGATGATCAGAGGCAAACAACAAATTTTCTTTAGTGATGCTATTATTATTATTATTGTTATTACTATTATTATTCGTATTATTGTTATTATTCGTATTATTCGTATTATTCGTATTATTATTATTATTATTGTTGTTGTTGTTGCAATTATTATTGTTACTATTGTTAATATTATTATTGGTGGTAGTAATAGTAGAAGTATTAGTAGGAGGAGTAACAGTAGAATCAGTGGAAGTAGTAACATTATTACTCCTCTCGCTGTAATTATCATTATTATTGCAAATATCATCATTATTATTATTATTATTATTATTACTCTTATTATAATTATTATTATTATTATTATTACTATTATTATTATTGTTTTCGGAAGCGCTTAAATCGGTATGCGAAAATCGAAATTCCTTAGGGGGCAAGGATGCTTTAGGCGAAGAAGGACTTGGAAGTTTCCGTTTGTTAGAGGAATCCACCTCCGTCAAACTGAGAGACAAACCATCACGAGACGGTTTGTTGGAAATGGAGGAGGCCGCCGAGCGGCCCCCCTTAGACGAGCTCATCTATCCGACTAAGCGACTTAAGTGAAGAAAACTACTAAAATAACGAAAAAAAAAAAAAAAAAAAAAAAAAAAAGGACAGAATAGAGAAAATTAAATAAATAAATAAAAGTAAGAGTTCTAACAGTAAACGAAAGTACAGCTGGTGGAAATTAACGAATAGTTAGTACGCTGCGAAATCGTAATCTTATAAATAGATAATAAAAGAACGGTCTCACCGGTTTATCGATTACAATGCGCTGATAAGGAAGACGCGAACGCGAACAAACAATAGATAGCACACTCGATTCGAATCTTGAGGTGATTGACTTAAAATGCTATCAATTTTCCAAATTATCGTGGAAATGTAGGTTTTGATATTTTTATCGTAGTAATACAGTTCAATATAAAGAAATAATTTTTTTTTTAAAGTATAAAATGTGGACAATAATGTGACAAAAATGTTGATTTTTAGCAAGAAAAAAATTCAAGTATAACGCTAAAAATTGTAAAAAAAGAAATACCGACTTCAAGATTTATTATCAAAGTTTAATAGAAATGCATTAAAAAGTAAAAAAAAAGTTATTCGATAAAAAATATGTTTCAGAATGATATAACTTAATGTGATATTATGGTAATTCTTTTTTTTTTTTTTTTTTTTTTTTGGGCTTAGCCGACTAAGGGCAGCTACCCAGGACAATTGGACTAGATTAGAGATTAAATTTTAATCCGGTCAGAAATCGATGACAGAAAAGAGACAAGAATAGGAACCACCTTCGAAGACGGGGCAAAGCTAAGATATAGGAAGCACTATATAGAGTAGGATAATTCAGCTTTAATAATTAAACGTACAGCATGTTACTTTCGGAGGAAAGACTGGAGCATTTAAACAGCACGTGGTCAGGATCACAAACGAAGGAACAGTCGCCAGAGTGCAAAGGACAATAAGGGGATGGGAAAAGAGAGTAAAACGATACCGTGAGGATGGTAGTAATATTATGATTGAATCGCAGATGGCAGATGACAATGATGAAAAAACGTTTAAGAGTAGGAAAATGATAGAACCAAGAACAAGAAGGGGGTCTAGGCTGAATAGTAAAATGAGTTAGGATTGGAAAAGTAGCGATTATCTACATCCGACACCAAAGTCTGACATGCATTCTTTTGGAGAGGGGAAGTATGTTGTGACCAGGAATCTTTTTAACAAAATGTGGAGAGTGTAACGCTAAGCGTGCTAAGGAGTCCACCGTCTCGTTACCATCAATACCCGCATGACTTGGAACCCAAAGCAGGTCGATGGAAATGGAATGGGAAAGGGAAAGACTATAGATGAGAGAACGTATACGGAAAACAATGAAATCGAGGGAATATGAGGAAAAGGGAGAGGATATAGCCTGAAGAGCACTTTTGGAGTCCGAAATAATAGTGGAATTAAGCGCCCTTAAGCAAAAACGAAGAACCAAATTTTGTGTTAAATCCAGTTTGGAGAGGAGAGATTTTGAGGCATTGCCATATATGAAAGAACAGTAATCTAGTTTAAATAATATGATTGATTTGTACAGCAGGATTAGGATTTGAGGATCACCGCCCCATCTCGTATGTGACAGGGCCTTGAACAGGTTGAGTCGTTTGCAGCAAGAAATATTAAGGAATTAATGTGCTCAAAAAAGGACAAGCGGCTATTTAGAAACACTCCAAGATAGAAAAAACAGATGACTAGGGAAATAGGAAGATTATTCAGAGAAACATTGACAGTGGCTAAATTGTAAGGACAGAGAGAAAATATAACGCAGGAGGATTTAATTCTTATGCAACATTAACTTTTTGAAGTCGGTATCAAAAGCATATTAAAATAATACTTAAAAACTGCATTAAATATTCATTAAATTGTTCCTAGACATTGTAATATAAATTTGATGCCGACCCTAATAAGTATTAATGTTGTATAAGAATTACTATAATATCACCTTGAGATATGTCACTCTGAAAATATTTTTTATCGAATAAAAAGTTAATCTTATATTAGAATTATGATAACATCACTCTGAAATATATTTTTAATCGAATAATTCGGTTTTGCTTTTTAATGCGTTTTTATTAAATTTTTATAATAAATCTTGAATTCGGTACTTTTTTTAAAAAACAGAACATTTTATTTCAAAATCAATCGGTACTCTAAAATTAATATCACTAGCTATAAGAAGAAATGGGATAACACATATTATCTGAAACTCGAAAGTAACAACATAATAGTTTTCAATCAAATAATTCCACCCTGACAAGTTATGCAGATGATCTGATACTTGTAACGGGAATCAACAAAGTACAGATATTGTGCATTTAAATTTAAATAATCTAAATAAAATATTAAGCGAACTCAACTCCCAGCTAAACGCAAATAAAACGCAAATACTTTTAATTTCAAGGAAAATAAATAAACGGGAATTTAAAGAGGGCATTAAAAATTTGGATATTTACTATTAACTTTTAGTAATGTACTTGCATATAATTATAGACGAAAACCTAAAATTTAAGAGTTATGCAGAATATATCCTAGTACCAAGGAAATAAATAGACGAAAAATCGGAAAAAAATCAAAAAAAAAGTCCTGAGACCGTTCTATAGCACTTAGAAAGCAATTTTTTTTTTTTTAATCCACAGCTTCAAGTCAGTAGCTTTTAGGAAAAATATAAAATTTTCGAAATTTTCATACCTTGGGACTCAAAACGAACAATGTATCAAATTTTTCTACCAAAATAGACGAAAATAAGACAAAAGACCAAAAATTTAAAAAAAAAAGTCCTAAGACCGTTCTATGACATTTAAAAAGTTAATTTTTTTTTTAATCGACAGCTCCTGGTCGGTAGCTTTTAGAAAAAATATAAAATGTTCAAAATTTTAATACTTTAAGGTTCAAAATGAGCAATGAATCAAAAAATAGACAAAAAGTCAAAAAAAAAAAAAGTCCTGAGACCGTTCTATGGCACTTAGAAAGCTATTTTTTTTTTTTAATCCACAGCTTCAAGTCAGTAGCTTTTAGGAAAAATATAAAATTTTCAAAATTTTAATACCTTAGGGTTCAAAACGAGTAATAAATCAGAGCAATAAATCACATTTTTTTGCCGTTTTTTCAATTCTTTAATCGTTTATCAAAAACTAATTATTCTACTAAACTGCTCTAGGTCTCATTTTAAAGAGAATTGAATTTAGAGATTTCCCTCGCTTACACTACCTTTCTGGCGATTGAACTTTTTGAGGAGCTATTTTAATTCAAATTTTTAAAAAACTAATTTCAATTTTCGTATTATTAGATGAAAAATCAAAAAAAAGTCCTGAGACCGTTCTAAAATGGTGTGTACTACTTTATTAAGTGAGTTATTACTTACAGCGGTTTATCCGCGGAATTACGTTATTTTATTATTAGCTCATCGTATTTTTTTCTCTGCTTATCCCGTTCAAATGCCCCTTCGCCATCAACCGATATGTACTGAAAGTAGAACGCCTCATGAAAAGGTCACTGATGCAGCCTTTCGGATCCAATAATGGACCTTCACGATAACGGTACGTCGTGATTCAATTACTGATAGGACGGTGACATTTTTCAAAATGTGTCGAATGATGGTCTATAAAAGACATTTTTTTTTTTTTTAACTTATTCGCTACTTATTTAACCCAAAAAAATTACTTTAAAAGAAAATCAGTAATATAATTTATTTACTTCCAAATCGTCCATAGTAATTAAATTTTTCGGATTCTTTCGAGGATCGATGAAAAATCTGAATTTACTTTCTTTGTTATACGTGCCGATGAAAGAAGGATCCATTTTCTATAATAGAACAATATACTCATTTTTTTTATATTAATTTATCTTTTTCGGTTTTAGTGAAAAATATTCGAAAAAATACTATAATAGAATATTAAAAAATTTGTTTTAGATAAAATAACTTATAAAAACTTACTGCAAATATCTGGATGAGGGTGGTTATCGATGAAAAACGCGAAAAAAATATCGCGAGAAAACAACAAATTTTATAAGTGTTTCGAGAAAATGCAGCAAATAACTCCAGCATTAATCTCGGTAACGATTCAGTCGCGTAAAAGAAACCTACGTATATAGGGGATTTGATCTTCGTAGAACATTCTAATAGCGATCGAAACGAACGAACAAATGGCCCTTAATGACAAAAATACATGTCTTTAATTCAAATCTAAAAAAAAAAAAAAACGCGGCAAAATTAAGATTATTCCAGATGTACAGTGTTAAAAGGAAAATACATTAGATTTTGGTTTATAGACGCAAATCTCTCCAATATTATATATATATATATATATATTAATTACAACGTAATTCTTAGGCTACCCCCTATTCGAAAAAATGTCCCAAAAAAATGTCCCAGAAAAATGTCCCAAAAAAATGTCCCAGAAAAATGTCCCAAAAAAATGTCCCAGAAAAATGTCCCAATTTTATGTAACGTTTGTTATATTTTGTAGGATTTTTGTGATTGTTATTTAAAAAATGTCACACAATTTTATGTAATGAAATATGTAACGAAAAATGTAACGAAAAAATGTCTTAATTTTATATAACGGAAGGTAAATGTTAGAATAGGATTTTTGTGGTTATGTGTTATTTTTTTTTGTGTGTTGATGCCGGTAAGAATTACGTTGTAAATTTTGATAATTTTATACAAAGTATAGAAGAGAAAGGGACAGGAATGAAAGCAGGAGGGGTCAAAGGGCACAGCCCCTTGCGATGCCAAAATGGCCGAGTTTTTTTATATATATATGTATATATATATTTCACACACTTACATGATAACGATCGAACAAATAAACACAATATAGTCTTGATGGCAATATTCATTTCTATTATTAAAATTATTTCGGACCGTGCACGATGTGCAGATGTTGCAGGGTAAATACATGTAATATTAAAAATTAATTAAAGACACAAATGATGTATAGCAATTTACGCGTGAAAATTATTTTTAAGCTACAAATGATACTTTATATACATATATGATTTTGTGTAAAGTTGTTACTTGCTGTGTTCGTATTTTGTGATAATATTTCATTATCTTGATCGCGCGCGTCGTATTATCTACTTTTCTCTAATAAATATTATCGCTCGTGTGCGGTATTTACCTAACGGTAAATATGCCGCTGCAACGGTCTCCGCCGGCCACACCTGCTCCTCCGTCTCGTCAGCCACATGCAGCTGCCGCTGAGGCCTTATCTCGAAACCAGTTAAGCAACGATATACCGCCGCTTATCAGCAATACGTCTAATCTCGGTGAGTTCGTTCCAATATCATTTTGTAACGCTAACAACAACAATACCGATTTTCGTGCTATCAACCCCGCTAACGATATACAATTAATACCAACCACACATAACACTCAGCATGCCTATGCACCTATTATGTCTCCTATTCCTATACATGAGACCTACTCACCACATCTTGAAGAGACTAATCATAAATACGAAAATGATCACAGCTGGCAAGTTGTGCAAACCAGAAAAAGACCTAGGGCTTTTGTGAAAAGTATCTCGACTGACAGTTCTGATCCTAATGTAAGCAAAAAGAGTAGTAACAGATTTGCTGCACTAGCAGTTGAAGACAGTGCAGGACAAGAAGACGCCAACGTGCAGGAAGTAAGGAGAGAACCAAAACCACCACAAATAACAATTTACGGTGTCAACGATTATAATAAAATGATTAAGGATCTTTCAAATATTATTCCTTCTAATAGTATCCACTGTCGATGTCTAGGCGACAAAAAAGTACAAGTTAAAATAGATGATGTTAATAATTACCGTGTTCTAGTAAAGTATTTAAACAGAGAAGGTATTGAGCATCATACTTATCAAATTAAAACAGAAAGGTGTTTTCGAATTGCAATCAGGCATTTACATTACTCCGTCAGTAAAGAGGACATTAAGTCAGCACTTGAAGAACATGGCCATACAGTAAGGCATATAACTAACGTCAAGCATAGAGTAAACAAACAACCACTACCACTCTTTTTCATTGATTTAGAGCCACAAGCGAATAATGCAGACGTGTATAAATTAGAAACACTTTTATACACTAAAATAAAAGTGGAAGCCCCACATAAAAGAGATACAATTCCACAATGTTTCCGATGTCAAACATATGGCCACACAAAATCTTACTGTAACCGTGCATTCGTCTGTGTAAAGTGCGGTGGAAGCCATAATTCCTTAAATTGTAATAAGAAATCTAGTGAACCGCCGAAATGTGCAAATTGCGAGGGAAATCACCCCTCCAACTATAAAGGTTGCGCAGTCTATAAAAAATTACAATCTCTACGGACAGCTACCAAAGTGGGGTTGAACTACAATGGGAAAATTCAAACACCAATGGCTCCTGCTGCAGGTATCCAACAGCAGTTGCTCCCTGGCACTACAACAGACTCAAATCTGCTGAGACCCACTTACTCGCAAATATTAAGTAACCAGCGTCAATGTTCGCAAAGCAATTCTCAGGTCTATAACATAAATAATGATAATATTGCTATTACACTTCAGACATTCCTAGCAGAAATAAAGACATTATTTAAAGATATGATGCAGCAACAAAGTCAATTATTAAATAATCTGTTAAACACTATCATGTCAGCTTTAATTAATAAGAAATGATTTGCTTAAAAATAGTAACGTGGAACGCTAATGGCATACTCAACCACATTCCAGAATTACAAATGTATCTTATACAAAACGATATTGATATACTTCTGATATCTGAAACGCATCTTGTGCACACAAAACATGCTCCATTCGTAGGCTACGAGTCGTACTACACCAATCATCCTGATGGTACGGCCCATGGAGGAACTGGAGTCATCATAAAAAGAAATATAAAACATCACGAATTAGAGAAATACGCACAAAACCATCTACAAGCAACTAGTGTGGCGCTAAATTGTATACTAAATAAACCTTTCGTCGTATCAGCAGTTTATTGTCCACCGAAGCATCGCATAACACAAAGACAGTTCAGTGCTTTTTTAAGCACCCTCGAGCCTACCTATATAGCTGGTGGCGATTTCAATGCCAAGAACACGTATTGGGGATCTAGGCTTACTTTGCCAAGAGGTAAGCAATTAAAACTGGCAATAGATGGTAATAACAGCACGGTTATATCTCCTGGCACTCCAACTTATTGGCCAACTGATCCAATGAAAGTACCAGACTTGCTGGACTTCTTCATAACCAGAGGACTACCAGGAAACTTCATTGATATAAAATCAGACAATGACTTATCTTCCGATCACTCACCAGTGCGACTAACACTAAGCAGTAACATTATTAGGAAACCCTGTAGACCAAAGATCTTTACAAAGCATACAAATTGGGATTTATTTCGTAACCAGCTGGAGGAAAAAATCAATTTAAAAATACCGTTAAAATGCAAGAAGCATATTGAAAGCTCTATTGAATACTTCAATAATCTCCTGCAACAGGCGGCTTGGCTGGCTACACCAAATAAAGATAAAAGTGTATACAAACCATCTGTTTACTATCCTGCAGAAATAAAACGTGAAGTAAATCTCAAGAGACAGCTAAGAAAAAGATGGCAAAGATATCGATTTCCTTCTGACAAAGCAGCACTGAACTACCAAACAAAAAGAGTTAAAAAGTTATTGCAAAACTTAAAAAATAAATCCTTTAAAGAGCACTTATCTACTCTGTCTCCCTTACCGCATAATGACTATTCTCTATGGAAAGCAGTACGCAATTTGAAGAAACCTAAAGAAACAGCACATCCAATTAGAAAACCAAACGGAAGCTGGGCTCGATCTGACCTTGAGAAAGCTGAAGAATTTGGTAAACACTTAGCCAATACTTTCAAACCGAACTGCGGCAATATGAGTTCCCCTCCTAGGACAGACAATACCGATATGTCTCAACCAATCAGGCTAGCATCCCCTGCAGAAATCAAAAAGGTCATAAACTTGATGAATTCTCGCAAATCTCCTGGCTATGATTTAATCTCAGCGAAAGTATTAAAAGAACTGCCAAAAATAGGATTGGTATTATTAACCTACATTATTAATGCCATAATACGACTTCAATATGTTCCCATTCAGTTAAAATTCTCGCAAATTATAATTGTCAAGAAACCATCCAAACCGCCAACCGAACTGACGTCGTACAGACCAATCTCCTTGTTACCGATACTCTCTAAGATATTCGAAAAAATAATGCTCAAGCGACTAATGCCTATAGTTGAAGGGAAAAAAATAATACCAGACCACCAATTTGGTTTTAGAGCTAAACACGGAACCATCGAACAAGTACACCGTATTACTGATAAGATAGTAACATCTCTAGAGCAGAAAAAAGTCTGTGACGCCATATTCTTGGATGTTAGCCAGGCATTCGATAAAGTTTGGCACGATGGACTACTTTACAAAATAAAATGCCAATTTCCTCTTCAGGTATTCAATATCCTCGAATCTTATCTTAGTGAAAGATTCTTTTCGGTCAAATACGGTAATGAAGAATCGCAAATATATCCGATAGAAGCAGGAGTGCCTCAGGGCAGTATACTGGGGCCGTTGCTGTACCTCATATACACTGCTGATATTCCTACCCTGACAGACGTCGAAGTTGCTACCTTTGCTGACGATACGGCTATTTTGTGCTCAGAGGAGTGCCCAGTAAAGGCAAATGAGTCTCTACAACGGTCGATCGATAGGCTGTCTAACTGGTTTATGGAATGGCGTATCAAGGTAAATGAAAGTAAATCGACGCACGTAACCTTCACAAATCGGAGAGTAAACGAACTTAACGTATCAATGAACGGCAGAATAATACCACTCAAAGATGAAGCCAAATATCTGGGTTTATACCTGGATAAACGGTTAACGTGGAAAAAACATATAATGGTAAAGCGTAACGCAATACGCATTAAAACCAGGCAGATGTTATGGCTCTTAGGGAAGAAGTCGGAACTAGCATTGGAAAACAAGCTACTGCTGTACAACCAAGTTATTAAACCAATCTGGCAATACGGTTGTCAACTGTGGGGCTGTTCGAAGAAGAGTAACGTAGCAATCATCCAAAGGCTGCAAAACAAACTCCTAAGAATAATGGTAAACGCACCATGGTACATAATCAATGAAGCTCTACATAAGGACCTAAAAATAAATTACGTGAAGGACGAAATAGTACGAGCAGCAAAACAGTACGCTGCAAGACTGGGGTCACATCCCAATGCTATGGCAGCCGCATTGTTAAATAATTCTGCTGATACTCGCAGACTGAAGAGGACAATAGTGATGGACCTAATATAAACTGTATCTGGTACATATGTTAAGTGAGGCCCTGTCACTGGACAGGGCTCTTCAGCAAGCCATTTTACTAAAATATTAAATTTACTAAATAGCCCATAGTGCTAGTTGTAAATTAGCAAAAAAAAAAAAAAAAAAAAAAGAAGCTACAAATGTTGTATAGTTATACAAAAAAAAAAGAACGGTAAAAAACCGGGAAAAACAAGTTTGAATACTATAGGTGTACATCGCTACATACATGATTAATAATAATACAAGCAAAAAAAAGAATCATAAAAGGTTAACGTTGTTAACCTATACATTTCTTATCGGTTCGTTATCCGCCTGTTATCGTAATTCCCTCAGTTCTTATTTTCGTGCGCTGTTTCTAAAGGAATTGAATCGGTGCATTTTAAGCAGAAATATCTTCTTTTGCTTTTCCAGCGCATTTATCGCGAAAAATTCTTTATCCATGCGAAATAATGCAATCCATCTTCTTCTCCTTGCCAATGTAGAATATTCGAATGCTTCCTCCACTTAGAGTTATTTACACATTTTACGGAAACCTTCGCCGGTTCGATATTAATTCGAACTGCGATACGTAATCGGGAATTATTAGCTTGTACAAATTAACGCTAACTCCTAGACATAAGTCAATGCTCTTGGTTAGGAGCCCCCCCCCCCAAAAAAAAACAAAAAAAAAATTCCGTTTCTATTTTCGAATTTGCGAATATCATCATCAATTATCTTAACTCCCGATTCCGGGATATCTTGAAAATCGTAAATTTTTTCTAATCTTCGAAATGTCATCATCGAGTGTCGAGGGTAGGCGAATTTTGCTGATATCGCCAAGGCGAAACTTTTTACATTCGATATATCGAACGGGTCGTATGCGTATAGCACAGCGTTGCGATTTTTTATCTTCCTCGGTAATTCTTATTGTAAACCTATTACCTAAGTTTGGATATTTTCCTCCTCCTACACCACCTTATTTCCCGCGCTACTGCTGAAGTTTTCATCGATGGGGGATAACGGGTAAAACAACTTTTTTCTTCATCAGCGCCGAATAGTTCGGATTAAAAATTTAACATAATACTATTACCGGTATCGGCTTCGCCGGCGCGACTGTCACCATTGATGTTGGTTGAGGATGAGGTAGATTGCGACGGATCCATTTTAAAGCGAATACCGGGGGTAGAATACTAAAAGCGAACTAACTATCGGTCAACGTTTAACAAAAACACGTTAACAAAGTGCGCGCAACTCGCTCCACACACAGACTGAAAATGTAGAGGGTAGAGTGCGGCTTTTTATGCTAATTCTGCATGTGTGCGTAGGGGTGAGGGGTTGCGACCAGTAACACGCATCTATTATTGCATCGTGGATTTTTCCTTTTTTTTTTAATGGTGACTCGAGTAAAATTATTGCGGGGGGCATGCTCGGCACAGTGGTGCAGCGCTCTTCGCGATCACTTCAATATCTTCTTCTTCACTGCGGAGGGGATGGGGCATTATCTCGATGTCCTTTTTAAAACGTGGCAAATCCGCAATGAATAAGTGAGCATAATACCGCCGCTCTCTAGTCGCGAACGAAAACCGCAACAAAGTTGGCAAGCTGGTATCGACTCATGGCGGAGGGAAATTGGCGTTTCCCTTGTTACTGAGGGTTAGAGGTTACGAGGGGGCACATCAATCATTTTAGTTTTTGGTATATTTAATTAATTTTATTAACCGATTATATGATGAAAAAAACAATAAATTTTTACGTCGTCATTCGAGGGGTGAGCTAAAGTGCACGGATAACGAAACAAGTTCAGTCAAGCATGAGGTTTCATGCGCTGAGGATTCCGTATGAAAGTTAACAATAACTATAATTATTTAGTACGTAAGAAAATTTGTTTGAATAAATTTCTATTTTTATTTTACTATTTTAATTTAATATCTTAATAAATTTCAAAGATCTTTTCTAATAATAATTTAAAACAGTAAAGCAAAATACTAATTTGAATCGAAGACTTAGATTAATTTGAAGTGAAATGTAACGGTTATGAAGAAAAATTAATTAAATCCTTTTTTTATTTATTTTTTTAAATTATTGGTTTAGATTTAATAATACTAATATTAAGGTTTTATGATTTTTTAAAATGTGTAATTTTGTTAATTCCTACACCTATCTTTCTTGAATAGCCGACCGTCAAAGATATTTAATAAATATATAAACGAAAACACGCAAAAAATATTAATTAGAAATAATATTGATGCTACGTATCACTCTGCTGCGGCTGCTAGAATGTTGGTGTTCCCTGCTGGCAGGTTGGTGTACGTTGGTGATTGCATCCTGGATTCTCGGCGAATGGGAGGGAGAGACACGGTAATCGAAATTATAGTTTACGAATTTTGTAAATGTCACTAATTGGAAAACCGAATTTCGAGGCAATTTGGTTACTTTGTTATTAAACTTCTTTCGGTTGCAAGACGAACTGGTTACTTTACCAAAAAAAGGTCGATATAGTTCCGCGATGTGAAAAAGACTGTCGTTCTACTGTGATGATTTTTTAACAATTCGGTATTTTCTTTCGACTCTCTCCGTATGTTAGACCATTATTAAATTTTTTTTTTTTATTTATTTACTAGCATAGGGCGTTAAATTGTTTAACAAATCGAAATACTATTCGCATCTGTTTTTCATCAGGCGGACGCACCACCTAAACAATGATGCGGTGAGTCCGTTCCTTTCATTACAGTTCATAACAACACTAACACACGCCGTAATGAAAATAATCAAACCAAAACCTGCGATCCTGTTTCGTTTCTTATCCCTCGTACTAACACTACTAACGCAAATTATAACAATCCGAACCAAATTCTAAAAACCGCTGCAATCTCGTATTCCGATAAAGCCAAAGGAAAAATAACACCGATTAACAAACCTGTTTATTTCGTGCATTCAAGAAACCCACTTAAAACAAAACCAACATTTAAAACTAAAAAACTATAAAGTTCTCGAATCAAATCCGGTGCTTGCTAGTTGTGCGCGTGGTGGAATAATATTATCCGTTCGTGCGGATATTAACTTTCAACAGATAATGTTACCATCCGACATTCAACCAGTAAAAGTCGAAATTCGTAAGCCAGTTCCACGGGAGTCTCTAAACATAATTCCGAACCGTATTTAGAAACTTTTAAAGTTGTCAAAAAATTCAAACAGTTCCTCCCCTCTAGCGCCGCGAGTATTACAGCTAAAAATTTTGAACAGGGTTAAACATATGCGCTTCGACATATATTTCTCAAGTTTGGAACATCAAGGATTGAAAGTTTCGTTAAGGAAATAACTTATGGTTTCGTTCTCGACAAATAACGATCTTTCCATCGATCATGACCGGAAAAAAAATATTATTTTTGAAACTTTCGAGCTTTCGGCGCTTATGGTTTTGAATTTTAAGATGGAAACCTAGATGTTCCAAAGTAAATAAATAAACAGGGACGTACATTTTTTTATCCTTGTTCAAAATCTTGAACCAATACATAAATTACAAGCGGGGCTACACGTCATTTTTCAGAATTTTATGAACTTTTAGTAAATTTCAAACAGTTTCGTTAAGAAAACGAAATACGGGTCCGTTCCCAAAAAATAGCGATCTTTCCAATAATAATACACTTGAAAAAAATTTTTTTTCACAAAATTTCGAGCTTTCAGAGCCCCAAGCCACTAATTTTAAAATTGGAAACTTAGATGTTCCAAACCAGAGAAATATACATGGATTCCCATATTTACTACTTTCCTCAAAATTTTTAGCTATAATACTCGCGTCACAAATCAATTCTCACACTTTTTAGAACTTTTCAGCAAACTTTGAAAGTTCAATTAAGAAAATGAAATACGGTTTCTTTCCCGACAGATAGCGATCCTTCAAACGGTATATAACATGCGTCTGAAAAATAAAAAATTTTCTTCAAAATTTCGAACTTTCGGAACCTTAAGGGTCCAATTTTAAAACTGGAAATCCAAATGTTATAAACTAGAGAAATATAAGGGGATTAGCACGTTTTTAGCCGCGTTCAAAATTTTCAGCTGTAATATTCGTAGAGCTAGTGGAGAGACACATAATTATTTTTATTTTTGAACTTTTCGGAACTTTGAAAATTTCGTTAAAAAAATGAAATACGGTTTCGTATCCGACGAATAGCGATCTTTCTAATAAAATATCACAACCCGAAGAAAAAAAAATTTTATTTCAAAATTTTGAGCTTTCGGCGCCCCAAGGGTCTAATTTTAAAACTGGAAACCTGGATGTTTCGAAATAGAAAAATATACGTAGAAGCGCATATTTTTAACCGTGTTCAAAATATTTAGCTGTAATATTTGCTTCGCTATGGGGCTAAAAAGTCATTTTTCGCGCTATTTTGACCTTTTTGGCAACTTTCAAAGTTTCGTTAAGAAAATGAAATACGTTTTCGTTCCCAACAAACAGCGATATTTCTAATGGTATATCACAAACCTAAGAAAAAAAAAATTTTTTTTTCAAAATTTTGAATTTTTGCTGCCCCAAAGGTCTCAGTCTAAAGTTGGGGTCCGATTGTCTTAAATCAGAGATATATACGTAGAGTCGTGTATTTTCTACCATGTTCCAAATTTATAGCTGTAATACTCGCGTCGCAAGAAGGGGGTCGCTAATCGGAGCTGACGCTTTTTTAAACTTTACGTCAACTTTGAAAGTTTGGTTAAGAAAATGAAATTTGGTTTCGTTCCCGACTACTAGAGATCTTTCTAATGATATATCACAAGCCCAAGAAAAAAAATATTTTTTTCCAAAATCTCGAGCTTTCGGTGCCCCGAGGGTCCAATTTTAAAGCTGGAAACTCGGATGTTCCAAACTAGAGAAATATACGTGGAAGCGCATATTTTTAACCGAATTCAAAATTTTTATCGGTAATATTCGCGGCGCTAGGGGGGGGGGACACGTCATTTTTCGCGGTTTTTTGAACTTTACGGCAACTTTGAAAGTTTCGTTAAAGAAATGAAATTCGGTTTCGTTCCCGACAAATAGCGATCTTTCCATCGATATATCGCATGCCTGTAAAAAAAATATTTTTTTACAAAATTTTGAGCTTTCGTCGCCCCGAGGGTCCAGTTTTAAAGTTGGAAATCCGGATGTTCCTAACTAGAGAAATATACGGGTATGTGCGTATTTTTAGCCCCATTCAAAATTTTTAACTACAATACTCGCTTCGCTAAAGGGGGGGGACACGTCATTTTTTTCGGTTTTTTGAACTTTTGGGCAACTTTACGTAACTTTTGTGCCAAAATTTTTGGATTTTATGAAAGTACTCCTGCGTTGTAGTTTATATTTTGAATTTCAGCGTTATAAGTTTATCTAGTGACGAGTTATCATTTTTTAAGTGATTTTTGAGGTCGTTTTATGTACCATATTATATATTCTTGACGGTTTTTTGGGTTTTTTGCCGCCCAGGTTAATCGGTCAACTTCAAGTTATAGATCGTTTTAAAGATAATTTTAATTGTAATTTATGTTCCAAATTTGAAGTTTATAAGTCAAGCCGTTCGTGAATTATTGATTTTTATTTGATATTTTTGTCATTTGTGTACCATCTTATAAGGATTCCGTACATTATATGTATGTATACGGAATCCTAAAAACACATGTGACCTCACTCTGCTTGCGCGCGCGGGCACACACACACACACGCAAAACAACGCTATAGATGACGCGATCGCGAAAAGTTTCCACTGTACCCCCTGACCTTCAATGGGGGTCGCAGCTCTCACCCCTTCAAAGCAACTCTGTTCTCTATGGGTACCTCCAAGGATGACCCAATTCAGCCAGGGGTTGTTCCAACCGCCACATGGGCAGCGTCTTGCAAATGTAGGAGTAGTTTCATCCTCCGCTGATTATCCATTCGCCGGGCAGTTTCATCCTCCAATTACGGGTTGCGGCCTTGAACTGTGCCAGCTGTATTATCCGTACTCTACTCATATTCCTTATATTATCTTTCTTTTTTATTCGTATCTAGCAAATTTATTTCAGAATACGTTTATTGAAGTTTTTTCTGTTATCTACGATTTTAATTATATATTTAATTGCTTGACTAATCAACCCTAGTTTCAAAAAAATATCGATAAAGACAAACAAAGGCGCGAACATTTTTAAACATAAATACATTTATGATTAAATACTTTGCGAGAAATATATACGATATTATAAATTAAAAATGAAATATCTTTTTTTTGAATTTAATATTATGTAAATGGTAAATTATGGTAATCTTTAAATTAACTCACAGAATGTTCAGTATATGAAACATCCTTCCCGGCTAACCTCTTTTTTTTTAAAAACACGTGACTAAAGTGGCAAACTGTAAATATATGAGATACATCTGCATTGCAAAATGATTTAATCAACCCAGAATAACACTCCTACTGAATAGGACGGACTCATCAAATCAAATGACGAATTAAAATCACGGTTTTTATAATCTATTTGTATTTACCTGAAATTGCGCACAAGCAAGAATATATGTAAATTGACACATTCCCCGTTTTTAGAATTAACTTAAAAATATTAATGACCTAGTAATTATATAATGATTCATTAGCCTTAGTGTTGCGAACATTAACGTTCCAAGTCTGAGTAAAAACAGTCAGTGAAAGTTTTTATATATATAATAATTGAAAGTTTTTAGAATATTTATTAATTATTAAACTGCGTACCTTGACGGATAGTTTTCACAAAATAAAAATGCAGTATCGTGATTTTTTTATTATTTTCAAGCCACTAGTGCTTAATTAGTAACCTATATGTTTATGCCGGGTGTAGGAGTAATCACATTTTTTTATAATCTTTTTAAACCTACCTGGGGAGTCGCATCGTTTCGGACCCAACACGATTCGCCACGATACATTTCGACTTCGTCCTTTTTCCAAGTAGACCTAGTTTAGCCCCAGTGAGTTTTTAATTTTTTTTTTTCTTCTATAATTATTATATGTAAGGCGTAATGAATCAAAAAACCACCCGTGAAATTAGTAATTAATTTGTTTAGAAAATAGAAAGAATTATTTTCGGTTATAAAGACTCTTGAAGTGCTGTTTATGTATTCGTTTAAAGCAGCGGTTCTTAACTTTTAAGTGATGAGGGACCATTTGAAAAAACTTCTGACTTGCCATGGACTACCAACTCTGTTTTTGAAAGTAATACACAGTAAATATAAAGTCTATAAGGATGACCGGTATAAAATTGTTCAAAGTCAAAAGTATTTTACCTGAGGTAAGTATTATTATTTTAATGCGGTTTTTGAAACTGCATATTCTTCGTTAACTTCTGAATCCTTGGTTCAGTGCTATTCACAGCCGAACGTTTATCGGCACTGGCATACAACCGAATTCGGTGCTTGTTTTTAGTTATCAGAAACGCCAAGAACCTCTGCTCGCGTAGTTATGTCGATGAAAACAAAGCTGGGTAACGTATAGTAATTTCCTGAATCTTTGGGAAAGAAATTGCCTTTTGGCTGAAAACATTTTTTATACGATTAATTCCAGTCTTGAATATATCTTTCAAGTTACTATCGTGTTGCATTTCAATCTCTCCTTCTTGAATTTCATCAGGCACCTCAGAAACGTTGACAACGAAAGGATTACGGATCACTTTCCGAATCCATTTGTCTTCACAGTCAGGAAAATAACGATTGTGAATTCACTTTTTAAGTTTTTCAAATGGACTATTATGTTCTTTTGTATTTATCTTTTAATCTCAGCACACTGTCCGCCAATAATTTAATTCAGCGTATGAGAAAACTTTTCTCTTTCGATCTTGTTGATCCATAGATAGCTCGATTTTAACGATAAATGCACTGATTTTATCTTCGTACGCAAATATATTACTCATGCCTTGCAACTTTGGATTTCTTGAGCCTTGCGGTTGAAGGTTCAATTAATTTAATTGCGCGAAAAAATCGACCAAATAATCAAGACGTATTTGAAATTTGGACTCACAGAACTGATCCAGCAACTCTTTGTTCTCCTTGTTAGTTAAAGAGTATATTTGTACTTTCTCTCTCAGTTTGTACAACCTAGACAGGGTGTGTTTCCTTCGGAAAGCAAACGCACTTCTGCGTGGAAAAGCAGAGTTTCCTGTTCAGAGTTCGTATCAGAGCATAATTGTTTGAAGAAACGAGTATTGTTCGCTATTTTTAATCAAGTTGACTATTTGTATATTCATCGCATTAGCAAAACATTCCGGGAACGTTTTGGCAATCGATGCCGATGAATAACGTCATAATTGCAGGTGGACTTTTTTGTTGTTATCAACGCTGCAAGACCAGAGCGCGAATCAAGTATAGCAGGAGCACCATCCGTGTACAAAGCCCCGCCAGCTTTTGCTCCACATATAAGTATCCAAGTTTCTCCAAATATCGACTTATTACATCCATAAGCACCTTGCGACGTCGTTTCCAATTCTTGAGAATATAGTAACTCCTCTTTAAACGTCATTCAAAAATCAAATAAATACAAGTAATTGACAAGATTCTGAAACGTCAGTACATTCATCACATTGTAGCGCAAAATAAGGACTACATTTTATCTTGTCAATAACTTGTTCTTCAATATCCGTTGACATTTTCTGAATACGCGACTTCACTGTGTACATTGAAAGTGGTATTTCACGAATTTCTTCTGAGGTACCCGTCCGAAAAGCTCTTCTGCAGCTTTAAGCATGCAAGGCTCTATTAGAGATTCACCGATTGTGTGTGCTTTTTTGGACTTGGCAATAAATTTTGAAATTTCAAACGATACAGCTAATGTTTTTTCAGATGTTGCATAATTTATTGCACTGGGTTCAGGTTTCACTTTTTTAAGATATATTAGTTTGCCTTCAAAGAATTCTCGCAGATGATCACGATAATTCGGATGTACGGTCTTTAAATGACGTTCCAACTTTGCCAACTTTATAGTATCATTGGCACGAACAGCTACTTGAGACCGGCTCTCGCTTGTAGCGCCATTCGCGCACAACTGAAATTATAATTGAAAAAGAACTAATACCGGAACATCAGTACGGCTTTAGAACAAATCACTCGACTATTCAGCAGATACATAGAGTTGTCCAAAAAGTAGAACGCAGCCTGGAGGAAAAGAAAGTCTGTGACTCGGCATTTCTAGACATCAGCCAAGCGTTTGATAAGGTGTGGCACGAAGGACTTATTCACAAAGTAAAAGCAAAATTTCCATATCCGTACTATAAAGTAATAAATTCTTTTCTCCAAGAAAGACACTTCCAAGTAAGAATTGGAAATGAAGTATCCGACATCCATCCAGCTACTGCTGGAGCCCCACAAGGGAGTGTGCTGGGACCACTCCTTTACTTAATATATACCGCAGATCTCCCAGTGCTCGAAGAAAGCCTAGTAGCGACGTTTGCGGATGATACATCCATACTTTGTGATAACCTCGGTCCTGATGCTGCTTGCAACAATCTCCAAAGTTCAATCAATGAAATATCCGCATGGTGTAAGCAGTGGCGGATAAAAATCAACGAGGAGAAATCAAAACGTGTACTTTTCACCAACAGAAAGATCCTACCTAAGGACGTTACCATCAATCATAAAATATTGCCACCAAGTGACAGTGTCAAATACTTAGGCATTCATCTTGACAAAAAATTAACCTGGAAAAAACACATCCAGACTAAACGGAATGAATTACAATTAAAAGTACGGCAGATGTACTGGTTAATTGGACGCCACTCTAAGTTATCATTAGAAAATAAAATGCTAATCTATAAACACATTTTAGCCCCAGTATGGAAATATGGATGTCAAATTTGGGGCTGCAGTGCCAGGACAAATTTAGCAGTAATACAACGGCTTCAAAATAAAATATTAAGGATAATGGCAAATGCTCCTTGGTTTATATCCAATAAAACCCTTCACAGTGATCTAACCGTTTCGTATGTTGCTGACGTTATAAGAGAAGAAGCGACGAAACATGCTATGCGATTACACGATCACCCAAACAGGACAGCAGTCAATCTGCTCGATAATTCAACTGAAGTACGACGGTTGCGGAGAATAAAACCACTAGACTTAGTAGAATAAATAATTAGGTATCCCTTTGCTGGAAGGAATGCCGTTCAAGTGATTTAAAGTCAAAACTTCCTCTGATAGCTCTAGCAGCTAGGTGTGGGGAAAAAAAAAAAAAAAAAAAAAAAAAAAATTCGCGCCACGCGTGGTTGTGTCGACTCGTTTTTAGGATGGCTTCGTGGACCACTCCGGGTGCTTCTAAGGACCACCGGTTAAGAACCACTGGTTTAGAGGGTTAATTGAAAGTAATAGAAAATATTTCAAAAAAGCGAATAACCAAATAAGAAATCATGTAAAATTGTGTTTTGAGATTATATATATGTATGTATATATAACATGCTATACGCGCGGAAAAACTAAATCGTTGACGAAGAACGGTATTTTTTGGACGGAATTTCTGATAGCAGTATTTGGCAACTCTATTTCTCACTAACTCAGATGATAACGTTTAACGGATGATACCTGAAAACCACCGTAGCTGGTCTGTAAAAAGGTCCGAGTTCGCCTGCGCCCGAAAGGGTCTGCGCCTAAAAGGGGCTGCGCTCGATAGAGTCGCGCCCGATCGATCGCTCCTGAAAGAGCGGTCCCCTAGATTTCATTCCATTCTTCATTTCGCTCATTGCCTTATTGGTTTCTATTTTCTGTGGATAAAAATTTTCACAAGGAGCTGTTGGTTCACGTATTAAATTGTAAATTTTTGTTATCACCGTTGAATAACATTTAAGAGAACGGTTTTATCTACATCCCCAAATCGTCCTATCGTAATCGAATCGAAATTGTAAGTATTCAAATCCTAAATTAAAACTGGGTTTCCTTTCTGGATTTTTGAAAATTCCATAAAGATTAAAATAAAAATTTTTAATTAGTCTCTATCTATATTACTGAAACTATTATGCTTGTTTTCTTTATCACTTAAATACTTTTCCAGTAAACTTGAAGCAAAGAAATGAAAAAATAAGGAAATTGCCGAAAAATAAATTGGGATAGTATCGCTTCGGCCTCAACATTTCAGCAGCGACACAATTCGGTTTTGTTGTCTGTTGTTCGAATGGACCTAGTTTAGTATCAGTGAGTTCTTAACTCTTTTTTTTCATCAATTAATATCATACTTAAGGCATAAAAAAATACCGACGAAATTAGAAATTTATTTGTTTAGAAAATAAATCAGTGGTTTTTAATGATTTTTTTCCGTCTACATATAGTGTAAAAAATGATTTCATCTTATGAAGATTTGAGATACTGATTATATATTCATTTAGCGGATCATTTTAGTAAGAAATTTCGGAAAAAATGATTAGATCATGGCAATAATTTCCCGCTATGATAGATTTTTTGCTATCAAAAAAAAAAACCATGCGCTTCATAATAAATTTTTACATTCACAAAAAATGAAAAATAAAGCAACTTTCTTTTTTTTTTCTACTAACACGCTGTACTACTGTAAGATCAGAGACACGATGGATGAAGATCTTTGCCGGGGTTACTCTCTCGCCTGTTTTATACCTTTCTCTTCGAGACCACATAATCGTTGTGTTCGTGGGTCGACGGTTTATTATTGGCAGTTTGTAAGTCGTTCACTTATGACCTATTTTTCCGTGCTGCTTGTACCTGACCAGACCCTTCTTTTTTCTGACCGCTTTGCTGCCTCAAAATTTTTGAGTGAAACTAACAACCTTTTTGCCAGATCCTGTTAGCTAGTGTAAATTATATACAAATGCGTTTAAAAATAGTTTTTAGTTAAATTTTTTAATGATGGTTAAAATAATGTATATAAGAATATCATGATATTCATAGAAGCTACCATGGTGTACACGGTTAAACAACGGTCTTTCGCCTGGGTATAACTTGGTTCGAATCCCGTAATTCCTCATCTTGACATGACTGATGACCTAAATGACGAAAACAAGATATTACCGCTATCGGCTTGCGGATAAAGTAAGAAACTGGTGAAATTTTTTTGGAAATGATTATTTCTGTCTTAGAATGTTGCAACGGAAATTCTTAATAGACGTTAGTAGCAATGTAAGAACTGATAAAATGTTTATGTGCGCATATTCGTTATAAATGAGACTGAATTGTAAAACTGTGAAAATCACTGTCGAAACAAAATGTCGATGGGTGTGTTCGTAAAACGGTCTTACCTTACCGATGTGAATATTGCAATAGATAATTTTAATAAATTGTTTGCAAATATCTACATATACATATAAATAAAACTGACTGTCTGTTTGTTTGTCCGGGCTAATCTCCGAAACAGCTGAACCGATTTTGAAAAGACTTACATTATTAGATAGAGGGCTTTACAGAGATAAGTCTAGACTATTTTTTATCCCGGAAATATTTAGGGTTCCTGTGTAGAAATTGAAAAAATTTAGAAATTATGAACAAACTTATGGATTTCGCAGACAGCCATATCACGCGACATGCCACAGGTCGTGTTTGTCCCAGTTAAAATTATAGAAAGAGGTTTATGACCCAAGAGAGTGCCTCACACGTGGTTTGTAGAGGGAAGAAAACTTCATTCGAAACGAAATATGGGAGTAGAATCAGAAGATTCTGTGTTAGTTGTGCAATGACGATAAATAAATCGCAAGGCCAAATATTAAGAAAAGCCTGCGTTGATTTAAGTAAAGGTTGTTTTATTAATAATCACTTAATTCAACAAACTTATATTTATTCACAGGTGCGCTATGCGAACGAAGTCGCGGGTAATCGCTGGTTTGTAAATAAATTGTCGGTATTTAATCAACTTCCATGGACATGACTATATTCACTAATTACTATTGGTTCTTTTTTTCCAAGTTAAACATCCTGGCTTCAACTGCGCCATGTACTCGTATTCAAATGACATTTTACCATCCAGCGTATGACGACCAGATTAATTGTTTGTAAATGAAAAGTGTTTCTTTATGTCAAAATAATATTAATGAATTTTCGCTCGATGAGACTAGGCGCAGATGAGACCTGCAGTGAATAAGACTGGACCGTTTTTATTTTTAAAAATTAGCTAGTATAAATTGTATACACAGGTGCATTTAAAAATCGTTTTTAGTCACTTTTCCTAATGATCGTTTGAATAATGTATATATAGGGATATCAGGATAATTCATAGAAGCTACTGAAGTGTACATGATTAGACAGCGATAAGAAGAAAAAAAAAGCAAAACAAAAAACACAGAAAGATGACTAGTGAATTATACAAAAAATTGTTTTTTTTTTCGTTTTTTTTTTTTCGTTTATTTTTACTTTGTTCAATAATTTTTTAGAATTTTATATTCTTTGCGGGACAACTGTTGCCTTTTCACAAATTATGCAACTTAACTAATAAATTAGTTTCTGTTCTGCAAATCGATGTTTTTATCATGTGCGCTTTTGTCCGGTCACTGGGAAAAATGAATCACTGAAATCTTGGAATTTTATAGCAAGATTTTTAAATGAAAGCGGTGCGGAAGCGACCATAAAAGATGGATATGAGAATACTGTGGATTGGTGAAGGGTGGAATTGTTTATCGGTGCGGCCGGTCGCTGGCTCACACTAATAGGATTAAATAATATCTTTGCGGTAAATGGCGGAATTAGGTGGGCGCACACAGTGGCACAGAAGGTAGCCGAATCGCAACAGTGCTTCTAAAATGGAGATAAAATTAAAAATCGACCGAAAGGAGCCGACTCATATGTGCGGCTGATAAGCTCACGCTCAGCTGCAGAAGACTGCTGCAACGGATTTTTTAAAATAAGGCGCGGCCAACGTTCCTTTTTTTTTTTTAAGTTTTTTACGGGGTTTTTTTATTCGAAATAAAATTTAATTGTTTATATAATTTTTGAATCTTTCGATCGGAGATCGATATATTAATTAAATTTACTAAAATTGGTAAACAGGCCGATTGAATTTGAGAAAATTTCGAATTTTTTTAAATTGAATTTCTCTTCCCTCACCCCTTTCCACCCAGTAGTAGTAGTAATAAGGAACCGAAAATTTTTAAAAGACCTATTTCGGATAATGCTTTTAATTGCTCCATCTCCGACATTTAATTCGAAATAATCGAAGAGACTGCCGATTTACTGATATTCCCATTAAAATATATGTCCTCTCAGTCTTTTCTCATTGCAATTTAACCAACTATTAATTTTAATAATATGCACGTATATATATATATATACAGGGCCGTATCTAAGGGGGATTTTCCGGGTTCAACCTCCTTCCGAAATGTCTGCAAAATAATAACTGTTTAAGTAAAATGCATCAAAATTCAGAATAAATTTATTTATCTTCAATTTTTTGACGAAAGAAAAGAAAATCAAAATTTTTATGAATGCTATGGAAACGACTATTTTTCATTTGTTTTTATTGTAGTGTTGTCAAATATTACATATACAATAATTGACTACAAGGCTTTAGTTTACTATTTATAAATAACTATATATTATATAACACGCACATATGTATATATATACAGGGTGTTTGGTAATTCGATGCATTTCTTGAAAGCGGTCATTTTCAAAACTAACCATTTTAAAAAAAAAAAAAAAAATTTTTTGAGACATCTCAATTAAATGATACATCGGCTCTTTGCAGTAATTAGATTAAATCAGCTGAATGAGTTTTTTTTTTTTGAAATGGTTAGTTTTGAAAATGAATAATATGCAGATATTTCGTTCTGCTACAGGTTTTGTGATGATGATGCCGCTGTAGTGTGGATATCGAAAACGGTTTTTCTTACCGCCGTTTACCCGACTTGACTGTGTTAGGCACGACATAGATCAATAAATTCGGGAAACAGGATGTATTCAGGAAGGACGAAGTGACGCCGGGAGACCTCAGGTTTCCAATTCTGCTGACGAAGAAGAAATTTTAAGGCAATTTGAAACAGATCGCACAGTTCCGATGAGAGCTGTGGCAGCGGTATTTCAATTAAACGACACGTCCACTCTCTGTATTAATTAAATTAAATCAACCAAATGAACAGAAGTAACACTGCCTGAGAGTAGTGAATAAATTTTCGTTCTGGGAACTCTGTGAGGTAACACCTCGAAACTGTGTCCGTGCGCTGAACATAACTTAGGTATTTTATGTGGGGGGCAAATAGTGCCCAATTTTTTTGTTCTGACGTTGAAAATTCACCCGAGTTTCCCCAAAATTCCCCCTAAAATTCCTCCAAATTCCTTCATACAGTTCCTCCGCATTTCCGATAATTCGAAGCGTTTAAAAATTAACCCAAGTATAATATTTAAAGCAGGAAAGTAGTCCAACCCCCGCTCGCTCACGCAGTATGCCTCGAAGGCGCACGTGCCGTTCCTGCGCACTCATCAATTGTTTGTAGTACCGCGATTTTTCAAAATCCCGAGCGTAAGCATAGAAATTCCGAAATTACCAAAGTGTAATATTTAAAGCAAGAAAGTAACCTAAGCTCCCCGTTCACCCCTCTTTTTACCATTCATACATGTTTTTTTATTAAATATTTAAAGCTTTCATCACAGTGATTACTCATAATAAATAATTTTCGGAAACATCTGCGTTTTTTTTTTAAAAAGATATTTATTCGCTTAGCGTTTCGACCAGCTTACACTGGCCATCATCAGAAGCAAACTGAAGTAACGAAAATTTCGATCAACAATAACAATAAAATAAGAATCGAAAATCATGAAAAAGTCAAATCAAAAAGGAAACCCGGAAAAACCGACAAAACGCATAACAATATAGATAGATAAAAAAAAAAAATAAGAATAATATAAAAACGTATGTGAGAAAAGAAATGAACACAAAAGAACACATCGAGTCACAGTTGGGGCAAGGGAGAAATAAAAACAGATAACAACTTAATAAAAATAAAAATAAATACAGAGCGTACACAAAGAGCGGGAAAAAATCGAAAAAGAAGCGCTAACGGAGAGCGCCACAAAAAATAAAAGAACGAAAATCCCACAAGGGAAACGCAAAGAACAACCAATCGAACAAAACAAAAATATAAAATATTGCAACAACCAGGGTGAAGGAGCAGATGGCTGATTGCGCGCATAGGCGGGTGCACAAATCCGCTTTAGCGTTTGAGGATAGTGTTCTTTTAGCAGAGGAAGTTCACACCGGCAGGTGGGTGTTTTTTTTTGTTTTTTTTTTTTTTTTTGGGCGCATCAACTATGGGTTCAGAGAAGCCATCGAAATTGAAAAATGGCCAAATTTCAATAGATGGCATGGAAACCAGTTATACTGTTGACGAACTTGCATCTACAGCAGCGGCCAGGTAGGTTTCATTTTTCTTTTCCATCTCTGGGTTATTTGGTTTTAATTTTGAGTGTTTTTTTAGGTACACCCTGACGTCCGCCACTGCATTTCACTTCTTCTTGGTATCTTTTTTGTTCCCACATCCCTCCGGTCCGAGTGATTTCTTCTTTCGGTTGGATTTGCTTTGCTTTATTTCGTTTGGTTTGGTGTCCGGGGCCTATGCTCTCCGGTGTATCTTCCGCATACGTTTCGAGTGGGTCCTCAGGTGAGGTTTACAGTCAACTTTTAGGCGGGGTTCCTGTCATTTTCGCTCTTCGGGTTAGGTGTACAGTCATTCTCAGGTGAGGATTCCAACCACTTTTCAGGTACTTTACAGTCCATGTTCGGATGATTTTTTTTTTTTTTTTTTTTTGTAATTTAGGTTTCTTCAACATTTTTCATTGTGATATTTTATATTTTTGTTTTGTTCGATTGGTTGTTCTTTGCGTTTCCCTTGTTGGATTTTTGTTCTTTTATTTTTTGTGGCGTTCTCCGTGAGCGCTTGTTTTTCGATTTTTTACCGCTTTTTTTTTTTTTTTTTTTTTTATGGGTACGCCAACGAAGAGCAACAGCCCAATCAACCAAGATTTTTTTACCGCTCTTTGGGTACACTTCTGTATTTATTTTAGTTTTAGTTTTATAAGTTGTTATCTGTTCTCCATTGCCCCAATTGTGACCCGGATGTGTTCTTTTGTGTTCATTTTTATTTTTATTTACCTCTTTTCTCTCATATGTTTTTATATTATTATTTTATTTTTATCTATCTGTTGTTATGCGTTTTGTCGGTTTTTCCTGTTTAAAGGTAGGTTTTCTGTTTTGATTTGGGTTTTTCATGATTTTCAATTCTTATTTTATTGTTGTTGTCGATCGAAATTTTCGTTCCGTTCTTCAGTTTGCTTCTGATGATCGCCAGTGTAAGCTGGTCGAAACGTTAAGCGAATAAATATCTTGTAAAATACAGTTGTTTCCGATGAATTATTTATTATGTTTTTTTATTTTTTATTTTTCCGAGCGTAAGTATTACAAAATTATCCTAAGCATATTTTTTTATTTTTACACACTCGCTTCAGCTATCGTTACGTATGACGTTGCATGCAAACACTTTCAAAACCGTTGAAACAGGATCTTAACGTTCTTATAATTTCTATCGCAGTCTATACATTATTGTGGAACCACACCCTACATGTACACACTACTACAAGCACACTCATACTCAAAGTCCTTGACTACTTTCTTCGTATACAGGTATGCAACCAACGGAACGACATTTTCTAACGCAACATTTACACTGCCACACCCGATTCAAAGGTAGTCAATGAGGCAGACTGTTGAACGGATTCATTCGGTCGCTCACTATTAATTTCTCGTCAAACACTTACACGTTCTCTGAGCGGTGTTCATCGCACGCTTTTAAGATTTGAATAACCCCTTTTTTTTTGAATTTTTTCGCTTTTATAAAAATGATTCCATCATAATCATCATGAATACCGATACTGTTGCCGCGAACAATTCGAAACCAGTAAATACCGCAGAATTTATTCAATATGCTTCCGAATATTGTAATGACGATGTTGCGCAGAGCGGTATTCCAGGTATACATATGCCACCGCAGTCGCCGCCACCACCACCATCAATGTCGCAAAACCGACAATTCATCACATACTCAGTTCGCACAATATTTACACTCACCACCGTTAATGCAAATTCCGCTATCAGCTGCATCTGAAGATATCAGTCCGTCAAAGATTGAACTTCCGAAAGTAATAATCAATCGACGCGCTGTAATCTACGTAAAAGATATGAACGACGCTGAAAATAAAAATACCGGCGAAGTTTACGAAAAAACCGTTCTCGATGTGGCAATATAATTTATTACAGAATGTGTACGATTTCAACTTCGTACGATTACCTGTACGCTCATTAGCAAATATTGAAACCTTCGAACGAACGAATAGTGTATCTATTAACTTATACAAATTAATAGAAACCGATAGTGCCGATGTTGAAGTGTGCAAATATAAAATCAAAATCGTTTACACGTTCCGCAAAAATCATAGTATATTAAATCATCGTAGTCACGCGAATGTATTGTACTGGGGCTCGAATGGTAATTTCCAGTTAGCCTGGATTAAAAAATTTAGTCAACTCATACGAATTCAATCCTTTTTCATATATTTTTTATTGTTAAAATTCTTTTTACAATGTTTTCTCGCAAAATATAGCGCATGTAAACTTTATTACAATATAATATAATAATAAATATTTTCATAATATATTTAAATTGCTCATTTCATAAACTTGAAATTAATTTAAAATCTCGATTTCACAATTGTTGATAAGAAATTATTAACTTTTGTTTTTATTAAATCCTTACGTTCCTTATGTTGAACAGTCAAATCAATATCACGTAACCGTTCAGTTAATTAATTAGCTTTTGCGGCTAATTGAATCGTATCTATAACATGATGCGCTTTTTCCTTTTTAATTTCTTCACGTTGTTTATCAATTATTTCATTAAAACGTTTTTCTATTTCTTCACGTTGTTTATCCATTATTTCCTTATTAATATATATTTATCCAATAATACGGCCACTTATCCGTTTAACTCTTTTATTAAACTTCCGAATATTTGAATTGTACTTTTTACATCATTTTCATGTTTTGAAACTCGCGTAGGGAACGATGTAAGATCGCTCGAAACCGTATTTAATTTATCTAATAGTTTTTTAATTTGTTCTTCGTACGTTCAAAACTTAAATATTATATCATCTTTAAGTTTTGACACAACTTCACTCACCCTTATCGATATTACTCGAAAGAATCCTGATTTTTGAAATATTATCGCTAATTTTAATATCTAAATCTTTATGCAAAAAATTAATTGACCGTGTAATGGGGTATTTTTTTCCGTAACAAATGAATTTAACTACTCAACTTTTTCACGAACTCCAGAATCCTAACCACTTAACTAATAATTTTCCACTTCGTCTTTAAATAACACGTTCTGTTAAATATACGTCGGAATAGGATGTTTTTTGTAGTTCTTCAGCATAAAAAGTACCAACTAGCAATTTACCGGTTCTATCTTTTAACGTATATGTCATAGGAAAAGTAGAATTCACAGTATCTATAGAAAATAATTCACCGGTCTAGTTAGGAGTCCTTTCTCCAATAATGTTTTAACTTTACTAATACGAACTCTCAGGGTGGAGAAGCGATCGTTTGCTTTACTACATTCCCTCGCAATATTTTCAGCAACTTGTCTTTCAACTTTCTTATTTACATTGGCAGGTGCAAATTTTATCGTTCGGTGTAGTTTCGCATTATACTTTCGGGTAAGTTTTGGCAAAACTTGTAACCAGTGTTTATTTTTATTTTTTTAAATAATTTGGGGGTCCCACAAGGCAATTGCCCGTCTGTGGGTTCCCAACATAATTATATATCGTTTATTCATTATATACATCTTAAGTCTAATACATCATATTCGTCTTATATATAATTACTTAATTCAACTTAACTTCTATTTTTACTATTCTACGCCTAATTTTTAAATCAATACATTTATACCTATCGCACATCGTACCACAATATTTTCACATAAGCCATAAGTAATGCAGCTAGAACTGAGCATTTTTTTTTTTTTCATTACATCATTTATAATTCTTTACTCTTTCAATCAATTACCCGTCTTAATTCCTTTCCTATGACTATCCATTTCTCATTCTTTGCACCACGCAATCAACCATATTTTTATTTTGTCTTTCCATATATTCAAATTACATTCGTCTCTTAATTCCTTTGGTAAGTTACCTAGTGTAAATGACTCATAATTTCCTCGTCAACATTATCAATTTTATTATTAATCCCTTTAGGTCTTATAAAACATAAATTGTCATAGTTCCTAGTCCCATATACCTTTTCCCTTGTCGGTAATCTTATTTTTCTGTTTTATACCTTAAAAGTTTACTGTAATAAAAAAACATTTTTGGCGACATTTCTTTATTATTCTCCCACCCCAAGTAGAATTCGTTACAAGATTCGCACTTCTCCAATTCGGTAACAGAATTTTTAAACATCTTTTTTGTAGCCTACTACTTTTCCTTAATTCCATATTTTTTTGCCTCCCCCAAATTTCGAGTCCGTATCTAATCCTAGTCATTATTAATGAGTGTCAAAATACAGTCCCGTAGTTTTGTAATTCATAACTTGTTTTAATTTGTATAACGTCGGCATAGTCTGCCTAATTTTCCTAGCAATGCTATCTACGTGAACTCTCCAAGTTAACGCCTTATCGAATGTTATTCCCAGGTATTTGAAATTATCAGTCGTTTCTCTCATAACGGCATACTTCCGATCCATGAAGGCAATCTACCTTGTGCAATGCTATTTTAGGCACGAACATTCTAAATCTACTCGGTGTTCTTACGTACATCACTTTTGATTTTTTAGCATACGTCTTGGTGTTCAATTACCAGAGCAATGTCATCAGCATATGCGTAAAGTTTGGCGTTCGTAATACAATTGTGAATGGAGTTGATGTAAATTAGAAACAGTAACGGTACTAATATCGTTCCTTGTCCTACTCCATATTTCGTTTTCCTCATATCACTCTATATTCATTACCAATTTTCACTAAACATTCCCTTTCATGTAAATAACATCTAAACCAATTAAGATATTTCCCTGTTATACCAATTTTGTTTAGGTCTTCTAACAATATTTCCCTGTCCACTAAATCAAAAGCCTTAGTAAGGTCTAGAAAGACTATCAAAAATTGTTTGCCGGTTGCTAATCCCTTATTTATCGCAGATGTAAAAGTTCTGAGCAGAGTTACCGTTGATTTCTCCTTTCTAAACCCATATTGGTTATGATATATTAGGTTGTTTTCTTCTAGGTACAATTTAAGATAGTTACCTACATAGTGCTCAACCACTTTAGCAATAACTGATATTAACGTAATTGGTCCATAGTTTTCACAAAGTTTTTTATCCCCATTTTTATATATTGGTCTTATTATCCCTACTTTTAACTCCCTGGGGAATATACCTTCTTTTACCGACCCACTAATAATTTTTGTTAACAGCGGAGCAAGCATTTTTGCATGTGTAATTCCATCTTTCACCCGTATACCATCAGGTCCTTGGACTTTATTCTTAATCATTTTCCTAACTATGTTTTCTATCACTTCACTCGTGGCTTTTGGTATGTAAAATGACGTAACCGTAGTATTCACGTTCTCGGTTCTAATGAATCTAATATCACAATTATGTTTCAGATTTTCGATAGCCTCCATATAATATTTTTGAAATTTACGCGCCGCGTTGCGATATGCATCAAAATTATTCTCTATTACCTCATCTATAATTATAGACTTTTTTTTACATACTATATGATCTATTATCTTCCAGATGTTTTTAATGTTATTATTCGCTTTTAATAATTCCTGTTGGTAATATTTTTCTTTTTCTTATTTCCTGCTTTACTAATTTCCTATATTTCTTATACAGTTCTTTATATCTTCTATTTGAATTATTCCTTTTACATCTTTTGTAATATAGGTCTCTAACATGTATGAAATTTAATATTTTCCTATTCATCCAAGCTGCAATAGGATTGTATCTCCTTTCCCTCCATGTCTGTCTAGTGAATTTGTAATCGACATAAAGTTTATTGAATACTACCTTTAAATTATTTACTAATTCTTCCACTTCTCTTTTTTCTAGAAAACCCTGTCAGTGATAAGCATTTACCTTTTAACAAGTTTTCATTCAGATAGATTTCACGTGTACTAACATTCTTCATGTTCTCGTCTCTATCTACCCATAGTGCATCACAAATCATGTAGTGATTTGAAATTTTTGTCTTTATAATACCCGCCATTACATTCTCGGTTGCATGTCTAATGAAGATGTTATCTATACAAGATTTGGTAATACGACCTGCTCTTACCTCTTCTCTAGTTGTTCCTTTAATTAGCCGAATTTCACCGTGTCTTGATAAGATGTTCAGAAATTGATCATTTATTTTACTCCTTGAATATTGAAATCTCCGCAGATAATAAATTTTGTATTCCGATCTAATATTTTCAGGCTCTCTTCGAGTTCCTGTAGAAAGTGACCAACGTTATTACTCGGTGACCTATAAATTGCCATTAAGTAAATTTTTTGATTTTTTGTTAGGCTTATTTCTACAGTAATGCTATCAGCAGCGGAATTGCCCGCGTGAACCACCTTGAAGCTGAAAGCCTTTGATGCCAATATCATTATTCCCCCATTACGGTTAGGTGGTTTCTCAATTACACATTTCTCATAACCCTCTATGTTATAATATTCAGCCTCGTGCTCTTTGATGTTTATTTCGGTAAGAACTATTACGCTAACATTCTGTTTATGAATTTGTATTAATAACTCATCCCAATTGCACCTAATGCTTCGAATGTTTAAATAGATTATTTTAATAATATTCTTACTATTTTCGTCTTTCCCGTTAAAATTTCTACTTATGTCTGCGTTCCATTTTTTTATGTTTTCGTATTCGTTACACTCAATTTTGTGACAGAACTGTAGATAAGGATATGTTTAGATCATCGATAAACAGCCGGACGAAAATGGGCGGCGAGATGAAATTTTCTACGTCATTGATATAAAAATCAAAAATAAGGTTGCACTGAGGGTAGAGCCTTGCGGCACACCATTCTCAGTTGTAATGGGTACTGTTATTGATAAAGCGATCTTAATCCGGATCGTTCGGTTGCTTAAAAAGCTAGTTATATATCTGCCCATTCGGCCACTTATTCCGGCTGTTTTAAGTTTTTGTAATAATCCATGCCGCCACACGCGATCGAACGCTTTTTCCAAATCGAAAAAGACCGCGTACGTGTGCTGGTGGCGGTGGAAGCCTGTTAGTATTTGCCGTGGCAAGCTTATCAAGTGATCGTCTGTTCATCTCGCTCTTCGCTCTCCGGCTTGAATCGGGGAAAGGACATTATTTTGATCGAGAACATACAGAAGGCGCCTGTTTACCATCTTCTCCATTATTTTGGATAGGACACTTAGTAAAGAGATTGGTCGATAACTTTCAGGATGGAATGGGTCTTTATTTAGTTTTATACGCCATTTTCCAGGATTGAGGGATATTACCGGATGACCATATCTGATTATAGATTTTTAGGAGAAACTCTTTAGCTTATGTGGTAGGTATTTAACCATGTATGGGTGGATGGAATCGGGGCCCGGGTCACTATTGCGGGTATGGTATTTAATTTGAAAGTTTAACTGAGATATAGTAAAATTAGTATTATAAGCTTCTGAGGACTGTTGAGGCAAGATTGGGTCCTGTTGTTCACAAACGACTTCTTGCACAGTGAACTTGGGTGAGTAGGAAAGGGAAGAGAATTATTTTTTGTAATGTTGAGCGAAGGCATCCGCAACATCGCCTGGGTCAGATATGACCATGTTATTATGGATTAAGATAATTGCAGGGTTTGCTCGGTTGAGGCCGTTCATTGACTTAATTTTAATCCAGGTCGCTTGGTTGGATGTTGATTGGATGATGGATGAAACGAAAGAATTCCAGGATTCACGCTTCTTTGTTTTAATTATAAACCGTGCTTTGGCACGCAGCTTTTTAAACTCGATTAGATCACTGATTAACTTCGTTGCTTTGAATTTTCTTAGCGCTCGCTTACAGTCTCGTATTATTAAGGAGACTTCACTACACCACCAGAGAACACGACGACTGCGAGACATAGGGGAAGATTTGGGGATTGCCGCATCAGCAGCAGTAAAAACTGCTTCCAGGAAAATCCTGATATTCTCTTCTACAGATGTTCTTGGCTGGTGTGCGATGGAGACCTAGCCATGGAATATTTCCCAGTTGGCTTTATGGTACAAGAAGCGTGTTGTAGTGGGTCTGGCAGTGTTTGTAATAAGATTCGTTTTGGTATTTATTAAGATAGGGAAGTGATCGTTAAAGCAGAGATCAGGCAATACACCAGTCTCTAGGTTGGGATAAAGCGTTGTGGAGGAAAACGCTAGGTCAATGGTGGAGAAAACGTTATATGAGAAATTGAAATGTTTGGGGGACTGTTGATTAATAATCGGTCAAATGCATTAAATGCTCTTTTCATTTTTTTCCCCGTTAATGTATAGTCAGCAGTTTTTTAAAAAAATTACAAATTATCAATTTTACGTCATTTAATGTGTAACATAACTGGATTGAATTTGCTTCTAACACATATTCGTTATGTTAACTTTTTCATTCGTATCTAGCAAGTTTATTTGAGGATACGTTCATTGAAGTTCCTTCTGTTATCTATGATTTAAATTTTATATTTAATTCCTTGACGAATCTACATGGGTTTCAAAAAAATATCGAAGAAGACAAAAAAGGCGCAAAAATTTTTAACCATTTCCTTTCCAATTCAAATAAACGAAATGTATGAATTCCGGTATTTAATTTTTAAGAAACTTAATTTATATAATTTACCTTTATTATATTGTTACTGTTTATTAAAAAACAAAAGGCGATATAACGTGATATGATATAAATAGCTTTCTAATCAAAAATGATTTTTAATCAATCTATTTGCTTACCTGATTTACCAAATTAGATTAACTTTTCTGACAATGCAGGTGCAATTGAAAGTCGTAGTTAAAACGTCGGGGCATATGAAATAAAAGACGTAACTAATCTCGACTACGCCTTGATGTTTTAATTCTGAACCCTATTAATGATCTTTACATATTTTTTGTTTTATAAAATATTTTTACTTTTTTATTTCCTATTAAAATGAACTGTTAAGATGAAATAGTTCTAGAAATAAAACTGATACTAATTGTCTCGTTTTACACGTCTGGGTGTTATGTCGTTTCTATGATTTTCTTAAGAAATTGAAATTAGAAAAAAAAAATTTTAAAAGAATTTCCTCGCAGTTCATTTATGGGAGGAATATTGAAACAAATGCAACGTCTGAAAGCTTCGTTTTTACTGTCTCTATTACTGTTTATACGAAACTAAGATGATCAGTCTAGTGCTTTGAAAATCGAAAATTTTCCTAAACGAATTAAAAAAAAAAGAAAGAGGTCAGCCAGACAGAATGTTTCATGTACTGAACATTCTGTGTGTTAATTTAAAGATTACCATAATTTACATTTACATAATACTAAATTCAAAACAAAAATATTTAACTATTAATTTGTAATATGATATATATATTTCTCGCCCAGTATTTAATCATAAATGTGCTTATTTATCTGTTTTAAAAAGTTTTGCGTCTTTGTCTTTTCGATGTTTTTTTGAAACCCAGTCAGATTCGTCAAGGAATTAAATATACCATTAAAATGGTAGATAACAGAAGAAACTGCAATAAACAAACATGCTAAATACGAATGAAAAAGAAAATATAACGAATATATGTATTAGAAGCAAATTCAATGCAGTTAAGTTGCACTTTAAGTGACGCAGAGTAGATAGTTGTAATTTTTTAAATATACATTAGCAGAACCGATAATGCACTTGACCGATTATTAATATTAATCATCTTCGTCCGATTCGTATCACTATTGTTGATAATACTCCTAAATTTACATCGCAAAAGTCTGTTTATTTGTATTTCACACTGAAGTCGTTGTTTAAGAAAAACATGGAAAATATTTCAAAAAAGCGAATAACCGAATAAAATCATGTAAAATATGTGTTTTGTGATTACGTATATATGTATGCATATATAATATGCTATAGACACGGAAAAACTAAATCGTTAACGAAGAACGGTATTTTTTGGGCGGAATTTCTGATAGTAGTATTTGGCAACTCGTGTTTCTCACTAACACAGATGATAACGTTTAACGAATGATGCCTGAAAATTACCGTAGGTAGTCTGTAAAAAGGTCTGAATTCATCTGTGCGCGAAAGAATCTGCGCCCGAATGAGCGGTCTATTGATAGCTCAAAACGTAGTTTAAAATGTGTTCTTTTAAATGACTGTAACAAATATAGAGCAATACCTATTGGTCATTCTACCATTTTGAAAGAGGAATACGAAACAATATCAATAGTTTTGAAAAAAATTAAATATGAAGAACATTTAATGGATGATTTGTGTCGATTTAAAAATGGTAAAACCTTCCTCCTTGGACAGCAAAGTGGAAACGCAAAATATTCTTGTTTTTTATGTCTTTGGGATAGCAGAGCTAAGGATCAGCATTGGGTTAGAAAAAATTGGCCCCTAAAAACGTCATGGTTCGAGGGAAGCAAAACGTTATCAACGAACCGTATAGTTGCAAGAGAAAAAATCATATTTCCACCTTTGCATATCGAGTTAGGACTTTTGAAGCAATTTGTGAAGACGTTAAATGGACTTTGCTTTGGGTACTTAATAAGTAAATTTTCTGGGATTAGTATGGAAAAACTGAAAGCGGGCATATTTGGTGACCCTCAAATAAGACAACTTATAAAAGATGCACAATTTACCGCATCAATGAGCGAGATTGAATCTAATGCTTGGTGCTCATTTGTTGAAGTTGTACAAAATTTTCTTGACAATTATGAAGCAGAAAATTATACAAAATCAGTAGAAATTATTTTTTCTAAATTTATGTCCTCGACTGTAATATGAGCACAAAACTTCAATACCTCCACAATCATTTAGATTAATTTCCACAAAAAAGGTAGGTGATTATAGTGAATGCCAGGAGGAACGATTTCATCAAGACATTAGAATGATGGAAGAACGATATCAAGGAAGATGGGATACCCGTATGCTAGTCGACTACAGTTGAAATTCGCAGCAAGAATAATCCATGCTAGAAAGTTGTATAAAGACAATTTTTAAGTGATAAGCCATGATTGTTATGTTTATCTACTTTGTGAAATAAATTCCTTACTTAGTATCCATTGTTTTTAATGAGGCCTTGTAGTAAATACTAATATTTATAACCTGAAATATGTATGAGTTAGTAAAAAAATGATTTTATTCTAAAAGAGGTCAATGTAGCGTCTCTCAAAAACTTGATCTGATAGACTAAATATAAAAATTGCTTTCGATTCCGCATCCAAAAATTACTTAGAAACAGTTCAAAAACAGCAGCAGGCAACAAAATGTGTATTGCGCTGTGTAATCGATATAAGTCAATGAAGAGGCGTTTATTAACGAAACGCGCAAACAGACAACCGAACAGCACGTATTTAATCTCGCTGTTTATGGGGTTGAATATTCACTACTAACAGTTCCTTTCTTTTTTCTCTTTTCTCTATCTTGTTTTCTTTATACATTTGACAAAGAGAGTGTTGTATACCGAATTTTGTTCACGTTCACAATGTTAAATAGCCTTCTTTAGAATTTCACCTAAGCGCTGAATATGTGATTCAGCTAATGTATGATTCGCTGACGCCACGTATTTATGAACTTTCAGTTTTATTTAGACTTTTGCTACGAATGATGCGAATTTAATCACGTCGCCGTTCGATGGACACCGACATACATACACCTGTATCTTTGTGCAGTTTTAGCTTTAGTTCTGTGTCGTCGCGATAGCCTAGTTGCTAGAGCGCTGGGCTTCCGTTACTGAGGTCACGGGTTCGATCCCGGGCGACGACAGAACTTATTTACGAAAAATTAAATAAACTAAAATATTCGCCAATAATCACGTGGAAGGCAATGGCGAACCACCACGTACAACATTATATGCGCGCTAGGTCAGTACACAGCAGACACACACGGGTCTGCACTTGTATATCGATAAATCAAACGATTACTATCAGTTCCGAATGAAGTCTTGCGTTTGTACACCTGCGTTACATATAACAATTGCCTAGTACACTACCTATATCTGTACAGCTGAGATGTACGAATAGGTAGTCGCCGACGCTCAGGAATTAAGTATGGCACTATAAGAGAGAAAGCTTTAATGCTGGTATCGGTATGGACTTTCGTGTAGAATTAAGCCTCCGCGATCACCGGATTATCGAATACGCCATCTAGTCTGTCCGATTAGCTTCACAGCTCGTTGCACTAATCGTGCGCTCACGGACTTACGAAAAACCTCATCTGTTATTTCCGTGTAAATTGATCATCACTCGTACCAATAAATAAACGCGATATCATCAATTGCGGCAATCCTGATGTAGTCGACCGATATTCCTCCATCATCCGGGAATACAACAACCAAAAAACCAAAATACATACTGAACAATAAAATAAATCACATACATTTCGATTTACGTTAGAGTACATTTATTTTTCTTTACATAATTAATACTGCTCGTTTCATTAAAATAAATAAGTGTTGCTTTTTTTTTTATCTACGCGCTTTATAATATTCTCCAGCAATCACTTGATTTACATCTTTTTAGTTAGAAACTTTTTTTTCTCTTCTTTCGTTGTTCACGTTTTATATCTAGTATATGTATTGCTTTTTTTGTGTCCGTACTACAATATAAGTAACTTAAACTGAATTCTTTCTTTTTAGTTACATGTAATCCGATGAATATTTGTTCCGCAGTATCGTTTTTGTACGGTTTATAAAATGTTCTAAAATACTTTCCATCGATTATTTTGTTTAGAGCTCGTTTGCTGGAACCTTGATTATATTTCGTTTCGAAGATAATACCTTTCTTCTTCCCCGTTATTATTAAAACGTCTAGGCTTGTGTTTTTCTCTTCATCTTTAAATTCACTGTAAATTTCATGGTCATCCAGTGAGAACACCAAAGGGAGCGTATATAGAACTCCTTGCAGGTCCGTTTCACTCGTTATATTTTTATCTTCATAGATTTTTATTATCGATTTTAGAAGCGCTTCACATGATGAGGTCTTATCGTTTAAATTTGAAATCGATTTGAGATATGCATCAACAGCCTTTTTCTTTGTGTTGAACTTCTTAACTGGAAAGTCTGGATCCAAATAATTTTTCCTGATTTCATTTCTTAATTCTCGGTTCGGGATTTTCAGTACAAATTCGTACATATCCTGCACGTCAGTAATTGTAAGATACCCGAGTTGAAGTAATAAATGAAAGTATAAATCATGGTTAATTTCGCTCGAAGTAAGTATCATTTTTTTTAGTTCGATCACTTGATCTACACTTATTGTCTTATACGCAACTATTGTAACATTTTCCCCTCTTAGTAACTTGTACACTGTGTCGAATATATCTGATTGGAATGATAAATTTCTTAAATTCAATTCGAAACTTGGACGTGCCCAGTAATTATCAAAAACTTCATGTTCACAATATTCCGTAATAGATAACGGATTGTATAGTTGTACTTTTTGTGTTCCATTTTCGTTAGAAAATATTGTCGTATAACCATTGTACCATGTTTCTAAGGTACTTCGGTCTACTTTAGTCTGTGTCCTCGATAATAACATGTCAACCTCCTCTGATGTGAATCCGTAGTACTTGAAAAAATGTCTGTTTTTCGTAAAAGGATATTGATTAACATGATTTGCAGTAAATGATAAAACTCTTGCCATTATTATACACGAGTTTAACAGGCCGTGCGTGACAAAAGGATTGCCTTTTAGAACGTTTGCTATTATATCATTTATTAAATCTGTTATTTTTTTAAAATCCTTTCCACCTGAAAAAATCATTTTCTGAATCGGCGCGTCGTATTCGTCTATCAGTACAATGACTTGCTCATTAAATTCTGTGTTGAGCACCAAGGACATGAATTTTAGTGCTTCACCACATTGTACGTCATTTAGTTTCGCTTCACTGCTTTGATCGTTAAATAACTTTAGTTTTTTTAGATACGATGATTTATCTTCTCTTTGCCATAAATATCTATATTTATGAGTTATGGCAAAAATTAGATTAGAAAAAGTTTGCATAAATTTTGCCAGGCTACTAGTATCTAATTCTCTAAAATTAACGTGAAGCACAGGGTACTTCCCGAAATGTGCATCGAAGAATTCGCTGTCATTACGTATTTTTAAGGGTTCTCCATTATACGTTCCATTAAATATCTTGTAATTTTCGGTATCTTTTACCGGTAGTCTAGTTCCGTTTATATCTGTCTGTATTTCGAAAAACGATTTTAACATATCCATATTTACCGTTTTCCCAAATCTTCTTGGTATACTTATCTCCAGAAATTCGTGTTCCAAAAATTCTTTTATAAACATTGTTTTATCAACGAAAAAGCGTGATGTAACAATATCTTTAAATGTTTCTGTTCCCGTCTCCACATCGTTTGCCTATTTACAAATAAACACAAATTAAATGATTAGCACGAATATTTTTATAAACGAAATAGTGTGAAAATATAAGAAAAAATTGTAAATTAGATTGCGGTTTAATTAAAAATATGAAAATCCTACTGAATTTAATTAAGAATTTAAAATTTTCTAGGGAGCCATGATCGTTATCACAATAAAAAACGTATGCTTTAACTCGGGGGTTCCCAAAGTCTGTGCCGTACAAAACACAGGGGGGCACCGGTGAGGCTATAGGGTGTTACTGTCAGACGTCGTTATCGTTATTTACGTAATCCAGTTATAAAACTGTATATTTTAATGAGCAGAGCAGACTACGTTTCCGGTACCGCACGATAATGGTGATCGCAAACGATCGACGCCGCAGCGAGTAGCAGCAACTCTGCAATTTCACACCGTCATCAAAAATTTCAATATCGGTTTTTATCCAAAAGCGATACTGTTTACAGTTTTTAATGCGGTTATCAATTCCAGATCTGCTTCATTTTATTTGCGTGCCTATTGGTCACTTTCAGAAAGCTGTTTTATCATTTGTCCTCGTTAATTATATTATTTAAGACTTGTTTGCAGCAAATTAATTTAGTTTTATTTCAGTTTTTAGTTTAGTATAGTTAAATTCAAATCAAAACAATTTCCTGTAGGCCGGAAGTAATAACAATTTTATAACACTAATTTTGTTAAATTCTATTAAGCGCAATACAATTTATTAGAATTGTGTGAAGGTAGAGAACTTTCTTACGCAAAATGGACAGATTTTTGTTAAATAAACAAGTTGGTAGTTCAAGTGATAATGAAAAACTATCCTACCAGTGGGGGGGAAACAAAAAAGCGGAAATATCGCAAATACGATGATAGCTATTTGGATTTTGATTTTACTTCAACAGAAGTAAACATTGAAGAAAGACCATAATGTGTACTTTATTTGAAAATTTTATTATCCGGAAGTATGCTTCCAAGTAAGTTCAAGCGAAATCTCGAAACCATTCACGCAACTATGGTTAAAAAATCGCGTGATTTTTTTAACAGGAGGTTACAAAATTAAACAAAAACTAAAAACTTTTTTACTCAACAAGCCTCAGTACCTAACAACGCACTGTTAGCATCATTTAAGGTGGCATACAGGGTGGCGAAATGCAAAAAGAACCTCATACTATTGCAGAATAGTTTATTCTACCGGCTGCTCTCGATATGGTGAATATTACGGTAGGAGAATCGTCGGCAAAATTAATCTCCAAGATACCCTTATCTAATAACACGTATCAGTCGAAGAATCCATGATGTAGCTGAGGATCTCATTTACCAATTAATAGAAAAAATGAAAGACAAGGAATTTGGTCTACAAGTTGATGAGGCTACTGACATTAATAATGATACACATCTTATTTGTTACTTACGCTTTTTGGCTGACAAAGTTATCGTAGAAGAATTTTTAATCTGCAAAAGCATTATCATAAGTGCAAAGGCTCAAGACTTGTTTGAAATTCTTGACAAGTATATTACAGAAAATGGTTTGGATTGGCGAAAGTGTATTGGTCTATGTACTGATGGTGCTTGATCAATGTCTGGCAGGTATGGAGGAATACAAGCGCTTATTTGTAAAAAAGCACCGCATGCTATATGGGCCCACTGCATCACCCATAGGGAAGCGCTTGCGTCAGAGTCAATGAGCTCTGAATTGAACCGAGTACTAGAAATTGTCATTGACGTAGTAAATTATATAAAAACTAGGCTGCTAAAAGCAAGATTTTTAAAACAACAGATATGGGAGCTGAACAGACGGCCCTGCGATATTACTACAATTCGCGATGATCTTATTTCGTGTATTTGGATTACATGAAGAAATTCACACATTTTTACAACAAGAACGTCATGTAAACTCCAAATACTTTGCTGAACCATATTTTTTGCTAAAACTGGCATATTTGTGCGATATATTTGACAACTTAAATAAGTAAAATCTGTCTTTGCAAGGCAACAACATGCACATTCTGATAATATTGGAGAAGATTCCTGCAGCTATGGATTAAAAAAAATAAACGAAGATGGCCGTCAAGATTGGTTCTCGCACTTGTATAAATATGCAGCATTTTATGAGCTTGTTGTCTCACAAGATCTGATGACCCTTTTCACGGACCACCTTCGAAGCTCATTGAATGGTTTTCGAAATACTTTGCCGATGTCGAAAAATTTGCGTGGATTCAAGATCCTTTCTACGCCTAAACTCCACCCCAGATTTCATGTCGCAAGAAGAAGAAAATCTGATTGAACTCTCTTGCGACAGCAGCCTTAAAAATAGATTCGCGTGTTCCAATTTAATAGAGTTTTGGATATCGGTTCAAAACGAATATCCACCTTTAACTTCAAAAGCTTTAAGAATTTTCATTCCCTTCGCAACAACGTATTCATGTGAAGCTGGATTTTCAGCTGTACCAGAATCAAAAGCAAATATCGCTCAAAGATCAATGTGGAGCAAGAAATGAGAGTAGCGATGTCAAGCCTTATCCCACGCTTTGAAAAAATGTGTGGAGATCACCAAGCTCACCCGCCACATTGACTAGGTAGCCTCTTAAATGGTTTCTATTTTAATTTCGTATTTTTATAAATAAATAAAAAACTTATCCTTATATTGTGGATGTTTTAATTTTGCGCCTATCTACCTAACTAGTACCATTGTACCTATTTCTTTTAACTGTACCTATCTATTTCGACTAGCCAGCTAGGTTAGGGCGCCGAGACAAAATACTAAACTTGTGAGTGCGCCGTGGATTGAAAAAGATTGGGAACTCCTGCCTTAACTAATATGTGAAAAAATGCGAACTTGAAATAATTAAGTGAAATTGATGATATAATTTTTCCGCTTATTCGCTTGTAATGTCGAATAATTTTGAATTATTATACGAAATGTTTAAGTTTATAAAAATGAATTCCTACATAACAAAAACGGATTATTTATCTTCACAGAATTTCTCTTACAATTATTTTGATACTTCTGGAATGAGAAAAAAGGTATTGTTCGCAATGACTGCTTAATGAAAAATTATAAAAAAAAATAAATAAAACTTCCTTGCTTGACAGGAAATACGTTAGAAAAGTAAATAATATTTTCAGTAAAGAAATTTCGTAATATTTTGGTGTCGTTTAAGAGAGTATCTTGGGTCCTATATTGTTTCTAGTTTACATCAATGACCTCTGTAATCTGAATGTGCAGGGGAAGTTAATTACTTATGCAAACGATACGGTTTTTTTTTAGTAAACTTTCGGTCCCAAATGTGTTAATAAAATTAGTCCATAATGAACCTGATTTAATTGTAGGATGGATGATTAAAAAAGTAAATTAGTATTAACATGCAAATCAGTCTTGAACTAGTTGTGTGTGCTCTTGCTCTGGATTATTTCAATAGTGTAGAAACGGATATTTAGTTTTTTTTATTATTACTTACATCGTACTTGCGCAGTTCATTGCGGGCTTTTCGATTTTGAAAGTGTTTTTACTGAGCGTTAAGTGAGTGTAAAGTTATAACGACTTATTAAACGAATTATTTCGGTTTAGATTTAAAATCTTTTCGATTTGGACTTAATTAAATACTTGTATGTAGTGGTTATCAGTTATCGCGTTTAGATAATTTTTGCTGATAAAACTGGCTAAACGCGGTTTCGTTCGTTCCGTAATCAGTGTAGCCAGACACGGCACGAAAAATTATCACTTATTCATACAAATGTTTTTGACTATTGTTAACTGTGTTGCTTTTTTTTTTTTTTTTTTTTTTTAATATTTACTAAACTGTGTTGCTATATATTTAATTTTTAACGAATATAAGTAACAATGCCAATAACCAGAAGTGCCTCTGACTAAATTAATAGTCACGATGAGTGCAAAAAATTACTAGTCATTAAAGATGAGGAAATTGATAACCTTAGCAAACGCATTAATGAGTTACAAGAACAAATAAAAAGCAATCCTTCGTCAAAAATTGTAAATATTACAAACTCACCGAATTCACCTGTTACGAAAAAAGGGTGTGCAGATGTGCCCAAAGCCCCACATATACCGCCAATATTTGTAAATAATATTACAAATATTAACACTCTCATCAGTAAGCTTAATTCTGATGAGAGCAATGATGTAAAACTTCGAAACTATCTAATGGTAATTTTAAAGTTAGTTGCAAAGATCCGGAGTCGTATAGAAGTACAATTGATATATTAACAAAGATAGTCAATAATACTGCAGATGAATTGCATGACTTGGAATTCCATTCTTACCAAAATAAAGCTACTAAACCTTACCGGGTAGTAGTAATACCTGGTTTACATCATACCACTGCAATTAAAGATATTAAGGATGAGTTATCGAAAGCTGGGCATAGTGGTACGGACATAGTCAATATTATTATAACAAAAAGCATACTATGCAAAATACATCTGATGCTGCATCGGTCAAACGTGAAACAAAAAGAAATTCCTTTACCTGTGTTTTTTGATAATTTAGAAACAAAGCAGAACAATAAACATCTATATACAAAACAAGTCGAATTCTTCACTGCCAGGTAACAGTTGAAGCTCCGCGTAAGAGAAATGATATTCCTCAATGTAGACGCTGCCAAGCCTTCAGATATCGAGCCAAGTATTGCGCTAGACAGCCTAAGTGCGTCAAATGCATTCATCTTTCAAACCAGTGTACAAAGAAAAAGACGGATTCATGTAAATGTGCAAATTGCGGTGGTAACCATAAATTGGGAAGGGTGCGAAATATATAAATCGAAACTAGAGCTTGCTACTAAACCCGAGAATTTAGCTGTACAGCGGTTGCAAATCAAGGTTCTTGTTACATTGGAATCACAATTCAACAGTCAACCAATTGATATTTCTAGAAATAATAAAAACAATAATTTGGCTCCCGTAAGCCCACAGCCAGCTACGCAGGCAGATTCATCGCTCGCCGACACTTCGAGGGTTTCCGTTAATAATTCTAAACAGATTCCGAGTAATAGCAATCCAAGAAAGGTGAAAGGAAGTTCAATGGAAACTAAAAAACCAACAGTAGCTGACATTTTGGAATTACTCCAACAACTGAATGTCTGAGTATATAAGCTGAATGGCTAAGCCAGCAGAAGCAACCTCAGTCAAAACAAAAATAAAACTTAATGGCAGATGGAACTCTCAAAATAATCACTTGGAATGCTGCTGGGTTGTCCAAGAGCTAGAAATGTACCTTAATCATAAAAGTATTGATATTGTACTGAACTGTCTTCACTAACAACTGTGAACTGAATCTGGCCGCTGCTTACTTTCCGCCCAGTAAACGTAACCTTAAGGTCACTATCACAGATTGTGTCCAATTGGTCCAACATTTGGGTAATCGATTTGTTATGGGTGGACCGCGTATGGGGATCAAGAGAAAACCTTACACATGGTAAAAGCTTACTGAACGCTATCAATACAATGACATCCCATTGTATTGATAGCGTTCAGTAAGCTTTTACCATCTGTACATATCTGGAGGAAGTCCTACACATTGGCCAACTAATTCAGATAGTATTCCTGATCTTCTTGACTTTTATATATATAAAGACATTGCATCCAACTATATAAAAGTAAAGAATCATAACGACCTATCTTCAGATCACATCTCAGTATCGTTTACATTAAACAATACTGTGTGTTGCAACCAGAAAAAAAGTACGTTGGTAAATAAAATGACAGATTGGGATTGTTTTCGAAGCAACCTGGATAATATAATCGATCTTGAAGCTAAACTGAAAACCAGTACTGAATTAAATTCTACTCCCCCGCTTAAAAATCAAACATGTCAGAATATGCATTACTCGGCGGAGATAAGGCAGTTAATTAAGGACAGACGCGCCCCGAGACGGGTATGGCATATTTCTCGTAATCCAAATGACAAAAGAATTTTTAATCGCATTAGTAATACACTAAATCGTATTATTAAAGGAATCAAGCAGAGAGCTATAGACAACTACCTGAATAATCTAGGGGCAGATGCCGATAGAGATTATACCTTATAGAAAGCGACCCATCGTCTTACGAGACCTATGCAACGAATTCCTACCTTAAAGGATGAACAAGAAAATTGGCTTCGGAAGGGAGATGAAAAAGTTGAATTTTTTGCCAAGCATTTATCCAACGTTTTCACGCCGCTTGCCAACCAATTTAACTTCGAACCAAGATTACTATCGCTTCCCGAACAGTAAATTAAACCATTCTCGCCCTATGAGATAGCTCTGTGTATTGACACCAAAATCAACCCTAAGAAATCAGCTGGGTTTGATAAGATCTCACCTGCAATCGTGCACGAACTTTCGCGCAAAGGTATTATATTGCTTACTTACCTGTTCAATGCGTGCCTACATCTTCGATATGTACCTCTTAGTTTCAAAACCGGCGAAATTATCATGCTAAGGAAGGTAAATAAATCCAAAGAGGAAGTATCTTCTTATAGGTCGATATCTATATTACCTTCTATCTCCAAATTGTTTGAAAAATTGCTCCTAACAAGACTTCGGCCATTTACCGATATTGTAATACCAAACGAGCAATTTGGCTTCCAGAATAAACATTCAACTACTCAGCAAGTACATCGCGTTTGGCTCGCAATCAATAACGCTTTAGAAGATAAAAAGTACTGCTCAGTAGCATTCTTTTACGTGGCCCAAGCATTCGATAGAGTATGGCATAAAGGATTGCTATCTAAACTAAGTAATTACTTACCAAGTAATTACATTTACTTGTTGCAGTCGTTCCTATCCAACAGAAAATTCCGTGTTGTAATTGATGATGCTAGATCAAAATTTTATGAGATTCGAGCAGGAGTACCTCAAGGAAGTTTCCTCGGTCCTCTGCTGTACCTACTTTTTACAGCAGACACTTCGAGGACAAATAGCACAACCTTAGCCATGTTTTCCGACGACACTGTGGTCCATGCAGTAGGTAGCACTCAGAACGAAGTAAATGCTAAATTACAAAATGCATTAGATTTAATCTCTCAGTGGACCTCAGAGTGGAGGATTAAATTAAACAAAGCAAAGTCGGTTCACATGACCTTTGCTTTACGTCCAATAGACATTCGTTTGATAGCAATTATATTCTCTTGGCTTTTTATTAGGGAGAATTGAATATCTTTCCTAATGAAAATAGCAATCCTAATATTAAGTAAACGTAATTAGTGACACTGCACAGAATTTTATTTCCAACTACATATGCTTCTGCAATGACCGCAAAGCCCGTGTAATCTAGAGAGAACCGCCTAATAAATAATAATTGGGCACCTGCGCAATTGTCCATATTAAGAAACTAGAAGTGCACCGCCATAGTCTGTATTAGAAATAATATAATTATAATTTTTTTAAAATATGGGGCAATTACGGTCATCAACAGAGTGATCAAACGTCTTTAATACCTCATTAATTATGGAATCAGAACTTAAATTAATATCTTTATAATTGGAAGATTTATTAAGAGCATCGTGACAACAGTTGCTGCAAGGCCGCTCTTCATTCACCTTCTTGGCAAAGTTAACAAAGTAGACGTCAGACTTACAGAATTTCTCTAGGTGGCCAGAGCAGTGGCATCGTTTACATTTTTTAACAGGAATATGGTCTACAAAAGGCAGGCGCTCCCATTTAATAAGCAGTTTTTTGTCAACTGGCAACATAGGATATTGTGAGGAATGAAGGCGGACGTAAATCCGACTACCTCTGTCATTAGTGACTTTATTAGTACTAATAGGTTCACTACCTGTTTTTATTTTGAAGTACTCATTAATATCTTCTTCTGAGATGTTCTTAGTACGAAAGATTAGTATGGAGGGGCCCAGAAATTTTGGCGTCATAACTTTAACATTTTTTATGTTATCGCTGATAGCAGTACTGATTTTGTGCTGATCTTCCTTCGTTTCAGCCGCAATTATAGCTGAAACATTGCCTATTTTCTTATAGTAACTTATATTGATATTCAGCTTATTGGGGCATATTTTATTTTTGAGCGCCTTATCGAAGTCAGCTACTGTCTGCTTAGAAATATTTTTTTATAAATTCTACATTACATTTCTATAATTTATTTTTTGAAATATTTTTGTTGTCTGTTTTCTCTTTTATGATATAGAAAATAAGTTTATTATAATCTACACGTGGGTCACTTAGAAAGCCTGCTTGGGTCAATGTCTGACCAGCGGGTCTGAGGTTCGCCATCACTGGTATATACTGAAAATATCAAATAACAACGCATTTTAAAAATTCGATCTTTAAGGGGTGAAAACGGACTAAAAACTCTTTCCCGAAAAATGCATAAACTATTAGAGTTCTGGTGAAAATGAGTCTTCATAATTGTAATTTCGCATGAAGATACCTTATATGATTTACTAAAAGTGTGCAAAACTTTTTTTTCATCCCAAAAATTCTAAGGGAGAAAAGGGACAAAAACTCATTTTTGAAGGAACCAAAAATCACACTACGAATCCCGATTATCGCGTTTATTTTCACGCGAATACAATGTATATGCTGAAGATGTCAAATAAAAACGCTGTATTGAAAATTCATATTTTAAAGGACGGAATGAGGTTAAAAACCATTTCCAAAAAAATACACAAACTGTTATATTTTTAGCACAAATGGGTTTACCAAATTGTAATTTCGGATGAAGATACCAAAAGTGTGAAATAGTTTTATTTAACCCTCAAAATTTTCGGCGGAAAAAAGAGTAAACTCTTATTTTGGAGAAAACGAAAAATCACGCTACAGTCCTTACGAATAGTAATTGTCGCGTTTAATTTCATGTGAATATAATGTACATACTGAAGATGTCGAATAAGAACGCTGTTTTGAAAATTTGGACTGTAAGGGGTGCAAAGGGGTTAAAGGCTGTTTTCAAAAAGTAACTAAAGTGCTATATCATCGTAATAAATAGGTTTACCATATTGTAATATTTACGAAGGTTGCTCCAATTTTTTATATCTTCGGAATTTTAAGAGTGAAGGAGAGTTATAATCTAGTTTTAGGAAAATTTAATATCACAAAACATCCGCAAAGAAGTGTGCTTTACGCATTCAGTTTGGTTTGGGATTAATGTGGTTTGGAAACTGCAATTGTCTAAAATTCAAATAGCCAAATTCCTCCAGCTGATAATATACAAATCGAAGCAATAATAAACAGCCTAAAAAATTTCAAAGCACCAGGTTGGGATGGCATTAGGACTATGGACATTAAGCGAAATTTAGAGAGATTCGTTCCTATACTAACAAATATGATTAATTATTCTATAAAGAGAGGTACCATCCCTCAGGGGCTAAAAAAAGGAATTATTAAACCAATTTACAAAAAAGGAGCTCAAAATAAGCTGGAAAATTACCGCCCTATAACAATAATTTCGGTAATAGCGAAAATTTTAGAATATTACGTAAACAGTCATTTAAAGAGTTACCTAGAAACAAATAATCTCCTTTACGAAAATCAACACGGATTTAGAGGAAAAAGATCCACCTTAACGCTATTAAGTAAATTGGGAAATGAAATAAATATGGGACTATCGATAGGGAATCAATTTATAATTACTTTCGTTGACCTATCCAAGGCGTTTGACTTAGTAGATCATGATTTATTAATAAAGGATTTAGAAAAGATTGGTATTACTGACAGACAGCTCCAATGGTTTACAAACTATATTAAAAATAGAAAGAATTGTGTAAAAATTTCAAAAAATGAAAGTAGGGATAGGATGTTACAATATGGTGTCGGACAACGATACTGGCTCCCATTCTTTTCTTGACATATACTGACTCGCTTCACAAATATATGAGAAATGCAAAGGTGTTTGTGTTTGCGGATGACATTGCGCTATTGATAGAACACAATAATATACAAATGGCGGAGAAGCTACTTCAGGAGGACATTGATAATCTTAGTAAATGGGCGCATGGCAGGAGGTTAGCAGTGAACATAAATAAATCAAAGATAATGCATATTCGAAACATATCCAAACATGCTACTCATGAACCGCGAATTATCATCCACAGTAGCGAATGTGTCCATGATTTATATTTAAGGAACAACAGTCCAGTTTGCGCATGTAAACCATTAGAAAAGGTGCAGGATTTTAAATATTTAGGGGTTTTTATAGATAGCAATATGAATTGGAAAAAACATATACAAAATTTAAGTGTAAAAATCAGACAGACCATTCCAGCATTATATAAGATGAAACAAGTACTTCCATATGAAACACTAAAAATCTTTTTTAACGCAATGATAATGTCTAGGATATTATATGGTATTCAAATATGGGGAGAAGCGAAGAAATCACAACTTGACAAGGTAGCGAAATTGCAGAAAAGATGTTTAAAATTACTGCTTCCTCATGGGGGGCATAATAATTCAACATCATCATGGTGGAAGGTAAATAATGCGATGTCGCCAAAAATGTATTATTATTATAGATTATTGGAGCTTAAAACCAATAATATCAGAATACCATCAAGACCTAAAATTAGAGTTACGAGAGATCGAAATACAAAATACTTTATTCAACCAAAGGGGACCAATTTAAGGATTGATAATACACAGCAGACAGTACTAATTAAATTACTACGGGAAATTCCAAGTAATATATTAAAGGAGAAAAGATTAGGTGCGTGGAAGGAAGACGTAAAAAAATGGCTGACAGATTGGTGTGCAGATTAAGAAACTATCGAGGATCCTTCTATTTGTACTACCACATCGGTGACTCGTCTTTATTTTGTAAATTAGGTTCCTAAATTTCTCTTTGCTCAGCACAGGAACTACAACAGGTGCATGTAGATGATTTTCAATAATGTAGTGGAAAAGATCTTCTTTCTTTACATTAGTGGGAATGATTATTCTGAGTGTGACTGGTTGGTGAAGTATAGGTGCTAAGTGTGTAGTCATAAGAAGTTACTGTACTAAATTAATTAAATTACTATAGCGATAAGAAATATTATTTTAGAAGTATTGAAATGTTATTAGCAAATTGTAAATTTATGTCAAATAAACGATAATGAGGGTGACGGGAACTCACGAAACGGGCAAAATAGCCTTGTGAGACCCACAACTTTCTTATTTAAAAATAAAGAATAAAAAAAAAAAAAAAAAAAAAATTGAGAGTGAAAAAGAGTTATAATCTATTTTTAGGAAAACTTAATATCACAAAACATCCGCAAAGAAGTGTGATTTACGTATTCAGTTTGGTTTTGGATTGAAATGGTTTAGAAAATGCTATTGTCTAAAATTCAAATAGCCAATTATCAGGAGGAGACAGAAATATTTCTGTCAAGCAGTTTTTATCGTATTCAAAAAGAATAAAAAAACATCATGCCTCAGTCATGGTGTTAAGTTGTGTTGTGATTATTAGTTTATTTTAAAAGGAGAGAATGACAGGGTTCATTTGATTACAATGCTTTTTTATCTCGAGCGATTCAACATGTTCCATTCCGATTTAATTTCATTTTATAGACTTTTATTTAACTCGCCTTGTCAAATTTTGTTTGTCATTCTGTCTCGGTTATTTATTGGAATTTATTATTTTTTTTGTAATGCGTGGAAAAGAATTTGACTGAAAATATTCGTTTTTAGTTAGTTATTGCATAAATATAAATTTTAGTAATTCCTATTAAAACATACTTTATAGGAAAATACCGGACACATTTACAAACTTAAAATCAGACTTTTTTGTTTTGAATTTAAAATTATGTAAATGTAAATTATAGTTATCTTAAACTTAACAATCCTTAGCGCATGACACATTATGCTTGACCGATCTTGTTTGTTTAGCTCTGAATTAAAATGTTTCATGCTATCCAAAACTAATTTATTCGTAAGATCGAAGGAGCCTCAAGGCTTATTTTCCCGACTATTCTAGAAGTAGAAACGATAATGCTACCACTAACTCTACGTAGATCGTATTTATGCGATAAGTTTGCATTAAAATATTGTTCATTGACATCCAATAATTTTTGGTACTTAAGTACCAACGAATTTTAGATCATTACAAGTTTTCTTTGTCACGTTTCTCTATTTTGGCGTCTAGTTTTCGTAAACTTCGTAAGTGTCATCAAATAACGAACAAATACTTCTTACATCGCTTTAAATTTAATAAATTAGAAGGTAAAGTTTATCTATCAGAGTCTGACAGTACCAGTGGTTATTATAAAATAGTTGTCCCCGATGAATAATATCTTTGATAACATTCTTCAGAGTAAATTACCCAATTATCTTTATGGGTACTTTGAGGACTCAGAAAGACGAGGGGGTGGTGAGCCCCGACTAGATGTCATTAAAATGTTTCTCGTGCTTCGTTTGGCTCCAGTCTATACAGCAGAATGTACAGTAGCAGCACGAGCTTTAATGTTTACAGTAATTTCAAATAACATTAAAATATATTTTGATTTTGTCACACTCTGAAACTGTTTAATGTCTCCCTCAAAAATGACATTCAATTATAAATTAAATGATATATTTTCATCAATTAAATCACCCATTTCATACTTGAAAATCTCTGTTTTTTCAGTCTATTTTGTGTAGATCCCATCCCATATGGAGATATATGGGAACAAGGCTGCAGACAATTGTTCAAAGAATGCGGCTGACAATGGTAGGATACCACGGCACATTTTGTCCGGAGATTTATTAAATATAATTAAATTAATGCTTAAAGAATATTGGGAAGCTAGGTGGGATAATCTATTCCTTAGTAGGTACTATAAAAACATGTAAACGAATATATATAACTTGCACTTTCGATTTCCACTAACAGTTATTATTATTAAATATTCCGTGCCAATATAATATTAACTACATTTGCAAATTACCGATTACCGATTACCTATTACGCAATCTATAATTTTATAAATAGTAGTAGGATACCGGTATAGTTTTGATATAAGAGACAATTGATTTACTGATGATAATTAGAAACAGTATACGATGTCATCCAATAAATTTAAAGTTCATAAATATTAAAAATATTAGTTTCGTAAAAGGAGTACACTTTAATTATTATGCTTCTTAAAAGTATTTTTGCAAACTTAAAATTCCATCAAAAAATCGAAATACGGTCGCTATTCCTTTCCATCATGAGCGTCCGTAAAGGAGACCAATTATGACCGTCGCCTCTCCCAGGAAAATTTGAAAAAACCCCTCAAAAAATCGTTAAAAAAGAAGACTAGTTCAATTTGGTGATGAAATCTGTACTGTGCAAAAATTTGACAGCACCATTTTTTTAGGATTCCGTACAGATATAATGTCAAAAATATCAAATAAAAATCGATAATTCACGAGCGGCTTGACTTATGAACTTCAAATTTCGAATATATATTACAATTAAAATTATTTTTAAAACGATCTATAATTTAAAGATGACCGATTACCCTCGGCAGCAAAAAACTCAAAAAACCGTCAAGAATATATAATATGGTACATAAAACGACCTCAAAAATCACTTAAAATATCATAACTCATCACCCGATAAACCCATAAAGCTGAAATTCAAAATATAAACTAAAAGAAATGTTCGGTCGCTTAAATTCTACATTCATAATTACAGCATAAATTTTTTAAATTGACTTTTTAACTTTCTTTTTATTGTTTTTTATTTATTTCTGCCATTGCTGTCTCTAATTACTGGCAAAGGAAACGGTTTAATTTTCTCTTTTTTTTTGTTTTTGAATTATTCCATATGTATTATTTCAAATGATTCAGGTAATGATTTATGTCTCATGTAAATGTATTAATTATCAAATTTATGTATTATATTTTTAGGATTCCGTAATAACTTACGGAATCCCAATAAGATGGTACACAAATGACAAAAATATCAAATAAAATCAATAACTCACGAACAGCTTGACTTACAAACTTCAAATTTGGAACATAAATCAAAATTAAAATTCTACTTAAAACGATCTATAACTTAAAGATTACCGATTACCCTGGGCAGCAAAAAACTCAAAAAACCGTCAAGAATATATCAGATGGTACATAAAACGACCTCAAAAATCACTTAAAAAATCATAACTCGTCACTAGATAAACTTATAACGGTGAAATTCAAAATATAAACTACAATGCAGGAATCCTTTCAAAAAATTAAAAAACTACGGTACAAAAGTTATGTTAAGTTGCCGAAAAATTCAAAAAAGCGCAAAAAATTACGTGTCCTCCCCCTAAAGCAACGAGTATTATAGCTGAAAGTTTTGAACACGGTTTAAAATATGCGTATCCCCGTATATTTCTCTAGTTCGGAACATCTAGTTTTCCAGCTTTACAATTAGACCCTCAGGGCGCCGAAAACTCGAAATTTTGGGAAAAAATGTTTTTTTTTTCCGGGCATGTGATATATTGATGGAAAGATCGCTATTTGTCGGGAACGAAACCGTATTTTATTTCCTTAACAAAACTTTCAAAGTTTCCGTAAAGCTCAAAAAGTCGCAAAAAATGGCGTGTTTCCAAGCGCTGCGAGTACTACAGTTAAACATTTTAAACACCGTTAAAAATATGCGCTTCAACATATATTTCTTTAGTTTAAAACATCCAGGTTTCCAGCTTTAAAATTAGATCATCAGGGCGCCGAAAGTACAAAATTTTGAAAAAAAATATTGTTCTTCCTGGGCATGTGATATATCGTTGGAAAGATTGATATTTTTCGGGAACGAAAAACTATTTTATTCTCCTAACGAAACTTTCAAAGTTCCCGAAAAGTTCAAAAAAGCGCGAGCTCTAATTTTTAGCTCTCTTTGCGACGCGAGTATTAGAGCTAAAAATTTTGAACGCGGTTAAAAATATGCGTAGCCCCTTATATTTCTCTAGTTTGGAATATCCGGATTTCCAGCTTTAAGATTAGACCCTTGAGACGCCAATAGTTTGAAATTTTTGAAAATTTTTTTTTTCCCGCGCATGTTATATACCGTTGGAAGGGAGCGAAACCGTATTTCATTTTCTTAGCGTAATTTTTAAAGTTGCTGTTAAGTTCGAAATAGTGCGAGAACTGATTTGTATCGCGAGTATCAAAGCTAAACATTTTAGGGAAATTAGAAAATATGGGTATCCACGTATATTTCTCCGGTTTGGAACATCTAGGTTTCCAAATTTAAAATTAGTGCCTCGGGGCTCTGAATGCTCGAAATTTTGTAAAAAAAAATTTTTTTCAAACGTATCATTACTGGAAAGGGCGCTATTTTTCAGAAACAGACACGTATTTCATTTTCTTAACGAAACGTTGGAAGTTCACTAAAAGTTTAAAAAATCGTGAAAAATGATGTGTAGCCCCGCTTGCAGTTTAGTATTGTAGCTCAAGATTTTTAACAAGATTAAAAAAATGCGCGTCCTTATTTATTTCTTTACTTTAGAACATCGAGGTTTCAAAATTTAAAATCAAACTCTTGGGCGCCGAAAGATCGCAAGTTTCAAAAATAATATTTTTTTTCCGGTCATGTGATATATCGATGGAAAGATCGTTATTTGCCGAGAACGAAACCATAAGTTATTTCCTTATCGAAACTTTCTAACCTTGGCGTTCCAAACTCGAAAAATATACATCGAAGCGCATATGTTTAAACATGTTCGAAAGTTTCAGCTGCAATAAAACAGATTAAAATAATATTTCGATTTGTTAAAAACAATTCAACGCTCTATGCTAGTAAATAAAGTTAAAAAAATGTTTAATAATGGTCTAACGTTTTGAGATAGTCGAAAGAAAAAACTGAATTGTTAAAAATCATCTCAGTAGAACGGCAGTCTTCGTCATATCGCGGAACTATATCGCCTTTTTTTAGTAAAATAACCAGTTGTCTCGCAACCGAAAGAAGTTTGATCCGACAAGGTGCTAATAACCAAATCGCCTCGAAATTCGGTTTTGAAATTAGTGACACTTACAAAATTCGTAAACTGTTATAATTTCGATTACCTTGTTTCCCCCTCCTATTCACCGAGAATCCAAGACCTAATCACCAACATACACTAACCTGCCAGGAGAAAATTACAACATTCTAGCAGCCGCAGTAGAGTGATAAGTAGCATTTATATTATTTCTAATTAATCACTTTTGCGTGTTTTCGTTTATATATTTATTACGTGTCTTTAATGATCGGCTATTCAAGAAAGATAGGTGTAGGGAATAATGAAATTATACATTTTAAAAAATCATAAAACCTTAATATTAGTATTATTAAATCTAAACCAATAATTTAAAAAAATAAATAAAAATTAAATAAATAAAAAGGGGTCTAATTAATTTTTCTCCATAATCATTACATTGCACTTCAAATTAGCCGTAAGTCTTCGATTCAAATTAGTATTTTGCTTAACTGTTTTAAATTATTATTAGGAAAGATCTCTGAAATTTATTAAGATATTAAATTAAAATAATAAAATAAAAATGGCAGTTTATTCAAACAAATTTTCTTACATACTAAAATATTATAGTTATCGTTAACTTACATACAGAATATTCAGCGGATGAAACCTCATGCTTGACTAAACCTTTTTTTTATAATTTTAATTTATGATATAGAAAAGCATAGCTTTAATTTTCAGCGAAGATAAAATTATTCACCGCAAATTTTGCATGAATTATACTTGACTGCTTATTAATGTCCCCTCTACTAATTGTAATGAAATATCGACTGATTTCATTGGTCATGCCAAAAAAAGTAATTCATATTTTTTGTTCACGTTAATATTGCATACTATAATTTCAAATTTTCAATACTTTTTGAGCGAATATTGGACGAGTTATTACATAAATAGGAAGTGTACTTATTAATCTTTAATCCGTTTGGCACTGTACACTGTATACCAATATGAAAAATATAATTATCGGAAGAACAAGCATATTGCGCAAAATTAATGAAAACTTTTATTCTTTTTTTTTTTCGGTTTTAAATTCAAAATGTAAAAGAAAAATCAGCATAATCCCCAATTTGGGGGTATATCAAAAAATTATATTGCATAGAAAATAAATGAAAGCAAGAAAATGATCTATTATTATTAAAAAATAAAGATTGTAATCTTATTAATTAAACTGATGTGGAATGCACACATCAAGAGCCTTAAGAAGTCTACCATAAAGGCCCTGGACGTGCTAAAGAAAGTTAACAATAGACGCAGTGGAGGCGATCGAACAATGCTATTATTGCTATACAAAGCGCTTATTCGCTCTAAATTAGATTACGGCTGCCTGGCGTTTGGCTCCGCGGCCCAGGGTCTACTGGCGTCTCTGGATGTCATCCAACACTCAGCTATCCGAATAGCCACCGGTGCGTTCTACACCAGCCCCACAGCCAGTCTCAACAGCGAGTCCAGCCTACTTCCTTTGTGCTTCCGAAGGCAAATCCTGGCAGCCAATATCCTTACATCTACCCTTACAACCCCAAACCTCCCATTTAATGAACTTCTGTATGATTCTTCAAGCCATAGCCAAATTTCGTCAAGCAGTCCCAACTACTCTACTAACCTCAAAAACCGTTTTGAATCTGCAGTCCCTCAGTTTTGTAAATTCATTCGAAACCCCCCGCTTTGCCCAATATATACTGACCCTCCTCCTTGGCTTCTCCAACCCCTTCACATGAATTTGAACCTGAAACGGCTAACGAAATCTACCAATCCCCCCCAAGTACTGGTCCAGTATATCAAACTGGAAATTTCCAAATATAGTGGCGCGGTGTGCTGTTTTACGGATGGCTCAAAATCTGGAGGCCGTGTGGGGTCTGCCTTCTCAGCCCCCCCCCCCCAACCCATCGCTTCCGTCTTTCCAAGGTGTGTTCCATATTCCCAGCCGAATCCTTTGCCATTTTCAAGTGCTTGGAATTCCTAACAGCTGCTCCACCTCACTCCAAATACCTTATCCTCTCCAACTCACTCTCTGTCCTAAAGGCACTTTGTAACTGTTACACCGACAACGCGCTGTTACAACGCATATTACTTCTCCATGACCTCCTTAGCAAATCCCATGTCTCGATAACTTTTATGTGGATCCCCAGCCATGTTGGCTTGCCTGGCAATGAGGCCATTGACCGAGCTGCTAAAGAGGCCTCCACACTCCCTCTCCTCACCTCCCGGTTTGTTTCCTCTAACGATACCAAGCAATTCCTAAGATCACGCATAACCAAATCCTGGGTCCGTGCATGGAAGTCCAACCATCAAAATCAACTCCTCCCCGTGAAACCTAATCCTCTATCACACATATCCTCTCCGTTCCGATCAAGAAAGAATAATATTATTCTTACCAGACTCCGCATATCCCACACGAATCTTACCCACTCTTACCTTCTATAACGCATGGACCCTCCTCTCTGTCCCTTTTGCCTAACAAATCAACTCCTTATCTCCCATATTCTAACATCCTGCCAGGCACTTACAGCATTCAGAACCCAGCATAGCCTCCCCGCCTCCCTACCACAGCACCGATCTCAATCTTCCTCACATATCCATAGTGTTTTCCGGTTCTTGCAGTCGCTTAAGCTATTAAATCTCATCCAGACTCTAGCCAGCCCCTGGGTGCATATGGCCCGTTAGTGCAGCCTGCGCCCGATCAATCGTATAATAATAATAATAATAATAATAATAATTTTATTAATTCTGTCAGATAACAAAAAAAGTTATTAATTTTTTGATGAAATTTAAATTTAAAGTGATTAGTAATACAAAATAAATACCGGTGATTCTTTTTAAATATTTTTAGATGCTTTTTAAGTATTTCAGAATTTGCAGATTTGTGGTTCCCAAAACATTCATTTAATTTATGTGCGGAATAATTATTGCATACATTTGCCTTCTAGTATATTTATAATTTAGACATTGCAAAGAAAAGAAAAGGCGAATAATTAAATACTAGGGAATTGGTTTCGCTGGCCGCTTCGCGGCCCGTTCCAATGGATTTCAAATAATTTTACTTTGCAAATTTTCATAAAGACTGCAGCGTTCACATATATTTATTTTTTTTTTAAAAAAAAAAAAGTACACGAATACGTCAATTAAAAAAGTGAAGTTTAGATTAAAATATCTGAAAAACTAAAACAGCTAATAAAGTAATATATATATGTATATATATATATATATATTCTGCTTACGAAAGTTTGCAATATCCATTATTATTTCCACATGGTTCAGTTGGTTGGTAAATAGATATGGCAGATAATAAAAATAAAAAAATATCTCAGATAAAATATTACAGTTAAATTAGGGCAAGAATATTTTGTTGACATGTGGTGTAAGGTGGAAGAAGAAAAATTACAGTTTATTAGATTTAATCAAAAAAAAAATGCTACAAACGGCTACTCGAAGTGAAATAGACAAATCTATCGCAGCTATAGGAGTTCCAAAACCAGGAAAAATTTACCTTGCAAGCTCATATACACATGTTCCGCACCAATGTTTTTTATTACGATGGCGTGTAATCCTAATTGGATAGAAATAAAATTAAATTTAAACGAAAAGCAATATCATATCAATCATCCACAGATTTGTGTTGTAGGATATTCCAAATAAAATTAAATCATTTATTAAAAGTTTTAAAGTTAGGTGAAATTTTCGGACAAATGGTTTATATTTTATACGTAATCGAATTCCAAAAAAGAGGTCTTCCTCATGCTCATGTTTCTTTAGGAGTAAAAAATTCGTCCGTATCTAATGAAGAGATTAACAATTTTTGTACAAGCCGCAAATCCGAATTCTACTGGGTGATTTTTTAAAATTTGATTCATTAAGTTTTAACATTTTTGTCCATCTACATTATAAAAAATTAAAAAAATATATATATCTCCAGCTGAGCCCTCATAACAGCTACAGCTTTTTTTTTTTTTTTAATCAACGTCATTTCATAAAAACATTAGAAAAACATGAAATATCCAAAATTTTATAATTTAAGAGTACAAAATTTAAAAAAAATATAACAGAAATTATCAATGTTAGTTACAGTGGAAACGCAGCAGAAATTCAAATATATAAACTATGATTATAGAATATTGTGTCCTAGACGTTTCCGTGTGAACAGAGTTAATATAATAATATATTATTTCTGACAACATTTATTTATTTATGTATACTGAAGCAGCGTGCTAAACATAAAAAATTCATTATTGAAATCTATGAACATATATAGTTTATGAATTTATGAAAAAACATCTGGCTATTGCGAAGAAATTCTTTGTTATTAATGAAACATCAGTTTTTTTTTTCTTAAAACTGAATTTCTTATTTCGTAGTGACCTGATCCTAAGTCAACCGTCATCGCATTGCAGTTGGGGCATTTGTAACAATTATCTAGCGATATTTGCTTTAGACTGTAACTAATTTCTCTCTGTAATTTTTCTTCTCTTGGCCTACCTCGTTGTTTCTGAAATTTATTTTCTTTTGCTTTGCTTCTATTTGTTATTTTAACCTTTTTTGAATTTCGTCCATTTTGATTAATTCGGTCTTCTAAGATTTCAGGTTTATCCTTTTCAGTTTTTGTCTTTTTAGTCCTGCCTGTTATTTTAACTTTTTCTTGTCTTCCTCTGTTTTGTGTATTACTTCTCGTTTCTCGAATTTTAGGTTTATCCTTTTCTATTTTTTTTCTTTTAGGTCTACCCGTTATTTTAACTTTTTTTGGTCTTCCTCTGTTTTGTGTATTATTTCTCTCTTCTCCAATTTCGGGGTTATCCTTTTGTATTTTTTTTCTTTTAGGTCTACCCGTTATTTTAACTTTTTCTGGTCTTCCTCTGTTCTGTGTACTACTTCCTTGTTCCCGAATTTTCGGTTTATTGTTTTTTATAGCTTCTTTACATTTTTTTAGTTTTTTTTTTTGATTTTAGTTATATCCATTTGTTACGATATTTTCGTTAATATTCCGGAGGACCAAATTATATTTTTCGAATGAATTTTTCAAACCGGTCAATTAATAAATTGTATTTTAATCGAATACGATTGAACGAATAGAAGTCTTAAAAAAGACTGTTTCTAAAATAATTTCAAAAAGGGTAAAACGAAATAATTACAACGAAATAACGACATACGAAAAGGCGAGACGCTAAAAGCGTATAACGAAGCGACATAACAAAACAGACGAACGAAAAGCGACTAGCGAAGACGAACAACACGCCAACGAGCGCTGGCCAGTGGTTTATTTTATATTGTTTACATAACGAACATCTGGCTGCGTAAAATGAAAAATCTAACGAACGAATAATGACAAAATTAATAAATATCGACTTAATATTTATTAACATACTCCCGCCCGATGAGCTTGGGCTCATCATTAAACAAACGAACTAATTTGCAGATGGATCTACGCTTGATTCCGGTTTGAGATTTCACATCCGCAACACGAACGTCACCATTTGGATCAGGGTAAGTCGTGACTACTACGCCCATGTTCCAGTCACCGGGACGTAATTGATCATCTTTAATTAATACTACATCTCCGACTTGTAGATAATTTTTCCGAGTAAACCATTTGTTACGAACTTGTAAGTCATTTAAATAATCCTTTCTCCAATTGTGCCAGAATGAGTTTAACACAGCCCTATGGGATTTCCATAATTCCATTAAATCTATTGATTCAGGTGGAACAATTGGATCAGAATCCATAGTTTCGGAAATTAAAGGTTTACCGATCAAAAAATGCGAAGGGGTTAAAATCGCTGGACCGTCATCCGTATGAACTTTGTATGAAATAGGGCGACTATTCAAAATCGATTCTATTGCGGCAAAAATCGTAGAATAATCTTCATATGACATAGTTGAATTTTTAGTTGCTCGATTCAGATGATACTTTCCTATCCGGACAGCAGCTTCCCAAATGCCTCCATGATGTGGGCTACGAGGTGGTATAAATATCCATTCTATTCCACGGAAACTAGAAAAATTCAGCGAATCTCCAGTATTCAGATACAATTGATTTTTCGCGCCGACAAAATTTGTAGCGTTGTCAGAATGCACACGAGTAGGTGTGCCTCTTCGTGCAATAAAACGACTAAAACTATCGAGAAATTTTACACTCGATAAATCCGAAACGATTTCGACATGAACGGCTTGTGTTACTAAACAAATGAAAAAAGCGGCATAGCATTTTCCAAATTTATAAGAACGATGAGCGATACACTTGGTTGTGAACGGACCACAAAAATCGATGCCTACGAAATCGAACGGCCTCGAATACGAAATGCGCTCCTTTGGCAGCTGACCCATTACCTGCTCCATAGTGACTCCTTTAAAGCGGGTGCATATCACACACTGCAGTAGGATTTTCTTTACAGTTTTGTTTAATCCATCAGTTATCCAGAAACGCGACTTTATGAAATTAACGACGAATGTACGAGTAGCATGAAAATAAGTTTCATGTATAAATCGAATGTATAATTTAAAAATGTGACTTTTTGACGAAAGGATAATCGGATGTTTTACGTTGACGGAAAAATCGGAACGCATTAACCGACCGCCTACACGTAGAATATTATTTTCGTCCAAAAAGGGACATAACCGTTTCAACGAGCTGTTTTTGACTAGATTGCCTAATACTTTTAATGAATGAATTTCCGTTGCGAAGGATACTAATTGAGAATTACGAACGAGCGAGACGAACGCCTGCTTTCTTTCAGCAACTGACAATATACTTGACTTAATTCGTTGGTCAGGCGCTACTTTACAATTCGAATAAAATCTTAATAAATAACCGATAACGTTCAAAACTTTCGAGTACGAAGAAAAATTTTCGAAACATAAAGTTGGCTTATTAACGTTAACTGTATTAGTGCACACTTGGTTAATTCGATATTCGGGCAATCGATAGACTTCTGTTTTAGTATTTAATTTAAGTGCATCAAAATCACTATGATTTTTAATAAAACTAGGTCCTTGTAGCCACAAGACGTTATTTAAAAATTTAGACGAAGAAATTCCTCTTGTACCTAAATCAGCAGGGTTTTCGCGTGTATTCACATAAAACCAACGGTCTACTGAAACTAATTTCGAAATGCTGGAAACACGATTTGCTACGAATTGGTTCCATCTTTCGAGCGGGTGGTTCAACCAGTTCAATACGACAGTAGAATCAGAGAATAAAAAAATATTACTCGAATTAATTTTTAAACTACGCGAAACTCGAACTATTAATTTTGATAATAATAATGCGCTTTGCAGTTCGAGACGAGGTATAGTTATTTGCTTAATCGGAGCAACACGAGTTTTAGCGCAAATTAGCCTGGAAGATGATTTGTGCGAATCGCCAAATCTAACGAGGAAAATTGCAGCACAGTATGCCTTTTCGCTGGCATCACAGAACCCAATCAAACGATCTTCACATTTACTAAGAGATGAAAAGGTGCGTGCAATTTTAAAATCTCTCAAATGAGCTAATTCATTATAATACGAACGAAACCTTTTACTAAACTGTTCTGGAATTGGTTCGTCCCAATTTAGTCCGAGTCTCCACAAATCTTGAAGGAAAATTTTCGAACTCACGGTAACTGGTGACGCCAAACCTAACGGATCAAAAATGCGACTTATTTCACTTAATAAAATTCTTTTGGTAATAACCTCAGGTAATGTGTTTAAGTTTATCCTTATCTGAAATACGTCATCCAGAGGGTTCCAAGTCAATCCCAAAACGTGTATGCTGTTTTCAGAAAATTCGAAGTTCTGTGTGGTTTCAACGAGCGAAGGTTTCAACGAATTTAAAAATATTGCAGAATTGCTCATGTATTTACGAAGAAAAAAATGAGCACTCTCCAGAGTAGCATGTATAGATTTTTGTAGATGCATTACCGAATCCAAATTATCTCCTCCCGTTAGAAGATCGTCCATATAAAAATCTTCTTTTAAGGCTCGTGAAGCATCAGGATCTGATTCTCGGATATCCTCGCTTAATATGCTTAAACACTGTTGCGCTAAGAACAAGGCAGACGCGGTTCCGTACGTCACTGTAGTTAATCGAAACTCTTGTATGGGTTCTTTAGTCGATTCTCGCCAAACGATTCTTTGCAAGTCGCGATCTTCTGGATGTATGAGAACCTGACGATACATTTTCTCTATATCGGCTACGAAGGCGAATTTATGAAAACGAAATTTAATAAGTAGATCGAATAAATCGGATTGAATTTTCGGACCTGTAGCAAGCAAGTCATTTAATGAAAGTCCTGAGTCTGATTTTCTGGACGCATTAAACACAACACGAAGTTTTGTGGTCGTACTAGATGGACGAAGTACCTCACGATGTGGAATATAATATGTCATTTTACAATTATCGAGTATAGGTTTAACAGGTTCCATATGACCTAATTCTAAGTATTCTCGCATAAATTGTATATACTCAATTTTAATTTCTGGTTTCAACGATTTTTCAAAACGGATTAACGAACGAATAGCGTGATTACGAGAATTAGATAATTTTTTACGATCATTTTTTAAAGGTAACCGAACGATAAAACGACCATCGGTTGATCGCGAAAACGTTGTTTTAAAATGTTCTATACACATATCGTGCTCTGGGTTTATTTCCTTTTGTGAATTAACTTCTTCGATTTCCCAAAACTTAGTAATTTGTAAATCGATTAATTTTGTAGATATGTGACAAAATAACGGAAAGCTCGATTTAAATTTTTCACAACCGGAAATTATCCATCCAAAATGAGTATTGCGAATAAAAAGATCGTCGAATGATTTTCTCTCGTCGAGAATACATTTTTCGAAATATTCTGCTCCTATCAAGATATCGATATTATTATGGCTGAGCGATTCGTCCGCCATACGTAGGTCTTTAAATTTATTAGCCGTTTCACGAATAACGTTTGTGGGTGATTTATACGATATAAAGGGAACGATATCTGGTTCTATGCGAATTTCAAATTTCGAAAATCGAGAGCGAATATTAAAGAAACTAGATTTGCTGCAATCGATAATGTCTGAAGTTATACCTACTATAGACGTTTCACTCGAGTTGTGAAAACACGGTAAATTGTTTTTTCGAACGAAATTTTCGGTAACTAGCGTAACCTGCGAAGCAGAGTCAAGAAGTGCTCTTGCTAATACGTAACGATTATTTCGGACCTTAACTTTTAAAACTGCCGTTGGTAATATTACCAGATTATTTGTTGAAACTTGTTGGCAAGTTTTATTAGAGGAACTGACTAATTCAAATGATTTCTGTGAATTTGGATTACTTTCGACTGTTGAAGGATTTTCGATTTTAAAACATTCCGCCGAATTGTTTTTGAGATGCGATTTAAAATTGTTGCGGTGTAACATTGTATTATGATTTTGATTACAATTTGTACATTTTCGATTTCTGCACTCGGAAACGCGATGATCTTTCGCAAAACATAAAATGCATAGACGATTAGTTTTTACGATATCATAACGTTCAATCGGAGTTCGTTTAATAAATTCTGGACATCTCCAAAGTGGATGTAAGTTTTTACAAATTACGCACATGGCTGTGGAAGACGCTACGAACGTCGATTTATTTTTTGAATAACTACTAAACGACTGCGTTTTCTCGGATTTTTTAGAAACATCATTGCAACGAAAGTGCTGACTTTCAATCGCTTGAACTCGAGTTTCAAGGAACTTTTTGATTTCCTCATACGTAGGATACTTAGTATTACCCGTTAAAGACTTTACCCAGTCGCGACGTGTTTCGTCGTCCAATTTCATCGATATCAAAAACGAAATCCAAGATTGCCAATTGTCGCGACCTTCATTCGTGACTTTCAAGCCTCGAAGTGTTACATTTATACAGTCTAATAATTCCTGAATGTCAGAGTCGTTTTTGACGCGGCGCAAATGAAAAAGATCGAGAAAATGCGATTCGATTATCGCTCGTTTATTTTCGTAACGATTTAAAACGGTCGACCAAGCTTCGCCGAAAGAATGATCGTTAATTTCGAAATCTCGAACTATCGGAGCTGCTTTATCCTTTAGAGCTTGTTTTAAAAAATATAATTTTTTGACATTAGGTATGTCAGGATTATCAACGACAAGATTCGAAAATAAATTTTTCCAATTTAAAAAATCGCGAGGGTTGTCGTTAAATTCGGGTATATCAATTTTAGGAAGCCTCGGCTGAGCCGAAACATTACGATGAACAATCGATGTGGAATTTAATATCGAATCTCTATCGTTTTGCGTTGAGAACTTATCTTTAGCGACTGCGATCGCGGTTTTAATCGAATTCAGTGTAGATACTAATTCTTCACATTCTTTAAAAAGAGCGTTTTCAAGCTGTTCTTCATTTTCTGGATTTGATTCGACACCTAATTCGAGAATTTGTTCGGAAATCTCTTCAAATTGCGCATGATAAGTTTTAAAAGATTCGAATTCGTTCTCAGCTTTTACTACGACCGTGCTATTTGAAGTTTCTTTTAAGAAATCTAAAATACGAGCTCGAATTGATGCTAGTTGCTTTTTTATATAGCGACGTTTTCTTTCTAACTTATCCATTTCAATCGAACGATAATATGCGAAAAATCTTAATGACCGGAATGGACAACGACTTTAGTTTAAACAAATTTTTTAATCGTATATAAATTGGAACGGACTTACTTAATTTTACGATGAAAGGTATTTGTTCGACGGAATCCGGCTCGGGAAGGACCAAAATGTTACGATATTTTCGTTAATATTCCGGAGGACCAAATTATATTTTTCGAATGAATTTTTCAAACCGGTCAATTAATAAATTGTATTTTAATCGAATACGATTGAACGAATAGAAGTCTTAAAAAAGACTGTTTCTAAAATAATTTCAAAAAGGGTAAAACGAAATAATTACAACGAAATAACGACATACGAAAAGGCGAGACGCTAAAAGCGTATAACGAAGCGACATAACAAAACAGACGAACGAAAAGCGACTAGCGAAGACGAACAACACGCCAACGAGCGCTGGCCAGTGGTTTATTTTATATTGTTTACATAACGAACATCTGGCTGCGTAAAATGAAAAATCTAACGAACGAATAATGACAAAATTAATAAATATCGACTTAATATTTATTAACTCCATTATTTTAACTTTTTTTGTTCTGCTCTGTTCTTTTGATCTTTCTTCAATTTGAAAATTAATTCGCTCTGCTATGATTTCAGGTTTATCCTCTTCAATTATTTTCTTTTTAGGTCTGCCAACTATTTTAACTTTTTCTGGTCTTCCTCTGTTTTGTGTACTGCTTTTCTCTTCTCGAATTTCGGGGTTATCCTTTTCATTTTTTTTTGTTTTAGGTCTACCTGTAATTTTAACTATTTCTGGTCTTCCTCTGTTTTGAGTACCACTTACGGTAATTGAATTCGATATATTTCCATGGTTCATTTTAAAAAAATTAGTACACATTTTAGAATCAATTGTAGGGAATGGAGATGCTTCATTTTCAGAAATAATTTTTAAAATATGAGGACGCATTTCAGAATCAATAAAATTTTGCTTATCGGGTTCCATATCAAAGCATACAGCAGTCGCAAACGCCAAGGCATAAACTCCACAATCTAACCCATTAGATTGCTTTTGTACTGTATGATGTACGAAATTAATTCTATAGCTCCCAGTTACGTTCCAAACTTTCAAGAATCCTGTTTCATGCCGTCCACTTCCACCTCCTCACATTTTTTGGTTTCTCCATTTACTTTTACAGAATTAGAAGCATCCTTACGTAATTCAGGGAATTCCTCTCCTGGAAAAGATGGGATTTCCTTCCCCATTCTCAAAAACCTGTCTGAGTACTCTCTTCGGTTCCTTTTGAACTTATTTAACTCCTTTCTTCGTTCCTGCTCCACTCCTTCCTCTTGGAATACCTTTATCATCATCCCGATCCCAAAGCTTAATTCTTCAGCTCTTCGTCCAATTTCTCTTGCTTCTTGCGTTAGAAAGCTTTTCGAAAGCTTAATTAACAGACGTCTTATCTGGTGGCTCGAACGTAACGATTTACTGCCTAATAACATGTATGGTTTTCGCCCTGGTCGCGGCCCCCCGGATTGTATCAGTTCGTTCTTGGTAGACGTCTACGCGGCATTCATCCGTAAAGAATTTCTTGTTGCTTCTTTTGTTGATATCACTGCGGCCTTCGACAATGTTCACCTCCCTACTTTGTTTGAGATAATGCTTTCCTTTAATATTCCCGCTCACTTCTCTTCCCTCATTAGTAATCTTTTTAAATGCAGAACTGTTATTCTTTCTACTCCTTCTAAAACCTACATTAGGTCAGTATTCCGCGGATTGCCGCAAGGTTCCTGTCTTAGTCCAACACTGTTCAACATCTATTTTATCAATATTGCTTCCATTTCTCTAAGTTCACCTTCTCTTTTTTACGCCGATGATATCCTCATTTACTCCTCTCATCGTAATATTTCGGTCGCCAGCTCCCAGCTCCAAAATTCTTTAACATCATTAGAAAATTCTCTATCAAATATACATCTTTCAATTTCATCCGTTAAATCCTCTGTTGTTGTTTTTACTCTCCGTCCTTTTGACCCCTCCCTAATTAGCCTCGTCATCAATAACGTTGCGATCCCTCTTTCTTCCTCTTTCCGTTATTTAGGTATTTTTCTAGACAGTCGCCTTTCGTTCCATAATCACATCAACCATCTTTATCTGTCTTCCCTCAAACGGCTCAACCTGATAAAGTCTCTTTCCCATACTGATTGGGGTGGAGATCCATGCATTCTACTAATGTTCTACAAATCCTTTATTCGTTCTATCCTTGATTATTGTTGTTTTATATATGGAAATTCCTCCAGATCCTTGCTCTCCAAACTAGATCGTGTTCAAAATGTTTGTCTTCGTCTCTGTCTGGGAGCTAGAAAGTCTACTCCTATCCCCGTTCTACATGCCGAATCACTCATCCCTCCTCTTTTCGTTCGAAGGTCCTATCTGGGTTACCGCTTTTTAATCAAACGTCTTCCTATTTCTTCTTCTTCCCTTGTTAATTCCTATTCTTATATCCACCGCAACTGGCGATTTGCCACCAACAAAACGCCAATACTATCTCTCATTTCCACCCGACTCTCTCAGTTTTCTCCTTATATTTATTCATATGACAAGTTGCCATACTTTTCTTCCAATTTTTCCACACACCTACATCCTATTAATTGTTTATTTCTAACTTGCCCTACCAAACCTCTCCTTCATCATGTTGTCCAATCAGAATTCTTAAACACCGTTGGCTCTCTTTTCCCTAATCATTTTGCGATCTTCACTGACGGTTCCAAAGGACCCAATGGAGTTGGCTCGGCCTTCTTTTGTCCTTCCTCAAATTATTTCGAAACCTTCAAACTTCCTTCCTTTTGTTCAGTGTTTTATGCCGAGTCTACTGCCATCCTGCGTGCCGTCCTTTTTGTTGCTTCTTCCCTAGTTTCGCATAAAGTCCTTATTATATCGGATTCCCACAGTGTCCTTCAAGCCATCTCTTCTTCTTTTCCTTCTTCCTCTGTTGATTACATAATCCTTCTCATACGCTCTCTTATTCACAACATTTTCCTTTCTCACTCTATCCAAATTGACCTACTGTGGATTCCAGGCCATTCTGGAATCGAGGGTAACGAGTCGGCCGATACACTAGCTCGTTCATCCTCTTCTACCGGTGAATTCCTCAGTGTCTTTTCATCTCATAATATTAATCTCCTCTCCACTTCAGCTCATTCCAAACTATGGTTAAATTCGTATTCCTCCTCATTCTCAAATCCGGATTCCTTCTATCTCTTTATTCAGCCTAATCTACCGTCTTATCCATGGTTTTTCAATTTTCCCTCCATACGGCGTTCAACTCTCTCTGCAATCTGTCGCCTACGCTTTGGGCACAGTTTGCTTCCTGCTTCCCTATTTCGCTTTTCTCTGGTCCCCTCTCCTCACTGTCTCCTACACCCTTCCTCTCACAACTTTATAGGTGACGCTAATCACATTTTGTTTGAGTGCACCTATATCGCTTCCGAACGTTCTTCCTTTTACTCTTCTCTTTTGTCAATTGGTCTTCCAACTCCGTATTGCGCAGCTTTTGTCCTCTCCTTGCCATCACCCTCGGTCATTCCAGCACTTGAGTCTTTCCTATCTTCCATTTCTGATCGCATAAACATTTGATTCCGCTTCTCATTCTTCTCCCTCTTCTTGGGCCAATGTCTTTATGACGAACCCAAAAAAAAAAAAAAAAAAAAAAAATGTACGAAATTATAACGTTGTCTCAATAAGTTATCAAAAAAAAGTTTTTGTTCAGAAGTCACAAATCCTCGATTTAGACTGTCGAATACATGAATTAAAGAACCATCAAAATAAAAAGTAACCCAGTGTGTAATTTCTCCAATAAAACTCGTTTGTTTGTCGGGTAAAATTTGTAGGTGTTTATCCAATATTTGAGGTAATGAATAATCATATATACCCATTAAATTTACATTAACAGGATTGTATGAAGTATCACGTGTAATTATATTAATTACTTTATTAATAATATCACCAGATAGGTAATCTCTTTTTATTTCATTGATTTCGTTCATTTTTTTTCTATTATATTAAAAAGTTATTTGCTATTTTTGACTCTCAAGGATGCCACTGTGGTCTCGGTGTTTGTCACAGACGTAAGATTTAATTATTAATTTTTAATTTAAATTTATTATTCCTACATTAGTTATTAATTTAATGGTTAATTATTCAAGGTGCGAACATTGACATATATCGATACTTTATGTGAAATAATATATTCTAATTACAATTTAAACTACTTTTTTTGCCAGTCAACCGCTAAAAAACAACACAATAATAATAATAATAATATAGAAAGTTTTATGAATAGTATAAAAGAAATAATAATATATAAAACAATACGTAACACTATTATCAGCTGCAATGCGATGACGGTTGACTTAGGATCAGGTCACTACGAAATTAGAAATTCAGTTTTAAGAAAAAAAAACTGATGTTTCATTAATAACAAAGAATTTCTTCGCAATAGCCAGATGTTTTTTCATAAATTCATAAACTATATATGTTCATAGATTTCAATAATGAATTTTTTATGTTTAGCACGCTGCTTCAGTATACATAAATAAATAAATGTTGTCAGAAATAATATATTATTATATTAACTCTGTTCACACGGAAACGTCTAGGACACAATATTCTATAATCATAGTTTATATATTTGAATTTCTGCTGCGTTTCCACTGTAACTAACATTGATAATTTCTGTTACATTTTTTTTTTTTTTTTTTTTTTTTTCTTTTTTTTGGGCTCGTCAAACAAGGACCTTTACCCAGAAATAAAAGGTAAGGAAAGAAGTCGGTTATATTTTGATTCGATCAGAGATTTTAACTAAAAAGGAACAAATAGCAGGAATAATTAGTGGGGAAGGAAAGGACAGGATATAGGATGCACAATAAGGGGTAGGAAGTCCAAGCTTAAGCAAATAAGAATATAAGGCAGAACGCTCCACCGAGAGGGATGAACACTGGAAGAACACATGATCGGCGTCGCAAATAATTGCATCATCCGGATGGAGAGGACAGTGTGGAGAAGAAATCAAGGAGAAACGAAATCTGGAAGAAGGCAGCAAAGAATGGCCAAAGCGCATACGAACAATGGAAACAACTTCAGAACGACGAAGGGAGGGATGTAAAAGAAACCATGAATATGAAGGAAGAGTAGGCTGGACTGACAGGTAAAAGGAACAACTGTTGGAAAAAGAAGAAACATAGGTATCCGACCAAAATCGGATATGAAAGCTTTTACAAACTGATAGCAGGTTAACGGATGGAATTTTTTTAAAAAAAAGACGAGAGGAAGCAGCAGCAGCCCGAGCCAAGGAATCAGCCGCTTCATTGCCAAATATGCCCGAGTGGCCAGGTACCCACAGCAGATCAATATTGACTGAATGGAGATAGGAAAGATTGTGAATGAGTGAACGTATACGGAGGATAACAAAGTCACACGAATGATCAGGAAGGGGAGAGGATATGGCCTGAAGGGCGCTCAAAGAGTCAGAAATAATTAAAAACTTAGAGGAAAATTGATTCGAGGAAATGAAAATAATAGAGCGAAGGATAGCCAACAACTCGGCTGTGAATATGGAACAGAAATAAGGAAGTCGAAAAGATTCTGAGAGGTTAAAATCAGGAAGGATGAAAGAAGCACCAACACCACCAGGCCCCCTCGAACCATCCGTGTAAATGGTAACATGAGAGGGAAATAGGGAATTGATAGTGCTGTAGAATACCTGTTTAATTACGGCATGGGGGAGATTTTTTGCAAATGAGGGGAGGATAAATACCTTAGGAGGATGACAGATGTCAGCGAAGTCGAAGGAAAAATAAGGGAGATTATTGAACGAGATAATATACGGCCAAAATGAACCGAGACGATGTGAAATAAAAGCCAGAATAGGGGTTTTGCTGGGAGTGAAGCGCCAGCTATTATAAATCGAAAGATAAGACTGAACAAGGGTAGAGGATGCGAGAGGAAGACGTTTAACAAGGAAACGATAGCCTAAATAAGATCTACGAATGGATAGGGGTGACGAATTGGATTCAGCAAGAATAGCAGTGGTTGGAGAGGATTTAAGAGCGCCAAGACAGAGACGAAGGCAAGAATTCTGAATTACATCTAGTTTGGAAAGACGTGTCTTGGACGCACTACCATAAATAAAAGAACAATAATCAAATTTGGAACGGATAATAGATTTGTAAAGGGAAATAAGAATATAGGGATCGCCACCCCATTTAGTTGGCGACAGGGCTTTCAGCAAGTTTAACCTTTTAATAGTGGAAGCAGAAAGATATTTGATGTGTTCAGAGAAGGACAAACGACTATCAAGAAAGACACCGAGATAACAAAAGCAATTAACACGGGAAAGAGATACATTGTTTAAGGATAGGTTGACCAAAGCAGGGTTATAGGGACGGAGGGTAAAAATAGTATAAGAAGACTTAGAGGGAGAAATTGAAAGATTAATTAAGGAGAGAGAATGTTCCAGCACAATGAGCGACGAACTGAGTGCTTCATAGGCTGCTAAAACATCCTCAGACGAGGAAAACAGGAGAATGTCGTCCGCAAAGAATAAGGAATAGGAATTTAAAGGAAGAGAAGCTATACTGATAGTATAGATGTTAAAAAGAGTAGGACTGAGGGAGGAACCCTGAGGAAGACCTCGGAAAACCTTTCTTGGAGCATTAAGAGATGGAGAGGAGAAGTGGATAGAACGATTTGACATGAGATTGATAATAAGGGAAGAGAATTTAATTGGGATATTAATTGCCGTCATTTTATCTCTTAGAGTGGGAAGATGAACATTATCGAAAGCAGAGGAAACATCAATAAAGGAAGCTAAGGTGAAATGTTTTTGGATAAAAGATTTGTATATGTGGGAAACGAAAAGACTAACACAATCAGAAGGGCCAATACCAGGCCGAAAGCCGAACATATTAATAGGGAATATATTATTATGCTCTAGCCACCAAACAAGGCGCTTGTTGAGCATACCCTCAAATAGTTTTCTAATACAGGATGCCAGGGAAATAGGACGTAGGGAAGAATTTTTCTTAGGAATGGGAATTACGATAAAAGAATTCCAGGAGGAAGGAGTTATACCCTTTGAAAGGAAGGAATTGAAAAGACTAAGAAGAAAACTGAGGGATTGTTCAGAAAGGTTTTTAAGGGCGAGATAGGGTATACCGTCAAGCCCTGGAGTAGGGCTGGACGATTTGGAGAGAACAGACTTTAATTCATTAAAATTGAAAGCCGAAGTTAGGAAGTGAGGAGGAGAATTTTCCGGAAAAGAAGAGTATAATTCATCAACAGAAGGAACATAAGCTGGAGCGACGGTATCAATAAAAGGAAAAAGGCTATCGTCGGGGATACTGAAGGTGGAAGGGCGAGAAGAGGATGGGAATTTGAAAGCTCTGGCCATTTTCCAAATCTGCGAAAGAGGAGTAGTTCTAGAGAACTTGGCACAGAAATTTTTCCAAGAGGACTTCTTCGTGGATTTCAATATAAACCTAGCTCTCGCATTTGCCCGTTTGTGAGCGAGAAAATTTTCAGTCGTAGGGTTACAACGGAAGGTTCTAAAGGTTTCGCGACTGATATTAAAGGCAGTGTCGCATTCCTTGTTCCACCAAAGTGAAGAAGCCTTACTGCGATGTACAGAAGATGACGTATGGCAGGGCGGAGAAGATAAAGAAAGAGCAGAAGTTAAGGAATATAAAAATGAATTATAGAGAGGTACCGGATCGTGATCTTTTTTTAAAATTTTGTACTCTTAAATTATAAAATTTTGGATATTTCATGTTTTTCTAATGTTTTTATGAAATGACGTTGATTAAAAAAAAAAAAAAAAGCTGTAGCTGTTATGAGGGCTCAGCTGGAGATATATATATTTTTTTAATTTTTTATAATGTAGATGGACAAAAATGTTAAAACTTAATGAATCAAATTTTAAAAAATCACCCAGTAGAATTCGGATTTGCGGCTTGTACAAAAATTGTTAATCTCTTCATTAGATACGGACGAATTTTTTACTCCTAAAGAAACATGAGCATGAGGAAGACCTCTTTTTTGGAATTCGATTACGTATAAAATATAAACCATTTGTCCGAAAATTTCACCTAACTTTAGAACTTTTAATAAATGATTTAATTTTATTTGGAATATCCTACAACACAAATCTATGGATGATTGATATGATATTGCTTTTCGTTTAAATTTAATTTTATTTCTATCCAATTAGGATTACACGTCATCGTAATAAAAAACATTGGTGCGGAACATGTGTATATGAGCTTGCAAGGTAAATTTTTCCTGGTTTTGGAACTCCTATAGCTGCGATAGATTTGTCTATTTCACTTCGAGTAGCCGTTTGTAGCATTTTTTTTTTGATTAAATCTAATAAACTGTAATTTTTCTTCTTCCACCTTACACCACATGTCAACAAAATATTCTTGCCCTAATTTAACTGTAATATTTTATCTGAGATATTTTTTTATTTTTATTATCTGCCATATCTATTTACCAACCAACTGAACCATGTGGAAATAATAATGGATATTGCAAACTTTCGTAAGCAGAATTAATTTTCTTTCTATATAATAACTTTTCTCGGATCGGCATTTGGAGGAGTATAGAGCACTTACACAATTTCAGCACAAGTTGGTCGATCACCAAGTACATGACGATGAGTTTTTCGAATACTTTCTTCAAATTCCAAATGTGACCGATTTCCCTTATCTTCTCATTAATTCTATTCTCTTCGTTAAGCTTTCCTTTTAAATCGACAATTTTTTCCTGTATTAGTCCCTCCATCTTCTCTTCCAAAATGACTACCTCATTTTGGACCGTTTTGTGGGGCATAGTTTTAAAATTATCGATGTTTAGATTTATATTATTATTTATTTATTCTTCCTTTGGTTCTTTGAATTTTTTATTTAGAAATTCCATCAAACTTTTCATGTCCATTTGACTTTTAAATTTTGGGGGTCCCATATTTTCAATATATTTTAGCGATTCTATTAAATTATTTAAAAAAGTAAATGACCCTCCAGCTACCATGGAAAGAGCTGTGGACTTTTTTAAAGTTTCCAGTCTTACCGCTTTCAGCGTGTATCTCCCCAAATTTTGGTCCCTAAATATCAAAATTTTTCGAATTTCTTATTTTTCCTGTATTCTGGAGACCTTAGTGTGCAAATTAAAAAGAAAATCAATACCGTAACTCATATAAATCGGTTGAGGAATGTTTTAAAAATTTGTTGCTCGAAACGTAATTTTCACGTTTTTCAAAATTTGGGTCCTTTGATTTCAAAATTTAGGGGGTCTCATATTTTTTCTATATTCTGGCGATTGAAATACATCATTTAAAAAAAACAATGACCCTTCAGCTGCCATGGAAAGAGTTGTGGACTTTTTTTTTAGTTTCCAGTCTCTCCTCTTTAAGCGGGCATTTTTCCAAATTTTAGTCCCTAAATATCAATATTTTTCGAGTTTTTTATTATTTCTGTATTCTGCAGACCTTAATGTGCAGTTGAAACGAAAATCAATACCATAACTCATATAGAACCGGCTGTGGAATTTTTTTAAATATTTTTTCTTTAAACTTGATTTTCACATTTTTCAAAATTTGGGCGCTTTAATTTTAAAATTTTGGGGTTCTCGTTTTTCCTATATTTTAGCGATTGAAATACATCATTTAAAAAAAAAAGTGACCCTCCAGTTACCATAGGAAAAGCTGTAGACTTTTTTTACCGCTTTAAGCGCGGATTTTCCAAAATTTTAGGTCCTTAATATCAAAATTTTTCGAATTTTATATTTTCCCTCTATTTTAAAGACCTTAGTGTACAGGTTAAAAAGAAAATCAATACCGTAACTTATATGGAACTGGCTGTACAATTTTTCTTTTAAATTTTTCTTAAAATTAGATTTTCACATTTTTAAACATTTGGGCCCTCGAATTTTAAAATCTTTGAGGTTTCGTATTTTTCCTATATTCTAGCGGTTGAAATACATGATTTAAAAAAAAGAGTGATTATCCAGCTACCATGGAAAGAGCTGTGGACTTTTTTTTAGTTTCCAGTATTTCCGCTTAAGGCGCGTATTTTTCCATATTTTGGTCACTAAATATCAAAATTTTTCTAATTTTATATTTCCCCCGTATTCTGGAGACCACAGTATGCAAATTAAAATAAAAATTAATACTATTAGTCATATAGAACCGGCTGTGGAATTTTTTAAAAATTTTTTGCTTAAAACTTGATTTTCACATTTTTCAAAAATTGGGTCCTTTGATTTCAAAATTTGGGGGTTTCGTATTTTTCCTATATTCTAACGATTGAAATACATCATTTAAAAAAAAGATTGACCCTTCAGCTACCATGGAAAGGGCTGTGGACTTTTTTTTAGTTTCCGGGGTTATCGCTTTAAGCGGGAATTTTCATAAACTTTGGTCTCTAAATATCAAAGTTTTTCGGGTTTTTTATTTTTCCTGTATTCTGGAGACCATAGTGTGCAGATTTAAAAAAAAATTATTACCATAACTTATATAGAACCGGCTGCGGAATTTTTTAAAAATTTGTTTTTTAAAACTTGATTTTCACATTTTTTGAAATTTGGGCCCTTTAATTTTAAAATTTTAAGGGTCTTATAATTTCTTATGATGTGACGAAGAAAATACGTTGATTGAAAAAAAAATTAACTTTCTAGCTACTATAGAACGGTCTTTACGATTTTTTTTCTTGCAGCTTTATATAATAGATATACAGGTGTAAATGTTAAATTATGTTCCAAAAACTTACCCCATCATTTAAAGAAAAGAAACAGCAAACCAAAAATAAAATTTCCTTCATCTTTGATTTTAAAAAATGCCTTTTCACCAAGAAGAAACTGTATCTTTTAACAAGTTGATGAAGACTGATGTTAAAAGAAGCATTTATATACGAAATATGCGAAAACAATTTTAAGCAATAAAGATAAGGTAATTACACATAAGTAAGATTGCATTTAATTTACATTGTGCATATTTATTTATCTTAACTGTTACTTTGAAATACTGAAAATTAAATACAAACGGAAGGAAAATGCGGAATTCTATATACATGTTGGGAAAACTGTTGACGGATATATCATATATTTCATACTATTCTTCCAGTTTTTACAAACATATTGTACAATACTCCTAATAATTCATCATTATACAATAAATAAGATAGAAACGAAAACAAACATGCACCATCCCTATCTAAGTATTTTACATATTGGGAAACTATTGTATCATTAACACATATTCATTCTACATTCATGATTACAGTAAACAAATATATATATACATATATACTAGGGAATCGGTCTCGCAGGCTGCTTCGCGGCCCGTTCTGTCGGACTTTAAACTGTATTACTTCGTAAATTTTCATAAAGTCTGCAGCGTTTACATATACTATTTTTTTTTTGAAAAAAAAAGTACGCCAATAGGTCAATTAAAAAAATGGTGTTTAGATTAAAATATCAAAAAAACTGAAACCGCTAGCAGTGTAATATATGTGACAGGAATATATTGCATTTAATTCTTTTTGGAGACTTTAGTATGCGGGTTAAAAAGAAAATCAATACGGTAAGCGAAAGTTGAAATATATCGATAGGTTATCTGAAATTTGATATTCTAATTACAATTTAAAGCACTTTCTTTGTCAGTCGACCGCTACAGAACAACACAATAATAATAATATACAAAGTTTTGTGGATAGTATAAAGGAAATATTTAAAGCAATACGTATCACTGTTATCGGCTGGAGTACGATGATGGTTGACTTTCGTATCATTTCACTGCGTTTCTGATTCTCGAGATCAATAATCACTTGACTAAATAATTAATGTAGCCTACTTATGTATGATTTCGATAAAATATAACGACGAAATTAGACATGCAGTATTAAGAAGAAAGAATTTCTTCTCAATAGCCAGATACTTTTTCATAAATTCATGAACTATATATGTTTGTGGATTTCAATAATGATTTAGTATACATAAATAAATAAATGTTGTCAGAAGTAATATATTATTTTATTAACTCTGTTCACACGGAAACGTCTAGGACACAATGTTTTATAGTCATTGTTTAAATATTTAAATTTCACGAACTGCTACATTTCCATTGTAACTAACATTGATAATTTTTGTTATATTCTTTTAAAATTTTGGAATCCTAAATTTTAAAATTTTGGATATTTCATGTTTTTCTTGTGTTTTAATGAAACGACGTTGATTAAAAAAAAAAAAAGCTGTAGCTGTTATGAGGGCTATTGACTTTTTTCTTATTTTTCTCCCACGACTGTAATACTTCGGGTGCATTAGATGTAAAGCAAAAAATATAGAAAATGTCCCTAGTTCCATTTTATAGCAGCTGGAGATATATATATATATTTTTTTGAATTGACGTCTTTTCGCTTTTATAATGTAGAAATGAATAAATGGGCAAAAATTGTAAAACTTAAAGGATCAAATTTTAAAAATTCGGATTGTGGCTTGAATAAAATTATTAATCTCTTCATTAGTTATGGTCGAATTTTTTACTTTTAAAGCAATATGAACATGTGGAAGACGTCTTTTTTGGAATTCGATTACGTATAAAATATAAACCATTTCTCCGAAAATTTCACCTGACTTCCAAACTTTTAATAAATCATTTAATTTTAATTGAAATATCCTACAATATAAATCTGCACAATCATCATATATCGTGGACCATGTGTACATAAGCTTGAAAGGTAAATTTTTCGTGGTTTTAGACCTCCTTCAGCTGCGATACATTCGTCTATTTCACTTCGAGTCGTTATTCTTAGGATTTTTATTTAACTAAATCTAATAAACCGTAATTTTTCTTCTTCTACCTTACACCACATATCAACAAAGTATTCTTACCCTAATCTATCTAAAAGCATAAATCGTGATTCTGATAATAACAAATATTTGTAATATTTTGTTTGAGATATTTTTTTATTTTTATTATCTGCCATATATATTGGTTTAGATTTATATTATTATTTATTTTTTCTTCCATCGGTTCTTCGAATTTATTATTTAGAATTTCCATCAAACCGTTCATGTGCATTTAACTTTTAAGTTTTAGGGCTCCCGTATTTTCCATATATTCCAGGAATTCTATTATATTATTTAAAAAAAGGAATGACTCTACAGGTACCATGGAAAAGTCTGTGGACTTTTCTTTAGTTTCCAATCTTACCACTTTCAGCGTGTATCTTCCCAAATTTTCGTCTCTAAATATCAAAATATTTCGAATCTTATTTTTCCTCTGGAAGCCTTATTATGTAAGTTAAAATGAAAATCAATACCGTAACTCATATAGATCCGGCTGTGGAATTTTTTGAAAATTTTTTCTTAAAGCTTAGTTTTCACATTTTTCAAAATTTGGGTTCTTTAATTTAAAAAATTTTTAAGTCCCGTATTTTTCCTATATTCCAGAGATTGAAATACATCATTTAAAAATAAGAGGAACTCTTCAATTACCACGGAAATGGCTGTGGACAATTTTTTAGTTTCCAGGGTTGTCGCTTTAAGAGTGTATTTTCACAAATTTTGTTCCCTAAATATTAAAATTTTTTGAATTTCATGATTTTCTGTATTCTAGAGATCTTTGTATGCAGGTTAAAAAGAAAAGTAATATCTTAACTTATATAGAACCGGCTGTAAAATTTTTTTTTAATTTTTTGCTTAAAACTTAATTTTTACATTTTTCAAAATTTGGGCTCTTTAATTTTAAAACTTTGGAGATCACGTATTTTTCTCATGTTGAGTGATTGATGCACATCATTTTTTAAAAAGAGTGACCTTCTAGCTATCGTGTAAAGGCTGTGGACTATTTTTTACCGCTTTGTGCACGTATTTTTCCAAATTTTGGTCCTCATATATCAAAATTTTTCAAATTTCATATTTTTCCTGTATTCTGGAAACCTTGATATGCATGTTAAAAAGAAAATCGAAACTGTAACTCACATAGAACAAGCTGCGTAGTTTTTTGAAATTTCTTTTCTTAAAATTTGATTTTCATATTTTTCAAAGTTTGAGCCCTTTAATTTTAAAATGTTTGAGGTTTCGTATTTTTCTTATATTCTAGCGATTGAAATAGATCATTTAAAAAAAAGAGTGACCCTCCAGCTACCATGGAAAGAGCTGTGGACTTTTTTTTAGTTTCCGGGGTTATTGCTTTAAGCATGCATTTTCACGAATTTTGGTCCCCAAATATCAAGATTTTTCGAATCTTTTATTTTTCCTGCATTTTTGAGACCTTCTTCTTCTTCTTCTTTGATTAACGTGCCGTGTACTGCCGCCTAGGCCAGAGGCACGGATAAGATAAGAGTTAGATGGAGTGGAACAGATTAGTGGTCTTGAGAAAACGTATTAGGCGTTCAATTTTGTCATGGCGGTCAGATAGGATTTCGGAAAGGTTGGACGACTGGAGAATTTGTACTCGGTATGAATTATAGGTTGGACAGCTGACGAGTAAATGTTGTACTGTGCAGGAGAATTGCAATTGGAACACAGTGGAATAGGTTGTCTGGACAAGAGGTGACTATGAGTAATTTTGGAATGACCTAGGCGGAGTCTTGTGACAACAATTTCATTTCTTCGATTGGTGAATAATGAAGTTTTCCATGGTCGAATAGTATCTCGAATTGAGCGCAGCTTGTTTGTGTTTGGGATGTTAGTCCATTGTTTTTGCCATGTTTGAAATGATTTTTGCAGTATATGGGCTTTTAGATCCATTAGCGGAATTTCAATGTTCGGTATTGGAAAGAACAATGAGCCTTCTTTTGCTGCAGTATCCGCGAATGAATTCCCCTGGATCCCAACGTGTGATGGGATCCATGCGAACGAAACACGGGTACTTGTACTACAAAGAATGCGAATAATTTCCTTGGCTATTGGGTGTTGGTGAGGAGAGCTGAATTTTTGAATTTATGTGATCGCGTTTAATGAGTCTGTACATATGAGGTGTGGGGAGTGAGAATCGGAAATTATTACATTTTCTATTGCAAGTTTTATAGCTGTTAGGCTCTTAATTAGAGAAGCTGCCGTAAATAGCGTAAAAACCCGATTATCGCCCGATCTGTAAATAGTGTAAAAACTCGATGCTGAAAATAGCGTAAAAACCCGATTACCGTCTTAGCCGTAACTAGCATAAAAAACCGGTTACCGCTCGAAATAGTTTTATCTTATCGCGATATATTGTTGTATTCAGCTCTCGGAATGCATTAACGTTTGATTTTTTCTGTTTGTGCGCTCTTAGTAGCAGTAATGCGGTGTCGTGTTAATATTTCAATAAATTACATTTTTATACTTCTCGTTTTGCATCAATCATTAAAATACAGTCCACTCAAATCACTCTAACAATAGCAAATAGTTCCGCCGAAAGAATACTGAATAGTGCCAGAAGAAAGTAACGAAGAATAATTTTTTTATCGGATGCTATTCCACAACCTGTGCCTCGAGGTGTTTTGGAGCCGTCAGTAAAAACTATTTTGCAACTGTCATATTTGCTGATCATGCATGGAGACCTTAGTATGCAGATTAAAAAGAAAATTCTTATTATTTTCTTATAATGTGACGAAGAAAATATTTCGATTGAAAAAAAAAATAACTAGCTACTACAGAACAGTCTGTGCGATTTTTTTTCTTGTAGCTTTATACAATAGATATACATGTATATATTGTCATGATTCTTTATTTAACGAGATAGCACGGGAAATCGTGTCAATCACTGATAAGATGTTCGATGTACCGTCCTGAGATAATCTTGCCTTCCTAAAAACAAAAAGTGATTTATACTCTATTGCCTAACTTGTTTATCAATTAATCTTGGAATATAAACATAAGTAAGTACTGTAGTAGTACTGTACATACATCCATATTTTTTAACCGACTTTAAAAAAGGAGGTATTCAATTCGACTGTATTTTTTTTTTTTTTTTTTTGTGTGTGTTACCACAGAATTTTCTTCTAGATGAACCGATTTTGATGATTCTTCTTTTATTTAAAAGGTGGTGTTTGTCATGTGGTCCCATTTAAATTTGATCAAGGTCTGACCGATAGTTTTTGAGTTATCCTTAATAATGCGGGAGATTGAAGCTTTTTGGATGCTTTTCATTCATGATTGTTTTCACCGTCGGATTAGATTTTTGACTTAAAATACTATAAATTTGCCAAATTACCATGGAAATGTAACTTCTGGTGTTTTTACCGTGGAAATATCTGTTCTTATTAAAATGTTTTAATTTAATTGAATAAAAATGCACTAAAAAGTAAAAAATAAAATGCTTTTTTACAAAAAATAAATACCGACTTCAAGGTTTATTATAAAAATTTAAAAATGCACTAAAAAGTAAAAAATAATTACTCCCGATAAAATATATATATCAGAATGATATAACTTAAGGTGATATCGTAATTCTTATACATTAATTTTTTGGAGTTGGCATCAAATTCATATTAAAAGAATGATTAAAAACTTCATTAAATGTTGATTAAATTGTTCCTAACATGAATTTAATTCCAACTCCAAAAAATTAATGTTGTATAAGAATTACGATATCACCACTTAAGTTATATCACTCTGATATATGTATTTTATCGGGAGTAATTATTTTTTATTTTTTAGTGCATTTTTAAATTTTTATAATAAACCTTGAAGTCGGTATTTATTTTTTGTAAAAAAGCATTTTTTATATTATACAAACATTTTTTTCTTTTATATTTTAAACGCATGTATGTTTTAAGTAATATGTACTGTACTTTTTTATATTGCGTACTATCTTTTATATTCTTGTTAAATACGTTACAATACACAATAATGTAAATTTCAGTAAACTGTACTTAATTATTATTTCCCATTAGCGGATACTTCTTAATACGGGACAAAGTTTTCAGTCCCGCAACTGTCCGTTATTCAGAAGTTTCACTGTATATATATATATAAAAAGAGAGCCGTTTTATTTACAACAAAACAGGGAAAAAAGAGAGAATCCAAAAGCAAAGGAATATTACAATGATAAGAGGATAAAATAATAAAATGAAATAAAATTTGTAGAAAAAATAGCTGTTCCTTTGGTAGGTAGATCAATGAGCAGCCTTAAAAACCTGTTGTCCTGTTCTATCCTTTTAAATGCGATTGGAAAAAGCTTGCATGATGCATTGAAACGCACCCTATGTAAGTAGCAACGCTCGATGCATGGGTCCGCCTTAAAGGGCAAAACACACATCAAAAGGGCGTACGATCCAAGACCATTGTGTGATAGGCATCTGAGATGTCGAAGGAAGACAACAGATTTACTCGCAACGTATTCGACACTGTGTGCCGAGGGTCTAAAATCGCATTTTGGCCAAAAGATCATTGTGAGGTCATTTTATACATATATTTAAGAATATATTCTGAAATTTTTAAAAATTTTCCTTGAAGTTTAATAGAAATATCAGCTACCGCACATTGTAGGTCGCTGTCCGACTAAAACAGTTTGTGTACATCTTGGAGGTCGCAACTTTCATCGGAAATCAATTGCACAAAGAATATACTTTTTGCGTATATGTTTCTTCTATGTGAACCCCATTGCCCTCAAAAAAATTGAAACGTAGTAGCTTTTCAAGGCTGTGAACATAAGCCATGGTTTTTACCAATTTTTCCTACTTTGTTTTACAAAAAAAATAGAAAGATATTGTTATTTAGGTTCAAATAGAGCATCGTATTTATATAAAGAAACGATATGCTAAATTTCAAAATTAATTGATTAAAAACTTTTTAGGCCAGAGTGTACACAAATGCGAAAATAGCCGTTTCGAGAAAAACGTGTTTGAAAACAAAAGTGGCAGAAGCGGTTAATTTAAGGGGCATTAATGAATCAATTGAAACAACTCATTAGTTAATCAACGATTCTAGATTGCAATCCTTCTTCAGCTTCATACGCTTCATTTTCAGTTTCCAACTTTTCTTTTTGAGCTTTTCGAATTTCCTTACTGTCCAAGGAGCTGCGTCGATTTTGTCGGGTTACGCGTCGATTATCTATTTCTTGGCCGTGATTGAATTTACAGAATCACTTAATCGGTTATACCTTTTGAACAATATGGAATTTTGTTTTGAAATTTTAAGAGTATATTTTTAAATAGTTTTACAAACGATTTATGAAAAGAAAAAAATTGAATTTTTTGAAGCCTCTACGCCTATTTTCCCCCTTTAAGTAAAATGAAAAGAAAAATGATAAGAAATAAACTAATAGTTTGTTGTAAATATATAGAAGAAATATACAAATCGTTATCACTGGTCTGGAAGCGATAATACAACAATCGAGTTATCAGATAATGCTATCTGTTAAAGTGTATAGTGTGAATGGCGGTGTGTGTGAGTGAATGATGATGGATTAAAATTGTATCGTTTTTATCGCGATGTGTTGAATTATTGGCTACGAGACGATCCGGTGATTAATATTTGTTTACTTTTGTTATCTATTGTCAATATGCGATTTGAAAATATTCGTTTACTTTTGCGATTTAAGCTGTCAGCCTATTATCGGCACGACAACTTCGACTGTTTTTTTAATAGAAATATTATGTATATGGATAAGATGTAAAAATAATAATATGAATAATTAACGATTAATTAATTGGAAAAGGGAAAATAAAGAATTGTGAGTAGTATTTTAAGTTACATTAGCGATGTACATCTGTACCGAGTTTTGAAATGTCGCAAGTGATGGGAAATTTCGCATTAGATGCGATGCCTAGACAATTGTTCAGCTGTGCAAATTATTGCATATAAATAGATATATCTTTTGAAGTCGCGGGCTTATCCTTTTTTCCTTGTCGTCCGAACAACGTCATGATCGACGGGTAATCGTTTCTCGCGCGTTGATGTTTCTTCAATGGCACCCGAACTAGTTTAAACTTTAATTGAAGAGAGCGAAAGTTCCCATCTAATTAAGTTTATTAGATGCCATTAATTCTGTTTTGCAATTTGTAAATGTGGTATAAAATTGTTAATCATAATTTTTTTAATACAAATGAATATTATTTTTACGGTTTTTAAACTCTTGTATTGTAAATTTATTAAATTTGTTGAATTTACTAGTTCCTAGTTGTTCCATATTACTCTCGATAACCGTCTCCGCAATTAATTTCTTGGGAGTAGGAAGTAATATAATTTGACGTTTATCTGGGGGGAAGGGGGGAACATCAAAAGGTACTTGAAGCGTAAAATATAGGATTATATAGCACTATTTAGCCTTTCAGAACCAACACCTGCCCACACCTGCTCACGGTGTCCTCTGCATATTACTTTATTTAAACGAACAGTTGAAAAATTAACTTCTCAGCATAGTAATTTAATAAATAGTAACAAACGAGGAAGGTGGTTTAAGTAATAATATTCAAATTTAACTATATAGAAGTTCGGAAAACAAACAAGTACAATTACAAAAATTTTTAAATATTTATTAGTACTAAAATGTTTTAGTCTACATGATATAATTAATCCTTCTAAAAATCTAGGACTACATAGCGTTGATTTATTGGAATTTATTTTTTTTGCAGTACAATATGATGACACTGCGTGATGCGTGAAAAAAAAACTGGACTAAAAATATTTGTTTTGGAATTGTTGTTGTTTTGAATTTAAAATTATAGTTATCTTTAACTTAATATACGAAATCATCAGCGCATGAAACATCGTGCTTGACTGAACTTGTTTTTATTTTACGGTCCTAATACTTTAGGCGTGTATTATCATGAATTGTAGTCCCTAAACATCAAAAACTTCTCGAATTTGTTATTTTTTCTGTATTCGGGTGATCTTAGTGTGCAGATTAAAAAGAAAATGAATATCGTACCTCGTATAGAACCGGCTGTGGTATTTTCTAATAAAATAGTTCTCGTTAGCTGTGGATTTTTTTTTCTATTATCTAGTCTTAATGCTTCAAGTATGAATTTTCACAAATTTTGTACTCTAAATAATAAATGTTTTCCAATTTTATATTTCTCCTCTATTCCGGAGACCTTGGGGTAAAAAAAAGGAAATCAATACTGTGGCTCGTATAGTTCCGGCTGTAGAATTTTCTAAACATTTTTCTCTGAAAACTTGATTTGTATCATTTCAAAATTTAGGCTCATTAATTATAAAGATTAGGAGTCTCATTTTTTTCCTAAATTCCCGCGATCAAAATAGGCCGTTTAAAAAAAAATGGCTATTCAACTACCGTGGGGAGAACTGTTCATTTCTTTTATTACCGTAAGTTACACATAATTTTCACTTTTTTCAAAATTTGGAACATTTCATATTACAATTTCGGGATTTAAAGATTATACATATGTTCTTGAGATTGAATTACATCATTTAAAGAAAATATTGACGTTCCAGCTCGCATGGAATGGGCTGCGGAATTTTCTCTATTTTCCAGTCTTAACGATTTAAGTTTGAAATTTCAGAAATTTTGGACTCTAAATACAAAAATTATTCTTATTTTATACTTTTCCTTTATTCGGGAGACCTTGAGGTCAGAAAGAAAATAATTTTTCGTAACTCGTGTAGAAATAGCTATAAAATTTTCCAGGCACTTTTCACTCAAAACTTGATCTTCTTGTTTTCAAAGTTTGCGCCGGATAATCACAAAGTTTTAAGAGTCCTATGTTCTCGTGTTTGAAATAGGTCATTTTAAAAACAATTGACCATTCAGCTGCCGTAGAAAGATTGCATATTTCCCTTTACTGTTTGAAATGTGCATTTTTGCAAATTTTTGTGCCCAAAAACTGAAATCTATCAAATTTTATATCTTCCCTGTGTTCTGTAGACCTTAGTATACATATTAGAAAAGAAATAAATACAGTAAATAACATTGAACCATCTCTGGAATATCCAAAAAAATTTTTTTCCATAACTCATATGGCTCCAACTGTGGAATTTTCCCAAAAAATTTTTTTAAACCTACTTTTCACTTCTTTCAAAATTTTGGACCTTTCATTTTAAAATTTCGGGGTTTTAGATTCTTCATATGTTCTAGGGATATGGAATGAGCTGTAGACATTTTTTTATTTTACAGTCCCAATACTTTAGGCGTGCATTTTCATAAATTGTCGTCCCTAAACATCAAAACTTTTCGAATTTGTTATTTTGTCTGTATTTCGGTGATCTTAGTGTGCAGATTAAAAAGAAAATTAATATCGTACCTCGTATAGAACTGGCTGTGGAATTTTCTAAATCAATAGTTCTTGTTAGCTGTGATTTCCACTTTGAAAAAAGTTCGGGACCTTCTAATTAAATTTTATTAGATTTCGGATTCTTTCTATATTCTAGCGATTGTAGCACATTATTTAAAGAAAGTAGTGACCCTCCACCTACCATGGAATGAGCTGTGGACCTTTGTTTATGTTCCAGTCAAAACGCTTAAATGTGCATGTTCACAAATTTTGGACTCGAAGTATCAAAATGTTTCTTATTTTATCTTTCTCCTGTATTCGGGACATCTTGGTATGCGGGTTTGAATGAAAACCAATACCATAACTCACATAGAACCTGCTATAGACTGTTCTGAACATTTTTCTCTGAAAACTAGATTTGAATGTTTTTCAAAATTTGGGCCCGTTAATTATAAAATTTAGGAGTTTCACTTTTTTCTACATTCTAGCGATAAAAACCAAAGTTGAGAGGCAGATAAAATAAAAAAGAAAAAAAAATAGACCCTTTAAAAAACAAATAATCATTTAGCTACCATGGGAAGGGCTGTTTATTTCTTTTACTGCAATTAATTAAACATAATTTTCACTTTTTTCAAAATTTTGGGGCTTTTCATTTTAACATTTTGGGGTTTCAGATAATAGATATGTTTTTAAGATTGAAATGCATCATTTAAAGAATGACCTTCCAGCTACCATGGAATTGGTTGTGAAATTTTCTTCATTTTCCAGTCTTAACGCTTTAAGTTTGAATTTTCAGAAATTTCGGACTTTAAATACCAAAATTTTTCTTATTTTATACTTCTCCCGTTTTTTTTTTATTTTGTTGGATTCGTCAAAAAAAAAAAAAAAAAGACATGAGCCCGAGAAAGAGGAAAAGGATGAGAAGCGTAATCAGATGTTTATGCGATCAGATATCGAAGATGGGAAAGACTGAAGTGCGCTGGAATGACCGATGATGATGGCAAGGAGAGAACAAAAGATACACAATGCGGGGAGTTGGAAGATCAATTGGCAGAAGTGAAGAGTAAAAGGAATAACGTTCGGAAGCGATACAGGTGCATTCAAACAAAATGTGATTAGCGTCACTTATAAAGTTGCGAGAAAATGGTGTAGGTAATGGAGAGGAGAGGTGACTAGATAGAAGCGAAATATGGAAGTGGGAAGCAAACTGTGCCCAAAGCGTAGGCGAAAGATTGCAGAGAGAGTTGAACGCCGCATGGAGGGAAAATTTAAAAACCATGGATAAGACGATAGTAGATAAGAGGAATCCGGATTTGAGAATGAGGAGGAATACGAGTTTAACTATAGTCTGGAATGAGCTTAACAGACGATTGAAGAGACTTGACAGATGTACCGGCAAGTGGAAAACTGGCGGCATTTACTTGTCGTGTTTCAATAATTATTTTTTTCATTGTATGCATCCGTTCTCTATTTCTCCTATCCTCGTCCGAGGAGAAGAATGATACTGACCGTTTCCGAACAGGATCGTTTCTAGGAACTGGCTGGTTTTTATCAAAAAATCCTGTTTTTCCAGAAAGGGGGCCTGGTTTTAGATATGTTCGGTGTATCTATGTCAGGTTCGCTGGATGGCAAGGACGGGTAATTGTCATCATTCGATTATAAGTCATTTTGATGGTAGATCTTCGAAATTTCAAATGAAGCCTTTTGAAAACTCAAGTTATAAGAAGTCGATAACTCGCTGATGTTGTGTTGTCTGTTTCTCTCGGGGCAGGATGTATCTGTGGATTTATGGTTGTCACCGCAAAATACACACAGAACCCCACTTGACTGTTACACTCAGCTTCTAAATGGTCCTTTCCTCCGCATCTGACACAACTCGGACTACTTTTGCATTGATTCGCGAACAAACAGCTCACAACGGAAATGCACATTTCACATAAAGACGTATTACAAAGGAAGGTTTTGTCCCTCGGAAGATACTAAAGCCGTAGGACTCGGTACGAATTTAATCTCGCCATTTACAATAACACGCCTTTTTAGTCTCTTTACATAATTAACCATGTACACGGTTCACAGAGAATCATTTCCAATAATTTTGTTTTATTCTATTCGATATCGATACCCTTAATAATTCCCGTTCTTGAGATAAAAACGCAGTCACTTCTAGCTAAATTGTTTGCCGAGACAAGAGAAGCAAAATTAACGAAGACTCTGCTACGTCCGAACTTTTAAATTTCGTTAAAATCTCGTTACATAAGTGGACTTCGTTAAAATTTGGGTGACTTTAAGCGCGCTGATCGATACGCGAAATTGTTCCTGATTATCCGTATTTAATTTTTCGATAAAAACTTTGAAGTGTGTTTAGAATCGCTATTGCAAGCTGGGTTATATTTATTTATTTAGATGCATCAGCGTCAGAGCTAACATCATTTCTTGATGTATTACGAGTATTTTTATTATTATTCGGGTTAATTGTATCTAAACAATTGTACTATTATTACGGCTACCTCTATCACCACTTTTATCTCGACTATTATTATTGTTATCCTTATCGTCATTGTTATTATGTAGGTGACTAGAAATAGAGGAATTATCTCTGTAACTAGACTACAGTTATCAAGTATCATTACAAGAGAGCTACTGGCGACCGAGGGAGGATCCGCCGTATCGGAGTGAAACATCTTATTATACTATAACACAGGATAACAAATTTTTTTCTTTTTTTTTTGGTACCGGAAAACTTGGAACTAATTTTGGATATATTTGATGACCTAAATTCAAAGATACCTAGTTTTCTTTTTTGTAGCAGCTCCAGTTTTCGAGATACAAGTTAATTGATTTTCATTTTTATAAAAGGCACAAATAATGAAATAATGGTACCTTTACAGGTTTAAACGGAAACGTGGTACCTAAAACTAGATTATATTAGGCAATAAAAATTGCCGATAACTGTACAACTTAGACGTTTTTTACCTGCCTAACCCCCGCTCTCTCATACCCGCCGATATATATTATCCGGAATCTGCCACTGCTGTATCCGGTTCAATTTACAATTAATTTTGCGTAATTGCAGTTGTGCTTTCACACTTTTCGTTATGTGTGTGGCGAATACACTTTAAAATAAAGCAGAAAACCTACTTCTGCCTTTGTGAAACGGTGTTACCTTGCTTATTTCGGCGTTCACTTAGAAAACTGAAATAAAGCTCGAGCTCCATATTTAGTGTTGTAACATGCGTTGAACATTTGCGACATGGACAATTGAAAAGAGAAAATGTCTAAAGTTTGGAGTGGCAATGGTTTGGAGGGAACAGAGGAACCATTATGATAAGTGTTATTTTGAATGGCGAATATCAAAGACATTTCTCGGAGCAATAGAAATAAATGGACATATCCCGATCTTAATTTATCAAGGAGGCCGCGGTACCGCATTTGGATGAAATCACCATTCCATTATTTAATAGTCCGCCTGGACGATTCTCGGAAAACGAAATCGAACTATCAGTGTCTGATGAAGGCGGTAATGTGCAATCAGAGAGCGATAGTGATTTTGAAGCATACCAAGACCATGCGAATGCGAGCCTAGACAATACTACACGTAGTTTATTAGATCTGGTAGACCGGTCATTCTTAACGTTAGGTATTTTTCTTAGAATAGCAAAGTTCTGCCGGAGTTGTAGAAAAACCGCTATTATGACAGATAGAAACAAGTACAATAGGCAGACTTAATTGTGTACGGTGAACTATGCGCTCGTATTATCCTTTTTTCTTCGTTCTTTATCATCGAATTTTCCTTTTTAATCTTTCATAAACCACCAGTAACTTTCCCGTACTGATTTGCTGAAAAGTTTTTGTTTAATTGTGTTTCATTCACAGATGCTAGTTGTGGATTGTCGAAGGAGATTAATTTAGCTAAATGTTCGCTACTGCGTGCAATATTTTACTAAATTTTTTTCTACCTTCGAAGAATTATAAAACATTTTTTAATGATAAAGCCGGTTATTATTTATTTATTATCATTTTTCTACTTAACAAATATGTTACTAAACTATACAACATACTAAGCGATGAAACGGTGCATATACCACAAGGAGTATATCTATTTTTGAATACATACGTCAGTGATGTATGTAATTTAAATATTTCTGGTAAAGTTCTAAGTTTTGCTGAAGATACTGCGGTGGCGGTAAATTTCCGACATTTAATTATTCTACAAAATCGAATTCTAAAACATTTTTTGAAAATTAATAACTGGTTAATCGAACTTTATCTTAATATAGACCTAGATAAGATTAAATTCTTCCAGCGCACAGTAATTTGCGCGAAAAATTGTCGGGAAAATTTCTCTTTAAATTAATCTAGGCTTTGAATGAAGTCGGCATAATCATGTTTTGCAAATAAGTTACATAGACCACCTAGATATTTCCCTTATTTCAAATAATTCTCTACAGCATGAAATGTCGTCATTGTTTGTATTTAGAGCGCTATTCGATTAATGTATGGGCTAATGATACCGTTAAATATTATATAAATAAATTATTAAGTTTACAAAAGTGCATTTTATCATTAGTTAGAACGTATGGCGTACCGAACTTATTCGAGCCGTACCGAAGTTGTAAGAAGTGGAACTTTTTTTATGTGTTCTAAAGGACAGACAAAAAAAACTTAACATGTTACTTACTTCTGCCATAACTAGACAACAGTTGAAGTATTTTCCTATTCAGTAATGCTCTTATTCGATATGTATAAGTCTTTAAAATTATAAAAAGATGAAGAAAAAATCTCGTAGACTCCCTAACCAGGTAACACGCACTTATAAATTATCTCTTATAAAGAACTTTAATTCAGATCAAAATAAGAAGAAAAGTAAGAAGAAATAAATTTTTTCTATTTCACTTTTGATGTAATATTTTGTTTTATTTCTTATTTCTATTTTCTGTTTTAGCTTAATTTTAATTTTTTCGCCTCCGCATGCCAGTGTATTCATATATTTGACGTGTGCTGGACAATATATTTGCATATACGATGTTTATGTATTATATGTTTATGCATGTATATTAATTACAACGTAATTCCTAGAAAAAACGTCCCAAAAAAATGTCCCAATTTTATGTAACGCAGAATGTCCCAATTTTATGTACCGTTTGTTATATTTTATAGAATTTTTGTTATAGTTATTTAAAAAATGTCACAATTTTATGTAACGAAATATGTAAGGAAAAATGTAATGAAACAATATCTTAATTTTATGTAATGAAAGTTAAATGTTAGGATAGGATTTTTGTGATTATGTTTTGCTTTTTCTTTTTGTGTTGATGCCAGTAAGAATTACGTTGTAAATTTTGATTATTTTATACAAAGTATAGAAGAGAAAGAGACATAAATAAAAGCAAGAGGGGTCACGGGGCGCAGCCCCTTGCGAGGCCAAAATGGCCGAGTTTATATATATATATTATTATAAATCTGATATCCCCGATTAGGCTGTTCCTGTTACGGGAGCCATTTATTACAAATCTGAATTTTGGTCACTCTGTTCCGGATGCTATTTGATATGAATCTAACTTTCGATTCCCTGTTTTCGAAAAACCCTTTTTTTTGATATTTGACACAAATTCAGTCGATCCTTTTCGTGGAAGCTATTTAATATAAATTCCGTCGATCCTTATTTAATTTTAAACAAAATATCGGGCGCCAGAGACAAGAACGGCTTGTCACCACCGGATAGACACTCTGCCGCGCAGAGCTCTAGGCTTTTATTACGAGATAAAAAAAAATTATATAAAAAAAATTCGCGAAAAATACGCCGTTCGAAGGCGTAGCGTGAGTCTCCGCGTTAGAGATGCCACGGGCTCACCACGTGTCCAATAAGAAGCCTTCTATAAAAACGCGTGTATTTAAACAAAATTTACAAAAAAGAAAGAAGAAAAAATACAGGGGAAACAAATTCCAAACATTACAATTAAACAGAAAACGAAATTTTGGTCCAAATTGCAATAGATATATGCGGAAATTAGCGATGACTAGGGTAAAAAATAGATACACGTAACGACATGATTTTACCACTAAATTAAACGATCGACCATTATTGACTGAACAACGAATTAATTCACTCTCGTGATATAGTGTCATGCACACACGACGATCTCGGTACACGATGGGCTATTCCAAGCGACATAGTTGAATCGCTGAAATTACCCCGTACCTTATCAATTAATTCGAACGCCGTCGAATTTTCTAGAATATTTTATATAACCCGTGTTATAAAGCGACTACGGATTTCACAAACTTCCCTCAGCTCAATGTTCTCGGCTCAGCTGCTACCCGACGCGCACTCACCTCGGACCCGTAGGGTACTCTCCACTATCGGCCGCTACCAACAATACACACGCACACAGTCTCACCTGACACAGCCGTCCGTTCGACCGTGCCCGGGAATTTCGATTTTAGCCGATAAGCACCTCCGATACCCACTACGATCCGCGATTACGTCGAATAAAACGCGGTGTTCGATAAATCACGAAATAAATGATTTCAACAACGAAATATATTTTTATAATTCGAACACCGCTAAAAGATAGCGCTATAGGTATCGAATCCGTTACATAGCCCCACCTCCATTTTCATCCAAAAAAGCAGTTTTTTGGATGAGAACTCAAGTGCTAGAGATTCGACGGATTCGACCCATCATTGCCGAGAAACAGAACTATGACAAGACTCCACCGTTCGCGTCCCCACACGCACTCTAGTTTATCCCGAACATACTACACACCTAAATTCACCACAGGGACCACACCAGGTCATGACCAGAATTGAAACTTCAGGAGCTTAAGGCTTAAAACAATTCATTGAAATTTTAACAATTCAAACAGCTAAATGGCAATAATAAAAGAAGTCGAATTCAACATAAATATAATTTTAGCTCGTGGAACGACATCGCTTCCCTGACTCCAGAGTAGGTTAGGAAAAGAGAAATAGATGAGCACAACTGTGAAATCAAAAGGAGAAACGGAAAAGTTGTAAAAACGAAATAGATAAGAGAAGAAACAAGTAAGGAACACTACCACTGTAAGCACGGCGTTCTGAGAATACTTTTGTTGCTGTAGTATTTCTCTTAAAATGTGAGTTCCTCGGTAGGAACAGCAAGATCAAGAGAAGAAGAAATATACATATATCATTTAGGCGACGCTAGAAACACGAAAATAAATATGTCAATCACAATACGGGAAATTAAAATTCGTCAATAAATCGCGATCACGGATAGAGATTCCAGTCGCATTACAATTTTATCTAGGTACTCCGTGTCAGTAAGCACGAATGGCTTAACGGCAAACATGTGCCTGTCGGTCGAGTTCAACGGTCTCGGGTTTCCAAAGACCCACTCGCCTACTATAATCGGTGGCCATCAAATCCAACCGATTTAAAATTATTCCTACTCTGTGGCACACCCAAGACTTCCATCGGACGCTATGGCCGTATGCATTATCTGCTACCCGCAACACCAATCGCTCGGACCACAAGATAAGAATACATGTATATAAAATATAGCTCACCGGAGTACCAGTTATACTCTTCTCATTTCGCGAACCATATGGCCACGTCTGCTTTCACAGCGCCCACAGGGTCAACGTATCGACAAAGACCCCTACCGATCCGTCGAATTGACGATCAAATGAAATATTGAGGATAGGAACGAATGAGAAAGAAAAGAAAAATAATGTAAGGAGAGTAGGAGGAGAGATTAGGAGTAGAAGTGGGAACGGAATAATCCGATCGGGGAATCTGAATTGATTTGAATGGAGAAACAAAATTCGATGGTTCATACCCCGTACTAGAAATATGAACAACGCGCCAGAGTTTCCGCCTTTAGTGGTAGAAGCGGAGAAAAAGAATGGACGAGGAAAACAAAATAAATCAATAGATCCTTTCGGAGCCAATAGTCCGCGAAAACCACGAAATAAAATAAAATAATCCCTTATAGACATAAATATAAACATATATCGTCGCCACGCAACATCATACTGGCCTAAACGATTATAATTGAAAAAGCAGCTAACAACTAACAAAACAATTAAATAATACGCGCAAACGCCTAAAACGACCATTACAGAAAGGTCTCACAGCGATCACCTCACCGACGATTCGATCCACGGAGAAATAAAACGAACGAACAAAAAGATGGTTGACGAAAACCACGCACCTAGCTACTCCAAGCCGCTAGTGCAAACAGACCGAAAATCACGTTGATCATTCATAGGAACAGGATACTCAGGAACGATACCCGGTGCCGTGTGCATACACCCGACTAAACACCAAACGACAAGGGCACCACCATGGTCCCATAACAAAAGCTAGCAATATATGCACACGCACACCCCGAAACGGTGGACGCAGTCAACGAACATCTCAAGAAAACGACAAAAACAACCTATGCTCGACTGTGCAAAGCGATTACCAATCCAAAGTAAAGCCGAGCCATCGGGCGCGACCCGAAACACGAAACACCAAAAAAAACGAAAGAGACTCGCTGAGGACTCCAACCGAAATGAGGAAAAAAATACAAAGGACAAACAGTAAACAGGATAGATAATTGAAATCATGCCAGAAACGACTATTAGGAGGACAACCATGAAGATTCTGATCAACGTAACAAACCGAACTTCCAAAACGAACAGGAGAAAACAAAACATTAATGCAAACAATTCTCCGTGGAGCGTATAAAACTTCGGTCGTGAAGACATATCGCTTCATATGCACCGGATATACACGCACACCACTCTCACACACGCTCAAGAATTGATAAATTAACCTATAGTACGTTTGCGAAACGAAACGTGCGGGAATCGCACGCGATATCTGAAGACCGCAATACGAACAAATTAATCGCAAAAGAATAAAACAAAATACGTAAACAAAGCCGCAAACTTTTCGTTGCTCGGTACACACCGATTTTTTAAATATTCCAACCGCTTTCCATTGCGACAAATCACACCATAACAAAACAATAAATACAAAAAAAAAAAACGAAACACAAACACAAATGTGAATTAACATAGAAATCGTCCAACGACAACTCAACTCGTAAATCGAACGGACAAACAAACAAAATCGTCGACCGATTTAATCAACCGTAAATATAGGACGATAAACAACAAAAAATCGGAGATCGTCGGCAATCGCAAATCGCACGACGATAATCGTAAAAAATCGCAAATCGCACGACGATAATCGTAAAAATGACAAATCGCACAACGATGATCAAAAAATTAACAAATCGCACCACGATAATCGGAAAATAACAAATCGCACGCCGATGATCAGAAAATCGCAAATCATCGGACGATAAACAAAATCGGACGTTGACGAACGATCGGCGGGAATCGCAAATCGTCGGACGATAAACAATATCGGGAATATTTCACCTGACAGTAGACATGGTTAAAGAATATCCAAATCATCCAACCACAAGCGGGAATCGCAAATCGTCGAACGATAAACAAAACCGGAAATCGTCGGCCGAACAACGAAATTCGAAAACGCCGACAACATAAAAAACATAACCAAACGCCAGGCGTTAAGACACATCCAGGTTATTTTAATAAAGGTCGGACAGCGGAAGAAATCACGCGTCGTATAACCATAAAAAATCGCAAAACGTCGGACGACAAGCGAAAATCGCAACTCCTCATCCGAACCGCGCACGCGAGTGAGAACATCTCCGCGACATAACATCGGCACGAAATAAATTAAATATAAACCGTAATGTTACCTCGTCGCGTTGTCCTGCCTACCTCCAACCGACTCAAGAGCGCAGTATGGTTCAAAATCTGACATATCGATCAAACAAATCGCACGAACGGTTATTCACTCGAACTACAGGCTAATATTCGTCGGAAATCGCGAGAAACCCATATCGCTAACCGTTTGTTTTTTCCGCGTAACGTATCTTCAATTATGAAACAAATCGCATTACGGGATATGTCGTCCATATCGTCCGTCGTGCCTAAATCGTCGAGTATATCGCAATAACGAAGACCGAGAAAACTATAGAAAAATAAATAAACGTACAGTACACTGAACAATCTTGTAATTAAAGTGCAGGCCTAAGGTCGACAATGTTTCTGACGACGGCATCACTGCGATTGGCGAGATTCACAAGACGATAAGCATTGTTATGTATTTTTCCAATGACCTCATATGGTCCGACAAATAATAGTTCGAGTTTTTTCATACGTTTACGCGCGCGACAGGAGAGAACGTGGTTTTTTATGAAGACCCTATCGCCTATTACATATTCTTTTAGCTGATTAGAATCATCATGTTCTTTCTTTTTAGGTTACTGTTTTTAATCTGGTTCCTTACCGATTCGATGATGTCCTCGTGACTCTTGGCAGACGCCAGTGTCGGGAAATCAACCGTTCTCGTAACCAGGTCGGATAAGGCTCCTCCGAACATGACTTGACTCGGAACGTGTTTCGTAACCGGACTAGGCAAACTATTTAAGCAAGCGTCTATCCCCTTGATGTGTGTCAACCAGTCGGTGTGTCGTCGGTGACACAAAGCCCTTATTGCTTTGCCAAGCTCTAAATTGACTCGTTCCGTAGGATTATTCTTAGGGCAATATGCCGAAATGTGTCTCACCTCTACTTCTCTCTCCTCGAAGTATCTACTCCACTGCCGACTACGGAAAATCGTCGCATTGTCGGAAACGATAACACGCATGAGACCTACAGATCTAACAAAATCACTGACCTTAACCAAGATGTTTTTACTCGATAGTTTCTTCATCGGATACAAGCGTACGAACTTCGAAAACACATCAAACATGACAAACAGCTGACACATTCCTTTCACAACTGGCAAAGGTCCAAAAACGTCCACTGTCACCACATCAAGGGGACGATACGGCTCGTAGCTTGACATCGGCCCCACCGCGGGCTGTGTAAAAGGTTTAAACATTTTACACAGGTCACAGCGTCGAATTACGCTATTGATGGATTGACGCATTCTGGGAAAGTGGCACGTGCGTGAAAGCAAAAGATGCATACGTAATTGCCCCGGGTGCGCATAATTTATATGATAAAACCAGACTAATTCCTCGACATGTGCTGATGGGATACAGAGTTGCCAAGATTCTTGAGCAGAGCGGCGAAAAAATAAAAGATCGGAATGTATATGATAAAATCTCTGTAATTTCGCGGATTCTTTATAATTTTTGAAAACACATGTCCAGGATTTATCTCTCCTCTGTTCGGTGGGTAAATCGCAAAACAATTCTCTCACACAATTTAGTTTTTTATCGACCAAAAAGGTAATCAAAGCACAGTCTTTTTGCGAATCACTGTCTCGTCTTAGGTTTCTGGTGAGCATGTCTGCTACAATATTCTCCTTACCCGGCAAATGCTCCATCCGCAAATCAAAGTTCTGCAAATAAAGCATCCACCGCGTAAGTCGAGAATTTTGCCACCTTGATTCGTTTAAAAATTTAAGGCTCAAATGATCCGTAAGAATAATTATCAGGTGACCTTCTACCATAATACGAAATTTTTTCAAACAAAAAACAATAGCCAAAAGTTCTTTTTCCGTAGTAAAATAATTTTTTCCGGCTCCTGTAAGTAGTCTGCTCACGAACATTATGGGTCTTGGACATTTATCATCATCCACCTGAGATAAAGACCCTCCGACCGCTCTGTGCGAAGCATCTGAGCAGATTACGAACTCCTTATTGTAATCGGGTACCTGGAGCTTAATGTATTCCGAAAAAGCTTCTTTAAAATTTTTAAAAGCCTGATCATGCTCACCAGACCAGACAAACGGTACCCCGCCACCGACCAGACTCGAAACGGGCTGAATTAAATCGGCGTATGAGTTGATGAATTTACGGTAAAAGTTGCACATGCCGAGGAACGATAAAACCTGGTCCTTATTCATAGGTCCCGGAAAGTTTTTTATTTTCTGCACCTTTTCAGACTGCATAGAAATACCTGCGGTAGAAAGTCTATAACCGACAAAGTCTAACTCCTTCCTCGCAAAAACGGACTTCTTTAAGCTAACTGTCATGTCGGCTTCTGACAATTCTCGTAAAATAATCGACAAATGACGAACGTGTTCCTCTTCTGATTTCGATAAAACTACGATGTCGTCCACATACGCCAGAACAAAATTGGCACACCGAGGTAAAAGTACGAAATCTAAAGCTCTGACAAAGGCACTGGTGCTAACTTTCAGTCCAAACGGCACCACGTTGAACTCGTAGCACCGACCTTCAAAAATAAATGCCGTATACATCCGAGACTCCTCGTGGAGCTGCACTTGCATAAAGCTCGCAACCAAGTCGAGGCTGGACATTACCGAGAAATTCGGAAAGCGACAGAACAACTCGTCTATCGGGAGCGGCTGATTGTTTTCTGCCACTATGATTTTATTTATGTCTCTTGCATCTAAATACAATCTCACACTGCCATCCTTTTTAAATACCGGAACTAACGGCGAGACATACGGCGAGGAGGAGGCTCTAATCATACCGGCATCTACCATACGGGAAATCTCACGCCCAACGTCCTCTCGTTTCGACACCGGGATCGGGTAATTTCTCATCCGGTGGAATACTTCGTGCTCTTTCACGGTTGTGCGATGCACATAACGGTTGCATAGTCCCGGCAAATCTGAAAACACTCGGGATCCTTCACTCAAACACTTTAATAATGCTGGGCGGAGAGGCACCGAAAACTCCGACTTGTTCACGCAGTCCGCAAGGCGTTCCAAAATCGACTGATTTGCCGGCGCGATCTCTTGAATAAAGAAAGACGGTCCCAGCTCATCGTCGGAGTCATCCTTCAGAACGTCTATGCTGTTCCATTCTTCCGTAACATCCACAAATTTTACGCATTGCGACACACCATCGGACGTTAACGTTAGAGACAACGAGACGAAATCTAAAGTGGCCCGGTAAGACGTTAAAAAATCTGTTCCTAAAATAATCGGCACGTTCAGACCAGAAACAACGATTAATTTACAAGAATAGTCAAAATTATTAATTTTAATGGTTGCTAGTACCTGGATACGTACGACCTTCCTCGCTTTCCCGCACGCGCCCAAAATTTTTATATTACTCGCAGGAAGCACCGGAAAAATATTCTTACCAGCGGCGTTCCTTATCGACTCCCAGATATCGCTACAGATCGCGGTGATTTCCGATCCTGAGTCAACTATAGCTCGGTACGGATGGTCCGCCACGCAAACGTCGATCGACGGGACGACAGATTTATGGACGAGTTGAGCACCGGAAAAATATTCCTGACTTACGGTATGACAATTCTGCTGCGGATTCTTAACACTATAACCAGATGAACAACGAGTTTTTCCTGATACGTCCGCAAAGGAACAAGGCGGCTGGGTCGATCGGACGAAATTACGACTCAGCCTCGCCGAAAAAACTCCTGTAATTTACTGTAAATTAGATTCAGACCATCACGGCTAAAACAACAAACGCCGTTGCGATCGAAACTATCATATAAACGTGAATTACATTTAGGTAGGGCATCTTCCGAATTATTAACGGCAGACACGACCGGTGGAATTACAAACTCGTTGAAAAGATCAACAATCGTAACCCTCTCATCACGAATTGACGCTATTTTTTCATTCAGTTGTCTGACTGCCCTCCAGTGTTCTGCGATATTTTGCCGCGAGATCAGAGGCAGTACCGTAAAAAATAATACACTCGTAACTCCACGCGACCAAAGCAAATTCAGCAATTCCATTACGTCTATAAATACCTGATCCACCGGCCGACGTAGTTTAAGATCCGTCATCCCTATTGACAATACTATCATAGTTCCTAACTTGGCCTGTTCATTAGAAATACATGTTTTTAGATCTCTAACTGATTTCTCCTTATAACAGTATCCAACGACGTTGCGTTCTGCTCCGCGACCTGGGTATTTTAACTTATATCTAGTGAGCTGGAATAGATTACCCTCACCGATGAGCTGGTGGTTGTTCATCACGGGCATATAGATCCTGCGGTGGTTCTCCAGCATGCCTCTGTCCGGTTGTGCACGTTCCGCCCTGTTATACGCTCCTGAAGACGATATACGTACGTTGTTGACTCGCGATGTCCAGCTTTCGAGGCCTTTCTCTCTCGGATCTCCCTCTCGCACACATCCCTGTCTATTTATCACGCGGATATTCTCGTATAATTCCGCCGCGGATCCATTTTTCATCACTAGAAGCAACCGTTGAATATCTTTGCTATATTTCTTGATCATAATCTGTACAAACTCTTTATCCGGAATCGGAGGTTGTAAGTACCGCACGCGATTCATCCATTGAATAAGATAGTGCTCTATGCTGTGCCCTTGCGCACATCGCTCAGCCGGAGAATACAATTTCTGGCGTACCTCGAGCTGATCCCTCTCGCTCCAAAAATTCTCGATGAGTTTCGATTTAACCTCGTCCCACGTCTCACAATGCTCCAAAAATATACGCGCCCACTCGAGGGGAGTACCATCCATTCGGTCTATAACAATCGATATACTTTCTCTTACTTTCATTCCTCCGCTGGCCCTTATCACCTTCTCAACACCTTCTATAAACTCCATTATATGGATTTTAGCGTATTTACCGCCATATCCACGAACCTCCGCTTCACTAAAATGTGTCGTCCGATAATGCATCTGAACCTGACTGGTGTTACGGTACTCTTTTTGTTGATATTCCACGACCCCGAGCCGTTCCCTTAAGTCACTGATGTCTTGACCAGTGGTGAGCTGTGTACGATCATCTCGACATCGTCTTTTATAATTTTTACTTTATTAACCAAATTTTGTTCGATCTCGTTTTTTATTCGGCCCACGTCTTGTCCGATCCGAGACACAACAGTCTTTTCTCGATCAAGATCACTTTCGAAATATCATTTTTTAAAATAGTCGCCGTCTCAGATATGTTTATTTTAATATTTTTTAATTCCAAATTGTGCTCCTGCACACGAGATTCGACGTTTTTGACCGAAGATTGCAGCTCCCCCCTGGTCAATTTCAACTTATCGGCAAGGCCCTTAATTTCATCTTTTAAATTATTGTTATCGCTTTTTATTTCTTCTTTTAGTTCATCGAATTTTTTATTCTGCTCATCGAATTTATTATTTGGTTCATCTAATTTATTATTTACGTTTTCACTCTGCTTATCGAATTTTTCACTTAACCTTTTGAAATATTCTAAAAGGGACTGACTTTGGTCCTCTACAATCCTGCGGGTCTGACTCGGAGGTAAATATGCCTCCGGGTCGTCGTCCATTGACCTATCAGCGACCACGGAAGTTGTCGCATCTCCGTCGTCGCTGGAGTCTTCAGGAATTGTAGTGGGCTCGCGATACTGCCGGTGTCGCATCGTGATCCCTGCCAATTGGTCTTTTTCCATCTTACTTTAATTTACTAAAATTTTGACCGGACAAATAATAAATACCGTGAAAAACAAATTAAAGTAAATATCAAGACTGACAACTGACTAACGAATACATATACGAGAATAAATACGATCGCAAAAGAAATAAGAAATATAAAATTTAATGACTTATCGATTTTTTTTTCAATTTTCTCAAGGGTCCGTGCGCACGATGTCTTCTAATTCGTGTCCTCGGTTCGGGCCGCCATTTGTTACAAATCTGATATCCCCGATTAGGCTGTTCCTGTTACGGGAGATATTTATTACAAACTGACTTTTGGTCACTCTGTTCCGGATGCCATTTGATACGAATCTAACTTTCGATTCCCTATTTTCGAAAAACCCTTTTTTTTTTGATATTTGACACAAATTCAGTCGATCCTTTTCGGGGAAGCTATTTAATATAAATTCCGTCGATCCTTATTTAATTTTAAACAAAATATCGGGCGCCAGAGACAATAACGGCTTGTCACCACCGGATAGACACTCTGCCGCGCAGAGCTCTAGGCTTTTATTACGAGATAAAAAAAAATTATATAAAAAAAATTCGCGAAAAATACGCCGTTCGAAGGCGTAGCGTGAGTCTCCGCGTTAGAGATGCCACGGGCTCACCACGTGTCCAATAAGAAGCCTTCTATAAAAACGCGTGTATTTAAACAAAATTTACAAAAAAGAAAGAAGAAAAAATACAGGGGAAACAAATTCCAAACATTACAATTAAACAGAAAACGAAATTTTGGTCCAAATTGCAATAGATATATGCGGAAATTAGCGATGACTAGGGTAAAAAATAGATACACGTAACGACATGATTTTACCACTAAATTAAACGATCGACCATTATTGACTGAACAACGAATTAATTCACTCTCGTGATATAGTGTCATGCACACACGACGATCTCGGTACACGATGGGCTATTCCAAGCGACATAGTTGAATCGCTGAAATTACCCCGTACCTTATCAATTAATTCGAACGCCGTCGAATTTTCTAGAATTTTTTTTTTTTTTTTTTTTTTTTTTATTTTTAAATAAGAAAGTTGTGGGTCTCACAAGGCAATTTTGCCCGTTTCGTGAGTTCCCGTCACCCTCATTATCGTTTATTTGACATAAATTTACAATTAACTAATAACATTTCAATACATCTAAAATAGTATTTCTTATCACTATAGTAATTTGATTAATTTAGTACAGTAACTTCTTATAACTACACACTTAGCACTTATACATCACCAACCAGTCACACTCAGAATAATCATACCCACTAATGTACAAGAAAGAAGATCTTTTCCGCTACATTATTGAAAATTGTCTACATGCACCTGTTGTAGTTCCTGTGCTGAGCAATGAGAACTTTAGGAACCTAATTTGCGAAATAAAGAAGTCACCGACATGGTAGTACAAATAGAAGAATCCTCGAAAATTTCTTAATCTGCACACCAATCTATCAGCCATTTTTTTACGTCTTCCTTCCACATACCTAATCTTTTCTCCTTTAATATATTACTTGGAATTTCCCGTAATAATTTAATTAGAACTGTCTGCTGTGTATTATCAATCCTTAAATTGGTCCCCCTTGGTTGAATAAAGTATTTTTTATTTCGATCTCTCGTCACTCTAATTTTAGGTCTTGAAGGTATTCTGATATTATTGGTTTTGAGCTCCAATAATCTATAATAATAATAATACATTTTTGGCGACATCGCATTATTTACCTTCCACCATGATGATGTTGAATTATTATGCCCCCCATGAGGAAGCAGTAATTTTAAACATCTTTTCTGCAATTTCGCTACCTTGTCAAGTTGTGATTTCTTCGCTTCTCCCCATATTTGAATACCATATAATATCCTAGACATTATCATTGCGTTAAAAAAGATTTTTAGTGTTTCATATGGAAGTACTTGTTTCATCTTATATAATGCTGGAATGGTCTGTCTGATTTTTACACTTAAATTTTGTATATGTTTTTTCCAATTCATATTGCTATCTATAAAAACCCCTAAATATTTAAAATCCTGCACCTTTTCTAATGGTTTACATGCGCAAACTGGACTGTTGTTCCTTAAATATAAATCATGGACACATTCGTTACTGTGGATGATAATCCTCGGTTCATGAGTAGCAAGTTTGGATATGTTTCGAATATGCATTATCTTTGATTTATTTATGTTCACTGCTAACCTCCTGTCATGCGCCCATTTACTAAGATTATCAACGTCCTCCTGAAGTAACTTCTCCGCCATTTGTATATTATTGTGTTCTATTAATAGCGCAATGTCATCCGCAAACACAAACACCTTTGCATTTCTCATATATTTGTGAAGCGAGTCAGTATATGTCAAGAAAAGAATGGGAGCCAGTATCGTTGTCCGACACCATATTGTAACATCCTATCCCTACTTTCATTTTTTGAAATTTTTACACAATTCTTTCTATTTTTAATATAGTTTGTAAACCATTGGAGCTGTCTGTTAGTAATACCAATCTTTTCTAAATCCTTTATTAATAAATCATGATCTACTAAGTCAAACGCCTTGGATAGGTCAATGAAAGTAATTATAAATTGATTCCCTATCGATAGTTCCATATTTATTTCATTTCCCAATTTACTTAATAGCGTTAAGGTGGATCTTTTTCCTCTAAATCCGTGTTGATTTTCGTAAAGGAGATTATTTGTTTCTAGGTAACTCTTTAAATGACAGTTTACGTAATGTTCTAAAATTTTCGCTATTACCGAAATTATTGTTATAGGGCGGTAATTTTCCAGCTTATTTTGAGCTCCTTTTTTGTAAATTGGTTTAATAATTCCTTTTTTTAGCCCCTGTGGGATGATACCACTCTTTATAGAATAATTAATCATATTTGTTAGTATAGGAACGAATCTCTCTAAATTTCGCTTAATGTCCATAGTCCTAATACCATCCCAACCTGGTGCTTTGAAATTTTTTAGGCTATTTATTATTGCTTCAATTTGTATATTATCAGCTGGAGGAATGAAAAAAGAACACATCAACCTGTTTTCATCATTTGAATTCAATAACTGGACATCACACTTATGTTTATATTGTTCTACTGATTTTGCAAAATATTCATTGAATTTCTCCACTAATAATGAGTCGGTTCCAAAATGCCTGCAAATGCAATCATCAATTGATACTTTATTCCTTTTATTTACAATATTATTAATTATTCTCCATATGTTTTTACTCGAATTATTTGCTCTATCAATTTGACTTAAGTAAAACACCTGTTTTGCCTTCCTTATTTCTGTTTTGACATTATTTCGATATTTTTTATAGAGTCCCTTATATCGAGTACTGGTTCTATTCCCTTTACTAAGTTTATAGTATTGATCTCTAATTTTCATAAAATTAAGTATCTTCTGATTCATCCATTCTTTTTTTGGATGATATTTGTTTACATTCCTACCTTCACTCACACCCAGTTCACATTTCTTGTAAATGATTTTGAATGCGGCGTTTATATAATCATATATGTTTTCAGCCGTGCTAAATCCCTTTATTTGGTTCCAGTTATAGTTGTATATTTCACTACGTATTTTCTTTTCATCGAAAACGAGTTTGCGATTTATGTTACTTTTCTGCCATTTGCTTTTCAAGGTACTAAACGCAACACCTATTAAATAGTGATCGGATATTTTCGCGTTAATGATTCCAGAAGTGACTTTACAGGCAGCATATTTCATGAATATGTTATCAATACAAGATTGGGTGCATCTATCTACTCGTTCTTCCTCTCTCGTTATTCCCTGGATTAACTGTACTGCTCCTATCCCGTACAATATATTCAAAAAGTTTTCAGCCTGTACATTTTGATGTAATAGGTCTATGTTAAAATCCCCGCAAATTAAAACGTTATCGTTATCTTTTTCATTTTTCAATAACATTGCGAGGTCTTTAATAAATTCACCTACATTTTTACTCGGAGATCTATATATGGCAATTACTCGTAATGGCGTTTTTTCGTATGTGAATATGTCAACCATCAGCATGTCCATACTTGGAGTATTTACGGCTTCCTGAATTATGCATCGAAATTTATTATTAACAAACATCAATATTCCTCCATTATATCCCGAAGGTTTTTGAATAGCAAATCTCTCGAACCCCTCTACCTCATATAATTTTAACTCGTATTCAGCTATGTTAATTTCAGTCAGAATGATAACACTTACGGGAGTATTTATAATATAAGCTAAAAATTCATCCCAATTTCGTCGTACACTTCTTATATTTAAATGCAGTACATGAAATATGTCTTCGTTAACTACATGATTTTTATTATAATTTAATTCAGATGTAATATTGTCAGTCCAATTTTTGATATGGGAATAGTTCTTACAGCTGTTTTTACTACGGTAATTTATTAAGTAGGACATTTTCTCACCGAAGCAGAATTGGTTTTCTGCATAAGAAGGGGATAAGCTCAACAGCAACTAAACAATCATGATGCATGCGAAAAACTGTTTTCAATTTGTTTAACATCTAATCGATTTCGCAACGGCGCTGATTTTAGATTAATACCTTGCTTATATAAAATAGAATCGATCGAATTTTGATTAATCGTTAAACGTAAATGTAATCTACATGTTAAACTAATCATAGATTCCGCCACATGATTACATACACGCCATTTGCAACCTATAACAGACAAAATAGATAATCGCACACATGCATCACTCACGCACATTTGTACCCCTTTTAATATTAGTTTACGCAGACGGTGAAGCCGGCCCGTAAACTTAACACCACGAGCCAACACTCTCAGTCCACTTACTATTCCGCAAAACGGACTATTCACAACACTATCAATTACAAAAACACCACCCGTCCTCTCTACACCGCTTAACGCTATAAACATACTGACATTACTCTCGACAATTGTCACAATTACCTCTCCACACTTCTTAACCCTGTTAATTCTTTTAAGAACCATGCCCGACGTTATCGAAGTTTTTACAACTAATAATACTTTTAACAAATACCTATACAATCTCGTCCTCTGTACAACACTACTTTCCATCTTCTCTCCGCTTTACCGCCTGCGTACTTGCACCTAACCGCCACATTCATACTGCCACACACACATCCGTTTATCTCATACATATTCCACTAATAAAGACTTTCCGTTTATCTCCAAATAATCTTATTATAGTAATTTGTTCAAATCGTCTTCATTTCTAATATGCAAAATGCGTTCTTGCTCGTTTTTCCTGGCAAATATCTTCCCTCGTTTTGTCCATATGAACTTATAATTAAGTACTCTTCCCTTCTCCTTCGTCTGCCACAGTAAATGTTTATAATATTTAGTTAAGTTTTCATTAACATAAATCTGCAATGGGCTTTCGTCGTTGCCCGATATTTCTTTATCGAAAATTTTTGTTTGTCTTTTTTTGTCAAAAAATAAATCCGCTATTCTTCTGCCCGTTTTCGCGATGATTGGTTTCGGAAGTTTCAAGTTCCTGCTCGGAACCCTGTGGCTAGCTAAGATATCTTCCTTTTTCACTTCGATATTCATTTTCTCTGCTATTTTAATAACTATTTCTGCGGTGATTTCTCCCGGTGTTTCTGTGACTCCATGTATTTCGATGTTTTCACGTCTACCGTATTGCTGCAGCTCATTAACTGACGTTTTTAATTCGGCGATTTGGCTGTCTTTGTTCTTAATTTCCGTCGTTAGAACTTGCACCTGATCCCTTAACGCCTTAACTTCGTTTACCAGTGATCCTTGCATTTGTACTAATTCATCGTACTTTGCTGAAATGAACTCCATACACCTCTTTATTTCCATAAATTCACTCTTGATTTCTTGGATGGAACATTGCTGTGCCGCTGCATTAAGAACTACTTTCTCCTCTTCGCACATCATTGATTTAGCGATTTTTTTGGTAATGGGTTCGTTCGCAGTAGCGCTGTTGTCACTCAGCTGTCTTTTAAAGTCTAGGTTCGAATTACTCGTTACTTTTGATGATTTTGCTTTCGGCATAGTGAATTAATATTTTATCACTGATAACGGTTAAATAGATAATGAAACAATCTTACTTGAATAATCTCTGCTTCTTGTCAAATAAACGCGTTAACACTCAACCGTTCAAACTAATCGCAAACTATTACTCCCAATTTCTATATAACCCATATTATAAAGCGACTACGGGTTTCACAAACTTCCCTCAGCTCAATCGAAAATAAGGATCGTCATGCTGTACTGTGGATTGTCTCGTGGTGCAAACTGACAGTAACTTCCAAGATCGAGGTCAAGGCCTCTAACCTTTGGTATGTCTCTCCTGAATATACTCTTCGCTGGATTGCTGCGGATTCATTTTTCCATTATTTTTTTGTTTCTGCCCTAGTCCTGTTGGTTGCATGGTTCGCCTTTGCCAATTGGCTTCTGCTTCTTGCGTTGGCGTTCTGGTCCAGCCATTCGTCTCATTTTACGAATTCTTTTCATGTCTCATAAGTTGAATATTCTCCAATGGAATTGTCGGAGCCTGAGAGCCAACAAACAGGCCTTGGAAGGGATTCTTGACTCTTACTTCATCCATATTGCTCTGTTGTCCGAAACTTGGCTTACTGAGTCCATAAATATATCCATTCGTGGATTTATGTTAATCCGTTCTGATCGTGCGGATGGATATGGCGGCGCCGCCATATTAATAAGGAACGATATTTATTTTCACGTTCACGATCACTCCGCTTGTTTTCCTTCTGACGTTCGGTCACCAAACCTGGTGCATATCTCTGTTCTTAATATTCATCCTCAACCAGTCCATATTATCTCAACATACGTTCCTCCGCATTTTGATCTCCACAATTTTCCTATTACATTATTGTCCAATTTTCTTTCTTTTCCCTTTATTTTTGGTGGTGACTGGAATGCTCACTCTCCTCTATGGGGCTCGGTTGGTTATAACTGTAATGGTCGTGTTCTTGAAAATTTCATCTCTAACAATAGTTTCGTTATTCTTAATGATCATTCTCCGACGTTCTTTAGAGGCTCGCAGACTTGCAGTCCGGTTGACATTTTCTTCACTTCTCCCAACTTTGGTCTCACCTGTCATTGGAGAACCTTGCAGGGTACCTTCGGTAGTGACCATGTTCCAATTATTCCTTCCTTTCACGATCTTCGTCCTCCTCCTGATCCCAGTTGTTCCAGAGTTTCCCATGCTTCCAAGTGGTCCCTAACCAAAGTTGATTGGGATAAATTTCGGGCTGGAGTCGATTCCGCCCTCCCCAACATACATTCCCAAACAGATCCTGTTCTTCAATACAACAGGTTCATCGACTCGATTTCCTCCGCGTTGTCGGCCTCTTCTCCTCCTATTCGCTTCTCTAAAAAGAACCCTAATCTTCTTGCTTCTTCCCTATGGTGGAACAACGATTGTTCGGTCGCTTTTAGAGACAGTTCTTTGAAGTTCAGGGCCTTCCGTTCCTGCTCGTCTTTTGATAATTTCATAGCTTATAGGGAGGCCAATGCTAAGGCCAGATTTATTCTCAAAAAGAGCAAAAAAAAACGCGTGGAAGAAATTCTGTTCATCATTCTCTAGATCCACCTCCCTCTCTCATCTTTGGAAAATGGCAAAAGCCTTTCAGTCCCCACGGTCCGAACGTCCCTCCTATTACAACCTTCCTTCGGAGAAGCTCATCTCTTTTCTGGACTCAATTGCTCCCTTATATGTTCCATCCTTGGAGGAAATATGCCCTCCGGCGTTTCCACCTACATCCTCTAGGCACGTTCTGTCTTCCGATTTTAACATCAATGAACTCCATTCTTCCTTAAAGAATTCCTCCTCCTCCTCTAGTCCGGGAGTGGACGGCATTCCTTTCCTGGTTATTAAGAGCTTATCAATCTCCGCACTGAATACCTTGCTTTCTATCTACAACTCCTTCTTGCATACCTGTACCACGCCACCAATTTGGAACTCCTTTATTGTTATTCCTATTCCAAAAAAGAATCCTAATTCTTTCCGTCCTATTTCCTTGGCTTCGTGTTTTAGAAAATTGTTTGAACAAATGATTAATAAACGCCTAGTCTGGTGGCTGGAATTCAACAATATTCTTCCTAGTAACATGTTCGGTTTCCGTACGGGACTGGGAACGGCGGACTGTTTATCGTTGTTTATATCTGACGTGTACAAATCTCTTATTCGCAAAGAATACACTGTTTCTGCTTTCCTTGATGTTACCTCCGCATTCGATCATGTTCACTTACCTTCTCTTCTACGTAAAATGTGTTCCATTAATGTTCCTTTACAGGTCGCTTCCGTAATTCTCAAGCTTTTCTACAATAGATCAATTCAGCTCTCCACTCCCTTCTTCTCAGAGTCTAGAGTGGTCTTTCGGGGTCTTCCGTAAGGCTCATGTCTTAGCCCTACTCTCTTTAACATCTATTTCCATAGCCTAGCTACTCTTCAGATATCATCTAGTTCCTTATTCTTTGCCGATGATATACTCATCTACTCTTCCTCAGTTAATCTTTCTTCCGCCGTCGTGGAGCTTAACGACTCTCTTTTCTCTCTGGATAATACGTTATCCGATCTTCACCTTTTTACTTCTCCTGAGAAATCAGCAGCTATGGTTTTCACATATCGTCCTTATAGTCGTTCCTCAGTCAATCTGTCCGTGTGTCATCTTCCTATTCCTTTAGTTAGTTCTGTCTCCTACCTTGGTATTATTCTTAGCAGTAACTTGTCCTTTCACCATCACATAAATTATCTCTATACGTCGGCTCTCAAGAGGATTAATTGGTTGAAGGCTCTCTCCTCCCGTAATTGGGGTGGGGATCCTTATATCCTTTTGATGCTATACAGGGCCACTATCCTTTCTAAATTCGATTATTGCTCGTTCCTTTACGCCAGTGCTCCTAAATATCTTCTCCTTAAACTTGATAAAATCCATAATATGTGTCTCCGCCTTTGTATCGGTGCCTTGAACTCCTCTCCTATTGCAGCCATTTTGGCAGAAACTGGTTCCTGTCCTTTATTCATCCGACGACTTTATCTAGGTGAACGATTTCTGATTAAACGTCTTCATATTTCCAATTCCTACTTGCTAAATTCCTACTGGTTTATATTCAACAACTGGCGTTTCTCTCCTCGTAAAACCCCACAATCCTTTCCTTGATTTCTTCACGACTCAGGGCCTTCTCTCCTTTTGTTCTATCCTACAACAAATGCCCTTATTTTACCTATAATTTCCTAGATTTTATTTACTCACCCAGTTTACTTTTTCTTCCTTCGTATGTCAAGTCTCTTCCCTCTCCCGCTGCTCATAACGAATTTAACTATGTTTTATCCTCGCTCTTTCCTTCTTATACCTTAATTTTTACAGATGGCTCAAAGTCAGCTTTGGGGGTTGGAGCGGCTTTCACTTTGCCGGATTTCGGCTATTCCGAGTCGTTCAAACTCCCCTCGTTCTCCTCCATATTCCTAGCCGAATCTATTGCGATCTTACAGGCAATCATTTTTATAGCCTCCTCTAACAATATATCCAAGGTTCTCTTATCTTCTGATTAAAAAGGCGTTTTACAAGCCATTGCCACTCCCTTTCCTAAACCATCCGCTGATCCGATCGTGCTTCACATACGTTCCTTAATTTCACATCTATTTCATTCCCGCTCTGTCCCCGTATTGAACTATTATAGATTATCCTAGTTATTGTGGAATTTCGGGGGCAACAAGTTAGTCGACTCGTTGGCACGTTCGGCTGCTTTAAACGGTCGCTTTATTAGGCATTTCCCAGCCCAAAATCTTCTTACTCTTTCCTCGCGTTGCCACCGTGACTGTTGGTCTGATCTCTATCCTTCTTCTTTTACCAATCCTGCTTCTTTTTACTTATCCATACAACCCACTCCTCCTCTTTTTCCGTGGTTTCTTGATTTCCCCAACATGAGGCGGTCAACTATTTCATCCATAATTAGACTTCGGTTGAACCACAGCTTGCTTCCTGCTTCGCTCTTTCGTTTCTCCATTACTCAGTCTCCTCTTTGTCCATTTGATCCGTCAGAAGCAAACTTCGTTTGTGATGCGAACCACATTTTACTCGAATGTCCTTCCATTTCTTCAGAACGCGCTAAACTGTATTCCGGTCTTTTGCGTCTTGGCCTTCCTACGCCCTACAGCGCTCACAGCATCCTTTCTTTTCCGTCTCCCTTGGTTATTCCTTTGTTAGCTTCTTTCGTATGTTCCATTTGTAATTTTTTTCCTTTATAATTATTAACACAATCATACCGTTGAAGTGAGTAACGTCCTTAGCTGACATGCTCAAAAATAATAATAAAAAAAAAAAAAAAAAAAATGTTCTCGACTCAGCTGCTACCCGACGCGCACTCACCTCGGACCCATAGAGTACTCTCCACTATCGGCCGCTACCAACAATACACACGCACACAGTCTCACCTGACACAGCCGTCCGTTCGACCGTGCCCGGGAATTTCGATTTTAGCCGATAAGCATCTCCAATACCCACTACGATCCGCGATTACGTCGAATAAAACGCGGTGTTCGATAAATCACGAAATAAATGATTTCAACAACGAAATATATATTTTTATAATTCGAACACCGCTAAAAGATAGCGCTGTAGGTATCGAATCCGTTACAATATACATGCACCATATGTAAGTAACACAACTTAAAATCTCACTGTAAACATAAATCGAAGCTATAAGTTTTATAAAAATAAATGAATTATATTTCTCGCTATAACTTTCATTCCAACGCAAATTTAGCTCGTGTATGTTTAAATACAGTACCAGCCGATGACCGAGCTTTGTTCGGATTTACTCGAATCTTGCAAATCAGAGTATTCGTAAGTTTCGCGGACATTTAAAAATATCTGCCAATAATACACACTTAGCGTGAAAGTTACAATTACGTACGTTACCCCCTATATTTCAGTATTGCACGTGTGTTTCGGTTTGCGTAATATTTAAAACCGTCACGCAAATATCGTGAACAAACTTATTTCATTACGAAATTTTGAATTACACGGAAAATTAACCGAATTGTTTAATTTACTTTTTATGAAACTCAAAATACATACATGTTTGAACACTATTTGTCTCCATTTCCTAAAACAATCGATTTCTACATTTCAAAACCCTCTATACTGATACTGATTCGTGAACTGTATCAAAATCGTTAGAGCCCTTTTTAGAACTGATTGTATACATTTATATGCAAGATTTGCTTATTAAATCATGCATATACATTAACGGATCTTTGCTCATATCTGCATTTGCAGATCAATCAACGGTTAAACAAGTTCCGCAACATTCAGAAGTAGTATGCGTATAACACGACAGCTACACTTTTTTTTTCGTTTTTCTGTTGAGCTATTCTCAACTTAAAAATAATAAAAACAAATATTCGCAAATTATTAGAAATACTGTTAAATATCTGTATAACTTTATTCTGAATTAACATTTAAGTCCATTACATAAAGCGTGAATAAATATATTTCACCACGAAACAAAGATGTATTACGGCTTTATTTATTTTTAATTAACAATGTAAATAAATATATTAATTTTTATACTACATGGTTATAACTAAATCGAATCATTTACTTTATAATAAACTGCAAAAATACACAAAAAAAGAAACATTGGTAGCCTCTCTTTTGAAATTAATCATTTCGTAGAATTTTCTCAACGGGAAGACTTCGACCAACCGATTTGTCTAAACCCTTAGAAATCTCTAATTCGTGAATTTCATTGAAACCGTTTGATTCGTTCCCGAAAACCCAGTTTCACATAAACATATATAACATTTTTGCTCGTACTATAAGATTTCATTATTAGCACAATTTTTGCGCAATTTTATTTAAAAATTATAGATTCCATGGGCGGATCGAGAAGGACATTGGGGGGGAGGGATTATATATTTACGTAAAATCTTCTACGGTAGGCAGTAGATTTGAGAAATACCCGTTGTTTCATAAAGAAAATCAATTAGCGACCAACTTTATAGAAATTCATAAAAATGTTTTAAAAATACATAATTATTACAATTTTTAATTTAACTTTTGTTTTATTTTTAGTTATGAAAAAAATAAAGCAAAATTATAAAATTCCAGCTAAAATGGTAGTTTAGAAATAGTGAGAAAGATAGTATTTTTATCAGACTTCTATACTATTTTTTTATTTTTATTGGCGATCCGATCCGAATTCTTTGTTCGTGAGCAAGTTTAAATATATATATATTTCTTATTGAACTATTTTCATTTACATTACAAAATAAAAATTAAAAATGAATAAGAAAATCAAAAGATCAATGATAATTACATTTAAAATAAAATAAAAACGTAACATTAATAGTTTTACTAGAAAATAGTATTAAATATTAATTATTAAAATCTGTAGGAAAAATTCATACAAATCTTTTATAGCATAAATTAAGTTTCTTTGTTATAATAAATTTTTTCATAGAAGCTTTGGTTCTTCGGGGGGGGGGGGGATGTCCCCTATTTCCTCTCCTGTGTATCCGCCACTGTAATTTCAATGTCAATTTCTGGTAAATAAAACTAAGTTAAATTGAATTGAATTATTATTATTATTATTATTATCATTATCATTATTTTCGTTATACAATTGGTCGCAAAATCTTCGTTGTTTTTTCCGAAACTAGAAAATATTGAACGATGATGAAGATATGTCATTCGAATTTCGCATATTTTCAGCTTTTAGTTCCGCGTTCATATTTGCAGTTTAGCCCCGTTATCGGTAAACTTTTATCTTATCTCTGTATACGTTTATTATTGTTATAATGTCGGCGGCTATATGTGCGAAATGCTCGGTTGATCTGCCGGTCGACGGCGACTACGTCACCTGTCAGCGTTGCCAGCGATCATTAGATTACGATTGCGCCGGTGTTCAGTCGAGCACATGGGCAAACATGTCTACTAAAAAGAATAAGGCGGCGTGGCGGTGTGCTTTCTGCCGTTCGAACGATACTGGTGCGGGCAGTGCACTCGATGCTGTTTTGAAGCCGATGATGAGCGAGCTGCGTGCCTTGAACGAACGCATGCAGGACATGCAGTCATCTTTTGACCAGCGCATGACCGACATAGGCCGATTTAGCGGCCAGAGTAGAGCAGTTGGAGTAATACACGCTACACGCGCGTGGAAATTGTGTCATTTTTTTTTTTTTTTTTTTGTCCCCAATTCGTAATACGATGGGGTAAATATATTTAGAAAATTTATATAAATAACAGGTCTATCCTGAGCCCTTCCATTTAAGTTTATGGAACCCTGACAGACTGTTTTACAATGTTAATAATAATTAGTATACATAAATTTAATATTAATACAGGTGTACATGTACTTTACGGTGATTTATTTCGGCTATCGTAAAACTATTGAATATTGTAAATAGCTTAGATACTAACTGATCAGGGCTAATATTGCTAAAATCTGTATTACTGTGGTTACAGCCGGAAAAGATATGCTTAATATTATCGGGAAAGTTACACGTTACACAGTTATTTGAGTGTGCAATTTTATGTTTATGTAAATAATCTTTAAATAGACCGTGTCCCCAGTAAGAAATTGTACATTAAAAAAATTTGGCGTAAAAACTTTATTATGTAGTCTATCATCTATGGTTGGAAAAAAATTTTTAGCTATACCGTTATATTCGTCCCACTGCGCCTGAAATTTATTATTATAATATTTATCTAATATATAAGTGTTTAAACTGTTTAAGCGTTAACGAGGTTTGTTCGTGTATGAAGTAAGGTTGACGATACTGTACGTTATGAAATTCATGATTTAAATTTATATTATTTTTTATTAAAAATATGTTAATATGTTTCTGTATTTCGTAAGTTAATGGTTTAATACCTGCAATGACAGCGCTTGCCATGTAGCTGGTAGTTCTATAAGCTTTAATCATTTTTATTGCAATAGTTCTCTGAAAACTATTTAATATATTTTGAAATCGTTTAACTTTTAAAATGTCTATATATATTACACTACCATAAAGTATGTTAGGCAATATTACGCTTTTATATAAGGTTAGTCCCTTCTTGTAATTTAATCGGTTATTATTATTATATAAGTTGTTAAATATAATTAAAAATGTATTTATTTTTTTAGTGATATAGTGAAAATGATTATAAAATTTTAAGTTATTGTCTATTATTATGCCTAAGTATTTGGTTTGACTAACCATGCTAATATTTAATCCGTATTGGAGTAAATTTAATCTTTTATCCTTTAAGTTTTTGTTAAACAACATGTAAGTTGACTTAGATTCGTTAATATTTAAATTGTATTGTTCTAACCATTTCGCGATTTCTGTATAAACCTGGTAAACTTTATTTTCCAATACATTTTCATTCTTATCGGCTATTACTATTGCAATATCATCTACGAAAGTGAAAATGTTTACATTAGTGTGTAATCTAATGTTATACATTTGAGAGAAAACTATGTTCCACAAGTACGGTCCTAAAACAGACCCTTGCGGTACTCCCATAACGGTTTCTTGTTTTTTTGAATAATTACCGATTTGTAATACAGTGTAGCGGTTTTCGAAATATCGATTTACAATGTTCAACATGCCATTATGTAATCCTAGTTCCTTTAATAATGCGAGTAATCTATTTGTCTCAAACATCCCGTTCTCGCCTGCCGAAAATCTACTCACGCTAGTGCAGGAACTAGGAAAGGCAACAGGCACGCCGATTTGCGCGCGAGATATCGACGCTTGCCATCGTCTGGCTAACAAGTCGACTAAGCAAAAGCAGCCGGCCATCTGATAGTCAAGTTCGTGCGTAGGATAGTAAAAGATGAGCTACTAAAAAACAGTCGAGTCAAAAAGCCAACGTTAGCAGATATCGGCTTAAAAGGCGATGTGAAGATTTTCGTAAACGAGCAGCTAACACGTAATAATTCGCAACTCTTTGCACCTGCGAGAGGCTTACGCGATGCCGACTGGAAGTTTGTCTGGGTGCGTTTTGGGAAAAATATACGCACGCAAGAGCGAACTAACACCGGTGATCCGAGTCATGTCGAAAGAGCATGTGTCCGATCTCTTGAATCACAAGTGACTATCTCATAAGTTGATTTATTTGTCGTATTATTATTATTTTAGATTTTACTTTTATTTCATCCGCTACTACTTTTTTTCAGTGGTTTTGTTAGAGTCTTTTGAATTGTTATTTCGTAAATTTTACGGTTCAATTTGTCTTATTTTGCCTATATTTGTCTGTGTTGGATCATGCGGTGGCGATCGGTTGCATACTGGCGGTGGCTCAAGAAGGTGCTTTTCTTACATAGGTCTTTTTAGAAGGTGGTTTATATCAGTATTCTGTTCTTTCCTTTCTGTCTCATTAAGCCTGATTTTGGGAAAACTCTTCTTTTTTGCTTTACGTATAATTATAATTTCGGGTCTATCGTTATCACTGTAATAATATTTTCCGGTTTGCTTTTATTGGTGGCAGGCGGGCCCGTAAGTTATTGCATGTACTGCTGGGTTTATTCTTACTCATTGCTTTTATGTTACTATTTACATTTTATTTTGCTTAAAGGGACAAATGTTACTAATAATATAGATCATTCCTATTTACTAATACTTCTTACCATTATTTACCTCATTTTGTTTGTTTACTTTATTTATCTGTTATACCAGGTTCGGTTTATTTCCGTTTTCTTCCGTTAAATTTAAGGCCTACGATACTCATGTAAAAATTTCGAATCGTTACCTGCAGTTTAGGTTTACCGCTATATAAAAAATATCGTGATATATAAAGTCGACAGTTTTGCATGATGACCGAGTCTAACATTAAATTGTTGAACTTGAATGTAAAAAGTTTAAGAGCTCATTATGACGAACTTTTAATATTTCTGAATGCGCAGGCTTTTAGATTTGATATAATTTTGCTTACGGAAACCTGGATTTACAGGGAAGAGCTTCATAAATATGGCATTTCACGGTATTCTATGTACGCACAATGTAGGGGTAATAAGCGCTCCGGGGGCGTAATCGTTTTTATTAAGGATAATTTTCAAGTTGAGCAAATTAACACGAATATTCCTACGGGAAATATAATACATTTGAAAATTAGTCTTGGGGGTAAAAAATACTTTTCCTTCTTTGGAATTTATAGATTTTGTAATTCAAACATCGGGGAATTTTTGGCAAATTTATTAAATATTATCGATATCTCGGAGTTTCGGTCAGTGATCTCCGGAGATTTGAATATTAATATTTTAGAAGATACGAAATGTTCAGAATATCTTAATTTATTGAATTCTCGCGGATTTTTGAGTTTAGTTAATACATCTACCTTTATGCGACAAAGTAGAGCTTATTTTTCTTGTTTAGACCACGTCTTGGTCAGAGGTTTTGAAAGTAATAAAATAAATTCCAACCCGGTGGTTGAAGTTCTTGATGTTGGGTTCTCAGATCATAGTGCTGTAATTGTTTCTCTACAAGTATTAGATTGCATCCTAATGACCCCTACACCAATTACTATGTTTGTGGATAAAGTACTTTTCCGAAAAAATCTGTTTAATGTTAAACTAGATTTTTTATTCAATGAGAAAGATTCTATAGATACTAAATTTACAAATTTTATAGACATAGTCAGCAGGCTTGTTCAGAGTAGCAAGCGAACAATAAAAATGAAGCAGCATAAACGGAAACGGGCTCCTTGGGTAACTAACGAAATATTGGATATCGCAAGTAAAAAAAAATAATTTATACAAATCATTGAAATCTACGAATCACACAGCATTGCTTTACTATTAGAGTATAAAAAGGTATCAAGGCAGGTGCAAAAATTAATTAGAGTAGCTAAGAAAGATTATTATAATACTATACTAAATAATTGCGGACATGATCAACAAAAGTATTGGAGAATGGTTAAAAAATTACTAGGTACTAAAGAGTATGCTATTAGTGAAATAAAGACAAAAGAAACAAATTTACTTGTAAATGGGCACGAATATGAGGTCGCTAGTCTCTTTAATAATTATCTCCTAAATTCTGTAAATGATTTGGTAAATAACGAATATCCCAATACTCAACCTGTTACTATTAACACTCCATCTATACAGACCTTCGGTTTTATCGAATTATTACAAAGCGAAGTAAAATACGCTTTAATGTCGCTTGCTAATAAATCGTCATTCGGAATTGACGGCATTTCAATACGTTTGATAAAAGACAATTGTGAATTTTTTGTTAAACCGTTGACGTATTTATTTAACGAATCTATTAAGCTAGGTAAATTTCCAGACATTTTAAAGATAGGTATAATTACGCCCGTTTATAAAAGTTGGGATAAATGTGACATAGCAAATTACAGACCAATACGTAGAATACCGACCTTTTCAAAAATTTTTGAAAAATGTATTAAAACCAGGATGTTAAGCTTTTTACACGTAAAGAAGTTCTTTAGTGTTAATCAGTATGGATTCCTGCAGGGGAAGAGTACTGACACAGCATTGTTTAATCATATATCATATATAGCAAAAAGCTTAGAAAGTGGTAAATCCTGTCTGGCCTTTTACTTTGATCTGCGAAAAGCTTTCGACACAATCAATCATAAAATTCTACTGAAAAAATTGTATTCATTAGGCTTTAGGGGTAATATATATGACTGGTTTGAATCGTATCTTCAACAAAGGAAGTACAAAACTAAAATAAACAAGGTTTTCAGTGAATGTGTTAGTCAAAATTGTGGGGTGCCGCAAGGAAGTATTGTGGGTCCACTTCTATTTTTAATATATGTAAATGATTTATGTGATCTTATTATACCGGGCAAAATATTCACTTACGCTGATGATACTGTGTTCACTATGAGTTTACGCTATACCGACATTTTGCAACAACAGGTACAGCTTGAGGTAAATGTAATACTAAACTGGTTCCATAACAATAGGCTTATAGTAAATTTAAAGAAAACGAAGCTCTTGGTCTACAGTAATCTACCACAGAATCAGTGGGACGATATAAAGATTACAATAAATAACAGTATACACATAGACAGAGCCTACGAGATCAAATACTTGGGTCTAACACTCGATTGCAGGTTGACATGGAACAAGCACATTTATTTCTTGGAAAAGAAATTAAGAAAGTTAAATTACATTTTTTGTTACTTGGGAGAATTTTTCAAAGGAAACCATATTTATTTATTATATCAATCACTATACCTACCGGTCCTTATCTATGGACTAATGCACTGGGGGAAAGTAGCTGAATATAACAGAAGACAACTGGACATTTTGCAAAACAGGATATTTAAGCTCATAAACAGAGACAGTAACATCAGTTGCAAATACAATTTCCTGAACATAAGAATTTTATATAAGATTCAGGTACCACTTTATATGATTAAAAACATAGATGAATTTACATTTTTATATAAGGAGGGTAAAACCAGAAGCTCTGGTAGGGAAATAGCAGTGGTACCTAATTTCAATAAATACCATTCCAAAATCCAAATGGTCTACATGGCTCCTTTACTTTATAATTTACTATCGGATCACGTCAAAGAAAATCTTAAAAACTATAAGAAGAGACGCAAATGCTTAACGAATTATTTTACAGAAAGTTCCAATTGAGTTTGACATGATTATCATCTTTAAATTGGCGTTTAATATTATATTTCCGGTTAGATTTAATTTATATTATTTAATTATTTAGCTATTTAATTAGATTAATTTCGTTTGTAAACTTGGACTTTGTTTGGAAAACCGTTTCAGTTCTCTTCATTTAATCCAGATGCACGCGCTACGCTAATGTAATTTAATGTATTTCACTTTATTTTAGTATTTTACTTTCATATTTTGTTTAAAAATTGTAAAGATTTTTTATTTTCATTGTTGTATTTTTTATTTTCAAATACCCATCGCTCGCGCAAATATGCGCATAGATGGGAAATGTAAGGTAATAGTAATAATAAACCATTTGATTTGATTTGATTTGATTTGATTATTATTTTTATTGTTATTATTATTTTTACTGGCGATATTTTATTATTATGCCTTTCAATTTTGCCTGATAATTTAATTTATTATCCGCCAAAAATAAGACTGTAATTAGTTTTTCGTTACACCTCATTCGTAAATCCAATCGAACTTCGATAATACTGTTATCTTTCCTGATGAACGATCGCTGATCTAATTAATCATTACTGCTATTACTTTTTCTTATTTAACAATGTTCATTGTTGTTGTTCAGGAAATTGAGGACACAAATCGCATTTGGATTTATTGTTGTACCGAACTTCCTCTTTCTCAGGTTACTAGGAATTATTCGAAATAATACGCTATTTTCAAACGCTTTCTTTACAGACTCTACGGCGGTAATAAATTGCGTTCCTCTACCATTAAGTTCTGTCACAGCCTCTAATAAAAGAGATGAGTTTTAAAATCTTGCAATGATTAGGAATAGAGAAAGTAAACTAATGTTCGTAGAAAAATATGCTCCATTATTATTTAGGTCATAAGAAAATATTAAAAGCATTACGTGTATCCCACGTTATAATTTTTAAATATTTGAGTGTCTTTTATTGTAAAAACAAAAATAAAACAAAAAAACTCCCACCATCCATACAATCGTTTAAATTTTTCTATAATATTGCGAGCGTATAACAGTGAGAACTTTTTTAACTCCGAGATAATCTTATTGATATATTATTCTGAACGTAATTTAATAAGCCGATGGGTTATGTTGTTGGAGCTAAAAATGAAGCAAAACAACTAATTTAATAACATTTTTATATTTTCTTCCATGTATAATGTTGCAAAATGTTTATTTTTACGCGTGATTTAACTGCGCGCGTATAACAACAATCAGGGGGATTCATAATCATTTCCGTTACTCTAATTTAAAAAATCAGCTATGAAGCCCCTTTCCAAAAAAAACAAAAAAAGAAAACATTACTAATTTGAAATTCTAATAAAATATCGTCATTAAGTAAATATATAGAAAAAGAGAAAATGTATATAGATGTAGAAGGTAAGTGAAAATCACAATAGTTGACTAAGTTGTCTGTATAACGTAAGTAGCATGGGATGCACTATTTCCCCATGGTCTGAACTTAGGTCAACATAACATTCAAAAAAATAAAAAAAAAAAAAGCTGAAATATGAGATTGATTAAAAATATAAATGAAATGAAAATGAAATAAATAGATATAAAGGGATAAATTATTAAAATAATACAATACTATTTATGTGATCAAACGAGTGTGTGCATAAAATTAATGACAAATATGTAATGTGATTGGTAGAAAATAATTTGAGTTGTAATGTGTGAATCACAGCTTATTGGATGAGTAAATGAGAGCGTAAGTAGAATATTAAATGGAGCGTATCGGATTAAAAGGGTAGTATGAAATTTTCAGTGGTAGTGAGTATGATGAGCAGGGCTGCATTTATGCATAGGCTATATAGGCTGCAGCCTATGAGCCCGCACCACAAAAAAAAAAAATATTCAAATATTTAAATTTTGAATAGATTAAAATAAAAATGTCTTTCTCTTAATAGTGTGGTGTTTTTTGCATATTTGGCAACATAGACAGAAAAACATCGACATTAATCTTAACTTACATTCTTTTTCTAATATAATTGATCATAACAATGTTAATAAATTGTGTTGAATGCCTTAATGATTTTCAGTTCTTTTCACTTTTATATCATCAATTTGTTAAATTCTAAATACCGTGTAGTAAAATTTTCTACAATTAATTTTAAATGATTTTTATTAGGTTTTTAATTAGAAAATTTCTCTAAAATATGATTTTTGCAAGTAAATTTTCAAAATATTTCCAGAGCGTTTTGCTACAGGGTATTTCATACCCACCGATAGGGCCCGCACTACACGTTCAGTGTATGGGCCTACAGACCCTAAATTCAGCGCTGGTGGTAAGCTAATCAAATCATTAGATCTGGTAGAGGAATGTTCTTTAACAACATTGATGCCTTGTGTAATTCTTTGTGTGCATGTGACATCAGCGTCTCCAAAAATCATTGGCGATTAGAATTCATTGGATCCTTATCAGTTAGATCTCGCATCAAATCAAAACGCGATTATTCACAACGTCTCTGCAATATAGTATAGTGCATTATCTCCACTTTGGGATTTGAAACAGAATATAAACGATTTATTATTTTGTTCAATTTCTAGAAAAAGAATCTCTATAACATTAAGATAATTTTCTTGCAAATTTTGGGATTTAAGCATTAAATTATCATTAATATTAAATGGGATTTTTTTTTTTTTTAGAATGCAGTGATACATTGTGATATGATACAGAGAGGGTCGATGAGAAAATCTAATTTATTGTAACTAAGAAATGATGGAATAGTTTAGAATGCAGGCGAGTAAATTATATCGAAAATATACACATAAAAGTAAGAAATTCAATTGACATCGGTAAGTATTTAAAATCTGAAGAGAATTTCTATTAAGTAAATGTGTGATAGAATAGAGCAGAATCTGTTCGATCTCGGCGTACTGAAATTACTTTTAACTTGGTCGGTGGCAATGAGAATCGGCTCTATGCGCTCAACGCGTTATTATGTGTACATTTGTTGTTTTCTAGTACGTTATTAGTCTTTTTTATATAAATTCATAATTTTATTACATAGAAAGTTCTCATCACAACTCTAGTTACCACAGAAAGAAAATCGCGGCTAATTAAGTAAACTAATAATTGAGAAAGAAAAGAAACAGCTCATAAGACAGGACAGTCAGAGATCGAGACGTTGAAAACTGAAAGTGGACAAAAGTGCTTAAAAAGCATCCAGTATCAACACTTTAGCTGCTGGAAGAGTTGAGGAGTCCAGCCTTTAGGAATTCAAGTTAATCGGGCAGATACATCGTACCTGCAGTCAAAGAAGTCAGCATAGAACATGTATTTATCAACTGGAAGCAGACAGGCCAGATTTTATTAATTCATTCATATATATATATATTTTTTTTTGTAATAATTTGTGAATATCACGGTGTAAATGAGCATGAACAAGGTTATATGAGTATAATATGTGTATTGTCATGATTTTCATTAATTTTAGTACGTTTTATGCAGCTGCATTTCCCTAATCGCTTTGTGTCACTCGGTGATATACATATATATATATAAAGAAAATTTTGTGTAAGAAGTGTTTTTATTGCTCCTTGTGAGCGCGCAAAGTAAATTTTGGGAGGCCGAGTTAGGAAAATAAAGAAATAACAATAAATAATAAAAAATAAATGAAAAACAAAAATATAATAAAAGAACTACTCTATTAATAACATCTTAAATTATTATTTTGTTACATAAACATTTGCCCCTGGTGGCTAGTAATATGATACAATAAATTTGAAAAATTAAACTAAATTAGATTAATGAATTTCTTCTTCGTCTTCTGGAGGAGTAGAAGTAGTAGGTGGAGAAGGCAAAGCAGTTAAAATGCACTCAACGACTCGAACCCTATTAAAATCTGGTCTCAGCCCATTTAATTCAAACATACCACGAATAGTGTCACTGGTCCATTGTACAGCTATATTGCAATCGTGTACCGCAGTCTTACTAATAGTACCAAACAATTCATTTATTGTTCTTAAAAAAATATGTGTTGGTATATCTTTTGGAATTATATGTCGGAATGACTGAATGAATAGACTATTTAAGAATGCTGGTTTCCTACAATTTAAAATTAAGGACCATTTACCTTGTCTTGTTAAATTACTCACATTAAAATCAACATCCTCAAGTATTCTTCTTTCTAACTCCTCTATATTGCATCGTACAAAAATAAGCATTAAATGTTTATTTGCATTAACCTGAAAAAAATTCAAACCAAAAACAATTAATATAATAAAAGTATGAACACATTACAAAAAACACAAACAAAATAAGAAAATAATAACTCTCAGTTAAAAGATTTAACAAGACTAAAGAAGAAAAAAAAGGAAATAAAAACCCAATTTTTTATTAACAAATTAATTATTTCAACTGTTTGAACTCCAATACTAATTTTCTTGTTCTTTTAAAAATATTACATAGTTGTATGTGAAACTTTGTAATACAACAGAAAAAAAAAACAAAAAAACAATTGAAGTGAAACAATAACTGTTTACATAATTGTAAATTGCAATGTTCTGCTTTTTCATAAAAATTTATCCCATTTTTGTTTATAGGGATTCGTTTATTAAAGTATCAATTTTGTTTGTGTGAAAGTTATTTATCTGCACTGATAAGTAATACCCTGCTGCGGAAAGAATGCTGCTAGGAAGAAAGTGTGTAAAACCTTGGCCAATAATCTGCAACTTGAATTGGCCAGTCTGCTTATCAGGTTAATTCTGGCTTTAAATTTTCCAGCGAGGCCAATTAAATGTTGATTATAATGTATTTCTGGTACTTTGAGTACTTTAACCGTTTCCCCTGGAAATTCAAAGTAATCTCTGCATTTGCTGTTCTTCTATTATTTAAGTAAAATTCTGTAACCTTTGACTTACTTGGGTTAGAATGTAATTTCCATTTCTTAAAGTATTCACCCATCATTTAAAGATCTTGCTCTAGAATTCGTTCACAATTTTCCAGGCTTCTGCCTCGAATCATTAATATAATATCATCGGTGTATTAAAACATTTTACATGTGGTGACTGCAATATCGTGAGTGTATATATTAAATAAAATTGGCACTAATATTGAGCCCTGTGATAGCCCCTTGCTTGCCCTTCACCATTTGTTGCTCAGATCACCTATGAATATCTGGAAGTATCAACCAATTTGTATATTTTTCATTAATGTAATGATTTTTTGGCACACGATTATTCTTGATAGTTTTAATACAAATCCCTCCCATCATACACTGTACCATATGCTGATAATAAATCAATGGATGTTGCTACAGTTTTCACACTTTTCTGAAAATAACTTATTATATACTATTAAAATCAAAAATTCATATATATTTACAGAACGTTGAATTACCAAACTTTTTCAGAATGAGTGATCATATAAACTTATATCATTAAATTTAGGTCGAAATGTATGCTATTTTGAGAATTTATGATGATTGCATGTTGTAATTTACAAGGCTATTAAACTTAAACTAAGGTTGACGTATTTTGATACCAAAAATAATTTATTAGTAACAACTCAGAGGAAAAAAATAATTCTAATTAATTCATGATTGTTTTGGTGGGGACTTCAAGAAAATTAGTATTGCAGTTCAAACAGTTGAAATAATTAATTTGTTAATAAAAAATTGAGTTTTTATTTCCTTTGTTTTTTTCTTTGCTCTTGTTAAATCTTTTAAGTGAGAGTTATTATTTTCCTGTTTTGGTTGTGCTTTTTTATAATGTGTTCATCATACCTTTGTTATATTAATGATTTTTGGGTTGAATTTGTTTTCAGGCAGAAGCCAATAATTACTTCTGCTACACGTTAAAAGCAATATAGAGGAGTTGGAAGCAAAATTGTACAAAACAAATTCAACTAAATCACAGTAGTAAATGCATCATCAAAACGCATATAAAGACACACAAAAAACAGTAGATGTGGTACTGAAGTTAAAAAGGTTTAATTTAGGCAATCATAAATGTATCATCAACACACATGCAATTGCACAAACATGTGGAGCAACTTAGTAGGGGTTAGAAAATTTTAAAAGTGTCTAGTTAAAGCCTTTTCCCTAATCCATGTTTTGTTCAAGTGATGTTACTGAGTGAGGGACTTCATGTACAGGCGTCTACAGAGAAAGCAGATGATTGATCTGAGGTGTGGCAAGCATTGAGATATATGGATTTAGGTTTGTAATAGTGAAAATGTGGCGAGCAGAAGAGTGAAATTGGAGCTGAACATAGTGGTGCAGTGTTGAACTCTTACTGGTAGGTTTGCCATGAAAAGAGTGTGATCATATGATAAAGTATTAGTTCTTATTTAGTTGAGTAAAAGGGGGAGTGGTCACGTGACAAAATACTGGCTCCTGATTGGCCAATCTTCTAGAACGAACACTTTCTATCTACCTATGTCTAAATGATTGCATGAGTGGATTCTTTATGTATTCATCGTTCTCTGAACTTAAAATTAACTTCCACTTCTCAGCTCTTGATAAATTACGTGATTTAGTTGAATTTGTTTTGTACAATTTTGCTTCCAACTCCTCTATATTGCTTTTAACGTGTAGCAGAAGTAATTATTGGCTTCTGCCTGAAAACAAATTCAACCCAAAAATCATTAATATAACAAAGGTATGATGAACACATTATAAAAAAGCACAACCAAAACAGGAAAATAATAACTCTCACTTAAAAGATTTAACAAGAGCAAAGAAAAAAACAAAGGAAATAAAAACTCAATTTTTTATTAACAAATTAATTATTTCAACTGTTTGAACTGCAATACTAATTTTCTTGAAGTCCCCACCAAAACAATCATGAATTAATTAGAATTATTTTTTTCCTCTGAGTTGTTACTAATAAATTATTTTTGGTATCAAAATACGTCAACCTTAGTTTAAGTTTAATAGCCTTGTAAATTACAACATGCAATCATCATAAATTCTCAAAATAGCATACATTTCGACCTAAATTTAATGATATAAGTTTATATGATCACTCATTCTGAAAAAGTTTGGTAATTCAACGTTCTGTAAATATATATGAATTTTTGATTTTAATAGTATATAATAAGTTATTTTCAGAAAAGTGTGAAAACTGTAGCAACATCCATTGATTTATTATCAGCATATGGTACAGTGTATGATGGGAGGGATTTGTATTAAAACTATCAAGAATAATCGTGTGCCAAAAAATCATTACATTAATGAAAAATATACAAATTGGTTGATACTTCCAGATATTCATAGGTGATCTGAGCAACAAATGGTGAAGGGCAAGCAAGGGGCTATCACAGGGCTCAATATTAGTGCCAATTTTATTTAATATATACACTCACGATATTGCAGTCACCACATGTAAAATGTTTTAATACACCGATGATATTATATTAATGATTCGAGGCAGAAGCCTGGAAAATTGTGAACGAATTCTAGAGCAAGATCTTTAAATGATGGGTGAATACTTTAAGAAATGGAAATTACATTCTAACCCAAGTAAGTCAAAGGTTACAGAATTTTACTTAAATAATAGAAGAACAGCAAATGCAGAGATTACTTTGAATTTCCAGGGGAAACGGTTAAAGTACTCAAAGTACCAGAAATACATTATAATCAACATTTAATTGGCCTCGCTGGAAAATTTAAAGCCAGAATTAACCTGATAAGCAGACTGGCCAATTCAAGTTGCAGATTATTGGCCAAGGTTTTACACACTTTCTTCCTAGCAGCATTCTTTCCGCAGCAGGGTATTACTTATCAGTGCAGATAAATAACTTTCACACAAACAAAATTGATACTTTAATAAACGAATCCCTATAAACAAAAATGGGATAAATTTTTATGAAAAAGCAGAACATTGCAATTTACAATTATGTAAACAGTTATTGTTTCACTTCAATTGTTTTTTTGTTTTTTTTTTCTGTTGTATTACAAAGTTCCACATGTAACTATGTAATTAAAAAAAAAAAAATTACTGTTTTTAGATATATACAACAATAGTGGAAGTCTAAATATATGGATTTGTTAGATGTACATTGATTTTTTTGTTTTCGGTATATTTTCAATTGTGGTGTACTACTTAAATAATATTTTATAAAATGATTTGAATAATTATCATTTGTAAAAAAAAAAAAAAATCATTTGTAAATAAATATTTCTTAAAATTAATGCAAGCATTTAAATTTTATTTTTGTTGTGTTATAAATGTTAATGAATAAATAAAATTATATATAAATTAAAAACTTGATTTTTCACTTTTTGATTTACTTGAATATGTCACCTCTATTTTTACACATTGTAATTATCTTTGAAGAACTTTTTACTCTACTTCATAAATATGTATCAATAGACACATATAAATCATATTATGTTGATAAAATATTTGAATATAAAGATTTATTTAAATTCCTTATTTTTTTAAATTATCATTTTATTCCAATATTTTAAGAATTATAATTATATTTTAATTTTTTTTATTTTGATATATATTGGTGCTTTTATTTAATTTTTCATTACTTTGAAGTGGTACTTTATAGTATCAGGAATGACCCTGCAGAATTTGTTTGCGCAGAAATAAAATATGGTAATTTATTCATAATTATTATTAATAAATTATTATAATTATCAATCATTTGATTGATCATGTACAATTAAGAAAATGGAACATAATCTACATTTATTATAAACCAGTACATGAATCTTTCATTGCTGGTCGACTGTACAAAAGAATAATCACCCTTAAACAAATGAATCAAGTTACAACATAAAATCAATAATATATCTATACAAATTATTCTAATTATCTCGAAGCCTGGAGGTGAGGCAGCTTGTTATGTGTTGTTCGATTTGCGACTGTTTGCTATAACTTTGAAAGTTTTAAAAAAAAAAAACAAGTATATAAATGAACATTTTTGGACTTATTCGATCAAAAATATTACAAGGAAAGTCTGACGGAATATTGTGCTAAACCGGCATTGGCTCGCGAGTCCATTCATCTTTTACTTTTTTCGATCTCTAAAATCTGACCCACATTTTCTACTGTAACAATACAATTTTATCTGTACTAGTTTCAAAATCCGACTAAGACTTTAACCAACTTTTTGTTCAGTGGCCGTTCTTCCAGAGCTCGCCTCTAGCCTGTGTTACATCATTTCATAACATGCCATCCCTTCTTGCTCCCTCATCCCTGGCCAACCACTGTCTCACATACATACACACACACACACACTTACACTCGCATTCCTCACTGAACAATCGGATCTATTTATTTTTATTTCTTTATTTTTTAAATTTGTTTATTCTTTTATATATATATATATATGTGTATATATATGTATATGTATATATATATATATATATATATATATATATACAGTATGTAATGTACATATTACAACTTTAAAATACAGTAATATTAGATTTGAATTATGTTTTATAGGTTTTTGTTTTTAAGAATTTAAGGTAACATATATTTTTACAGTTTACTTTACATTTGTTAAAATTGTATTTTTATGGTAATGTATTACTTGTTCTATAGGAATTATTGATAAATTTCAATTAAAAATGTTTCAAAAGTATATTAAATTAATTTTTAATAAAAACCACCTTTAAAACTTTGTAAAAATAAAAATAATATAAATAAAATATGCTAAAGGTAATATTATTTACACTTAAGTATTAAGTTTATTTAATATAATTTTGGGATTAAATGAACGTTTTGGTTCATTTTATATTTGTTATTGGTTATCATTCCATTATTTAATTTACTCGGAATTGACTTGTACATTCGAATTACATAGAAAATTGAATGAAAAATAACGCACTGAAATATTTCAAACCCTATTTTAACGGCCAGTAACACCCAGATTTGACAACAATTTGTTGGGTAGCTTCAAAAAAATTTGTACATTTTCAAAAATATTTAAAAATGCATTCATTAAAGAATCAACAAATCGCGATTTAATACTATACCAGTAAATTTTAAGAAAATAAATTTCAGCGGAGACAATAAAAAACTAGATGTACATATCAATTAAAATTAATTACTAATTATGACTTGAGTAAAGTTTTCTTAAAATTAGTTTCACATTTTTGCTACCTTACTAAGTAAAACTAGCGTCTATAAAAACAAATGAGTTTACAATAATGAATCGAATTATTTTAATAATTAATCAGTTAGTGAAATAATAAAATATGAATCACAATTACCTACCAGTTTAATCTCCAATTTAGCAACTTCTGAAGTTTTATTTAAAAGTTGTTCCTGTAGATGAGCCTGTAACAGAGTAGAACGAACGAATTAACAAGTATTTGAATGAAGTCTTATTTATCGCGTTCGTGCATGTTAGTTCTTCGCTATTGTTCTCGAGTAGTAGAACATACAGAAATTATTGAGACGGAATCAATGCATTTACAAGCTGAAAACTAAACAGCTCGTCTCGAATGTAACTTCAATGAAATATATGAAAATGTTATTGGCTTTTAAATATATATCCGATAATTTAGAGGTTACTCCACTGGGGTTTAAGATTAATTGATAGTTTTAGAATTAATGTAAATAGGTATGATTCCTTGAAGGCTAGTTTATATATTGATCTTTCAGATATTTTGGTAAGGAAAAAGGCAATTATAAATGTTAAAAATTTAGATGATAAATGTTATTTATGGTCTATTTTAACCGGTTCATTTCCGTTTGAATATAAAAATTGTGAATATATTTTTGATGAAGCTTTAAAAGAAATTGCATTTCCAATAAAAATTAATAAAATTAATAAATTTGTAAATAGGACTGATAAACTTAATTTAATTAAAGCAGAATAATCAATTAATGTATATCATTATACAAAAAAAAAAGTAAGTCCCATATCCTCAATTGGGTGTTGGGATTGTAAAGTTAAGGTTCACAATGTACTAAGCTCAACAGTATTAATGAGAGTAGGAGGGCTAGTTTCTTTCTCTTAGCCACCTTTACTGTTCCAAATTTCTTTGATACCTAATTATTTCAAGTTGGATATAAACTTGGGAGCGACTTGGATCTAGAACGAGACAAGTCTCCAACCTGTGACTTCTAATTTGGGAACCAAGAACCTTAACTACTAGGCTACCATAATATCATTATATAATCGTTATAAAATTTATCCTTAGATATAACAAAAGGAAAAAAAGAAAAGAAAATCATATTGGTTTACTATTCCTGAAAGATGAGAAAGGAAATCCTCCTCATCATTGTTTTATTAAATATTTATTGAGACTAGTTGAGTATAAGTTACAAAATTTTTTTTTTTCAAATCTTTTATAATATGCCATGCAAACTGTTGTAACTTTATTACCACAAATACATTCATTGTTATTATTCTTATCGTAACTTAGTTTTTCAGGAAATCATATAGAATTTCTCTTCGCTCTATTCATGCCGTATTATCTATTTCCAAAATTCAAGTCATGCGTAATTATTTTTGAATCAACTTAAGTATATTTTGTAATTCTACATAGCATTTTTTTTATTATTATTTTAATATGTTCCCGTGTGAATTCTTGGTATTAATCATATTAATCATTAACCTTCACATTCTACCTACATGCTCATCTGTTTCCAAATTTTCAAAATATGTATTATAAATAAATCCAAGTATACTATATAACTTACTTTATATCTCACATCAAACAATATATATTTTAATCTATACTACATATTATTTTTTAGCGTTTAAATTCTTCCTCAATTCACAACTATACTTAAAAATCGTACATGCATGAAGAACCCATTCCTTATAATTACATTATGAAATAATTTTTTCTTTATTTTTTCTTTAGCATCATGAAATTATAGTAGTATTTTTCATTTTTTTTATTTTCTATACAAGACAAAAGCAATGGAATCAATACATCTACGAATATGTACACTGTACGCCTCCACTAAACTATCAGGAATTTCTTAAATTAACTCAAACATACTATATTTCTATACCAAAAATTATCTATTCACTTTTACAACTTTTCCAATCACACATAATTTCTCTTTATAATCATTAACATATGAAAATGCTTCGTTCAAACCCTTATACCGATGCGATCAGTCCTTTTCTCTCATGTATAGATCTTCAAAATTTAATACTATGACATGAAATTAGTCTAAATATACTTTCATGTCAGTGAAATTAATATATCAAAGCCTTTTTGTATTTCTTTGTACACTTCTGAAAAAAATCCTGCAACATATTTTAAAATTAGTCGAAGTATACTATTTTATTACCTAAAATCAAATATTCTCTCATACAGTTTTTCCAATCATACATAATTTTATTTGATTTTTTGTCTTGTTGCTTTTGAACTTTACAATTGTTGTGGTAATCAATTAGTAGTATATATTGTTGAATATTATTTAGATAGGTAAGGAGATTGTTTTCATCATTTAGTTTACTTATAATATTGTATTGCAAAAATTATTCAATAACATTTACATCGCCGCTGTTTCTTTTCCAAAAATTTTTGGTTACGTTTATTTTTTTTTTTTGACTTTGCGCAATGGAAGGAAAATGCGATAAATGTTGCCAAGTTTTGTCCGCAGATGGGGATTATTTAACGTGTGCTGTTTGTAGAAGCGAGTGGCATTTTAAATGTTGTGGTATTGCTCTTCACAGTTGGGCTAGAATGGGGAAAAATACAAGAGAGAATTGGACCTGCTCCTCATGTAAAAGTGCGACTAAGGACCCCATTAAGTTCATCTTAAGAGAAGAAATTAATCCGTTATATGAGAAATTGGAAACGCTGATAGAAAAATTAGAGAAGATGGAACTGATGTACCAAGCATCGCAATCAAAATTGATGGAGGCGGTGGAGATGCTGCAAGTAGTGAAAAAAGAAAATTTAGAGCTAAGCAACCAGAATGCTGACCTCCAGAATCGGTTGGACGTTCTTGAGCAGCACACAAGAAAAAATAATGTAATCATCACCAACATTCCCACTGCTCCGCAGGAAGATTTAAAAAATATCATCATAAAAATTTGTTGAAGTTACTGGTTCCAAGATAAGTGAAGCTGACATCTATACCTACCATCGTTTAAAAAATTCGCCGCGACAACAGTTCGCTAACATTGTCCTAAGACTCTGTCGAAGGGACAAGAAGTTCGAGCTCCTCCATAATTGCCGATTACGTAGAACCTACTTTAGGTGATATAGGTTTCACCAAAAAATGAACAAAAAATGAATTTTACGTCTCAGAACATCTTACCTGGAAAAATTCCAAGTTATTTCAAAGTGCAAAAACTTTAAGAGAAAATGATAAATACAAGTATGTATGGGTTCGGGACGGAAAAATTTTTGCACAGAGGGACGATCGAACACCTGGGATTAAAATTATTTTCGCTGAGCAGATTGCCACATTAAAAGGTCAGGCCACCTGACTACTGCATCGGTATGATATTGGTCTTTGGTAATCTCATTATTATTATTATTATTTTTATTTTCTGTTGTTATCCAATTTACATTATCAGGTTATTTGTATATTTCTCTTTATATCTATACACCTCAATTCTGTCTACAAGCTAAATTTGGTTCTACACATTGGCGCACTCAAGGGGGGAGCCACGGGGCCATTGCTCCCCCAAAAAAATCTCCGAAATTTTTTCCAAAATTAATTTTGTAGCTTAAAGCGGGATAGTACAGAAAAAAGAAATGAATTCGATGTAGAAATGTGTAAATGAATTTTGTTTTACATTGCTTCGTTGGGTTGCGTGTAGTAGTGATGGGTAAGTTCGTTATTTCTTCGGATATGGATCTGGAACTGAATCACAGTTTCGGGAACTGCATCCCGGATAGTATCCAGCGGACCCAAATGGACCTGAAATTTTACACTCAACACTAACACTAGTTTGCGCTGTTTGTCAACGCGCCATACTGTTACCAGTGCTGCATGGATTGCGCATGTAATAGTAAATCGTAACAGAGTGAAATAGTAAGTAAATAGAAAAAGAAAAATATAACGGCCAGTCGATGTGCTAGAAAGAGAGAAGGAAATTGCTAAATAGCTGTGTACATCGAAAAAGTGACTTGAATGTTTCATTCGAATTCCGATGTCTTTTTCTTTTTCAGCTGATGGAGCACATTTCTGCTCAGATATTCATGCCGTATGAAACGCAGAAAAGGGTGGACGGCTTATTCTTTTCTGTCATACTTTAGCTTCTATCTCGGAACCGTGTGAACCCGGACCTCCATAATTTTGATCGGTTCAATTTTGAATTTATTAGGTCAGAGTTGCACCATCAACTCTTTTTTAGTTTGGTCGGTTATGTGCTTATATTACTTACAGCGAATTGTTTAATTTTTTCGTTTTTTTCGAATGTGATATAAAGCATGAACCGAAAAACAAAAGGTAAAGGTACCTTGGATCATTTTTTCTAACTAAAAAAAGCCAAAGCTAATGAACCTACAGTAGTGGTACATCTCTGTTGATAAAAAATTACGCTTAGATACGGATACTCAGCCTCAGCGTCAAAATGATTTACAGCATGAAACTGGTACAAAATATGCAGTGGGCTGTACATCAATGTTTTCGAAAGAATTTATAGCAATAGCACCAGCACCAACTGTAAGTACTAATCCTACGGATATATCTCTGTTTTTAAACAAAGTTAAACCGATCAAGAAAAGTTTGATGCCTTCACAAATGTATGGGGAAGCCTTCCGTAGATTTTATATTTCCTTTTTTAAAAATGAGCAAAAGCAAAGACACGAACGACGTGCTCAGTACACTTTATTTTTGAAATACTGATGGTTGATGTACTCAAAATTCGAAGATAGTAGAGGGAAAAGGACAGTTCATAGACAAAGGATGCCGCCACCATTAATTAAGGCCTTCCAGAGCCGCTTCCGGAGCGTCTTGGACCGCGGAACCGCATTCCATTTGATTGTCGATCCCTGAATTAACGCACACATCTGCACATGTACGCGTATATATGTCTGCACACACATGTAAAAATCACCATCATCATCACTATCGCGGTAAATTCGTATCTTGCACCTGTCAATCAATTGACCGATACATGCCTTTACTTGTACGAAATTACCGTTATTCGGTAGCGACTGGTTTTGGAAGATTACGCACACAATGATGTATATACGGTTACGAGCGTCCGTGCACACATGTAAAATTAGTTATTATCATTATTGAATTTTGTTGTTATTAATGTTATCAGTGATCAGTCTGCAGGAATCGCGGTAAAATACAGGTTTTCGCCGTTCCGGTACTTCTAGGAATCACGAAGATTTTCGTTTGGTCAGTTACATAAAACTTTTCTTTGTCCGATACATTATGTAGGGGGGTAAGTCTATCTCACACACTGCAAAAGCGAAAATGCTAACGCTACCGTTGAAACCGGATCTTAACGTTCTTAAAATTTCTATTCCAGTCTAAGCCTTATTACGGAACCACACCCTACATGCCTGGGCGTCGCCAGCGGAGGGCAGGGTGGGGCAGCTGCCCCCCCCTGGAGCCTTGGAACTTTTTAATCAACTGGAATTGATAGGCGCGTAATCATAGACAATTTGGAAAACTTCTGTTTTAATTAAGATTTTATTCTTCTTTAACAAAATATTAAGCCTTTACAACTTATACATTTTATTTTTCCTAAAACTTATATCCTCTTTCTATCATCTCCCCCCCCCGGCGGCTGGCAACTCATCTTGCCCCTCCTTGGTTCTTCGGCTGGCAGCGCCCTTGCCTACATGTATACAATAACACAAAAACACAATCATACTCAAAGTCCTTGACTACTTTATTCAATACACATATGTAATCAACTTTTTCGATGGAATGACATTTTTCTGACGCAACATTTCCACTGCCACAACTGATAAGTAGTAAAAGCGCACGCATCGCTTTCGCACACGTGTCGATCGTTCGCGATACCGCGATTTTTTTAAATTACTCAAAGTATAATATTTAAAGCGTGAAACTAACCTGAGCTGCCAGTTCGCTCTCTTTGTCCTATTCAAATGTATTTTTTAATTTTTTATTTTTCCGCGCCTAAGCATTATAAAAATTAGTCTAACTATATTTCTCATTTTCTACGGTTCCAAAAATTTTTCTTTATTCTCCGATCGTTAGAAAAGCGCACTGACAGATCACACACTTATATCTATCATAGCGTTAGCCGCTGCGAAAGCGTACCATTCAATCCTGTGCACACTCTGTTCTCGATAGTTTCCATATCGTTCATAATAATTTTTCTAAGCCTATGTATTATAGAATTAATCTAAGTATATTTATTATTTTTGCTCACTTACGATTATGTTTCCGTCCGTAAGTATTTATGTATGTTTCCCCCAGGTCTAAAAATAAATCCTTCGATGTCTCGCCCCTCAACGAAGGCGCACGCATCATTCTCTCGCACGTGTCATTCGTTAGAGTTACCACTTTTTTTCAAAATTAGCACAAGTATATTTTATTATCTTTCTCATTACAATTATTTTTCAGTCCGTAAGTATTTCTGTATGTTTTCCTAGGTTTTAAAAATTAAACCGAACAAACATCCAGACTGTTGTGAAAGCACACTAGCCATTCTCGCGCAGATTCTACATTATACGTTACTCTATTACGAGTTCTTCAAAAATTTATTCGAATATGTTTTTCATTTTTTTTTTCTTCAATCCTAAAAATTCATTCTTTCTACCCAACGCCCCTCTCAGCTAAAATTACCGATCTTTCGTAATTAACCAGTTGTCGATTTTTTTCGGTAACAACCACGTCCATATTTTTTTCTTCGGTTGACGTTTCGATGGAAGACAGTTATCGGCCTAATAAAAAGTGGAAATAACATTAGCCAATCAGAAGGTCGGATGTGATGTTGGCTGATCTATTTAAGGTCTGGTTTCCTCCTTGGTCGTTTCATTTATGGTTCTGATGATGAATAGAGCACTACTATTCGAAACGTCAACCGAAGAAAAAAATATGGACGTGGTTGTTACCGAAAAAAATCGACAATTGGTTAATAACAAACACCACGAAAACTTAAAATCTTTATTAACGAATCTCTACGGTGAGAATGCGTTTAAATTGACACGATTATTGGAGAAAACCCGCTTGAAGAAATGTAATAGGTTATGTGATTTGACCTTTTTAAAAAGGTGCCGGGATCACAATGTTATGCCAACTGCAGTGAAAGTAACGCACCATTTATCGAAAGGTAGAAATTTGAAATTGTTCGAAGAATTGAGCCGGAAGTTGTTGGTATCGCAAATTAGCAACGTCAGATATGAACTTAGCGTGTGTGACGTAAAAATTGCACAATTGGAAAATAAATTGAAACAGATTTTAGATGCTGAATTATGGAAAAAGGTAGATGAAATCACGAACATCAAACCGAACAAAGCGCTGGCGTTCAGAAAAATGAAGCAAAGAAACAAGTTTGAACGATTATATATCAAAAAAACGAGTATAAACCGAGAATGTACAAGGACCGAGAAGGCAGTTATTAATTTAACTAACGTGGCACTAGATAGCAATGTATCCAAAGTTCTAAGCAAAGGGCTGAATTTTGCGGTTGCACCCAAAAAAGTTCCATTGGAAGAAATTATCTGTAATATAGAATATGGATTAAAAAGGATAAATAACGAAAGTGCCCAAAGCATTAGGCAGGAATGCGCCGTATTATTACGCAAATGTAAAGCACCAAAATCGAACCTCATACGTCGAGAAAGAGAAGCATTAGGATCATTCAAGAAAAATAATGACGCGTTAAAGGCTGATAAAGGAAACGCGGTGGTAGTTGTGAAAACTGAGGATTATAAAAATAAAATGATGGAACTAATACGAAACGGACCGTATACAGAATTAAATAAAAACCCGTTGCGAAAAATTGCTAACAAAATTGAAAAAATAATAAAAGATTCAAAGTTAGATTGGACAACAAAAAAATCGCTCATTTCGCCTGTAGTCACTATGCCCAGGATGTATGGACTTCCCAAAGTACATAAAACAGGATGTCCAATGAGGCCGATTATTTGTTCGATTAATAGTCCATCATATTTCGTTGAAGGATATATTGCGGGTAAATTGAAGAATTTCGTAGGAAATACGGAGCACCATATTCGAAATACACCCGACTTTATAGAAAAGTTGAAAACTGTAACTCTCAATGAGAACGATTTAATGGTTAGTTTTGATGTGGTGTCCCTATTTACGAATGTACCAGTTCCGGAAACCATTCAGTTAATAAAGGAGATGAAAGTAGATAAATTAACTGTGGATTTGATCGAAACAGTAGTACGTGCGAATGTGTTCACATTCAACGAAAAAATCTACAAACAAAATGATGGGATGGCGATGGGCTCACGTCTAGCACCGATTTTCGCGAACATCTTTATGGAAGATTTAGAAAAGAAAATCGTTAAAAAGTGGTCCCCGAAGTTGTGGGTGCGGTATGTGGATGACACGTTTGTGGTGTGGCAGTATGGTAAAGAGAAAATAACGGAAATTCTCGCGGATCTAAACAACTTTCATCAAAACATTAAATTTACTGTGGAAGAGGAGAAGAATGGTACGTTACCATTTTTAGATGTATTGGTGGAAAAAAATTCAATGAGAGGTGTAAAAACATCAGTGTTTCGCAAACCAACCCATACTAACAAGTATTTACACAAGGATTCGCATCATTGTCCTAGTCAAAAGTATGGAGTGTTTAAAACTTTGTTAAGGGGGGGGGGGCAGAAAAAGTCTGTGATCAAGAAAATATCGAAGATGAAATAAGAAATATAAAAAATGCGATGGTGGAAAATGGGTATAAGAGTTTTGAAGCGGAAAAATTAATAAATAAATTTCAGAAAGCGAAAATGAAAAATGAAGAGGCAGAAAAAGAAAATGAGTGGATTACGAATATCACGTTGCCGTACATTAAGAACATTACAGACAAAATCGGCCGTATTTTAAGAAAAAATAAAATCCGCCCAGTTTTTGGAACCGACAAAAAAATAAAAAATTTCTTAAGGAACAATAAGGACGACTTACCTCCGTTACATGCAGCAGGTGTATATAGGCTCCCGTGTTCATGTGGCTCAAGTTACGTGGGACAAACTGGTAGAGCAGTACATGTAAGAATTAAAGAGCACGAAGCAGACTGCCGACATAGACGTATTAAAAATCCGCGGTGGCCGAACACGTAGAGCGCACGAAACATGAGATAAAGTTTCAAGACGCAAAAATAATAGCGAAGATCGATAACGCGAGTAAACGTCTTATCAGAGAGGCGATTGAAATAGAAAAATATAAAAATTTTAATAAAGATGATGGTATAACAGTTGATTCAAACTGGAAGACAGTTATCGGCCTAATAAAAAGTGGAAATAACATTAGCCAATCAGAAGGTCGGATGTGATGTTAGCTGATCTATTTAAGGACTGGTTTCCTCCTTGGTCGTTTCATTTATGGTTCTGATGATGAATAGAGCACTACTATTCGAAACGTAAACCGAAGAAAAAAAATATGGACGTGATTGTTACCGAAAAAAATCGACAACTGGTTAATAACAAACACCACGAAAACTTAAAATCTTGATCTTTCGTAATCTTTATTTATTTTATCGATTCTAAAAATTAATCAATGGTTCATTCGAAAGCGTACCGTACACTCCCACACACATATCTTCCATCACGAATTTCCCTATTGATCATGAACATTTTTCAACGTTAGCCACAATAGAATATCACATTGGTCTCGTATACGCACCACATGCAGTTCTATATGTTTAATTTTTTATTAACGATCTTTATTTATTTTTTGTACCGGTATTACTTTTTCCTACACAGTCATGTCATCATATACACTTAACATTGTCAAAATAATTTTAACCTTTCGAGAAAGAAAAATCTCCGATCAATAAAAAATGTTTATCAACATCACAATTATTTTTAATATTAATCGTTTCGCTACAAACATAATTTTCTTTATTTAATAAACTCATCCGCATCATCAATCGTTTCAAGACATTATTGTTTTGAACGTCAACCCCTCTTTTCCAAGAATCGATAACCTCTACAGGTCTCGTCGTCGCAACAACTTTTACCTGCATGACTCGCATACCTTCAAGACCACTTGTACATTGCTCGCACGCTATTTACCATTATTCGGTACAAGAATATTTTTCACACTCCCACACATATGCGCATACATTCAAAGTACTCGATTACTTTGTTCGTATACAAATATATTCAGCTTTCTCCGATGGAACAACATTTTCTGATGTAACATTTCCACTGCCACACATGATTCAATGGTAGCTAATGAGATAGACTATCGAACGGAATCATTCAAGCAGTCAGTATTAGTTTTATGTTAAACATGCGTATTTTGTCGAATCTGTGTTCACGCATTATTAAAAAATTTACGTCAGCGTTAAAGAAAATAAATTCCTACATTTTTTCTCTATCATTTTTTTCTGTCTTTTATCTTTTCTTTTTCTCTTTCTTTTTCTCTGTCTTTTTTTTAGTGAAAAGTTTGAAATACATATTATTCAATCATGAACGCTAATATAGTTAACGTAAGCAACAACTCAAAATCAATTAAGCACGCTGAATTTATTCAGAATTTATTTGCAAGTGATAGCGATTCGCATACGTCTTCGTCACTTCAATTACCGCAATCAGATGATGGTTATTCTTCAACAGAATCAACATATTTTGCACATAAAATCGTTGGTCCAGTATTATTGTCAGATCAGATGGATATAGCGGAATATTTTGTAGATTTCAGCTTCCATAAGGATTCTGATTATGGTTTTCTAGTAACCGAACTAGCGATGATTGAGATGTCTGGCGGGAGGTATTTACATACGCTATACAAGCCAAGCAGAGCATGGTCTGCATCAAAAATGCCTCATTTACAATGCTCTTCCGTGAGTCATTACTTGAAAAACCCCTCATTATTTCCCTGTCGGGAAAAAATATTCATGGCACGCGATATATTCACAATATTGTCCGAAAAACCGAAGGCTCGCGTATATATTTTAACCACTTATGCAAAACTTATATTATGGGAACTTAACGAAAAGTCTGAATTGTTGCGTGACTTGGACTACGAACTCGTTAATATGGAGAAAGTCTTTCGAGTACCTAGTATTGATGATTTATATCAAGAATACTCTGGTATAAGCAATTTGATAACTTGTAAGCACCATTATGAGAATGATATTTTTCATTGTGCGGTGAAAAATGTTATGGTGATGAATACATGGCACGATCACGTTATCCGTCCGCTGAAGCTTATGAACAATCTCAATATAAATGATTTAAGCCAGTTGTTCATTACAGCCACCAAAGAAATGATAATTACATTATTTCCAAGTTGCATCGAGGACATTTATATATTTTTACCAGACAGATTAAAACAGGATGATACGATAAAATCATTTCTACCATGCTACGATCACGAACATGATAAAGAATATTATATTGATGGTGATACATTACGCAGGAGTACTCGAAATTGTGTCAAAGTAAAAGATTGCGACGACTGTCAACATTCATTTCATAAGGATTAAAAATTCAATAAAAGATGCGGAATTTGAAAGATGGAGTTGTCTAGATCCTACGAAAGTTGAATATGAGCACAACAATTACCTTTCAATGTACCAAAGTCAGCTGTCGCAGTATGTATAATATGTGAAATAGAACCATATTTTTTTCTTTTTGCTCACATTTTTATTTTCATTATTTAAAAATCGTTTACATTGTTTCACATAAATTATAATGTATGTATGTATGGAATTTTAATATGTAATAATATACATTTCTTACATTTTATTTTATTTCATGGTCGTATAATTACTTTAAAATTATTTAGATACACCGCAGACATTACAGTACGGAACACATCATTTATTATTTCATTCTATTTCAATTAATATGTTGTATGGATGAAATCGAATCAATTTATGTAACTGTTTATTTAAATTTAAATAATCTTTTTCTTTTTCTTTTTTTTTTTAATCTCTCAGCATGTACATGCGTGTAGATGCTTACATATACAAGTATGAAAAAAATTATTTTTTTATTTTTTCCTCGATATGAATGGTAAATCTACAACTTTATTTGAAAAACGGTCAAAACCTGATACATAGATTTCAAACTTTGATGGAAATTTTCGTAACATGTTCAGTTTACACTTATTATTTTAAAAAAAATATTTTTCATTATTATTCGTATCGCTTAAATAGACTGATACAACGATTTAGAGAAAATAAAAAGCTAAATTTTTACACGTGAGGGAGGGAGTTGATGAAAACGTACGAGTCTTATTATTTGGAATACAGATTACAAAGGAAATTTTTATACAATGTTTCGTTCTAAGATTTTTCATTTTTTACATTTAAAATTTTTCAATACGAAAATATTTCGAAATCTACAGGAATGTCTACGAATAGTCTTCGTCCTTATAGAGGCACCTACAGAACATGTATCGACACTGCATGCGCGTAAGGCTGAGTAAATATGTGTAAATATGTACGAACATGTGTGTGTATGTATGCTTGAAATGTGCGAAATGGCTAATAAGAAACAACCGTTGAATCGCAACGACAGGTAGAGATCCGCTTATAGAATAAGAGAGTGAGAGTGAAATAAATTATGTACCTTTATTATGGCAGAACTGCACTGCAGTGGCAGACATAAAATATCCTTTAACATCCTTTTCGAGGCAGTTTTATAAAAAAAGCTGAAAATTAGCTTTAAAACTGGATGAATGAGATAGTTGATAATACACATACCATTAAGACCGGTATACGCGTTTGTGGGCATGCGTGTAAGCGCACGGTTAAACGGATGACAAAAGATTATTAACTGCATAGGCATTGTTAAATACAACTATACTGATTTATCCGTAAAACTAACAGATTTTCACCGTTGTTTTCTTTCCTTTTTTCTTCTTTCGCGTTTTACAAAAAATTCATGTTAGTTCGTTTAATATACACATATAATGTACGGAATCCTTATAAGATGGTTCAGAAACGACAAAAATATCAAATAAAAATCAATAACTCACGAACGGCTTCATTTTCAATCTTCAAATTTGGAACATAAATTACAATTAAAATTCTCTTTAAAACGATCTATAACATGAAGATGACCGATTACACTGTAGGCAAAAAAACGCCAACAATATAAAATATAGTATATAAAACGACCTCAAAAATCACTTAAAAGATCATAACTCATCACCCGATAAATCTATAAAGCTGAAATTCAAAATATAAAATTAGCAGCAGTTCATCGTAACCTGTATCAGAAAATGGAAATGGTTTAGTAAATTTATAATTTTCTTCGAATTAAAAGTTACAAGAATTAAAGTTATTAATGGCCAGTATATTTTGATTACGTTTATAGTAGAGTAACCAAAAAAAAAAAGATTGACCGGTTCGTAAATTTGATAAAATTACTTACTTCTCGCTGCTCTAACGATTCTATCTTCCCCTGTTGTTTTGCCAATTCGATTTCGGCTTCTTTTGCTGTTAATTTTACATACTGGTCTATAATCAGATATTACAAAATCTGTAAATTATGTCGATTAATTATTGAATATATATGTTACGTCTAATGTTTATAATTGTAATCATGCACCTTTGACTTCAAGAGATTTACGAAGATCAAGCCGCTTCTAAAGTTTCACTGGGAGGGTTCAACTTTCCCAATAAGCTGAAATGTGTAATAAGAATTTTTTTATGTACTTTGTTAACGTTTTAATTAAAATGTACTGGCAATAAGTATCGATATGGCTCATCAGGATAGTAGACTTATGGTCGGGTATTTAAAGAATTTCAACGATTAGATCAGTGTCTGTATTAATGTATATCAGCGACAGGTTCACTTGACTAATAATTAGTTTTAACGGCCTAAATTTAACGTACATAAAAAAAAAGTCATCTACGACAAAATAAAAAGGGAAAAATGACTGAATAGAAAATAAAATGGACAGCGTAAAACGGAAAAAAGAATGTTGGTAGATGTCAAAACTGGAAAAATATAAATAAAACGTATAGATCAGAGCGTAAAAGCATAAAAAATGGTAAACTGAACGACGTTCGTCTGATTATGCTAAACAATCCCAGATTAAAAATCGAGAAGAAACATCACGTCTCCAGGATTTTCAAGAGAAAGAGGAAGGTGTATTGCATGATCCAGATATTCCCAAATAATTGTAAGTAAAGTTATTTTGTTGGTTGATACAGATTTTTTATGTTTAATTGCTATATATCAAACACCGAGTAAAAACTTAGGTAAATTAATAGAAGAAACCGCAACACTTTTAAGGAAATTAAATAATAATGATAATTTCCTGATTTGTGGTAATTTTAATATTGACTTATTGCTGCATAATGCACAGACGGAGAACTTTTTAAATGTAATTTATAGGCCAGGTTTACTCATCACTTCAATCCTCTTTCAGCCCATTTCCATCCTATATCATCACACATTTCTATTTCATTCGAAACGCAATGATATTATGTCTCGCTCGCATTTAAAATATAGAAATTTTTAAAAACGCACCTAAAAATTTATTATAACTTTTAAGTTAAATGTTTAAACGCGTGTGATGCATATACAATAAATGTGTTAATATAATATATTTACCATCAGCAACAGTCAAATAGGAAATATTAACAGTAATAACAATTAAAATATTAATAATGAAATAGTTTTTCATTTTACTTAGTGAAAACGACTGGTAAAATAAATGGGACTACAGGATAATAACGACAGCAGAGATGGAATGAATAAGAATTTTCGAGACGACCACACAAGATAATAAAATTTTATCAACATAGCCGTGAAATAAATCACTTTCACAATTACTTTTTTAAACTTAATGTCTTAAAAAATTGCATATTATCAGACCATTATCACGCCCTTTTATCGTAATGCGAAAGAAATTTTAAACATCTTTTTATTATTTTGTTATCAAAAAATGTTAAATTTACCGACATAAAATGTTTTATTATATTTTTATGAAATATTTAATGCCAGATATCAGTTAGTAGAAAATAATTTGTAAATTTATTAAAAAAAAAAAAAAAAAAAAAAAAAAATAGTAGAAAACTAGAACTAAAAATTTACCTTATAGTCTTCATCATTTATTGCGCGAATCCATTTTTTTCACCTTCACTAAATTAATATGTTCCTCAACGAAACAGTAAATAGTTCTGATAACCAGGCCTGGGTTGGGGGGGGGAGGACTGCAGCTCCAGGTCCTACTTTATAAAAGAGCCCACGAGAGGCTTTCACCTCCAACATGTAATAAAAAATTAATATTCATCATATATCAACTTGTGTTTTCAAATAAAACAAAATAAAATAATTTGGTTCCTAGTTCCTGGTTCCTGGTGTTTTCACGTGCCATGTACTGCCGCTAAGCCAGAGGCACTGGATAAAGCACGGAAGGAGTTAAATTTTAATATAGGGATTAGAGTGTTTTAGGAATTGGAAAAGAGAATTTATTTTAGATAGATCATCAGAAAGTATTTTGGATAGAGAAGGAGGATGGTTGAGCAGTTGGGAACTTTCATTGTGGAGGAGTGGACATGATGTTAGTATGTGTGAGATTGTTGTAGGTGCGTTGCAAAAAGGGCACTGAAGGACAGTTTGTTTTGTAAAGAGATGAGAGGCGGACAGTGAGGAATGGCCTATGCGGAGACGAGTTAACATAACTTCTTCCTTGCGGTTGGAGAAGTGAAAATTGAGCGTGATTGTGTAGGATGTTGTTATTCCAAGTTATATGACGGAAAATTTGGGTTTACTTGGGTGTGAAGGCGCGTGTTGAGTAGAGTGATGTTACGATGACAGGGAGCGCTAAAATCTTCTCCCATTCCTGCTATCCTCTCTGAATCTGCTATGCAACCACTTTTTATCCGCAGATCGCAGCTTGGTTATAATTTTCTAATTAAACGGCTTTCTGTGTCCTCATCTAATCTTATCTCTTCCTATCTTAATATTAAAAACCAATGGTGTTTTGTTCCTCACAAAATCCCAATCCTTTCGCTTGTAGCAGCTCGAGTCTCCAATTTTTCGCCTTATGTCTTTTCTTATTCCAAACTTCCTTACTTCTCCCATGACTTTTCCAGCATTTGGCAGTCTATTAATCTCTTCTCAAACCAGCTCAATTGCACATCCTTCAATCCAAGCCGAATTCCTCCACATGCTTGACACATCTTTTCCTTCTCATCTAACATTCTTCACTGACGGTTCTAAAAACGAGAACGGGGTGGGCGGCGCGTTTACCTCCTTCTCACTGAATCACTCTGAGTCCTTCAAGCTTCCTTCCTTTTGTTCTATCTTCACAGCGGGGTTTATCTCCATTTTACGCGCAGTCTCGTTTATTCCATCCATAATAGAGATCAGTAAATGTCTGATTGTCTCCGATTCCAAAAGTGTTCTTCAAGTCATTTCTTCTCCTCCTTCTCATTCCTCCAATTCTATTATTCTTTTAATTCGTTTTCTTATATCCAATCTACGCTCATCCCGTTCCATTACTATTGACCTTTTGTGGGTTCCTAGTCACTCTGGCATCGAGGGCAACGAGTTAGCGGAATTTTTAGCCCGTTCGGCCGCCCGCGATGGTCCTTTATTCTGCAACATTCCTACCTCGGACATCCTCCTTCTTTCCTCAGCTAATCATTCCCGACTATGGTCGGACATCTATCCTTCTCTATCTTCTAATCCTGCCTCTCATTATCTTCAAATTCAGCCGGTTCCCTCTTCTCAGCCGTGGTTTCAATCCTATTCTTATTAACGCTCCGCGATCATTTCCTTAATCAGACTGCGTATTAATCACTCCCTTCTACCCTCTTCATGTTTTCGTTTTTCCCTGTCCTCTTCTCCTGATTGTCCCCTTCATAATTCCATCTCTCCTCTCATATGTGATGCAAACCACATCTTCTTTGAATGTCCTGCCCTTGATTCCAAGCGCTCTGTTTTGTACTCCAAAATCTTGGCACTGGGTCTTCCTGCTCCATATAATTCTTCCTTTGTCCTTTCTTTTCCATCTCCAGATATAATCCCTGTACTACAATCTTTCCTAAGCTCTATTTCTAATCGTCTCTTTATTTAACCCTTTCCTTAATTTTTGTTGTTGTTGGGTCAATTCCGCTGACGCGTCTCAAAAAAAAAAAAAAAAAAAAGTAAAAAGGGATTTTTCTAATTTTGCACAGGATGCTGTCTATAGGTGACGATGGAAAAACTCCAATTGATAACCTGATTGCGGAGTGATGAATAGTATTGAGGGAGTCGAAAAGTGATCTATTCGCAGAGCTGTAAACTGAAGAGCCATAGTTGAGTCTAGATTTGATCAACCAGTTGTAAATTTTTAGGGGTGAGGAACAGTCTGAGCAATAGGTTGTATTTGAAAGTTTTTTGATAATATTCAATTTTTTCATGCAGTTATTCTTCAAGTTGTTTATATGAAGCTTTCATGATAGTCTTTCGTCGAATATCATTCCGAGATATTTCACGGAATCAGAAGTTGTTAATGGCGAATTATCTATGTAGATTTTGATTTCATGTGAGCAGCGTCTGTTGGAGAGAACATGAAACCATTATTTGTCGCCCATGTGTGAAGAGAGTCGACAGCATGTTGAAGAATTTAATTTCCTAGCGGTAGATTTGAGCAGGTGATGAACATTACAAAGTCATCAGCGAAAAGAGAAAAACGAATTGGAGCATGAATCTGATCAACTATGCCATTTATGCCAATATTAAACAGTGTCAAACTGAGGCCGGATCCTTGTAGGACAACATTTTGGAGAAGATGAAGTTGGGAGTAGATGTGGCCTAGACGAACATAGAATTGCCCATGAGAGAGGAAATTTTGGATGAATTTTGCCAAGTGACCGCGAATTTCTCATTTATGCAGCGTTGAAAGTATGATGCATCTCCAAATGACGTCGAAAGCTTTGGTGAGATAAAAAGAAATAGCTAATGCCGGTAACAATATAATTTTCTCGTTAGTTAACGAAATAACCTGTTGGCCGGAATACAATTTTTCTTTGCTACCGGAAATTATTATAACTGGAACAGACTAATGCTTCTGTTGTAAATGAACTAAATGATACAAATCACAGAAACCGTCTCTCTTTCTGAAACTCTTTACTTTCACCGCACATTCCATTTCTAATTAACCTGGAAAAGTTCTCAAACTCTGCATCTCTATTGCTGGAATTTGGCGAATACGCGATTATAGAAGTCGGATTATCACCGAAAATATAGATATTTTGTTTTTCTTTGTTTCCTCGCAGCCTCTCTTTTCGGAAACACAATCGAAATTACATAGCAATTGAGTCAGTTGTTCCTAAAAACCCATAACTTCTTGTAACTTATTTTTGCCTAGGTCACCAACATTTTATCACCGCCATAAAAGTACGTAATACACGATCAGACTATAAGCTCTTCATGTTACCGACTTCGAGAAAAGGAGATTATTACCGCTTTTAATAATTCGTTGTTCGTTTGAAAGAGTTTACACCGGCCAGTGATGTCCCATGTAGTAGGTGTACTGATGAGTTCAACGCAGTTACTGGTAGTCATAAAATAACGCGGATTAAACATTTTTTATTAACAATATAATAAATGCTATTGACGCGTAAAATATTAACAGCGCCATCATTTACCACGCGGATAAATACAGATCGGAAAGAAAACTAATTTTTTATATAGCTAGACAAAAAATATTGATGATTTTTTAGGGTGTTCTTACACTAAAAAAGAAAGAAAAAATACTGTGTGAAGTTTGATAGAAATTACAACGTAATTCTTAGGCTACCCCCCAAACTACTATCTACTTGTTCCAGAATCTTCGAAATCAGCTTGCGTACAAGTCCGCAACACAGTGAGACATTTTCATGTTTTCCCTTAAAAGTGGGCTTTGTACAGTCATTCAGGCGTTCACCGACATATTAGAATGTCGTCCGCTTCGCGGCCTCCGTCGACAAACGTCGTCGTGCAACCTGTGATTTCCTTTATACATATTATATCGCAACGTATGCGCAAAAATATAAGTTTAAAAACTAACTACCGCTAGTACAAGGTTCCTTATCTACATCATTATCGTTAGCGGTGGTAATATTGAGGAAATGATATGTGAAATACACAAACCTACAATCTTCATAGGTCTCTCTACAAGTCGCTATAGGTAACACTTTAACCTACTTCTATTGAATACATACTCGCGTATGTGGGAAATCAGTCTCATTCGATGCTCTCTTATTAGTAATCAGTTGTATCTAAGTAAAAACATGAAATTTTCGTAATGCTTTTCTGTGACGCTCCATTTCGTGACGCTTTTCAAGTTTATTTGCCAAAGTAAAGACATGTGTGCAACAAAAAATTATTAAACGTAATATTTTTACCTTTAAAACGAGACTAGTTTGGTTATTGCGCCGTTGTTAGTTTAATCTTATAGAAAATCCGTCCAATGTTGATGTTTTGAGACAACAAAGGGATCACACTATTTTAGTGGAATTATGGAGTGCGGACAGACGATTAATGGCCTAAACTACTGGAAACACTCATCAATTTAAGGAGAGAGATAAAAATTTAGAAAGCAATTCAACTGTTGCATGACAATGCACGGCCATTCATAGCGAACATTACCCAGGAACTTACCGCCGAGTTGTTAATTGACTACAGTTCGGAACTTGCCCAAGTGATAACGCTTTATTTTCTCAATTAAAACAAAATATATATATATATTGAGACGGATTCGGCAGCTGAAGCGAGTTTATTACGCTTTATACGCCTTAGATAACGCTGTCCGAGGTAGAAATTATTATTTCGATTTAATTCATTTATGTGTCGGGTTTTTCTCGGGCAGCGGAAGACAACGGTGAATTGCGATCGGCGACGCGGTTTCGGCCGAGCTGTGTGGTAATCCCGAACGCAGCGGCTATCGGCTGTGCTCGCGGGGTAGCGAGCGTGGTCGAAAATCGCGGAGAAATAGCGTTTACCGTTGATAAGCATATAAGTACAAGTACATGTACAAGTATAGAGCGTAGAACTGCGAGAGTCGCGACCGAATTTATAATATCCCGGAAAGACAGGGATAGCTGCCGTTTAAAATATATAGAAATTGAAGAATGTTCTAGAACAGTCGGTGGTGTAATATACATATTTTTAATTTACAAGGTACCGGGTAATTTCGACGATGCGTATATGTCGATCGGCAAAAGCCCCATCAGGTACCGGGATCTTCGTTCGGTCGCTTTAGTTGAGATCTAGCTAGTCGCTTTCTGGGCTAATCGATAGCCAGTCGTGGGTTAATTGCTCAGCAATTAACAAGTCGCACGTTAGCAATTACGGGTCGCGCTTTTGACGGACCACCGGACAGTCGATTACGACTGACCGATTTTCTGGTGGCCGCATGGTTTTTCTTGATCGTGCACATCGACACGTGTTACGCCGTTTGTCGAATTTAGTCATTTTTTTTTATTAATTTTTTCTAGTCGTTACATACGCATATTATTTTTGTTTCGTCCGCGTTTTTGTCAATACACAATCTTTTTTTTATTAAGTTTTCGTCATTTGGACACGCGGTGGGCCCTCGTGCTATCTCTGTTCCGAAGAGAGTGTACCGCCGTCGTGAGGCGGGTTCCGTTTTTGGTTGTTTTTTATTTCTTTTCTTTCTTCCGCGATTTATTAAAAGCCTAATGCTTTGCTAGACAGAGCTAATTCGGTAGTGGTAAGCCGTACATTACCACTGGCGCCCGTTAAACATACTTTTTCCTTATATTCTCGCGAAATTTTTTTAAATTTTTTTTCGGAATATTTCTTCCATTATCAACAACGGATCTATCACAATATATATATCCGGCGGATGACGAATTGCTTAAAAATATCGAATCACTGGACCGGATGGAAAATTTCATAGGGTAAGTGTTGAAAATTTGTTGGTTCTTTCGATATTTATGACACGCCATTCTATTTCGTGACGCTGCATTTCATAAGGCTCAATTTCGTTCCGCTCATTTTTGTAACGCTTCTCGAGTTTATGTGCCCAAGTAGAGACACAGACATAATATTAGTAATCAGTCATATCCAAGTAAAGACATAAAATTTTCGTAACGCTTTTCCGTGACGGTCCATTTCGTGACGCTCCTCTTCGTGATGTTTTCATTTGGTAACGCTTTTCAAGTTTATGTGCCAAAGCAAAGACATAAAAATGTCAAAAACAAGAACGTGATGTTTCTGAAGGAAAGCAGTTCGAATAGATTGTTTAAGAAACAGTAGCTGGTCTGTTGTCGAGCGACCAGTTCCGAAGCCAGACTAATGTTTGCTGAGCAGATTATCCTCTTTTCCAATAGCACATCAAATGACGACTGTTAGCAATGTTTTTGAACACTTTGCAAAGGACAGACGTGAGTGAAATAGGACGACAGTTTGTAATCAGAAGAGGGTTCTTCTTACCCTTTTTAAGAATGAGAATAACTTCTGCTATTCTCTAGCTGTTCGGGAAAGTATTTGAGAGCCAGATTTCATTGAATATTGCAGATAAAGAGTTGGCTCGGTGGAATTCTGTAGCATACACATATGGACACCATCAGATTCGACAGCTGCTGATTTCGTTTCTTTAATCACAAATTGAAGTTCTTCAAAAGTGATCGGTGTGTTGTAAGGCTCATCGTTTTGAGAGTTGAAGTCTAGTGAAAAGGATTCTATGTTCAGTTTGTTCACAGCTACAGAGGGTGAATAGTTGGAATCGATTGATTGATCAGCTAGAAATTGTGTAAAGAAGTTCGCTATTTCAAGCAAATCTGTACTTATTGTGTTGTTTATCGATATTGTAACGGTTCTAGACGTTAACTTGGTAATCAGGGATGCCAACCACGAGGTTTTACGCTCGTGGATTTGATTTGTTTAGATTTTATTTAAGTTTATCGGAGAAGGTTTTGTTTTTTCTTTTTATGATTATGAACGGAAAACTATTTAGTTGAAATTACTGAAAAATATATTAAGCAAAACTCACACCTATCTTTCTTTACCGGTTAACCGCTGAAAAACAATATTAATTTATGAATACGGCAACAACAATAATATACAGAATTAATAAACGATAAAACAAAATGGTACGTAACACTGTTGCCGACGGTGGTCCGTGGTCCGTGAATCTGCGGTGCGTTGACTGGCTGATGAATTCCAATAGTCGCGATTCGTTCATGTTTTTTCCGAATTTAACAATTTTCGTTATTAACGATTTTTAGTCACCTTTACCGGTACGACCGAACACTTTAACCAACGATGGGTAAAAAACTTCTTATGACACGAACTCTTCGGAGGTACGAGACATAACTCAGTGGTGGTAGAAAAAGAACTCACTGACTGAAGGTAAAACTGCAACTGACGATAACTGACTATAAGGCTGCCACTGCCTTTCTCGCTAAAATTTTCCTCTGGATTTTTTAAAATTTCGACCGCCTACTCGGACGTGACCGCTGGACTTGGCCGAATCAGGTAGATCCTTTTTGTTTCCTGCGGGATCCAGGAAGCACGCGCACACTCGCACTCGCCCACACATTCCAAATTAGTTTTATTTTTATTTATTTTATTTATTTATTTTTTTATTATGTTTTTATTTTATTTTCTAGAATTTTATTCGTCCCATGTAATGGACACATTACAATATGTTGGTAGGAAAAGTTGAGAGAATTTTTCGAGCAAGTGATTGAATTTTCTTCCAGACTTTGGATGATGATGTTTTCAAATTAATAGCCTGGACAAATTGTTGCCAGGATTTTGTTTTGCTTGTTTTAAGACGAATCGGGCACGTACTCTAAGTCGTTGGAAGTCAATGTGATTCTCTATGGAAGGAGACGATTTCAGTGTTTTCAAAGCCTTTCGTCGGTTTCTTATTGCAACAGAGCACTTCGGCGTCCAACAAGGGACTGCGTTTTTGCGCTTGTTTTGTTTTATTTCTGGTGAACAAGAGTTTGTGTTAGACACAATAAGATCAGTGAATGATTGAACTTCCGATAAAGTGTCCACAGAAGAAGGAAAAGTCTGAAGTGATGTTGGTAGTGCCGATGCATATAAATCCCAGTCAGTTTTGCGGTAGTTCCAACGTCGTTTTAGAGGGGTGAAAGCAGGATTTGAATGAGTGTATTGTACTATTATGGGGAAGTGATCACTGCCTGCAAAATCTTCGTGGTTGTATAGATTCAAGTTTCCTAACAGTGAGGGTGACGTGAGAAGACGATCAAGTATTGGCCAGGATTTGTAGGAGAAGCTGTAGAAAGTAGGATCATCAGGATGAAGTAGACCTAGGCTTCTTGTTTAGATTATGTTGTCCAGAATTCTTCCTCTGGGGTTCAATCTTGAGGCTCCCCATGAAGGGGAGTGAGCGTTAAAGTCTGCGCAAAGTATGAATGGTTGAGGTAGAGATGAAGGTAGGTTTTCAATTTCATGTGGCGATATATTTTCATCAGGGGTGAGATATAAGGTACAAAAGGTGATGGGAGAATTGAGAATACTGTAGCGGCGACTGTTTGCAGGTCTGTCTGAAGTTGAATCTGGATGTAATTCAATGCTGAGCTTATGGCTATACTAACTCCACTAGATGACCAATTTGTAGAAAAGTTGTTGTACAGAATTCTGAATTGAGGAAGGTAGAATGTTTGATTGTTTTTTAAATGCGTCTTTTGAAGGCATAAAACAAATGGTTGATAGATAGATGTGAGAAGTTTGAGGTCCTCTAAGTGTTTAAATAGGCCATTGCAATTCCAATTAATGAATATTTTATTATTTTCACGATCCATAATATTGAAAGTTGATTAGGTGTGTAGAATAATGGAAGAAAAGGCGGTAAGAAGGAGGAGCTTGTTTGTATTACAAATCCGAAAGATGGTGTACATCATCCGAAAATTCTTCAGATGCATAGCTTTCATCCGATGTAAAGTTTCCGTTTCCATCTGGTTCCATAGGAACTGAGTTTTGGAAATCGTCCTTGTAGTTGTGAATTTAATTAACTTGGTTTTCAGTTTTGTAAAACGTGATTTCATTGAGCGATGTTCTAGAAGGCTGTAGGTATCCGATATCATTTTTATAACACCTTCAAAGTTTTCAGTGAATTCTTTTACTTGAGGAATATGGTCTTGATGTCCTTTGACCATGTCCATTAGAAGTGAGAAGTTTGTGGAGGATAATGGGAAGATTCCAGCCTTAAATCCATTGTCAATACTGGTTTGGACCGAGTTTAATAACTGTTTTGTTGATATCGGGATTTCTGATATTATTTAGTTTTCTTTTTTCGTTTTTGGAGGTTTCGTCAATTTTTCTTGAGACACGTTCTCTTTTGAATTCAATGTATAAGGTTTACGGTTTGAATCAGATGACGGCGGTATAGGGTTTTTTAAGGGCGGGGTAGTTGATGTGGGAATTGAAGAGTTGGTATCTGTGTTGCGAATAACTAAAACAAGGTCATCAGTTGCATTTGACGAAGTAGCACCTTTTTTCAACGTGGTTGTGTCATCGTTTGTCGACTTGAAGGGAATTTCTTCTGTCTGATTTGTTAAATGGTCTTCATTTACCATTTCAATTACTATTACACCATTTCCATGGTTATATTTTTTTGAGATTACGTCGGTTTCTATGTTGGATGGACAGCTGGCTGAAGTGTGTCCGTCTTTTTTGCAATTGAAACAACGAACAGCGTCATCATTGAGAAAAATCTGATATTGGTCACCATCGTATTGTAACACGTCGAAATTCGTATGTTTGAATAGAATTTAAAATGAAATGGCTCTCTCCATAATATATATCTTATAAAGCTGCAATAAAAAAAATCTTACAGCCCGTTCTATAGTATCTAGAGAGTCATTTTTTTTTTCAATCAACGTATTTTCTTCGGAAGATCATAACAAATTATATAACTCTCAACATTTTAAAGTTAAAGGGTCCAAATTTTGAAAAATGTGAAAATCAAGTTTTAGGAATAATTTTTTCAAAAAATCCAACAGCCGGTTCTATATGAGTTACAGTAATAATTTTCTTTTTAATCTACATACTAAGGTCTTCAAAATGCAGGAAAAATATAAAATTCAAAAAGTTTTTTGATATTTAGGGACAAAATTTGAGAGAATACACGCACAAAGCGTTAAAAATGGAAACTAAAAAAAAGTCCACAGCCTTTTCCGCGGTAGCTAGAGGGCCCCTCTTTTTTTTAAACGATGTTTTTTTTTTTTTAAATAATAATTTGCGGGTCCCACAAGGCACTAGCCCGTCTGTGGGTTCCCAACATAATTATATCATTTATTTATACAGTATAACATCAAGTTAACTTAAGTATACTTTCTGTTACAGCATGAAAAGTGTTAACTTATATATTACTATACTATAAAATCCACACTCTCATTATTTATCATTTATATTACAATTATACCATCATCTAAAATAATATTTCCTGTTACAATACCTTAATATGATAACTTATATATTACAATAATACAATATAATTTTTATACAGTTACCACTCTCTCATTAGCAGCTTAAAACTGGAGATAGTAACGAGTCTCATGTCAACGTAGCGTAAATGTTATAAGTGGTTATTACTAGTATCACGATACTTTTTTTTTTTTTTTTGTTACTATTTCTATTGCTCTTTACACCATGCTATCAACCAAATTTTAACCTTGTTTTTCCATCTCTCCAGATTTTTTTCATTTCGAATTTCCTTTGGTATGTTCCCCATTAATTTTATTAATACCTCTTCCTCTATATTGTCTATTTTACTGTTAATCCCTCTAGATCGTACATAGCAAGGTTTATCGATATTTCTGGTCCTGTATGTTCTTGTACTAGTTGGTAACTGCCTATCTTCGAGTTTAGCACTGAGTAATTTTCTGTAATAATATAACATTTTTGGTGACATTTCGTTATTTTTGTTCCACCAAGTGATGTTAACTAATGCGCCCGTCTTGCTCTCGTTGTGTAAAACCAGTTTTAAACATTCTTTTTGCAATTTGTTGATTTTCCTCATTTCTGTAATTTTCGCCTCACCCCAAATTCCGATTCCGTATTTAATTTTGGACATTATTACAGCTTCGAAATATAACCTTAGGCTTTTGTATGTCATACCTTGTTTTAGTTTATATAGTGCTGGAATAGTTTGTATAACTTTCCCTGTAATATTGTCAATATGGTTTCTCCATGTTAAGCCTTTATCTAATTATATCCCAAGATATTTAAATTCATTCACATTTTCTAACTTTTCACAACCACATACTTTCTTTCTATGTAAACACTTTGTATTATGTAAAATTAATTTGGGGACGAACGTTCTAAACCGGCTTGGCGTTCTTATATGCATCACTTTTGTTTTTTTAGCATTAATTAATAGTTTTTTGTCATGCGCCCATTTGCATACATTATTGAGATCTTCTTGTAACATTTTTTCAGCACTTTCAATGTCAGAGTGTTCAATAACTAGTGCGATATCAGCTGCATAAACATACACTTTAGAGTTCTTTACATATCGGTAGAGCGAATTCGTATATATCAAAAATAGTATAGGTGCCAATATTGTCCCTTGTCCAACTCCATAATTCATTATTTCTTTTCTACTGTGTTCATTCCCGATCTTTACTAAAAATTCTCTTCCTCTTATGTAACTTCAAAACCATTTTAGATACCTCCCTTTTGCACCCATTTTTCTTATGCCCTCAATTATTATTTCTTGGTCCACTAGTTCAAAAGCCTTAGTAAGGTCTAAAAAAACTAACAGAAATTGTTTATCCGCTGCCAATCCTTTATTTATATCTGATATTAGTGTTCTAAGTAGTAATATAGTCGATTTTCCCTCTCTAAAACCAAATTGATTACAATTTATCAACTTATTTCCCTCCAAGTAATTTTTCAAATATTTCCCCACGTATTGTTCAATTATTTTTGCTATGACTGAAATTAATGTGATCGGCCTGTAGTTTTCACACTGTTTTCTATCTCCACTTTTATAAATTGGCCGTACCATACCGATTTTTAACTCTCTGGGAAATATTCCTTCTTTCAAGGAGTAATTAATTATTTTCGTTAGTATTGGGGTTAGTAGTTTTGAGTGTCTCCTGATATCCTTCACTCTTATTCCGTCGTATCCTTGGGCTTTATCCGGATTAAGTTTTTTTATTATGGATTCTATTATGACTTCTGTAGCTCTTTGAATGTATACGGATATACTAATTTCATCATCTATTTCAGTATTCAAGAATTTATTATCACAGAAGTGTTTCATTTTCCCCGTTACAGACAAGTAATAATTTAGGAATGTGTTAACTGCATTGTCATAACTAGCAAAATTCCATTTCAAGCACTACAATATAGGAAAAATACGAGACCCCAAAATTTTAAAATCAAAGAGCCCAAATTTTGAAAAATGTGAAAATCAAGTTTTAAGCAAAAAAATAAAAATCGGTTAAACATTTTCTCGAATCGTCGGGAAAAACAGCCAAATAATCTTTAATTTTAATTTTATTTACAAAATGGAAAACCATAAATTTTCCATAATTAAATATCGAGTAACGCTCACCGCATATTACCTCCAAGCACATAAATTGACCCAATATCCAACCGGCTCAGATTGTGGAGGTTTTTTTGTAGGGCTATACATGTTTCTTTTTTACATTCAGTAATTGAAGATGAAAGAGCGACTTTCTCCAGATGTGCTTGCGTTATTTCAGCTGGGTGTTTTTGTACTAAAAGTTTTGCACACTTGACTTATAAACCGTAGCAAAAACTGTTACTACATATCAACAAATATTGAATTATCCTTAGGTTTCAATGGTAGTGGGCGAATTCAAGTTGTGGGTTACAAAATGGGTACTAGAAGTAGATAATGGTGGTACGATTTTGGAGTACTTACCAAAAATGATAAAGCGATATGATTTCGATCTATATTCAAACATTCAAGTTATAATGCAAATACTTTTTTTTTTTCTTTTTTGTGGACGCGCCAGCGGTATTGACCGAACAACAAGAAAACTAAGTTAAAAAACTAGATCATTAGGTGGTCCGAAATGGATGCAACAAAGGACAGCAGTGCGGACACCACAGAAGATGACGGAAAGGAGAGGATAAAGGAAGAGTTATAGGGAGCAGGGAGTCCTAATGACAGGAGCTGACTGTATAAAAGGGAACGTTCGTTACGAAGAGCAGGACACTCGAAGAAAATGTGATCAGCATCACATGTATGAGGAGGATCGCAATCGTGAAGAGAACAATCAGAAGAAGGCGACAAAGCAAATCGAAAACGAGACGAGGAGAGGAGAGAATGATTGATCCGGAGACGAATTAGGGTGACAATAGAAGAGCGACGACCGAAAGGAATAGAATGAAACCAAGACAGGGAACGAGGAATCGGCTGAATGAAACTCAATCATCCGAATTTCAGTATTTAAACCATTATTTCCCGATTGTTTAGATTTGTGTAGTATCAATAATCGCTTAACCAATTCATTCGGATCGTCAGAATAATTGAAATGAGAGTTTTCATGATTTACTTTGCGAACAGTCCTATATGCACGTTTCTTTTTCATTTTAACCTGATAAACTTTTACATTCTTTATCTAGATTGAAACAGAGGACGTATTATTTTTCTGTATTTAGGAAGTGGAGTACCCTTTAATACACCAGTAACACGTACATGAGCTCCGGTAAATTCCAGTATTTGTTTATATAAAGCTAAATCATTATTTGTATATTTATTCCTATCAACATTTGTTTCCATCAGTAAATGGATCAGTCCTTGCGTGTAAGGAAATTTAGTTAGTGTTCTTCCTTTTCCTAAATAAATTTCACCACATTTCCGATTCCATGAAATTGGTGTTAAACCCATCATATACTCACGAGTGTTAGCATTATATTGGATCCCATATACAGGATCATTTGGTACAGGTTCGTCGCCATATCTATTTGAAATGGAGCCATTTCAGGTATATCAAGGGCCTTATATCCAGACATATTATCACGATTTTCATATTCTTCTTCATTTTCAATATCAGTCTCATAATCACGTTTCCTACTGTCATCAGAAAGTTTGTGACGTTTAACCATTGATGCATCATCACTTATTCCATCAGAACCATTTTTCATCCTTTTAGGTATTTGTAATGATTCCCAAATATCCAGTAACTGTTTTGTAACAGGTTCAAGCATTGCAGCTGAAGTGTTTGTAATCTCCGCGCGCATAGAACTACTTCTGGTGATGCGTTGCGAACAATAGCAGGACAATTGCCACTGCATTCCGTATTGCAGCATAAAATCTTGTATTTCAAAGGGTTAAATAATCTCAATTTGGAGTTGGATCTAAACAATAGATTTATTGAAATGCAAAATAGCTGGAACAATAGCTCAACTGGAAGATTAACATTTAGTTTTGTCCCCGAGGTTAAAACCAATCCAATCAAAATTAATAATATTAATACGTATGTGACGCAATTTCTCACTGGACATGGTAGATTTCAAAGTTATCTGCACCGTTTCCATCTAGCAGACACCGATTTGTGTTCCTGTGGAGATGCTCCTGAAACTGTCACCCATATCGTTAATGAGTGCGCCAAATGGAAATTCTTGTTTAAAGACGTAAATTGTTTTCCATTAAACAAAGATAATTTATCAAAATTCCTGCACGCGGCGAATTTTATCATGGCTTCCAAATATTCGGATCTTGAAGATTTTTCATTTAATATATAATTTTATTTTAATTTTTGTCTTTTTCATTTTCTTTTTATTGTTTCCAATCCATGAGGTGTTCATTAAACTGAGATACTCATGGCTATGTTTCAATTACTATGTATTTATGTTATTATTCACCAATAAATAAATAAACAAAAAAAAAAAAAAAAAAAGTGTTTGTAATAGATTTAGTCGCATACTTTAACGCATTATATTTTTTCATTATATCGCTGCGTATCCTTTCCAGTTCGCTTTTAAGAATTACTTCATTATTTATTCCGTTATTACCAGCATTAACCATCACTGTACTCGTTGACGTCATTATTACAGGTAATTAAAAATTCATCAAAACTTACATGTAAATCTTCTCTATATATACACTTCACAATCTACTTTGATCACAGAGAGTTAATGCTTATTCATCATCAATAATTTATAGAATGTTTTTAAAGGCTTAAAGGATGCTTATTATATACATACTGTATTTCAAACTGTTCCCTAAATACACTATTCAGGAAACAAATTCCTTTTAAATAAAAATAAACAACAAAAGTGGGACAGAATCTTTAATGGAATTTAAGAATCACATTATTTATATTTCAATATACTAATATCTCAAAATATGTGATAACATCTAAACTTCTACCAATGATATTGCAAAATCTAGAGCAGTGTAATTCACACACAGGATATATATATCCATATATATCTACATATATATCTACATATCTACAAATAATCAGTAGTCGAGTAAAGTTTAGTGATAACGCGTTTATTCATTGATTGTCGAGAAACAACAAGTAAGAACGTTCTATATTTCTTAATAGTTCTTATCAGTAATAATTTTATCCATTCACAGTGCCGAAACCGAAAAGATTACAAAACACAGCGAAAGAGTGCAAAAGGCAGCACAGTGATTTCAGCACATCAAGTACTGAACCAACTGCCAAAAAAGCTACAAAAATAACGGAGTACCACTCGAAAGATGACGAACGGGACGAAGAGATCGAACAGTGTTCCGTTTAAGAGCTTAGGAGAGAGTTCACGGAGATTAAAAAATGCTTCGAATTCATTTCGGAAAAGTACGACGACCTCGTGCAAATCCACGGCTCTCTCGTAAATGAAGTGAAGGCATTGAGGGAGCAAGTTAATGTCTTAACTGCTGAAACAAAAAAAAAGATAGTGAAATCGCCGAACTGAAAACGACAGTAAATAAATTAGCCCAATATAGTAGGAGAGAGAATATTGAGCTACATGGAGTCTCCGAAAGACCAGGAGAAAATGTAGAGGAAATTGTCATTAAGGTGGCACAAAAATTAAACATTGAGGTAAAAAAAGAGGACATTCTGGCTTGTCACAGGGTGCCCAGCAAGAATTTAAAATTACCGAAGCCGATTATTGCTAAACCCGGTAGACGAATAGCCGACCTTTTCCTCGAGCATAAAAAGAGCGTCAAAATATTCGATAAAGTAATGAAGAAAGTGCTTTGAAGATATATATTAACTAAAATATTTTTTTTTTTTTTTTTTTTTTTTTATGGGTACGCCAACGAAGAGCAACAGCCCAATCAGCCAAGGAATCTAAGTAATTGTTCAAAAGGAGAATAACATATGAGATTTCAATCTGGTGCGAGATTGAATGAATAAAAGAAGCTAGAATAGGAACAACTGACAAGGAAGGAAATGAGAGAACATAAGAATCATTGTATGGAGTAGGAAGACGAAGATCCAAAAGCCGAGAATAAAAGAGAGAACGTTCTAACGAGAGTGAGGAACATTCGAAGAAAGCGTGATTGATATCACATAGAAAAAAGGAGTCCTCTGGGTGAAGAGGGCACCGCGGAGAAGAGACGAGCGAAAAACGATAAAGTGACGAAGGGAGAAAGGTATGACCGAAACGAAGACGACATATAGCGGTGATCAGGGGACGACAAAGGGAAGGAAACATGTCGAACCATCTGGTCAAAGAAGGTAAGGGCTGAATGGAAAGATAAAAGGAATTCGTATTTGAGAAAAGAGAAAAATAAATATCCTTCCATAATCTAAGGTGAAACTGTTTGGAAATATGATTAATATTGTGAGCGGAAAATTTATGAAGAGGATGTCCATTGGATGCTCCTGAGCGGGCCAAGGAATCAGCCACCTCATTACCCTCAATTCCAGCATGGCTAGGAATGCACAATAAATCAATTTGGATCGAACGGAACAGGAATAATTCGTGAATTAGATTGCGAATAAGGAGAATGAAAGGATCAAAAGAGGGCAACGGTAAGGGAGAAGAGATCGCCTGCAAGACACTTTCAGAGTCAGATATTAAAAGAAATTTATCCGAGAGGATAGAAGAGGAAGAGATAAAAAGAATTGCATGAAGTATGGCAGCAGATTCAGCAGTAAATATAGAGCAGCAGGAAGGAAGTTTAAAAGATTCGCAGTAGTTGTGAGAAGGAAAAACAAAGGCGGCACCAACCCCATCGGCACTCTTAGAACCATCAGTAAAAATAACGGAATGATTGGGAAATAAAGAGCTTAAAACCATGTGAAATTCAGATCTAACTATAGAGTGAGGAAGGAATTTGGCGGAACGTGACAAATGGAATACGTGAGGAGGATATAAGAGACTGAAATAATTAAGAGAAAAGTACAGAGATTTATCATAGGAGAAAATATAGGGAGAAAAATTGGCAAGACGAACAGAAATGAAAGATAAAATTGGAATTCTGTTGGGAGTAAAACGCCAGTTGTGAAAAATAGAGCAATAGGCAGCTATAATTCTAGAGGAAAAGGAGGGAAGGCGTTTGATTAGGAAACGATAGCCTAGATAAGGGAGTGATTTGGATTCAGAGAGGATGGCAGGAATTGGAGTAGATTTACGTGCACCCAGACAAAGACGAAGACAGGAATTTAGAATGCGGTCAAACTTTAACAGAAGAGATTTAGAAGCGTTGCCGTATATATAGGAATAGTAGTCCAACTTAGAAAGAATAAGAAACTTATACAATAAGGAAAGAATGTAAGGATCACCACCCCACCTGTACGATGAGAGTGATTTTAAAAGATTAACCCTTTTAAGGCAAGAAGTATACAGGCGACTAATATGTTCGTGAAAGGAGAGACGGCCGTTAAGAAGCACACCCAAATAACAGCTGCTCTCCACAAGAGGGATAGGATAATGACTTAAGGTTAGATTGATTGAGGAAGGATTATATGGATGGAAAGTAAAAACCATGGCCGCGGATTTATGAGGAGAGACAAAAAGATGAATATTGAAAAGAGCATTTTCTATAGTGGCTAATGACCTATTTAGTTCTAAGACTGCATCTGTTAAGTTGCGAGAAGAAGAGTAAATAAGGATATCATCAGCATAGAATAGGGACGATGAATTTAATGGAAGAGAAGCAATATGAGAAGTATAGATGTTGAAGAGAGTAGGACTAAGACAGGATCCCCGAGGAAGACCACAAAAAACTTTTCTTGAAGTGGAATAACAAGAAGTGGATAGATGTACAGTCCGGCTTTGGAAGAGATTAATAATAAGGGAAACAACACAGTCCGGAAGATGTAGTGACAGCATTATATTTCTGAGAGTAGGGAGGTGAACATTGTCAAATGCACTGGAAACATCAATAAAGGCTGCGATAGTAACATTTTTGTTTATATAGGAATTATAAATGTTAGAAAGGAAAACACTAATGCAATCAGGAGGACCAAGACAGGGACGGAAACCGAACATATTATTAGGAATTAAGTTATTATGTTCGAGAAACCAGACAAGCCGTTTATTTAACATGCTCTCAAAGAGCTTCCTTAAACAGGGGGCAAGTGAGATAGGACGAAAAGAAGAGTTTATCTTTCTACATATTTCGATTATTGTTTCAGTTTTGATTTGTAATATTCATTTTATTTCGTACAGTTAACTCGTCTCATTTATTTTTATTTATTTATTTTATCTCAGTTGTTTATTTTTTTTATCCTTATCAGCTGTCGAGCACGATAAGAGATTAAACACGAGAACAAGATCCGTACACTTTAAATAACCTGAATCTCACTAAATACTATAAACATTTATTATGGCAGACGAAAGAAAAGGCCAGAGCGCTTAATTATAGATTTGTTTGGACGAAACGAGAAAAGATTTTTGCAAGGAAAAATGAAGAGGATCGCATATTACGTATTCGGAACGAAGAAGATGTGAACAAATTATTGTAATTGTAGTTTCTCGTGCCGATTTTCGTTTATTTAAGTCGCCAGAATGAATTAATTACTAATTGTTGGTATGTGTGTGGCTCTGTATAAATGTGTGTTCGGGTACATGAGATACGCAAGCAGTAGGGCAGTGAGAGGAAACATGATAAAGTTTATAGCATGGATGGAAGCGTATGTGCCAGGGTTAAATAAATCAGAGTTTACTAAGAGAACGCGGTGGACAAGGGTTTATTTGTCGGGATGTAGGTTTAAGCAACAGGTTCAGTATAGAGATACGAGAAAAGGAAAGAGGGGAGGAGATATTGAGACAGCATTATGTGATAAGAAGGAAGTGGTGTTGTATTGCAAGATATCAGTCATGTCGTGCATATGTAGGTTGATAGATCAAGTATATGAGAGTAGGCAGTGCGGTATGAAGGGGTATGTGAGGTTGGCGCATGGCGATGCTATTATGTGCCGCAATACCGTCTGCGTAGACTTTTTTTTTATGTGCGTCAAAGGCAGGTAATGTGCGAGGTGTGTGCGAAATTCGTGTGTGACGATATACATATATTTTATTATTAATTTTTATGTTTTATTCCGTTCCGTACTGTTTAGTTTTAGATTTTGGCGCGCGGAGGTGTTATGTTATGGATGTGGGCATACGGGGAGATGTATAGGCGTGTGTGTATACTTGAATATATGTCTATTATGTACTTTCCTTAGGTGTAGGGAAATTTATTAAGTATATGTATATAATTATAATCAAATTATTAGTTTGATAAGTACGATGCGAATGGAAGGCATAATTGTGAATTTAAACCACATATAAATCCAAGCTTGGCAGTTTTAAATCTATTCTTGTTCGAAAAGTTGAATTTAAGTTAAATAGAAAAATGATTATGCAACCAAATGACATCTCTATTACAGTTCTGTCACAAAATTGAGTGTAACGAATACGAAAACATAAAAAAATGGCACGCAGACATAAGTAGAAATTTTAACGGGAAAGACGAAAATAGTAAGAATATTATTAAAATAATCCATTTAAACATTCGAAGCATTAGATGCAATTGGGATGAGTTATTAATACAAATTCATAAACAGGATGTTAGCGTAATAGTTCTTACCGAAATAAACATCAAAGATCACGAGGCTGAATATTATAACATAGAGGGTTATGAGAAATGTGTAATTGAGAAACCACCTAACCGTAATGGGGGAATAATGATATTGGTGTCAAAGGCTTTCAGCTTCAAGGTGGTTCACGCGGGCAATTCCGCTGCTGATAGCATTACTGTAGAAATAAGCCTAACAAAAAATCAAAAAATTTACTTAATGGCAATTTATAGGTCACTGAGTAACAACGTTGGTCACTTTCTACAAGAACTCGAAGGGAGCCTGAAAATATTAGATCGGAATACAAAATTTATTATCTGCGGAGATTTCAATATTCAAGGAGTAAAATAAATGATCAATTTCTGAACATCTTATCAAGACACGGTGGAATTCGGCTAATTAAAGGAACAACTAGAGAAGAGGTAAAAGCAGGTCGTATCACCAAATCTTGAATAGATAACATCTTCATTAGACATGCAACAGAGAAAGTAATGGCGGGTATTATAAAGACAACAATTTTAGATCACTACATAGTTTGTGGTGCACTATGTGTAGATAGAGACGAGAACTTGGAGATCGTTAGTACACGTGAAAGCTATCTGAATGAGAACTTGTTAAAAGAGAAAGTAAATGCTTATCACTGGCAGGGTTTGCTTGAGAAAAGAGAAGTGGAAGAATTAGTAAATAATTTAAAAGTAGTATTCAATAAACTTTATGGCGATTGCAAATTTACTAGGCAGACAAGGAGGGAAAGGAGATACAATCCTATTGCAGCTTGGATGAATAGGAAAATATTAAATCTCATACATATTAGAGACCTATATTATAAAAGATGTAAAGGGAATAATTCAAATAGAAGATATAAAGAAATACATATATAAGAAATACAGGAAATTAGTAAAGCAGGAAATAAGACAAGAAAAAGAAAAATATTACCAACAGGAATTACTAAAAGCGAATAATAACAAAAAAAACCTGGAAGATAATAGATCAAGTAGTGTGTAAAAAAAGGTCTATAATTATAGATGAGGCAATAGGAAAGAATTTTGATGGGTATCGCAATGCGGCGCGTGAATTTCAAAAATATTATATGGAGGCTATTGAAAATCTGAAACATAATTGTGATATTGGACTCATTAGAACCGAGAACGTGAATACAACGATTACGTCATTTTACATACCGAAAGCCACAATTGAAGTGATAGAAAACATAATTAGGGAAATGAATAAGAATAAAGCCCAAGGACATGATGGTATACGGGTGAAAGATGTAATTACACATGCAAAAAAGCTTGCCCCGCTGTTAACAAAAATTATTAATGGGTCGGTAAAAGAAGGTATATTCCCCAGGAAGTTAAAAGTAGGGATAATAAGACCAATATATAAAAATGGGGATAAAAAACTTTGTGAAAACTATAGACCAATTACGTTAATATCAGTTATTGCTAAAGTGGTTGAGCACTATGTAAGTAACTATCTTAAATTGTACCTAGAAGAAAACAACCTAATATATCATAACCAATATGGGTTTAGAAAGGGGAAATCAACGGTAACTCTGCTCAGAACTTTTACATCTGCGATAAATAAGGGATTAGCATTCGGCAAACAATTTTTGATAGTCTTTATAGACCTTACTAAGGCTTTTAATTTAGTGGATAGGGAAATATTGATAGAAGACCTAAACAAAATTGGTATAACAGGGAAATATCTTAATTGGTTTAGATGTTATTTACATGAAAGGGAATGTTTAGTGAAAATTGGTAATGAATATAGTGATATGGGGAAAACGAAATATGGAGTAGGACAAGGAACTATATTAGCACCGTTACTGTTTTTAATTTACATCAACTCCATTCACAATTGTATTAGGAACACCAAACTTTACGCATATGCTGATGACATTGCTCTGGTAATTGAACACCAAGACGTAGAAATAGCAGAAAGGCTGCTTCAGGAGGACTTGAATATGGTTTGCAGATGGGTACACGATAAAAAATTATTAATAAATGCCAAAAAATCAGAAGTGATGTACGTAAGAACACCGAGTAGATTTAGAAAGTTCGTGCCTAAAATAGTTTTGCACAAGGTAGATTGCCTTCATAGATCGGAAGTATGCCGTTGTGAGCCGTTAGAAATGGCTGATAATTTCAAATACCTGGGAATAACATTCGATAAGGCATTAACTTGGAGAGTTCACATAGATAACATTGCTAGGAAAATTAGGCAGACTATGTCGGCGTTATACAAATTGAAACAAGTTATGAACTACAAAACTACGAGACTGTATTTTGACTCATTAATAATGACTAGGATTGGATACGGACTCGAAATTTGGGGGGAGGCAAAAAAAATGGAATTAAGGAAAATTAGTAGGCTACAGAAAACATGTTTAAAAATTTTGTTACCGAATTGGACAAGTGCGAATCTTGTAATAAATTCTACTTGGTGGGACAATAATACAGAAATGTCGCCAAAAATGTTTTTTTATTACAGTAAACTTTTAAGGTATAAAACAGAAAAAATAAGATTACCGACAAGGGAAAAGGTATATGGGACTAGGAACTGTGACAATTTATGTTTTATAAGACCTAAAGGGATTAATAATAAAATTGATAATGTTGAAGAGGAAGTTATGAGTCATTTACTAGGTAACTTACCAAAGGAATTAAGAGGCGGATGTAATTTGAATATATGGAAAGACAAATTAAAAATATGGTTAATTGCGTGGTGCAAAGAATGAGAAATGAATAGTCATAGGAAAGGAACAGCGATAAGACGGGTAATTGATTGAAAGAGTAAAGAATTATAAATGATTTAATGAAAAAAAAAAAAAATGCTCAGTTCTAGCTGCATTACTTATGGCTTATGTGAAAATATTGTGGTACGATGTGCGATAGGTATAAATGTTATGAATTAAAATTAGACGTAGAATAGTAAAAACAGAAGTTAAGTTGAATTAAGTAATTATATATAAGACGAATATGATGTATTAGACTTAAGATGTATATAATGAATAAACGATATAATTATGGTGGGAACCCACAGACGGGCAATTGCCTTGTGGGACCCGCAAATTATTTAAATAAAAAAAAAAAAAAAAAATATATATATATATTGATATGGATTCGGTACTTGCAGCGCTATCTTTTAACGATGTCCGAGTTGGAAAATATTCTCTGAAATGTCATTAATTCACGATCTCTCGGACGTCGTTCTTTTTAGCCGTCGCTTTTTTTTTTTTTTTTATTTAAGAAATGAGTTGTGGGTCCCGCAAGGCATACTGCCCGTCTGCGGGTGCCCAACACGCTTATCATCGTTTATTCAAGAAAAATGTGTAACAATAGTTCTTTACTTATACTATTAATTTTCGTACTTACAATTAGTGAGAAAACTATAAAAACTAAAAATAGAATAATAATATTAAAACAAGACTAAAATAGATGAAAAGAAAGAAAAACTACTTATCGTTATTCAATTTCATAACCACGAGTTCGACAAATATATCGGAATGGTCGATTCCACAGCCAGTTCCCAGTTTATCTACTCTAATGTCACTCAGTGTTATCAATCAACCATTGCTTAATTAGTAATTTCCAAGTTCCTATTTCTTTTTGCATTATTATATCTCCTGGGATTCGTTCTAGAAGCTTAATTAGAACTACTTCATCAGTATTATCAATCTTACTATTTATGAAAATATACCTCCCTATTACTCCTCGTTGTCCTACTTCTTGACATTGTAGCAATTGATCTACTTGTGGTCTTATATTCAAGTAATCGGTGATAAAAGTAGTACATCCTTGGAGACATTTCATTTTTTACTCTCCACCAGCTAATATTGCTGTTAACCTGATCTTTATTAGGTAATATTATCTTTAAGCATTTCTTTTGCTGACTACTAATCTTTTTGATTATCGTCCGTTTTGCTTCACCCCAAATTGATATCCCATACATGATTCTGGACAATACTATAGCATTATAGTATACACGCAGACTACCATATGGTATTGAGAGAGCCAATTTATAAAGTGCCGGTATCATTTGCCTGATTTTATTAGATAAATTTATAACATGCTTGTCCCACGATAATGTCCTGTCAATAATTAATCCCAAGTATTTAACCTCTTCTGTCGTTTCCAGTTGTGTGCAACCACAGTTCGAAGTTGAAATCAAGTGATTATGTAAGCAATTATTGTTATGCACTGTGATAGATGGCTTATATGTTCTATATCTACTGGACGTTCTTATATACAAAGACTTCGATTTTTTTATATTAATAGTCAGATGTTTATCATGCGCCCACCTACACATACTATTTACATCCTCTTGCGAGAGTTTTTCGGTCTCGTGGATGTCGCGGTGCTCAATAACGAGTGCTATATCGTCCGCATAAGCAAAGACTGTCGAATTTTTAACAAATTTATGAAGGGAGTTGGTATAGATCAAAAATAACAACGGAGCTAAAATAGTTCCTTGTCCCACCCCTGTTAATGCAAATTCTTCTCTACTTAATTCTTCATCGATTTTTACTACGGTTTTCCTATTATACAAATAACTTTCAAACCATTTATTTTGCCTACCTGTGATTCCCATTTCTTTCATATTTCGCAACAATATTTAATGGTTAACAGCATCGACTGCTCTACTAATGTCTATAAAAATTATAATAAATTGTTTGCCGTTTGCCAATCCCTTATTTATCCTGCTTGTTAATACTCTTAACAAAGAGACAGTTGATTTTCCCTCTCTAAAACCAAATTGCATATTATGCAGTAACTTGTTTCTCTCCAAATAATTTCTTAAATGAAACGCAACGTATTGTTCGAGAATTTTTGCTAAAACCGAGATTATAGTAATTGGTCTATAATTGTCACAAGCACTCGCCAATCCGTTTTTATATATCGGTCTAATAACACCAGTTTTTAGTCCCTCAGGAATGATACCTTCTTGAATTGAACCGTTAATTATCTTTGTAAGTAAGGGGGTAAATATATCTACATTATTTTTAATATCCGAAGCTCTAATACCATCCCATCCTGGGGCTTTGTGAATCGGTAATCTGTTAATTATTTGTTCTACTTGCTTGTTTGTAACTATTGGAGTATAAAATGACGAGAGTGTCAGCTCTAAGTTATCGCTATTCAATAGTTACGTATTACACGCTTGAGCACAATGCTGTTTTAGTTGAGAGAAGTGATCGATAAATTTACTCGCCGCGTGTCTTGCACTTTCAAAATGCCTCAAGATGAACTCATCAATTGAAGATTTGTTTTTATTATATACTATATTATTGATTATCTGTCATACATTTTTGCCTTGTCAAGTATGCTTACTCGGCTAAAACCGAAAATCGCATGCCTGTTCGTTCGATCAGTTGCACCGGGATGATACTGCACTAGTGTCTGTGTAGTGGTAGTGGTCGAGGGCTAAGGCAGTGACATATGCTTGCGACGAAAGCGCGCATCCGAACTGTGTGCCGAATGACATTGAGCGAGCAGAGATTTTTAATGTATCCGGCCAAAAGTCAGGCAGGGCAGTAAGTGCGGTGATCTATGCAGAAGTATTCTTCTAGAAACTTCTTCGTAGCCTTTATCGTCATAGCACGGGACACATTGTTCGTTCGCTTATTGTTCTAGTCGCCGTCGTCATAATTTGGTAGTTACCACGTTTTTTTTTTCATCTAGTCGATCGATACCATTTTTTCGCGCGTTACAAAGAGCGCCATGCGATAAAATTATCCTTTTTTTCTTGTCGTATTAACTTAATAGTTTATGAGCCGTTTGACGAAATACACGTGTTTTTATATTAAAAGTAAAAAACAATTATAAAAGATATTAAAAATCAAAAAAACAATTATAAGCCTAATGCTCGTTTTTATCCTCATCTCCGTGTAACTGGCTTCTGGAAGAAAAAACAGATCGGAGGGACAGTTCGGGATTTGTGACACTGGCTGCCCGGAAACAAGGACTTGAAAGAAGTCAGGATTTGTTATACTGGCGCTACGAACAGGAAGAAGTACATATTTGTTACAATTATATATATCTACATATATTCATATAAACGAGAAATAGCATAAATTGGTGAAAATAGTGCAAAAAGGCCTAAAACATAAGAAAATGCTGAGAAATTGGTTATAATTAGTTGAAAGTGGTGAAAACGTTTACTAGATGTCGGTGTCACTGCTTTTTACATCTAAAATACTGCAAAGGTATAACTCGATGCTTATGTTAGTAAAAAAAATAAAAAAAATATGCTCGAATTAAATTTTTGGATACTTACGCCCGGGTAAAATAAAAAAATGTTATGTACAAATGGTAAAAAAGAACCTGAACAGACAGAGAGCATTAAAAATATATCAGATCTTTGATTATAAATTTTTGATTAATTTTGACTACATTGAAATAGTTTATAAACACCGTGAAGAAATAGAAAAACATTGTAAGGAGGTGATTGCTAAAGTTCGTGTACAAATTAAAAAGGAAAAAAAAGTACGTCATGCTGAGATACGGTTCAACTAGCTGCAAAAACTGATAATTTATACGATCATTTACGTAATATTGAATCGACTGTTCCACATAAGGAGCGAGAGGCTTTAATACAAACTGAAGTTGGGAATATATTAACAACGATAGTAAAATTGAAATTTTAAGTTTATGGAAAATAAAAACAAAATGTATAAATATGAAAATATTTATTATATTATATAGATTACATTAATTTGTATGAAACAATGTAAAAAGATTTTTTGAAAAATAAAAATACATGTATGAATAGGAAAAATACGTCTTTATTTACATATAGTGCATATTACGCCAACTGACTGCGTCACACCTGTGAGTATTATTATGTTCGTAATCGGTATTCATGGAATCGAGACATGGCCAGCAAACAAATTTCGCTTTCGGCGTCTGGATCCGCAACAATCGACTAAAGTTTTTTATCCACGCGAATTGATAATTTCCATTAGATCCCCAATACAATATGTTTGTGTGATGTTTATGATTTAACAAACTGTGGTTTTTTCGTAATGCGTACACGACTTTTATTTTATAGTTGAATGTACTTTGATCTGTATAGTCGGTTTCTATTAACTTGTATAAGTTAATTGATACAGCGTTTATTCTTTCAAACGTTTCAATATCTGCTAGCGATTGTATCGGTAAGTGAATAAAGCTGAAATCGTATACTTTCTGTAGTACGTTGTACTGCCACATCGATGACGGTTTTGATGTAAATTTCGCTAAAACCGCATACATGAAACTATTTTTATTTTCGGAACCGTTAGGATCTTTAACATAGACGACTGATTTTCGGTTAAACATTTTTTTGGGTAATTCCAACATTGTTGGGCTATATTCTTTTTCATCATGTACCAAAGGTACTTGCGTTAACGGTGGAGTTTGCAAATCTTGTGACATTACCGGTGATGCTAAAGGTGATGATGTAACCAATGGAACAAAATCTGAGAACGAATGTTGCGACGGTACTTGTAGTGATGATTCTTCTGCTGGTGGTGGTGGTGGCGGCAAATGTATATTCGGAAAATCTTCCGGAAACATTGCATTATCATTATCATTTACGAAAAAATTTTGAATAAATTCGTTTACATTAACAGCAATTGATTCAGTATTGTTATTCATATTCGATAATTATTTTAATATTTTTACTAAAAAAAAGAAGGAAAATAAGAACGAAAAAAATAACGCGTAATAAGAGAGATAAAAGGCAGAAAATAAAGAGCGAACGAAAAATAGAAAAGACGTAGGAAATTACAGACTTTAACGTTCTTGAGAATATTTTAATAACGCGTGAAGAACACAGCTTCAACAAATTGCACACGTTTAACATAACACGTATACTGCCTGCACGATCAGATCCGTTCGACATTCGAGCTAGAAGCATGCCTTTGAAAAGGGAGGGTTGCACCAGAAAAAACCACATTCCTTTGGTGAAAGTTGGTTGCAGGTGTGTCTGAACGAAGTTAGCGGGTGTTCTTTGGGTTACATGTGTTTGTGTGTAGGTGTGTACATGTGAATCTGTTTCTACAAAAGGGTGCGAAGGGTAAAAACCGGTTTCAGCGGGAGAGATTGTACGCTTTCACCCTGATACCTAGAAAAGGTGCATAGAGGTCGTAAATTATCCTGTTGTAAAAGGTCGTAAATGCCGGTACATGATAGAGGCTTCAATAATGTTGCGGGTGAATAATGTGACATGCGGAGGGGGACGTATTAGACTGCGGAGCAGCGATTGTTGTTCTTGAAAAAATGACAATGATGTTAATTTTTATGTGCGTGTGCGTGTGTGTGTATAGGTGTGTACGAGTCGGGAAAAAACATATTCTTCTGCCGAATAACGGTAAATAGCGTGCGACCCACAAGTGTTCTTGAACAGAGTTCACCAATTACTAGAAAAGAAAGACTGGCGTTTGCAACAACAATATCGAGAAGCGTTCTGGCATGCAAATGAGTTATTAAATAAAAAATGATATTTGTAATGATGTGATTAATATTAAAAATAGGACGTCTATAAAAATTATTTAGTGATCGGAGATTTTCTCTATCGAAAGATTAAAATTATTTTCATAATGTAAAGCATGTATAATGGAGTGATTGTGTAGGAAAAAATAATACCTGTAAAAGTAATTAAAGATCTGTAATTAAAAATTAAATATTTGAGAACGCATGGCGTGTGTGCGGGGCTGATATGCTACGCTCCCGCGGCTAATGCAGAAAAAATGTACACGATCAATAAGGAAACTATCGGTGAGTGTGCCAGTGGGGCGTGTATGAAGTATGGGTGGAGTTGAAAAAATAAATAAAACATATTATAATTTGCGATGAATACGTGTGTGTATGGAAACGAATATCATGCAAATGAAAAATATGTACGAACGGGAAAAATTTTCAAAAGGCGTTTGGAAAAACAAACTGACAATAATATACAATAACTGATAGTAAAATAGGTATTGGAGACAGCGTATACACTTCTGCGAGGATTGATGGTTTAGCGGGTTCTGGAAAATATGTTATGAAAGTTTTGGCAAGGAGGGACTTGGAACGATAAAGGAATTTTTGGAAACGATAAAAAAATATAAAAAATGATGAACACTTGGAAGAAATGATCGGAGGTGTAAAAAAAATATACCTAGACTAATTCTATAATACTTAGACATGAAAAATTATTATGGATGATATGGAAACTAACGATAGAAGATGTGTGCGTGGGAACAATGCATTTGTTGCATTCATAACATAGATGAATTTACCTTAGCAGCTTTAGGAAAAAAATTATGAACACTCGGAAGAAATGCTCGGAAATGTAAAAAATATACTTGGACTATTTCTATAACACAGAGGAAAAAATATTATGATCCAGTAGGGAAACTACTAACAGCAGATGCATGCGGGAAACATGCGGTGCGCATTCATTGTGTTCATGACATAGATGGAATCAATTTTTAGAACCGGAGAATAAAATTATGAACGATCGAAAGAAATGATCGGAGGCGTAAAAAAAAGAATAATATACCTAGAATAATTCTATAATACTTAGAAATGAAAAATTATTATGACCAGTAGTGACTCTAGTGGCCAAAATGCGCGTAGGAACAATCGGTGCGCGTGATCGGCATGTGCTCTTTCATAGGTATTAACGTTGTGTTAGATATATGCACATGGTTGGATGTTAGTGATCGACAGCAGTTAGGATGATCAGAGGATAAGAAAAAATAAATTAAATACATACAAGTAAATATTAAATTATATTTGAAGGATTCTTTTCAGTCAGTCAGCGTTCAGTTTATTGGTTTGTAACAGTCTAGGAAAACTTGGGTTGGGTCCCCTTTATTCGGGCAGGTGTTCAGATTATGGGGTTGTACTGCTTTGGGGTTATACTTAAGTGTACTCTTGATCCCTTGACGGGAAATTGGGTTATAATTTAATTATATACAAGTAAATATTAAAATATAGGTTACTTTATGGCTATAGCACTAGTAATTGAGGTTAGTGTCTTTCTCCAGGGTGCTGGGGTGTTCAGATTACCGGAGCGTAATATTCTAAGGGTTGAGGGTTGTTCTAGATCGTATTCGGATTACAAGGACCGCTGGGAATGGGGCAGGGGAACTACAGGAAGTTCAGTGAACTTTCGGCACCTGGACATTAATTGGGGTTAATTTTGACTACATGGACGGGAATTTGGGTGAATTTTAAGCACTTCGACGGGAATTGGGGAGAAATTTGACAACCTGTACGTGAATTATGGTCCGGATTAGCAGAACTGTCCAGAACAATTGGGAGAAACTCGGAGGAACTGGCGGAAACTTGGGTTAAATTTGACCACCTGGACATAAATTGGGGTGAATTTTGAGTACAAGGACAGGAATTTGGGTGAAATTTGACCACATGGATGGGGATTGGGGTGAATTTTGAGCACCTGGACGGGAATTTGGGTGAAATTTGACGACATGGACGGGAATTTAAGTAAATTTTCAGCACCTGTCCAGCAAAATCGGGGGTACTGTACAGGAAAATCAGAGGAACCGGGACACTCGAAAAAAGCTGTCCATGAAAATTGGGGGGAAATCGGGGGAATGTGTCAGAATGCCCATTTATTAGCTACTGCTATCATTATTATTATTATTGCAATTAGTAGAATTATTCCAGTTATATATTTTCTTCATTTCCGATCATTTCTTCCGACCGTTCAGAATATTTTTATTTTTCTCCGGTTCTAAAAATAAATCCTACAATGTCTTCAACGCGATTAATGCGCACACATCTGCCGTCGTTAGTTCCCATACCGTTCATAATAACTTTTTTCAACTCCAAGTATTATGGAATTATTCTAACTATATATTTTTTTTCGCTTCCGATCGTTTCTCCCGAGCGTTCATAATTTTTTTCCAGACACATGTATTCAAAAATGAATTCGAGTATAATTTTATTTAACACGGTTTCATAATTTCCCTCTCCCTCCCCTATTCATCCTACACAAATTACAATTCTTTCATAATATATGTTCTAGACCGAGTCAAACAATCAACTCTCGCAGAAGTGTAGACGTTGCCTCCAACACCCATTTTACTATCAATTATTGTATATTATTGTTAGATTATTTTTCCAAAAAGTCTTTTGAAATTTTTTACCATTCGTACATATTTTTTTTATTTTATTTGCACGACATCCATTTCCATGCATACACGTTTCCCTAGTAATTATAATATGTTTTATTTATTTTTCAACTCCTCCCAGACTTACATACACGCCATATTGTCACACTCACAGATAGGTTCCTTATTGATCGTGAACATTTTTTTTTTCTGTATTAGCCGCGAAAGCATATCACATAAGACCCACACATATACCATACACAGTCATTATTTTTAATTTTTAATTATCGATCTTTAATTATTTTTACTGGTATTATTTTTCCGACACATTCACCCCGTCATACATACTTTACATCTTTTAAAATTTTGGTAGAGAAAATCTCAGGGCACTAAATAATTTTTATCAACATCGTAACTAATTTTAATATTATACACATTTCAGTATAATTATTAAACGAAGGAACTATTATTTTCATTGACGATATTGTTGCTACAAACATTAATCGTCCTTTTCCAGGTATAGTCAACCTCTTCATGTATTCGTCTCGTCTTTCTATCAGTCTTTGTCCGCTCAATACTCCCCCGCTATTTACCGTTATTCGCTAGAAGAATATTTTTTTAGACTCGTTCAAATACACACACATGCACATAAAAAAAAATTGACATCAACGTCATAGAACACTCATCTCGGCATTTCCAAGAAATTCAATCGCTGCTCCACAGTCTAAGATGTCTCCGCCCGCCTCACCAGTCGTTCGTAACATTATTGAAGCGCATGTCATGTACCGTTATTTACGACCTTTTACAACATACAAATCCACGATATGTATACACCTTTTCTAGAAAGCATGATGAAAATGGACAATCTCTCCCGATGAAAACCAGCTTGAATTTACGTACCGTTATCTCATTCATTTTGCAGAAGGTTAATTTAAGGCATCCATGCATCTTTTCTACTAATAAATAAGCAAATGTAACCTTTAATCCTTTCTACCTTTTTGCAATCAATTTACTGATTGTACATACTTTTTATATTTTTTTCCACATACTCCTTGATCGTCACAACCGCCACAAAAGCGCACCATCCATTCGCACACACTCATCTGCTACCGTTAGATCTCATATCATTCATAATAATTTTTTCAATTCTATTAGTTTAAGAATATTTCATTTTTTTTGTTGTTTTTTTTCTAACTCTAACATTTTTTTCCCCCCAAATCTTTCGTATTATATTTTTTCTCCCATATGGCTGTCACGTAGTCGTAGCGAAAAATGCTCCGTTCATAACCTTGCATGCATGTTGCCATACCGTTGTATTATATCGTGCGACAATGTTATAGAGTCTGCTGAAACATGTTCTTCCCTTTCATATGTTTTGTAGAAAACAGTTCACATGTACACACAAACACACATATCTTCATCTCCCCTTGACAACGTCTTTCAAACACCTCTATAACCAAAGGAATGTGGTTTTTCTGGTACAACCCTCCCTTTTCAAAGGCAAGCATCGATGTAGATTGTTGAACGGATCTGATCGTGCAGACAGTATTAGTTTTATGTTAAACGTGTGGATTTTGTAGAATCTGTGTTCTTCACGCATTATTAAAAATTTATTGTAACGGTAAAACTAATCATTTTCTACGTTTCTTTTTTAGTGAAAAGTTAAAAAAACAATAATCAAACATGAATAACAATACCGAATCGATTGATGTTAAAACCGACGAATTTATTCAGAATTCATTTTCGAATGATACTGACTCGCATTCGTCTTTTACACCTCAAACACCGCAGTATGATGATGGTTATACATCAGAAGAATCAACATCCCTTGTACGTAAAATCGTTGGTCCTGTATTATTATCAGAACAAGTGGATATAGCGGAATATTTTGTAGATATCAGCGTCCATATAGATTGTGATTATGGTTTTCGAGTAACTGAACTAGCAATGATTGATATGTCTGGAGGGAAGTGTTTACATACGCTCTATAAGCCAAGCAGAGCATGGCATGCATCAAAAATGCCACATTTACAATGTTCTTCAGTGAGTTATTACTTGAAGAACCCTTCATTATTTCCCTGTCGTGAAGGAATATTCATCGGGCGCGATATATTCACGATATTGTCCCAAAAACCGAGGGCTCGCGTATATGTTATAACAGTATATGCTAAACTTACACTAATGGAACTTAACGAAAAGTCTGAATTGTTGCGTGATTTAGACTACGTAATCGTTAATATGGATCAAGTCTTTCGATTATCTAGTATTGAGAATCTACTTGAAGAGTATGTTGGTATAAGCAATTTGATAACTTGTAAACACCATAATGAGAATGATAGTTTTCATTGTGCGGTGAAAAGCGTTATGGTGATGAAGGCATGGTACGATCATGTCATCCGTCCTCTGAAGCTTATGAATAATCTCAATATAAATTATTTAAGTCAGTTGCTCATTACAACCACCAAAGAAATGATAATTACGTTATTTCCAAGTTGTGTTGGAGACATTTATACATTTTTACCAGATAGACTAAAACAGGATGATACGATAAAATCACTTCTACCATGTTTTGAACATGAAAATGATGAAGAATATTATTTCGATGACGATATATTTCTGCATAGTACTCGAAATTGTATGAAAGTAAAAGATTGTATCGACTGCCAACGTACAATTCGCGCAGATTAAAAATTCATTAATTCGATCGTTTTTAACAATTTTGTATATTTTTTCTGTATATTTTTGTGTGTATTTGTACATATATATTTTTTTTCAGACTGTTCGTTTTTATGTTTTCTTTAAAATTTTTTAAATATATTTTTATACACATGTAAATATTGTTTTGTATATATTTTGTATATATTTTTTCCCTCAATATCTATTCATTCTCATATTGTATATATTTTTTTCCTAATTATTTTTTCATCATTTTCCGATCCTTTCCGATTTCCGTTTATTTAATTTATTTAGCGATCTATCCTTCTCTCCCCCTCTTAACTTAAAGTACTGGTAATGACGAAATTTTCAAAAATCTGAACCAGTCGAGTATAATGTACATATAATTATTTAATTTTCGAATATATTTCCACATAATTTGTTCATATCTTTTTAGATTAAAAAATTAGATTTTTGTCTGTAATACACCATTTTTTTATTTTTTTGTGTGTAATAATCGAATTCAACTGTTATACTTTTTCACGTACATCACATATTTCCGCAGTTGTAAGAGTTTTCATCTATTTGTAAGATACAACCTCTGACTCTAAATGTTCTCTAAATATTTTTTTTTTTTAGCCTAAATATTATAGAAATAGCCGAAGTATATTTTTTTCGTTTCTGACCATTTCTTCCGACCGTTCATAATTTTGTATTTTTTCTCCAATATGTATGCTCACTATCGTAGCGTAAATGTGCGTCGCTCATAACCTTACATGCATGTTGCCATACCGTTGTATTAGATCGTGCCACAATGTTATAGAGTCTGCTGGAACAGGTTCTTACCCCTCATATTTTCTGTAGAATCCGGTTCACATGTACACACCTACACACACATACACACACACACACACATATATATAACCCAAAGAACACCTGCAAACTTCGTTCAGACACACCTGCAACCAACTTTCGCCAAAGGAATGTGGTTTTTTCTGGTGCAACCCTCCCTTTTCAAAGGCATGCTTCTAGCTCGAATGTCGAACGGATCTGATCGTGCAGGCAGTATACGTGTTATGTTAAACGTGTGGAATTGGTTGAAGCTGTGTTCTTCACGCGTTATTAAAATATTCTCAAGAACGTTAAAGTCTGTAATTTCCTACGTCTTTTCTATTTTTCGTTCGCTCTTTATTTTCTGCCTTTTATCTCTCTTATTACGCGTTATTTTTTTCGTTCTTATTTTCCTTCTTTTTTTTAGTAAAAATATTAAAATAATTATCGAATATGAATAACAATACTGAATCAATTGCTGTTAATGTAAACGAATTTATTCAAAATTTTTTCGTAAATGATAATGATAATGCAATGTTTCCGGAAGATTTTCCGAATATACATTTGCCGCCACCACCACCACCAGCAGAAGAATCATCACTACAAGTACCGTCGCAACATTCGTTCTCAGATTTTGTTCCATTGGTTACATCATCACCTTTAGCATCACTGGTAATGTCACAAGATTTGCAAACTCCACCGTTAACGCAAGTACCTTTGGTACATGATGAAAAAGAATATAGCCCAACAATGTTGGAATTACCCAAAAAAATGTTTAACCGAAAATCAGTCGTCTATGTTAAAGATCCTAACGGTTCCGAAAATAAAAATAGTTTCATGTATGCGGTTTTAGCGAAATTTACATCAAAACCGTCATCGATGTGGCAGTACAACGTACTACAGAAAGTATACGATTTCAGCTTTATTCACTTACCGATACAATCGCTAGCAGATATTGAAACGTTTGAAAGAATAAACGCTGTATCAATTAACTTATACAAGTTAATAGAAACCGACTATACAGATCAAAGTACATTCAACTATAAAATAAAAGTCGTGTACGCATTACGAAAAAACCACAGTTTGTTAAATCATAAACATCACACAAACATATTGTATTGGGGATCTAATGGAAATTATCAATTCGCGTGGATAAAAAACTTTAGTCGATTGTTGCGGATCCAGACGCCGAAAGCGAAATTTGTTTGCTGGCCATGTCTCGATTCCATGAATACCGATTACGAACATAATAATACTCACAGGTGTGACGCAGTCAGTTGGCGTAATATGCACTATATGTAAATAAAGACGTATTTTTCCTATTCATACATGTATTTTTATTTTTCAAAAAATCTTTTTACATTGTTTCATACAAATTAATGTAATCTATATAATATAATAAATATTTTCATATTTATACATTTTGTTTTTATTTTCCATAAACTTAAAATTTCAATTTTACTATCGTTGTTAATATATTCCCAACTTCAGTTTGTATTAAAGCCTCTCGCTCCTTATGTGGAACAGACGAATCAATATTATTTAACTGTTCAGTTAAGTATGCGGAGTCTTTTTATCTTGCTGAACTTTAAAGATATGTGATAGATTCCTTTTTCATTTGATAGTGTAAACGTTTTCTTCTTTTACAATTTTCTTATGCTTTATCACTATTACAACATTTTTCATCATTTTCTAACTAATTGTAACCATTTTTCAACTATTTCGTAACATGTTCTTATGTTTTAGGACTTTTTGCGCTATTTTTTTCACCAATTTATACTATTTCGGAGCATTTCATATGACAGAACGCTACTTAAGAAGTTCTTCGATAATTATCACCATTCCTCACAATGTTCATATGTATTAACGCTTTTTACACTATTTTTCACAAATTTATGATATTTCGCTTCATTTCTAATGTTTGAACGACACATATGCAGTTTTTCGACAATTTTTCACTGTTCATCACTATATTTTTTTATGTTGCATCACCTTTTACGAAGTCTTCATCGAATTTTACCTTCATTCAACAATATTTTCGTTATTGTACCCCTTTGAACTGTTTTTTTATCCTAAAAGTGAGTGTATATCTAATTTGTTATAATTAAGAAAGAATGTAATGTATATTACAAATTTCCTTTCCTGGGAGTATGATTGTGTGTGCAGAATAATAAACTCTGGTTAGAAGCAGACTGTATCCACCATCAAGCAGGGTGTGTAATGCGTGGTAATTAAATCTGGCATTGCACACATTGCAAGGTAGTTATGATATGTTTGAGCAAAAATTAGTTGTTGTATATCATTCATGTTAGCCATTAAATATTCGCACTGAAATGTGCAAGGGGGCGTCATAATATGAACCATTACGATTTTTATAATTATAATATACACTAAAGCATGTATGTATTACAACGACCACATGAACTCTGTTAAGGACGGTAATGTTTGGAGGTAGATAGTGTACATTAGAAGAGGAACATGGGTGCATACATGGAAACATCATTAGCGATATTACATCACATGTATGTCATCAAATTTAACTAAAATGTTGCGTCCATAGTAAAAAATGCGAGGATTTTTCCTAAGAAGCTAAATTTTATGTCTAAGGTGTCGAATATAATAAAATTGATGTGATTTTAGCTGGAGATGGGGTATTTTACACTAAAATCGTTGTTTTACACCTAAAGTGAGATTATTTGGGGAGTTAAACGGTCTTTTTTCATATAAAATTTTATGTTTTTTCTAAATGTGGCTATTTTTTATCCTAAATGGAGTAATGTGTGCGTGAATAGTACTTTTTAGACTGGCCTATATACTTCTTGATGTCATATTCCATTCACTGTGAAGCTATGCTTTCAAAGGGTTTGTGTCTGGTTGTGGGAAGTTTCCGAACGTTTCTGATGCATCAATTATAGTATAATAGTTGTTGTGTGTTAGTGAGTTGATGGTGTTTGGATGGGAATAATAAATGGGGGTAAGAGGTGGAGTGTACCACATCAAGCAAGGAGAGTACAGTTCGATAATTAACTATCATTTAAACACATTGCAAGACAGTAATAATATGTTAAGTCAAAATTAGTTGTTGTATCTCGTTCAGGATTTTACATTAAACGATCACACTGAGAGACGCGATGGACTCGTCAACATCAAGATCCATGCAATCATTAAACTATTTTTCACTAATTTGTAAACACCTTTTTTTTTTTTTTTTTTACGTTTTGAACGACTCTTATAATGTTTTTTGATAATTTTCATTGCACAAGTTTCACAATATAAAATAATTTTAATTATTTCAACAGTCTTTACACACAAATAAAGCAATATATCTTAAACACACTCAACATAATACAAATCTTTACAAATAGAAGTAAACAACAAATTTGCTTAGAAATTTTAATAAAACTTAAGAATCATACTATATATGAAATTGCATATGTTTTTTCAATCAATGATCCAAACTAGCAGGTTTAGAATTATATCAGACCTCGAGTAAAAGCCCCAAATTATTTAATGCTTACGTCTTTCCCAAATCTTGTGACATTACCAGTGATGCTAAAGGTGATGATGTAACCAATGGAACAAAATCTGAGAACGAATGTTGCGACGGTACTTGTAGTGATGATTCTTCTGCTGGTGGTGGTGGTGGCGGCAAATGTATATTCGGAAAATCTTCCGGAAACATTGCATTATCATTATCATTTACGAAAAAATTTTGAATAAATTCGTTTACATTAACAGCAATTGATTCAGTATTGTTATTCATATTCGATAATTATTTTAATATTTTTACTAAAAAAAAGAAGGAAAATAAGAACGAAAAAAATAACGCGTAATAAGAGAGATAAAAGGCAGAAAATAAAGAGCGAACGAAAAATAGAAAAGACGTAGGAAATTACAGACTTTAACGTTCTTGAGAATATTTTAATAACGCGTGAAGAACACAGCTTCAACCAATTCCACACGTTTAACATAACACGTATACTGCCTGCACGATCAGATCCGTTCGACATTCGAGCTAGAAGCATGCCTTTGAAAAGGGAGGGTTGCACCAGAAAAAACCACATTCCTTTGGTGAAAGTTGGTTGCAGGTGTGTCTGAACGAAGTTTGCAGGTGTTCTTTGGGTTATATATATGTGTGTGTGTGTGTGTATGTGTGTGTAGGTGTGTACATGTGAACCGGATTCTACAGAAAATATGAAGGGTAAGAACCTGTTCCAGCAGACTCTATAACATTGTGGCACGATCTAATACAACGGTATGGCAACATGCATGTAAGGTTATGAGCGACGCACATTTACGCTACGATAGTGAGCATACATATTGGAGAAAAAATACAAAATTATGAACGGTCGGAAGAAATGGTCAGAAACGAAAAAAATATACTTCGGCTATTTCTATAATATTTAGGCTAAAAAAAAAAATATTTAGAGAACATTTAGAGTCAGAGGTTGTATCTTACAAATAGATGAAAACTCTTACAACTGCGGAAATATGTGATGTACGTGAAAAAGTATAACAGTTGAATTCGATTATTACACACAAAAAAATAAAAAAATGGTGTATTACAGACAAAAATCTAATTTTTTAATCTAAAAAGATATGAACAAATTATGTGGAAATATATTCGAAAATTAAATAATTATATGTACATTATACTCGACTGGTTCAGATTTTTGAAAATTTCGTCATTACCAGTACTTTAAGTTAAGAGGGGGAGAGAAGGATAGATCGCTAAATAAATTAAATAAACGGAAATCGGAAAGGATCGGAAAATGATGAAAAAATAATTAGGAAAAAAATATATACAATATGAGAATGAATAGATATTGAGGGAAAAAATATATACAAAATATATACAAAACAATATTTACATGTGTATAAAAATATATTTAAAAAATTTTAAAGAAAACATAAAAACGAACAGTCTGAAAAAAAATATATATGTACAAATACACACAAAAATATACAGAAAAAATATACAAAATTGTTAAAAACGATCGAATTAATGAATTTTTAATCTGCGCGAATTGTACGTTGGCAGTCGATACAATCTTTTACTTTCATACAATTTCGAGTACTATGCAGAAATATATCGTCATCGAAATAATATTCTTCATCATTTTCATGTTCAAAACATGGTAGAAGTGATTTTATCGTATCATCCTGTTTTAGTCTATCTGGTAAAAATGTATAAATGTCTCCAACACAACTTGGAAATAACGTAATTATCATTTCTTTGGTGGTTGTAATGAGCAACTGACTTAAATAATTTATATTGAGATTATTCATAAGCTTCAGAGGACGGATGACATGATCGTACCATGCCTTCATCACCATAACGCTTTTCACCGCACAATGAAAACTATCATTCTCATTATGGTGTTTACAAGTTATCAAATTGCTTATACCAACATACTCTTCAAGTAGATTCTCAATACTAGATAATCGAAAGACTTGATCCATATTAACGATTACGTAGTCTAAATCACGCAACAATTCAGACTTTTCGTTAAGTTCCATTAGTGTAAGTTTAGCATATACTGTTATAACATATACGCGAGCCCTCGGTTTTTGGGACAATATCGTGAATATATCGCGCCCGATGAATATTCCTTCACGACAGGGAAATAATGAAGGGTTCTTCAAGTAATAACTCACTGAAGAACATTGTAAATGTGGCATTTTTGATGCATGCCATGCTCTGCTTGGCTTATAGAGCGTATGTAAACACTTCCCTCCAGACATATCAATCATTGCTAGTTCAGTTACTCGAAAACCATAATCACAATCTATATGGACGCTGATATCTACAAAATATTCCGCTATATCCACTTGTTCTGATAATAATACAGGACCAACGATTTTACGTACAAGGGATGTTGATTCTTCTGATGTATAACCATCATCATACTGCGGTGTTTGAGGTGTAAAAGACGAATGCGAGTCAGTATCATTCGAAAATGAATTCTGAATAAATTCGTCGGTTTTAACATCAATCGATTCGGTATTGTTATTCATGTTTGATTATTGTTTTTTTAACTTTTCACTAAAAAAGAAACGTAGAAAATGATTAGTTTTACCGTTACAATAAATTTTTAATAATGCGTGAAGAACACAGATTCTACAAAATCCACACGTTTAACATAAAACTAATACTGTCTGCACGATCAGATCCGTTCAACAATCTACATCGATGCTTGCCTTTGAAAAGGGAGGGTTGTACCAGAAAAACCACATTCCTTTGGTTATAGAGGTGTTTGAAAGACGTTGTCAAGGGGAGATGAAGATATGTGTGTTTGTGTGTACATGTGAACTGTTTTCTACAAAACATATGAAAGGGAAGAACATGTTTCAGCAGACTCTATAACATTGTCGCACGATATAATACAACGGTATGGCAACATGCATGCAAGGTTATGAACGGAGCATTTTTCGCTACGACTACGTGACAGCCATATGGGAGAAAAAATATAATACGAAAGATTTGGGGGGAAAAAAATGTTAGAGTTAGAAAAAAAACAACAAAAAAAATGAAATATTCTTAAACTAATAGAATTGAAAAAATTATTATGAATGATATGAGATCTAACGGTAGCAGATGAGTGTGTGCGAATGGATGGTGCGCTTTTGTGGCGGTTGTGACGATCAAGGAGTATGTGGAAAAAAATATAAAAAGTATGTACAATCAGTAAATTGATTGCAAAAAGGTAGAAAGGATTAAAGGTTACATTTGCTTATTTATTAGTAGAAAAGATGCATGGATGCCTTAAATTAACCTTCTGCAAAATGAATGAGATAACGGTACGTAAATTCAAGCTGGTTTTCATCGGGAGAGATTGTCCATTTTCATCATGCTTTCTAGAAAAGGTGTATACATATCGTGGATTTGTATGTTGTAAAAGGTCGTAAATAACGGTACATGACATGCGCTTCAATAATGTTACGAACGACTGGTGAGGCGGGCGGAGACATCTTAGACTGTGGAGCAGCGATTGAATTTCTTGGAAATGCCGAGATGAGTGTTCTATGACGTTGATGTCAATTTTTTTTTATGTGCATGTGTGTGTATTTGAACGAGTCTAAAAAAATATTCTTCTAGCGAATAACGGTAAATAGCGGGGGAGTATTGAGCGGACAAAGACTGATAGAAAGACGAGACGAATACATGAAGAGGTTGACTATACCTGGAAAAGGACGATTAATGTTTGTAGCAACAATATCGTCAATGAAAATAATAGTTCCTTCGTTTAATAATTATACTGAAATGTGTATAATATTAAAATTAGTTACGATGTTGATAAAAATTATTTAGTGCCCTGAGATTTTCTCTACCAAAATTTTAAAAGATGTAAAGTATGTATGACGGGGTGAATGTGTCGGAAAAATAATACCAGTAAAAATAATTAAAGATCGATAATTAAAAATTAAAAATAATGACTGTGTATGGTATATGTGTGGGTCTTATGTGATATGCTTTCGCGGCTAATACAGAAAAAAAAAATGTTCACGATCAATAAGGAACCTATCTGTGAGTGTGACAATATGGCGTGTATGTAAGTCTGGGAGGAGTTGAAAAATAAATAAAACATATTATAATTACTAGGGAAACGTGTATGCATGGAAATGGATGTCGTGCAAATAAAATAAAAAAAATATGTACGAACGGGAAAAAATTTCAAAAGACTTTTTGGAAAAATAATCTAACAATAATATACAATAATTGATAGTAAAATGGGTGTTGGAGGCAACGTCTACACTTCTGCGAGAGTTGATTGTTTGACTCGGTCTAGAACATATATTATGAAAGAATTGTAATTTGTGTAGGATGAATAGGGGAGGGAGAGGGAAATTATGAAACCGTGTTAAATAAAATTATACTCGAATTCATTTTTGAATACATGTGTCTGGAAAAAAATTATGAACGCTCGGGAGAAACGATCGGAAGCGAAAAAAAATATATAGTTAGAATAATTCCATAATACTTGGAGTTGAAAAAAGTTATTATGAACGGTATGGGAACTAACGACGGCAGATGTGTGCGCATTAATCGCGTTGAAGACATTGTAGGATTTATTTTTAGAACCGGAGAAAAATAAAAATATTATGAACGGTCGGAAGAAATGATCGGAAATGAAGAAAATATATAACTGGAATAATTCCACAATGCTTGGATTTGAATAAAAGTTATTATGAACGGTATGGAAACTAACGACAGCAGATGGGTGTGCGGGAATGGACGGTGTGCATTCATAGGGGTCACATAAAAAATAATTACCTCTTAATATGAAATGACGGAGGCGTCGGGAGCGTCGATCGGGGGTTTAATGGTCGTAGTAAAAGTAAATAGAATGCGATATATTCGATATTAAAACAGCGGAATCGATCGGAAAAGATGGTGGAAGCGGTAAAGGAGACTAACGCTATTTTAGACTATAGAAATAATTGATTTGTTAATTTGTAAATGTTTTGGATAACCGATTAGGCTTAGACAACAGAGCAGGGATTGGGTTAATATGTGAAAAAAATAATAATTAAAAAAAAAAATTGGAGCAGCTTAAACTGTCGACACGTGCGGGGGGATCGGCGCGTGCGCTTTCGCAGCGGAGAACGTTATGTTAGATATACGCGCGGGATCGGGACGTGCGCTTTAGCATTTGGTAGTAAGATCGGGGAATCAGGAAAATAAAAAAATATGCTTCGGCTAATTTTATATTATGTATACTTAGACTTTGAAATATTAAAGAAATAATCGCGGTATCGGGAACGGAGCGCTTGTGTGCGCGGGATTTCGTGGTGGAGATCGGAATATGCCTGGGATCGGCGCGTGCGCTTTCGTGACGGTGACCGGAGCGTGCACGGGAACGAAATATGCGTGTGAAAGTCGTGAACTGAAGTTATAGGTAAGATTTTAGCTTTAAATAATATATTGGGGTTAAATTTTAAAATTTTCTTACTTAGGTCCTGAATTTTGAAAAAAAAAATTGTGGTAAAGCAGTGGGCGGGTGAGGCAAACGTTGAAGATCGGAATATGCGTGGGATCGGCGCGTGCGCTTTCGCGACGCGACCGGAGCGTGCGCGGGAACGAAATATATGTGTGAGAGGTGTGAACTGGAGTTATAGGTTAGATTTACACTGTAAATAATATATTGGGGTTAAATTTTGGAATTTTCATACTTAGGCCTCGGAATTTTTAAAAAAATCGCGGTAAAGCAGCGGGCGGGCGGGGCCAACGGGGAACTTGGGTTACTTTCGAACATTAATTAATATACTTATGTTAATTAATAATCAGTTTGGTTTATCGGAAATGAGCGGGACGCGTACAGATTAATTTTTGGAGAAATTTGGGGAACTTGGGGGAACTTTCAGCACCCGGACTGTAATTGGGGTTACTTGCTTCCCCGATTAACACTTTGGTCAGTTTATTGACCTCTGGACACTGTTTGGACGTTCGAATTAGCGGATATGTACGGGAACCGTCCGGTGGAAACTCGGAGGAATCGGGGGAAAGTTGGGTGAATTTTGACCACCTGGACATGAATTGGGGTGAATTTCGTGTTCGGATTACCGGTCTGGGGTGAATTTTCGTCTCCGGGACAGGAACTGGGTTTCGGATTAGCGGAACTCCTAGCTTCGGCTTTTATAGACTACTGCCTTGTGTTACTCAAATCCAACCCAGCTGAACTGACAATATTTAGAAAGTATTATTTACAATTTAGTGTGATAAGTCAGTAAAAAACGAAATTCTAGAAAAAAAAATTCGGTTAAAAAGCGTTTTTTAAAGAAACATGTTAATTACAAAGTGGTTGTAGCCATTGACGGTTCTTTTCCTTCTTCTACTAAAAACTTTTTCACAGTAGAAAATTAATTAATCGCTTCTGTTTCTCAACTTACTTCTTTACTTTTTCTTTTTCTCTACAAAACACACATCAAGTATTGTCGAGTCGATTTTTCTAATTATTATTATTTTTTTATGAGCCGCTCGCTTCATTATTAGACGAAACAAGAAATTACTCATGATCTGCCAGTAATAATTCAAATAAAAAATTATGCAATTGTTATAAAAAGTGTTAAAGTTTATTTTTATTATAATTAAAAATGTTAACAATGTGTAAGAACAACAAATACAGTGATAATAATTCAAATGTTTAAAACGCTGAAGTGCTTATAACAAAATAATATAAATGGTTCGTTTGCTAATCGAATAAAGGAAAAAATGTACTTACAAATCAAATGCAGTAACAAAGCATATTTATGAACGATTAGGATTTATGTTGGAAAAATACGTAGATGACACTCCTACACCCGGTCGCTTCGTTAGTTCATTTTTTTGTTTCTTCGTATTGGTACTTTGTTTTGTGACCTGGAGCGTATCGAGGGCCTTTAAAAATTATTTTCGGGGTTGACTACTTTCGAAGGTCGACCGTTCCAGAAAGATCGGTGTAGGTTTAAACAATATACTCACTCGTTAAAACTAATCACTTTTTCACTAATTTCAATAACAATAATAATAATAATAATACAATTTAAATAAATTCTTAATTTGAATCCACGAGCTCGTTAGGAACCCGTGGTTGGCATCCCTGTAGGATTAAAAGTAAACGATAACGTTCCAATATATAGGCTAACTTTTGCAAGTGGAATTATATAATTCTAAACCATATCGCCAAATCGGAGCTCTCATAGTTAAATGAATACGTCGTTTCGTGTTTAAGTTCAATGCCGACCTGTGTCCTAATAATGAATGCAATAGCTCATGTGTCACATGAAAGCACTATGTAAGCCTTCGGTACAGCTACATTCCCATACGAGAAGAACTTGTGGAATTACTTTGTTATTAATGTTTATTGTTGGGTATTCAGTTGTTCGGTCTGTGAATGTAATGTGCCGGCACTTATCCGTATTAAAAACTATTCTCCATAGTTTTGCTTATCTGACTATTCGGTAAATGATTCTTCTGAACGGAATTATTGGGGTGTATGTGCGGCATCCTTATTTAACGCTAAAAATGGCTATGTAATCAGCGTATGTTGCTAGTATTACAAACTAGGTAGATCGGATGTATAAATAGAGTACAATGGGGGTCATCCCAATAGACTACTTGCGGTACTGATGATAAAACTTTATGCTTTTTTCCCGGAAAGAATCATTGATTTTGACAACAAATGTTCTATCGGTGTCACATATAATTGAGGAGCATGTAAAGATTAGAAGGAAGAAATTACTTCAACGGGGATTCTCTCCATTCGGGTGGCCATTTCTGCGTGTTCCATATTTTTTCACAGACTTGGTGCAGTATATCAGCTCCTGGATCCCCGTAGCTTTTATTATTTCTGCTACTAAGCCGTCAGTTCCTCCCGACTTGTTATTGGAGAGTTTCTGTATGGCCGTTATAACCTCACCTCTCAAAATCGGCGGTTCCTTTAATTGGTTAATAGGTTCGTGTTCCTGAACATTCCCATCCTCATCACTGTGCATGAGCTTATCGCAGTATTGTCTCCATCTATTTAATATTTTGCTTGTTTCAGTAAGAAGATTTCCTGTTTCATCTTTAATTGGAAAGTAACGTAGTTTAAATTTTCCCGTTATCATTCTCACCTTTCGGAATAAGTCTTTTGGATTATTTTGGTTTTTATGATCTTCTATCTCACCACATATCCATGTGATGTATTTGTTTTTATCTTTCTTTAAGGCGCTTTTTATTTCTACCGTTAATGTTTTCCATTTTTCAGCATTACTAGTGCTATTCAATCCTTTGGTTTTTATCTGCTGCCGCTCTTTTATTAATGTCCACGTTTGTTGTGATATCCACGGCTTGTTTGTCCTTCTGTTTTTTGATTTGCAGGCTTTTGCCGCTTTCTCTATTTTTGATTTCATATTACTCCATAGTTCCTTCGCTGATGAATTCTGTATTTCTTCTGTAGTGATTGATTTCAGGGAATTTGTCACCCGATTCTGATATTGCTTATTGGTGCCGAGTTCCCATCGATTTGTTATATGTGATTCTTTGTCCTTCCACAGTCCATTCCGGGTCTAGTTTTAACATTGCTTACAAACGTCTTCCATCTAGATTTAATAAGGATATAATCTATCTGATTTCGTGTTGACCGCCAGTTGGCAATATATAGTTTATTTTCTATGTAGAATTCTAAAAGCAGCACTCCTCTCTCGTTTCTGTCTCCCAGACCGTATTTGCTTACCACATATCGTAGATGGTCATCACCAGCTTTCGACATGCGATTATTAAACATTAAAGATGACTATACATTTAAAAGGAAGAAGCAAGTAAGCACAATCATCGACTTAACTTTAGTAACTAATAACGCATTTGATCTTATATTAAATTGAAAATTTAGTAGAGAATTAAATGGCAGCAATCATTTTTACATTCATTTTACTTTAAACTTTGAAAATAATACTATAACTGATATGATTACCACAAAAATTATAATAAATTGAACTTAAACATCACTAACTTTGCCTCTCTTATAGATTTAACTGTGCAATGCACTTCAATGACTGATATTAATAATTGGTTATCACAGTTTCAGTTTTGTTAGTCAGAGGCGTAGCTACCGCCGTATCAGCCGTATCAATTATACGGGGCCCCCAGGGTACAGGGGCCCTGAACGTGTGTGAGCAAAAATTCGTAAAAATGCAGTATGACTTCCAGAAAGCTAGTATTTTACTCAGTAATCTTTTAAATGGACTGAACGAAGTAAGATATCAAAATTTGTTCCATCCCTTACTAAACGAGTCCACAGATTTAGCGAAAGAGTGAAGGGTAGCTAATGTTTTAAAAAATAAAAGACGGAAGATAACGAACCGTTTTTTTTGATGAGCTAGCAGAAGATGAGATAATTTCAAACCTGAAATCGTACTTTAAAGTCAATGTGTACTAATGCTCTTTAGATATATTAATTTCTATGAGAACTAAACAAAGATTCTAGAACCTCTGTGACCTGAGTAACATGTTCGAAGTGTTACAGAAACTCTTATATTTTTGAAACGAAATGATAAAAAAATATGCCGGAAAACTGCCTGCTGAATACAGTAAAGTCATGTCAGTTGAACTCTGTATTGTTCACAATTAATTGCTTTGAAAACCTGCTTAAAATCTAAAATTCAGAAAATTCACTCCATTAAAGAACTCGCGGAATTATTACTGATAAAATTCAATAACCTTGCGTCCAGTTTTCTGGAGGTAATAATGGCATGCTGTCTATTTTTGACCCTTTCGGTTACAACTGCTGCAGCTGAAAGAAGATTCTCAAAATTAAAACTGATAAAAAATTATCTTAGGACTTCAATGGGACAAGAATGGCTTTCAGACTTGTCTTTATTGTCCATAGAGACAGGAAATCTAGAAAAGCTGAAATCATCTTCATCTAAGGATGATTTAATAAATAAGTTTGCCGAAAGAAGGCAAGAAAAGTGTATATTTGATTGAAATAGAATTATTTGGATTGAATTGTAACTTAGCTCCCAGGAGCATTTATTGTAAGTAATAACTTTGAATCAATAAATAATTATTTTATTTTAATGCGAGCGTTTTTGTCTCTTTTATCTTTTTCTTCTTATCGTATAATCGTAGGTTATATAAGAAATGTGGTAAATAATAATACATAATTCTTAATTATAATTCTAGTTTCAGTTTTGTTAACTAGTCTATAGCTCCGCCTTTTAGTTCATTTATATCCTCCAACGTTAAGTGTGAGGGTGCAAATTCATTACAGTCATCCAGTATACGTTGCATTGTCTGTTTGGAATTTCCGCACTGACATGCAGCTGTCGTCATCATACCCCATTTTTGCACTAAATAATCGCATCTTCTCTGTTCGGTCCTAATTTTGTTAAGAGTTTTCTACTTATTTATTTATTATATTTTTATTTATGGTCGCTATATGACATATTGGCCTTCAGCGACCTCGAAATTTACATTCGGTTCTAAAGATTACGTATAATATACATCGTTTACATTTACAAAAGTTATTTCAGTATTACTTAACAAGCAAAGAAAAGAAAAGAAAAATAAAAGGAAAAGGAAAACAAAACAAAACAAATGGTCACGCGATGTGTGACAAGCGTAGTTGCACATGAAAATTTAAATCAATTTAAAAAGTGAAACGTTTTTTAAAAAATCGATTACTTCTTTACACATATTGTCGTTCATTGTCAAACCTGGATGAATATTATTGAGTCCAGCTCGGACTCTGTCTGGCTGGTAGGCGTTACAATCGAACAGGAGATGTTTGATCGTCACTGGGTTGTCACACCGCTGGCCTACTCTTTTCTAGATAAATCCATTTCTGCAACTTCTTTCCTTGAGTCGACTACTAAATGGAAATTTTTTGTATATTCTAGGCTCTTTTCCCATATCGTTTTCCATTTACTGAAATCTTTCAAGCCTTCTGATAATAATTTGTCCGATGTTCAGGGTGATCTTCGGGATGTAAGTCTTAATACCGGTGCGGACCTTATCACTACAGAGATTGGCATTTCGGGATAAATCTTAAATTTATTTTTATCCTTAATTAAAGCTACCTCCCATCTGATTGCAGCTAGAGCTATGTTAGTTAATACTGGTAGCCACATAAGTGCCGTCGACTTGATCGTTCCTGATATGATTCGGAGGGCTTCATTTAACATTACATCTACTTTCTTAACATGGTAGCTATTGCACCAGACTGATGAACAATATTCGGCTGCCGAGTATACAAGAACCAGAGCAGAGATACTGAATGTTCTTGCACCAGCACCCTAACTAGAATCTGCAAGTCTTCTGATGAGATTTATTCGCGTTTTTAACTTTTTGGATAAGCGAATTAGATGCTCGTTATATGATAAGGTATGATCTAATGTCACGCCTAGGTATTTTGGCTATTTTATGTTTGCTAGATCTGCTGCTTCAAATTTCACTACAGGTTCGATTTTTGCCTTCCGGCTTTTAAGATGGAAAAACGCTGACTCTGTCTTGCGGGGGTTCGGCCGCAATTTCCATTTATGCAAATATTCACTCATCTGTATTAGGTCATTTTCCATAGTTGATATGCAACTCTGAAGGTCTTTTCCTTGCACGGTCATGGCAACATCGTCTGCATACTGTTGTTTTGCTTATTCTGTTCAGGATGACTCTTTCAAAGATTTTATACAGATGGCATAGAAGCGATATTGGGCGGTAGTTTTTTGAGTCGTTAGTTTCTTTACCAGGCTTTAATAATGCGATGACATGTGCTTTTCTCCAAGGCTTAAGAATAATTGTTTTATTAATAGAGTTATATTTTTTTTTTTTTTTTTTTTTGAGTTGTTTATTTATTTATTGGTGAATAATAACATAAATACATAGTAATTGAAACATAGCCATGAGTATCTCAGTTGAATGAACACCTCATGGATTGGAAACAATAAAAAGAAAATGAAAAAGACAAAAATTAACCGATATAAAAATTAAAATAAAATTATATATTAAATGAAAAATCTTCAAGATCCGAATATTTGGAAGCCATGATAAAATTCGCCGCGTGCAGGAATTTTGATAAATTATCGTTGTTTAATGGAAAACAATTTACGTCTTTAAACAAGAATTTCCATTTGGCGCACTCATTAACGATATGGGTGACAGTTTCAGGAGCATCTCCACAGGAACACAAATCGGTGTCTGCTAGATGGAAACGGTGCAGATAACTTTGAAATCTACCATGTCCAGTGAGAAATTGCGTCACATACGTATTAATATTATTAATTTTGATTGGATTGGTTTTAACCTCGGGGACAAAACTAAATGTTAATCTTCCAGTTGAGCTATTGTTCCAGCTATTTTGCATTTCAATAAATCTATTGTTTAGATCCAACTCCAAATTGAGATTATTTAACCCTTTGAAATACAAGATTTTATGCTGCAATACGGAATGCAGTGGCAATTGTCCTGCTATTGTTCGCAACGCATCACCGGAAGTAGTTCTATGCGCGCGGAGAATAAACAAAAGAAATTTCCTTTGGGATTTAACTAGTACTTCCTGAATGCTTTTACGCTTTAAAGCCTCTTCAAACATAAATACGCAGTACGTGAATAATGGAACAACTAGCATATTATAAATTATTAAACGGTGTTTAGTGCTCATCCCATACGTGCGTCCAGACACGGAGTGCAATTTATTTAGAACCGTTGTAGCTTTACTGGACAAATTTTTGAAATGTTGATTAAAACTGTAGCGACAGTCTAATGTAATACCAAGATATTTCAGTGATTCGACGATATTCATTTTAAAGTTCGGTATAGAGAGATGTAGCGAATCGTAGTAGTCCCTTTTTCGTTTCCTGTGCATGATTAATAAATTAGTCTTGTTTTCGTCCAACTGTAGAAGATGTTTTTCCATATAGGTTAAAATATTGTTGATTGTAATCTTGAAGTATTTACAAATGGAGGGACGATGGTTAGAAGTGACCGCGAATGATAGACCATCTGCATAGAAATATCTGGTTACTGCCGACGGGAACTCCATCAACGATAAGTCTGAAATATACAAATTCCAAAAAATCGGGCCCAAAATCGATCCTTGCGGGCATCCGCGAGTAACATTTCGAAAATATGTTTGATGTTCGTAAATAAATTGAATAGTTCTGGAATCTAAGTATTGTCTTAAAATTGAGATTATTCTATAATCGAGCCTGAGTGCTCTAATTTTGTGGAATAAGACTGGCCACGAACAGTTATCAAAGGCGCCTTTAATATCCAACGTCAGCAGGCCGATCGCAGTCTTTTTACTTAACGCACGCTCAATCTGCTTAGATAATTCGCCAAAAAGCGTTGCCGTGGAACGGGACTTAGTAAATCCAAATAGCCGGTCATCGTGAGGTAAAACCGGCAGTATACGATTCAACAAAACATATTCAAACACCTTGGCTAAAGCGCTTAACAAGACAATCGGTCTGTACGAAGATGGAAGACTAGGACTACGTCCGGGTTTTAGCACAAAAACTGTCCTTCCTGCTCGCCAGGCTTCCGGGAAGACTCCGAACCTCAACAGAGCGATGAATAAGCTCTGAAGTAAATTAGGATAGTGGAAATTCAAGATCTTCAAACATTTATTCGTCAGCTGGTCTAAGCCAGGAGCTTTATTTTTAGTCCGGCGAAGAATATTCTTAATTTCCGCTTTGGAAATAAATAGTTCGCTATTAAAACTAAAGCCGCTAAGGTTAAATCTCTGGAATTCTTGCAACTTGTATGGGAAGGTTTCGTCCCCACTTGTGTTTGAGTTTACTTGATAAAAATGATCAAGAAGGGCCTTTATCTTTGAATCCTTATCGAAAATTTTTTGATTATTCTGGTCTAAAAAAATATGAAGGAATCTGTAACTGGCGTTTATTTTTGAAAATAGTCTTGTAAGGAAGGCCCCATAGTTTCGAATCGGAACAAAATTTTTTCCAATTTTTGGTTTTCGCGTTTCGCATTTCTTTATTAAAAATTTTTCGTACCAAATTCATAACACGGCGCGCATTGTGATCATTAGCTCCCCGCTTGTGTGAGCGTTGAACCCGTTTGCGCAATTTCCTTAGAATTATTCGTAAAATCTCTAAATTAATATTCCACCACGAATTCCTATTTAATTGAATCGTTTCAGTGCTGCTACTAATAGTATCGTGAAGTGTGTTACGGAAATTTTCTAACATTATTTTCAGTTGGTGGGAATCATTAGCAGTTTTAAAATCGTAGTTTAAGTGCGAATGTTCTACAACGATTTTATTGAATTTCTTATAATTTATAATGCGACGCGTTGAGCTATTAGTAATATTCATTTTTACTGATAATTTAAACTGAATCGGACTGTGGTCTGAATAAATTGCTTTATTATCTACCTTCCAGTCACTGATTACGTTAGGTCGACCGTGGATCAAAGTCAAGTCAATAACGCTGAAACCATTGGCGTTAGAAAAAGTAATTTCATCTCGTTCATTGGCGACAAAAAGATTATTACTAAGAATAAATTGTTCAAAAATGTTAGATCTTCTCGAGTGAAAAGCCCAACTGTCCCAGATCTTATTTCGGACATTAAAGTCACCGCATAAGATAATCGATTTCTTCTGGTGGAAAGTAATAAATTGCGATAACAAATCTAAGAAGTTAGTTAGATCTTGTGAAGGCGGAAAGTAACAGGAGATAATAAAAATTTCTTCCAATTGAACTGCCACGATATATTCGCAACGTTCGAAGAATTCTACCTCTTTAAATGGTAATGCTGAGTTAACTAAAATTGACACGAACTGCTTTGTAGTTTGAGTATAAGCATTGGTAATATCTGGGATTACCTTTTGAATAAGATACGGTTCTGAGATACACACAATATCTTTGTTATCCTTCAATAAATCGAAGTGTAGCAAATTATTACCAGCACGTGAATGATGTAGGTTTAATTGCATTACAGAGAGGAAATCGAAATTATTATTCTCCATAACAAGTGTTGTTATCTAAAATTGAATGAATTCTTTTCGCAGTTTCGCATTTGTAAAGCTGGTAATACTTATGGTCCAGACTGAAGTTCGTTTTTCTTTCTACATTTGAAAAGTGACAGTTTGGACAATGTCCACGATCAATGATTTCCTTAATTTTACCTCTTTCTTCATTATCCAGTTTGCAATGCCGAGCTCTATGCCCGAAGCCTCCACATGAATAACATTGGGTAATATCAATATGTTTGTAGACCCGACATAAGCGCCATTCTACAGGAACAAATCCATCTTTAATTAGATAATTGTATACATCCGGTGATACCTGAACAATCGCTTCCAAGTAAGTATTTTCTTTCCTTTGCTTCTTGATAATTTTGACGTAAGCGTTCCGATCGACTGAGAGGTTAGTATATTGGTGAATTGAAGTAAGAATTTCGTTTTTGACTTGGTCAGAATCATAAGAACGAAAGGAAAAAGGTAACCCTGTTATTTTAATGTAAGGCATTCTTTTTGCCGGTTCTGAAAAGGTAAATGTATCTTTATCAGCAAAATTATTCAAGCGGTTTATAATTGTTTCCTTGTCTTCGTTAATGGTTTTTATCATCAAACTATCCTTTTTACGTGTGAAAATAGGCATGTCTTTAAGATCCTTAGGCTTGATAGCTTGTTTAAATACCTTTTCTACTAATTCAGAAGAGGTTTTACTACCCGGAGCGATATTATTCAGTTTATCTAATTTCTTAGAATCATCGGAAATGGAGATTGTAATAGTTTTGTCCAGTTTCGATTTCTGAATTGAAGTAATATTTTTTTTGGTATCATTTTTAGTTATTTGCGAATAACTCGGTTTATTTTTTGTTTCGAATCTTTTTAAAACGGGATAAATTGTTTCATGAATTACTTTAATAATTTTATTCATGTCTATGCTCGAACTAACTGGGTTGACGTCTTCAGCTAACGCTGTATTAATTTCTGACACAAGGTCCGTAATCGTTTTCTTAATTCCATCATATTTTGTGCCTTTAGCTCCAAGTTTAGGTCTTAAGTCTACCAAAAAAGGTAAAATAGTGGAACCTAATAACTGTCGGATAGCCATTGAAACCTGTATCCTAGCCAGTTACGATAGAAGTCCGAAAATTTAACATTTCCTAACTGGTAACACCGTTAAGTACGACAGCTAAGAATTCGATTCTATTCGGAGGTGATTAGTGTAACGTAAATCGAAGATAAATAAATAAGACAGACTAACCAGAGACAATTGTAATCGGATTCTTATCAGCGAGCGAGTGTTACTTTACTATTAGTTTGGAATGTCCACAGCACCGGCAGAACCGTTGTAGCGAATACGATACGAGACCGGATGCGATGCGAACCGACTATCTTAATAATTTTCGACCGGCTAGAATTTCGAGACGTGTGAAACGAACATCAAAAAACCGATATTGTTTTCTCATCACTTTATCAACGATGTTTATAGACGTACTTTTATTAACTGAACACTATAGACACAACTGAACACTATAAACACAACTTCCGACCCAATAGAGTTATATTAAACATTTGTTGAATCCATTTAATCGTTTCACTTTCAAAGTGTTTTATTCGTTCCACTGGCATGCTACCGACGCTTATAACATTCCGGCTTTTAGTATTTTTCATTGCGCTACTAATCTCAAGTTCGACAATTGGTTATTGAAAATGATTTGTTTCTGTAGCGTGACATCTTACAATTCGATTTTTGCTTTTTGGCAGTTTTACTTTTTGTTTTGCCTTGCCATTCACTAGCAACCGGTGGGCAACCTAATTAGCAGTGACATTTGGTGTTCCTTTGCGCACAATATCTTCACCCTTTAATTTCTTCAACAACTGCCATGCTTTCCTGCTATCCATGCTGAAGTCTAAGTTCTCGACCAGTCCCTGCCATTCTTTATTACGTTTCGCAGCAACCTGTTCAGCGCTCTCTAAATCACATTTAATAGTTTCGTTGTTGAGCGGGTCTTCGTTAAATTTCTGAACGTTCCGCACACATCGCGGGATACATTTACCAGTTACCACTTTAATAGTTTCAACAAAGGTCTCATATTCTTTTACTATTGGCGGTATGTTTATGACATGAATATCCGTTCTTCTATGAAACGGCTTCGGTTAGCTTTTCTAAAATTGTAGCGCATTTTAAAATCGTTAGATATAGTTGGTTTTATGGCAGCGTCTACTACACATATTATTAGCCTATGCTGCGTGTGTATTTCGTTGGTGTATTAAAATGTATTACTAGAAATTCGGCAGAAATCAAACGATTAAAACGAACAAAGGCGACAGATTTATTATAAATATACAGTAATAATTAAAAGGACTTGAACTATGGGTAGCGAAAATCCTTGTCGCTGGGTAAAGAGCTCCACAAATCAGTCGTACCGCGTTAAAAAAAAAAATTGCTGGATACCACAGAGCTAGTTGCGAAACTGCTGGAAATAAAAAAAAGAAACATTTTACTTTCTGAATACTTTTTTAACAAATTAAAATTATTAGATACCTATGAACAAGGTAAACACACATCGATATTCACTTATCCAACTTGGAACAAAATTATTATCGCTTGTTTTTTTTGTTTTTTTTTTGGGCGCGCCAGCGGCATTGACCCAACAACAAGAAAACTAAGCTAAGAAATTAAATGACTAGGTGGTCCGAAATGGACGCAACAAAGGACAGCAGTGCGGACACCACAGAAGATGAAGGAAAGGAGAGGGTAAAGGAAGAGTTATAAGGAGTAGGGAGACCTAATGGCAGGAGCTGACTGTATAAAAGGGAGCGTTCGTTACGAAGAGCAAGACACTCAAAGAAAATATGATTAGCATCTCACGTACGAGGAGGATCACAATCGTGGAGAGAACAATCAAGAGAAGGCGATAGAGCAATAGAGAAAATTAATGTGCTCATGGAATGTGAGGCGGCTATTTAAAACAAGGCCAAGATAGCATATGGAACTGATAACGGGGATAGGAATACCAGATACAGTGATGCGAGTTAGGTATATAATTTTTAGGATTCCGTATACATATAATGTACGGAATCCTAATAAGATGTTACACAAATAACAAAAATATTAAATAAAAATCAATCATTCACGAACGGCTTAACTTATAAACGTCAAATTTGGAACATACATTTTTTTTTTTTCATTGTACCGACAGCAGCCTGCCATAAACAATGGTGACATAAGTATAGAAGGAAAGGGGAGAGAAGATTGGGAAAAAGTGAAATGAATAGAAAAGGAAAAAGAAACAAATATTAACCTGACAGTTCCAACGAATTGCCCGATTCAAGTCTTAAGAAGAAAGTGGTTTATTTATCTTTTTTTTTTTATATTTTATTAATTTATTTATTTTCACAGTACATGACGATTATGCGTAGTGTCTCCTAGAGCAGTACAATAGCACTTAAGTCATCGGAAGTGCATCACTGCACCATTTCCTACGTTTCAGTCGCTTGCTGGATCTGGCTGGAAGATCAACAGTGAACATTCGGTATATAAATGGACTCGAGCTAAACTAAAGTTTCTCAGAGAAACTTTTGTACTGTTCCGCATAAATATCTTTCACGTATGGAACATTCAAGTCTGCATGCAATGTGTCGTTCGATACGGAAGCCTATTGAGATGCCGCGGCCAATATCTAGGAGTCATTGGAGATAAAATGGCAAGTGCGTTGTTCTATATCGATTTGTACAGTATCCTTCCGGCAGGGTTTGTTGATTTTAATTTTGTGTAAAACTATTAGGTGGATTTCTCACATTCATAATCTCACTCGTAATTTTAAAATAAATAAATACAATAAATATAAGCGGTTTGGCAAAAATCTCACCTGCGTTATCAGCGGTCGATTGTATGTTTCTGTTCGGTCGAGCGATAAGATACGACGCGAAAACAATAATTACCGGTGCACGAATATTATTAGGAGACCCGAAATATACTCGAGAACAATAGCGAACAATTAACATGCACGAACGCGGTAAACAATAAAAATTCTCTTTAAAACGATCTATAACTTAAAGGGGACGATTACCCTGGGTAGCAAAAACCCAAAAAACCGTCAAGAATATATAATATGGTACACAAAACGACCTCAAAAATCACTTAAAAAATCATCTTATCACTCGATAAACCTATAAAGCTGAAATTTAAAATATAAACTAAAATGCAGGAGTCCTTTCATAAAATCAAAAAATTACGTACAAAAGTTATGTTAAGTTGTCGAAAAGATCAAAAGAGCGCAAAAAATAACGTGTCTTTCCCCTAGAGCCATGAGTATTATAGTTAAAAGTTTTAAACCCTGTAAAAAATATGCGCTTCCACGTATATTTCTCTAGTTTAGAACATCCAGTTTTCCAGCTTTAAAATTAGACAGTCAAAACGCCGAGAGCTCAAAATTTTGAAAAAAAATATTATTTTCCCCGGCATGTGATATATCGTTGGAAAGATCGTTATTTATCGGGAACGAAACCGTATTTCATTTTCTTAACAAAACATTCAAAGTTGAAGAAAAAATTCAAAAAAGCGCGAAAAATGACGCCCCCATCCCCTAGCACGGCAAGTATTATAGCTATAAATTTGGAACATGGTAGAAAATACGCGACTCTACGTATGTTTCTCTGATTTAAAACAACCGGCTCCACAACTTTAGAATGAGACCTGCGGAGCACCGAAAATTCAAAATTTTGAAAAGAAATATTTTTTTTCTTGGGTTTGTGATATATTATTAGAAATATCGCGATTTGTCGGGAACGAGAACGTATTTAATTTTCTTAACGAAACTTTCAAAGTTGCCGACAAGTTCGAAAAAGCGCGAGAATTGATTTGTGACGCGAGTATTATAGCTAAAGATTTTGGGGAAAGTAGAAAATATGGCATCCACGTATATTTCTCTGGTTTGTAACACCTAGGTTTCCAACTTTAAAATTAGTGTCTTAGGGGCTTTGAAAGCTCGAAATGTTGTAAAAAAATTTTTTTAAAGTGTATCATTATTGTAAACAGCGCTTTTTTTCAAGAACGGGCCCATATTTCATTTCATTAACGAAACTGTTAGAAATTTACTAAAAATTCATAAAATCGTGATAAATGACGTGTAGCCCCACTTGTAATTTATGTATTGTAGCTCAAGAAATTGAACAAAGTCAAAAAAATGTGCGTTCCTGTTTATTTCTTTACTTTGGACCATCTAGGTTTCCAATTTAAAATCAGACCCCTAAGCACTAAAAGCTCGAAGGTTTCAAATTAATATTTATTTTTTCGGTCATATGATATATCGATGGAAAGATCGTTATTTTCCAGAACGAAACCTTAAGTTATTTCCTTGACCAAACTTTCAAACCTTGATGTTCCAAAATTGATAAATATATATCGAAGCGCATATGTTTAACCCTGTTCAAAATTTTTAGCTGTAATACTCGCGGCGTTAGCGGGAAGGAACTGTTTGAATTTTTTGGCAACTTTCAAAGTTTCGAAATACGGTTCGAAATACCTCTAGTTCCTGTTGAGCTGGCATGTGAATTTTGACTGTTACTGGTTGAATATCGGATAGTAACATTATCTGTTGGAAGTTAATATCCGCACGAACGGCTAATATTACTCTCCCTTCCGCACAACCAGCAAGCACCGGATTTGATTCGAGAACAGTAGCGTAGCTTGCCTTAGACGAGTCGTGTATCAAAATTTGTTGGGGAGGCCCTAATAAATTGTAAAGATTTTTCACAAAAAATACCAAAATGCTCGCATTAAATTAAAATACGAGTAATTATTTATCGATTATAAGTTATTACTTACACTAAATGATCCTAGGAGCTAAGTTACAATTCAATCCGAATAATTCTACTTCAGTCGAATATACATTTTTCTCGCCTTTTTTTCGGCAAACTTATTTATAAAATCCTCCATAGATGAAGACAATTTCAGTCTTTATAGAGAATACAACCCTACTTCTCAATACCCGATAACGAATTGTGGGAACATAGATGAGTGAGTGCGATTTTATTTCGTTATATAACTCAATTCTGAATGTCATACTACATTTTTAGAAATTTTTGCTCACATACGTTCGGGGCCCCTGTACACCGGAGGCCCCGTATCATTAATATGGCTGATGCGGTGGTAGCTAGGCCCCTGTTCGAGAATTAACAGTTTTTTAGTTTTAAATGTTGCTTTTGTTTTAAGTGAGTTTCTTGAATGCATGGAATAAACAGGTTTGTTAATCGGTGTTATTTTTCTTTTGGCTTTATCGAAATACGAGACTGCAGCGGTTTTCAGAATTTGATTCGGAACGTTGTAATTTGCGCAAGTAGTGTTAGTACGAGGGCTAAGAAACGGAACGGGACCGCAAGTTTCGGTTTGGTTATTAGGATTCCGTATACATATAATGTACAGGATCCTTATAAGATGGTACACAAATGACAAAAATATCAAATAAAAATCAATAATTCACGAACGGCTTGACTTATAAACTTCAAATTTGGAACATAAATTACAATTAAAATTATCTTTAAAACGATCTATAACTTGAAGATGACCGATTACCCTGGGCGGCTAAAATCCCAAAAAACCGTCAAGAATATATAATATGGTACATAAAACGACCTCAAAAATCACTTAAAAAATCATAACTCGTCACTAGATAAACTTATAACGCTGAAATTCAAAATATAAACTACAATGCAGGAGTACTTCCATAAAATCCAAAAATTACGGTGTAAAAGTTATGTAAAGTTGCCCAAAAGTGCAACCCCCCCCGGTATAACGCCGCATATATTACCGATAAAAATTTTGAACACAGTTAAAAATATGCGCTTCCACGTATATTTCTCTAGTAGGGAACATCCGATTTTCCAACTTTGAAATTAGACCCTTGGGGCGCCGAAAGCTCGAGATTTCGGAAAAAAAATTTTCTTTTCTTGGGCTTGTGATATATTATTAGAAAGATCTCTATTAGTCGGAAAGGAAACCGAATTTCATTTTCTTAACCAAACTTTCAAAGTTGCGGTGAAACTCAAAAAGGTCGAAAAATTGCGTGTCCCCTAGCGCTACGAGTATTATAGTTAGAAATTTAAAACATGTTTAAAAATATGTGCTTCCACGTATATTTCTGTAATTTGGTACATCCAGGTCTCCAGCTTTAAAAATAAAATTCCGGGGCTTCGAAAGCTCAAAATTTTGTAAAAAAATTTTTTTTTCCCGGTCGTGTAATATATCGTTTGATAGATCGCTATTTATCAGGAACAAAACCTTACATAATTTTCTTTACCAAAAAATTCAAAGTTGCCCTAAAGTTCAAAAAGTCGCGAAAAATGACGTGTCCCCCTAGCGCTGCGAATATTACCGATAAAAATTTCAAACGCGGTTAAAAATATGCGCTTCCACGTATATTTCTCTAGTTTGGAACATCCAGGTTTCCAGTTCTAAAATTAGACCCCCGGGGCGCCGAAAGCTCAAAATTTTGAAAAAAAATATTTTTTTCTTCGGGTTGTGATATATTATTAGAAAGATCGCTATTCGTCGGAACGAAACCGTATTTCATTTTTTTAACGAAATTTTAAAAGTAGCAGGAAAGTTCAAAAAACCGCGAGCTCCAATTTGTAGCCCCCACTTTACGACGCGAGTATTATAGCTATAAATTTGGAACAAGGTAGAAAATATTCAACTTCACGTATATTTCTTTAGTTTTGAACACCCAGGTTTCCAGCTTTAAAATAAAACCCTTAGAGCGCCGAAAGCTCAAAATTTTTAAAAAATATATTCTTTTGCCCGAGCTTATAATATATCATTAGAAAGATCGCTATTTGTCGGGAACGGAACCGTATTTTATTTTCTAAACGAAACTTTCAATGTTGCCGAAAAGTTTGAAAAAACAAAAAAAATTACATGTCTTTCCCCTAGCTCCACGAATATTACAGCTGAAAATTTGGAACGCGGCTAAAAACCTGCGCAACCTCTTATATTTCCCTAGTTTTTAACATCTGGATTTCCAGTTTTAAAATTGGAAATCCAGATTCGCTATCTGTAGGGAAAGAAACTGTATTACATTTTCCTAATGGAACTTTCAAAGTTTGCCGAGAAGTTCGAAAAAGCGTGAGAATTAATTTGTGACGCGAGTATTATAGCTAAAAATTTTGAGGAAAGTAGAAAATATGGACATCCATGTATATTTTTCTGGTTTGGAACATCTAGGTTTCCAACTTTAAAATTAGTGGCTTGGGGCTCTGAAAGCTCGAAATTTTGTAAAAAAAAATTTTTTTCAAATGTATTATTATTGGAAAGAGCGCTATTTTTTGGGAACGGACCCGTATTTCATTTTCTTAACGAAACTGTTTGAAATTTACTAAAAATTCATAAAATTCTGAAAAATGACTTGCAGCCCCGCTTGTTATTTATGTATTGTAGTTGAAGATTTTGAACAAGGTTAAAAAAATGTGCGTCCATGTATATTTCTTTACTTTAAAACATCTGAGTTTTCAACTTTAAATTCGGAACCTTAAGCGCCGAAAGCTTGAAAGTTTCAAAAATAATATTTTTTTCCCGGTCATGATCGATGGAAAGATCGTTATTTGTCGAGAATGAAACCATAAATTATTTCCTTGACGAAACTTTCAAACCTTGATGTTCCAAAATTGATAAATATATGTCGAAGCGCAAATGTTTAACCCTGTTCAAAATTTTTAGCTGTAATACTCGCGGCACTAGAGGGGAGGAACTGTTTGAATTTTTTGGCAACTTTAAAAGTTTCTAAATACGGTTCGGAATTATGTTTAGGAACTCCCGTGGAACTGGCGTGCGAATTTCGACTGCTACTGGTTGAATATCGGATGGTAACATTATCTGTTGAAAGTTAATATCCGCACGAACGGATAATATTATTTCCCCATGCGCACGACTAGCAAGCACCGGATTTGATTCGAGAACTTTATAGTTTTTTAGTTTTAAATGTTGGTTTTGTTTTAAGTGGGTTTCTTGAATGCATGGAATAAACGGATTTGTTAATCGGTGTTATTTTTCGTTTGGCTTTATCGAAATACGAGACTGCAGCGGTTTTTAGAATTTGGTTCGGATTGTTATAATTTGGGTTAGTAAAAAACGGAACGGGATCGTAGGTTTCGGTTTGGTTATTTTCAATACGGCTTGTGTTAGAGTTGTTATGAACTGTAATGAAAGGAACGGACTCGCCGCATCACTGTTTAGGTGGTACGTCCGCTTGATGAAAAACAGATGCGAATAGTATTTCGATTCGTTAAACAATTTAACGCACTATCCTAGTAAATAAATTTAAAAAAATGTTTAATAATGGTTTAACGTATTGAGATAGTCGAAAGCAAAAACCGAATTGTTAAAAAATCATCTCAGTAGAACGATAGTCTTCGTCATATTACGGAACTATATCGCCTTTTTTTGGTAAAGTAACCAGTTAGTCTTGCAACCGAAAGAAGTTTGATAACAAAGTAACCAAATCGCCTCGAAATTCGGTTTTCAAATTAGTGATATTTACAAAATTCGTAAACTATAATTTCGATTACCTTGTCTCCCCCTCCTATTCACCGAGAATCTAGGACCTAATCACCAACATGCAACAACCTGTCAGGACAGAATACCAACATTCTAGCAGCCGCAGCAGAGTGATAAGAAGCATCAATATTATTTCTAATTGATAGTTTTTGCGTGTTTTCGTTTATATATTTATTAAATGTCTTTAACGGTCGGCTATTCAAGAAAGATAGGTATAGAAATTAACAAAATTACACATTTTAAAAAATCATAAAACCTTAATATTAGTATTATTAAATCTTTTTTTTTTTTTTTTTTTTTTTTTGCATACCGACTCGTAGGTCATCAACGCAAGTGATCATTAGTTATTTTAAGTGTCCTAGATAACGGCGCGCTAGTCATAGATTAGTTTTTCCCTTTTTTTTTTTTTTTTTTTTTTGAGCATTTTGGTATTATCTTTAATATTAATAATGAGCGGTAAGCGCATCTCTGCATTGTTTTTTCTTTAGTCGTCTGACGGGATTGTCAGGAAGACCGGTAGTTTTCATACGCGATATTAATGGGTTTAAATTATAGCTGAATGCCGCATGCATTTTCGTATATTGCTGCTTGTATATCGCCAACACTGAAGGAACGTTGAGATCATTCTCGATTATAGTATTACGAACATAATAAGGCGCATTGGTTATTATCCTCAGTATCTTCGACTGGAACGACTGTATTCCATATATTTCTAAACCGTATTTCCAGACAGGAGCTATGATGGTGTTATACAATAACATTTTATTGTTCAGACTGAGTTTGGATTTTCTTCCTATTAGTGGATATAATTGTCTCAGTATCGACTTCAATTTTTTCTTTGTATTAATTACATGCAGATTCCATACTAAGCGTTTGTCAAAGGTTAATCCCAAATATTTAACTGATTGTATTTGCGGTATTTTACAGCTGTTATAAGTAACTGGAGGACATGTTTCTTGGTTATTTGTGAACGTGATATGTGAAGATTTTTGTTCATTAATTTCGATCCTCCAGTTGAAAGCCCAATTTTGTAGTAACGATAAATGATGTTGAATGTACCTTGAAGCTTCATGACGATCTTCGTGCGCAGCTAGTATAGCAATGTCATCCGCAAATGAAGCTTCTAATGTAAACATTGTAGTCGGTAGGTCAGCTGTATAGATGTTATAAAGAAGCGGGCCAAGAACGCTCCCTTGAGGTACCGATGCTAATATCTGACGCTCGCTGGACAAGACGCCATTTATTTTTATTTGAAACGATCTACCGCTTAAATAAGACCTCAGCAGATGATATATTTCAATCGGGAAAATCTTCTGGGCTTTGTATAGCAAACCGTCGTGCCAAACACGATCAAATGCTTTGGCTACATCAAGGAACACTGCCGAGCAATACATTCCACGCTGTAAGACTGACTCAATTGCATCAACGAGCCTATGACATTGATGAATAGCTGAATGCTTTGGTCTGAACCCGAACTGATGATTTGGAAGATAGGCATTCGCCATATTAAAAAGAAGTGGTTGAATTAATTTTTCGAACACTTTTCCAAATGTATCCAGTAAACTTATCGGTCTATAGGATGAGACATCTGTAACTGGCTTCCCAGGTTTATGGATAAGTATAGTTACCGATTTTTTCCATCTAGTCGGAAAGTACGATAGCCGGAGCATAGAATTGTATATATATATAAAAGTAGTAAAGATCCTCTTTTTGGTAGATGCTTCAAGATATCATTTGTTATTCCATCTTCTCCCGGAGCTTTATTATTTCGCAAACTTTTGATGCACGTACGAAGCTGATTTGGTGTAATATATGTGTAATTTTGACAATACTGCATGACGTTATTTTTACACTGTATAACTTCCTGCGTGTGTTGTGGATTTTCCATAGGAGGAGGTTGAAATATATTTTCGAGATAGTCGGCAAAAGTATTAACCTTTTCGTCATCTGTTCTGGCCCACATTGTATTTGTTTTTTTAATATGATAAGATGGAACACATTTCTTTGTTAGTACTTTCGCTGCTTTCCAGATTGAGCCATCGGCATTAGTTAGGGTGGAAAGGTAATGAGTATAACGCTCGTTTTTGTAGTGTGCTATGGTTTTCGTTAGTTGGCTGCAAAATTCCCGGTATGTTTGGTAATTTGATGGGTATCTATTATGTTGCCATTTTTTGCGCGCTATTCTTCTTTTGGCAATTAGCTCACGTATTTCAATGGGCAATATACTGCTAGTGTTAGCACTGGACTTTGCAGGTCGTGTTGATTGCTTAGCGCAATCCTGTATTATATCAGTTAGATAATTAACGGCAGTATCAATATCGTGCTGTGATTTTAGTTTTACATTTAAGTTCACTTGGTTATCTATTATATTCTCAAATTTGTTCCAATCAGTAGATTTATTTGTTAGTCGACTGTCTAGTTTTGTATGTAGCGGAATTGTGTCTAGGACTTGTAAGACTGGTACGTGATCAGATGACAAGTCTGCGATTGTACAGCAGTTGTTGTGTAGATTACTTAATCCTTTATTGAAATAAAAGTCTAGCACATCTGGCAGTCGGTTGGTATGCTTTGGCCAGTAGGTAGGTGTAAATGGTGAAACAACATCGAGGCGCAGCCCTCTATTCAGCTGGAAGAGTTGCGCTCCACGTTTATTTGGAACTCTTGATCCCCAGTGAGGATGTTTTGCGTTGTAGTCACCTCCACAAATGAATTTTCTGCCTTGGCGATGAAATAGTTCCGTGAGTTCCTGATTCGGTATGTAATACCTTGGGTGGCAATAAACCGATGTGACAGTTACTGTTTCATTAAAAGTCGTTTTTATTTTAATTGCAACAGCTTGGTAGGCCTCTGTTCGGCGAACGAAGTGTAGATGATGGTCAATGCTCTTTTTGACGAGTACAGCAACACCTCCCATTGCTGTACCAGAAGGGTGTGTTCCATGATAGCATCTGTAATTTAGTAACTCAAGGCTCACTGGATGAACGACATGAGTTTCCGTTAGTAGGGCAATATCGATTCTTTTGGTCTGTAAGAAGTACTGTAGTTCATGTTTCTTCTGTTGAATCCCATTAGCATTCCATAATACTACTGTTAATGAATTTGTGCTTATAGGGCTCAAATTCATAATAATTTGTCCATAAGTTTGGTTAACATGGATATTAATGGTGATAATAAATTTCGAAATTCATTAAGAAAGGAAGTTAATGTTTCGTTAATTCCTTTTTGTTCGGTTGTATGTTGTGGAGCATTGTTATTGTATACTACTGATGATGCAGACGGAGGAAAAGAAGAGGTATATTTTTTAGCAGCATTGGAGTACGAAGTTGATGGTAATTGCTTATGGATGGGTGGAAACGTGCTGGTGTCCGCCAAATTAAATGATGAAGCTTCGAAAGTTCTACTTATTGCACTCTGTTTGAATTTTTTACTATATTCTTGTTGGTAATATTCACATCCTTTATAGTTAGCAGGGTGTTCACCACGACAGAAAAGACATATCGGTTTTTCTTCGGATGTTTTAGGACAGTCAGCGGTTAGGTGTTTACCGTTGCATTTCACACATCGAGGTGGAAGATTACAATAAGTTTTCGTGTGTCCAAAATTTTGACAACGCATGCACTGGAGTAATTGCCTAGTTACTCGCGGTTCTTCAATTATTACGACTGTATGTAATAAATGTTTTAATTTAAAAATTTTTGAATTTTTTGAAGATTTGTTGAGATCTACAAAGAACATCGGTAGCGGAGATTTTGTTCTTCTGCTTGTTATGTTGGATACAGAACGAACAGAGTAACCTAGATTTTGTAATGCTTGCGTGATTTCTTCGCAACTAGTTGTATGATGAAGATTTTTTAAAATGACACAAAAAGCTCTATCTTCTGATAGTTGAAAAGTATAAAATTTGTATTGATTTTGTTGGAGGGCTTTTGTCAGTGCGCGATAACAAGCTGGCGAGCTTGGTTTTATAGTAATACCGGTGTTTGTTGATTTCAATGTAAATTTGACATTTGTCAAACTTATTAAAGACTTGGTGAATGCTGTATAATTTTTAACGTCTTTTACTAAAATCGGCGGAGGCGTCGTAAATTTGTTAGTCGGTGGCGATGAGTTTCGTTTCTGTTTATCGTTACCATCAGCGTTGTTCGATGTCTGGTTATCGAGTGGCATCGCGTTTGCATCTGCTGTTTCATTATCTCCGTCTGTGTTTTCGTGGTTGTCGTCATCGTTTAAGTACATAAACGGTTGATACCGATTTCTGGTGTTTAACTTCGGAGCCGTTGAGCGTTTAAATTCACTCGATGTATGCGGCGGCGAGGAAGGAGAAGGACGTTTTCGTCTAACTAACTGCCAGGTATTGTTGGCCTTGTCTACATTGCGTAGAGTTATAACGTTGTCATTGTTAGTATCATTTTTGTTAAAAGACGGAACAAGCATGTTAGTAGTAATAATTGAATCGATCTTACCGGCATTTAGCGATGAGAGTTGGTTACTGGTGTTTGTGGTACTGGTTGAAGGATCTGAGTGTTCGTTATTTATCGCTTGGGCGGGTAAACCCGGACCGTTCGAACTTAACATTACCCGGCGAGATCCCGGCGCCGAACGAGAAAACGACGATAAACAATCGAACTAATAATTATTATACGATAGGAATAATAAAAGAACGCAGTGTAACACGTCTAAATCTTCGCTTCACGTACGTTAAAATCCTTCTCTAAATCTAAACGAATAATTTTAAAAAATTAAATAAAAATTAAATAACAAAAAGGATTTAATTAATTTTTCTACACAACTATTACATTGCGTTTCAAATTAGTGTAAGCCTTCGATTCAAATTATTATTTTGTTTTACTGTTTTAAATTATTATTAGAAAAGATGGTAAATTTACAGTTACACGGCACCAGTTCATTTTCAGTCTTTACAGTTCATTTAGTTCATCTCAATAATTTATTGTTTTTAAAATATTTCACTCTTTCTTTCTTTTTTTTTTTCGATCTTTTTAATTATATTTCGGTATCACAGGTTTGGCTTGAGGTTTATTTTCTTTTTAGTTATATTTCGGTATTACAGGTTTGGCTTGAGGTTTATTTTCTTTTTAGTTATATTTCGGTATTATAGGTTTGGCTTGAGGTTTATTTTCTTTTTAGTTATATTTCGGTATTACAGGTTTGGCTTGAGGTTTATTTTCCTTTTTAGTTGTATTTCGGTATTACAGGTTTGGCTTGAGGTTTATTTTCGTTTTAATTCGTTTTAATTTATTTTTATTTACTTTGTTTGGTGGCTTGTTTATTTATTTTTATTTCCTGGCTGCCACTTTCTACTGCTCTCGTCTAACTGCTTTTATATTCTTTCATTTCAATTTACGTTCCACTAGGAAAATCAAGGTATGTAATTTTTAACTTTTCGTATTAATGTAATTTTTCATATTTAACATTTCTCCATTTTATTCAAATATAATTTATTTTCCGTAACGTTCTAGCTTTATTATTAGTCATTGTTAACTTTCATACGGAATCCTCAGCGCATGAAACCTCATTGCACACTTGGTTAATTCGATATAATCGATCGACTTCTGTTTTAGTATTTAATTTAAGTGAATCAAAATCACTATGATCTTTAATAAAACTAGGTCCTTGTAGTCACAAGACGTTATTTAAAAATTTAGACGGAGAAATTCCTCTTGTACCTAAATCAGCAGGGTTTTCGAGTGTATTCACACAAAACCAACGGTCTACTGAAACTAATATCGAAATGCTGGAAACACGATTTGCTACGAATTGGCTCCATCTTTCGAGCGGGTGGTTTAACCAGTTCAATACGACAGTAGAATCAGAGAATAAAAAAAATATTACTTGAATTAACTTTTAAACTACGCGAAAGTCGAACTATTAATTTTGATGATAATAATGCGCTTTGCAGTTCGAGACGAGGTACAGTTATTTGCTTAATCGGAGCAACACGAGTTTTAGCGCAAATTAGCCTGGAAGATGATTCGTGTGAATCGCCAAATCTAACGAGGAAAATTACAGCACAGTATGCCTTTTCGCTGGCATCACAGAACCCAATTAAACGATCACATTTACTAAGAGATGAAAAGGTGCGTGCAATTTTAAAATCTTTCAAATGAGCTAATTCATTATAATACCGACGAAACTTTTGACCAAACTGTTCTGGAATTGATTCGTCCCAATTTAGTCCGAGTCTCCACAAATCTTGAAGAAAAATTTTCGAACTAACGGTAACTGGTGACGCCAAACGTAACGGATTAAAAATGTGACTTATTTCACTTAATAAAATTCTTTTGGTAATAAGCTCAGGTAATGTGTTTAAGTTTATCCTTATCTGAAACACGCCATCCAGAGGCTTGCAAGTCAATCCTAAAACGTGTATGCTGCTTTCAGAAAATTCGAAGTTCTGTGTGGTTTCAACGTGCGAAGGTTTCAACGAATTTAAAAATATTGCAGGATTGCTCATGTATTTACGAAGAAAAAAATGAGCACTCTCCAGAGTAGCATGTATAGATTTTTGTAGATGCATTACTGAATCCAAATTATCTCCTCCCGTTAGAAGATTGTCCATATAAAAATCTTCTCTTAAGGCTCATGAAGCTTCAGGATCTGATTCTTGGATATCCTCGCTTAATATGCTCAAACACTGTTGCGCTAAGAACGAGGCAGACGCGGTTCCGTATGTCACTGTAGTTAATCGAAACTCTTGTATGGGTTCTTTAGTCGATTCTCGCCAAACGATTCTTTGCAGGTCGCGATCTTCTGGATATATGAGAATCTGACGATACATTTTCTCTATATCGACTACGAAGGCGAATTTATGAAAACGAAATTTAATAAGTAGATCGAATAAATCGGATTGAATTTTCGGACCTGTAGCAAGCAAGTCGTTTAATGAAAGTCCTGAGTCTCATTTTCTGGACGCATTAAACACAACACGAAATTTTGTGGTCATACCAGATGGACGGAGGACCTCACGATGTGGAATATAATATGTCACTTTAAAATTATCGAGTATAGGTTTAACAGGTTCCATATGACCTAATTCTAAGTATTCTCGCATAAATGTTATATACTCAATTTTAATTTCTGGTTTCAACGATTTTTCAGTACGGATTAACGAACGAATAGCGTGATTACGAGAATTAGATAATTTTTTACGATCCTTTTTTAGAGCTAACCGAACGATAAAACGACCATCGGTTGATCGCGAAAACGTTGTTTTAAAATGTTCTATACACATAGTGTGTTCGGGATTTATTTCCTTTTGTGGATTAACTTCTTCGATTTCCCAAAACTTAGTAATTTGTAAATCGATTAATTTTGTAGATATGTGACAAAATAACGGAAAGCTCGATTTAAATTTTTCACAACCGGAAATTATTCATCCAAAATGAGTATTGCGAATAAAAAGATCGTCGAATGATTTTCTCTAATTAAGAATACATTTTTCAAATTATTCTGCTCCTGTCAAGATATCGATATTATTATGGCTGAACGAACGTTTGCGGGTGATTTATACGATATAAATGGAACGATATCTGGTTTTACGCGAATTTCAAATTTCGAAAATCGAGAGCGAATATTAAAGAAACTCGATTTGTTGCAATCGATAATGTCTGAAGTTATACCTACTATAGACGTTTCATTGGAGTTGTGAAAACACGGTAAATTGTTTTTTCGAACGAAATTTTCGGTAACTAGCGTAATTTATGGAGCAGAGTCAAGAAATGCTCTTGCTAATACGTAGCGATTATTTCGACTTTTAAAACTGCCGTTGGTAATATTACCGGATTATTTGTTGAAACTTGTTGGCAAGTTTTATTAGAGGAACTGACTAACTCAACTGCTTTCTGTGAATTTGGATTACTCTCGACTGTTGAAGGATTTTCGATTTTAAAACATTCCGCCGAATTGTTTTTGAGATGCGATTTAAAATTATTGCGGTGTAACATTGTATTATGATTTTGATTACAATTTGTGCATTTTCGATTTCTGCACTCGGAAACGCGATGATCTTTCGCAAAACATAAAATGCATAGACGATTAGTTTTTACGATGTCGTAACGTTCACTCTGAGTACATTTAATAAATTCTGGACATCTCCAAAGTGGATGTAAGCTTTTACAAATTACGCACGTGGCTGTGGAAGACGCTACGAACGTCGATTTATTTTTTGAATAACTACTAAACGACTTCGTTTTCTCGGTTTTTTTAGGGACTTCATTGCAACGAAAGTGCTGACTTTCAATCACTTGAATTCGAGTTTCAAGGAACTTTTTGATTTCCTCATACGTAGGATACTTAGTATTATCCGTTAAAGACTTTACCCAGTCGCGACGTGTTTCGTCGTCCAATTTCATCGATATCAAAAACGAAATCCAAGATTGCCAATTGTCGCGACCTTCATTCGCGGCTTTCAAGCCTCGAAGTGTTACACTTATACAGTCTAATAATTTCTGAATGTCGGAGTCGTTTTTGACGCGGCGCAAATGAAAAATATCGTGAAATTCGATTATCGCTCGTTTATTTTGTTAACGATTTAAAACGGTCGACCAAGTTTCGACGAAAGAATGATCGTTAATTTCGAAATCTCAAACTATTGGAGCTGCTTTATCTTTTAGTGCTTGATTTAAAAAATATAATTTTTTGACATTAGGTATGTCAGGATTATCAACGACAAGATTAGAAAGTAAATTTTTCCAATTTAAAAAATCGCGAAGGTTGCCGTTAAATTCGGGTATATCAATTTTAGGAAGCCTCGGCTGAGCCGAAACATTACTATGAACAATCGATGTGGAATTTAATATCGAATCTTTATCGTTTTGGGTTGAGAACTTATCTTTAGCGACTGCGATCGCGGTTTTAATCGAATTCAGTGTAGATACTAATTCTTCACATTCTTTAAAAAGAGCGTTTTCAAGCTGTTCTTCATTTTTTGGATTTGATTCGACACCAAATTCGAGAATTTGTTCGGAAATCTCTTCAAATTGCGCATGATAAGTTTTAAAAGATTCGAATTCGTTCTCAGCTTTTACTACGATCGTGCTATTTGAAGTTTCTTTTAAGAAATCTAAAATACGAACTCGAATTGATGCTAGTTGTCTTTTAATATATCGACGGTTTCTTTCTAACTTATCCATTTCAATCGAACGAAATATGCGAAAAATCTTAATGACCGGAATGGACAACGAATACGAAACGACTTTAGTTTAAACAAAATTTTTAATCGTATATAAATTGGAACGAACTTACTTAATTTTACGATGAAAAGTCTATGTTCGACGGTATCCGGCTTGGGAAGCACCAGAATGTTACGATATTTTCGTTAATATTCCGGAATTATATTTTTTGAATGATTTTTCAAACCGGTCAATTAGTAAATTGTATTTTAATTGAATACGATTGAACGAATAGAAGTCTTAAAAGTCGACTGTTTCTAAAATAATTTTAAAAAGGGTAAAACGAAATAATTATAACGAAATAACGACATACGAAAGGCCGAGACGCTAAAAGCGTATAACGAAGCGACATAATAAAAACTAGACGAACGAAAGGCGACTACCGAAGACGAACAACACGCCAACGAGCGCCAGCCAGCAATTTATTTATTTTTCTTTTATTTACATAACGAAACATCTGGCTAAATCAGATGAAAAGTCTAACGAACGAATAATAACAAAAGTAATAACATATACTTTATACTTAATATTTATTAACAATTATATTAGATTAATTAACTAAGTTAAATGGATTTGAATATTATTTTAAGCAGCAGAAGGAATACAAATTAAGTACATAGTGTAATTACAAATAAAAAAAATCGTGATAACAGAAATAACGTAACAGTTAACTATTAGACATGTAGTGCGAGCAGATTTTATTCTGAGTTTAAAAAATGAACTTAGAAGCAACCAAAATAATTTTTGTTTTTGTTATTCATTTTATTTATTTTTTCTTCTTTATTTTATTTCCAATATTTCATAAGTAGTATATTAGCACATAGTACCGTTAATTTTGCTCGTTTCATTATTAATTAAGTTTTTCGTTAATTTCCAATTTATGATTACTTCTTTTCTATTATATCATTTTTTTTTATATTTAGTCCCATTTTAATTATTCCTTCTGTTTCTTTTCTGCCACCTTCACGATTCCCTGATCAGTTAAACTTTTTGTTACAAACAATTCTTCAGGGTTCCTTTGTGTTACTTCACTGAAATATTTTTTGTTGTATTTTATTAATTATGTTGTTCCGCTTTCCGCAGAGCCTTAATTAAAATCATTTTCGAGGAAAGCGGAGAGACGGAAATATTAGTGCGTATATAAGTATATTTATTTCCTAAAATTTGTCGCGATCAAAATGCTTGCGAAACATTAACTATAATGAAAGACCCCATTAAAAAAGGCTCATGTGCACATATTTACTCTTTATAAGTAAGACTAACTCGTAAAACGTCGAAAATCATTGCCGAAACGAAATGTCAATCATTGCGTTCGTCAAACGGGAGACCCTTGCTTGCCGATGTGAACATTTCATTTTAGTTGGCTCAATTGACTTTGGCTCGCAAAACCGGTCCGCTGATTCATTTCGGTGTCTGTTGCTTTTTACTTTTTTCTTATTTCCAAGAAAAGTCCCCATTTAAAATAGCTGAAATACCACGACGTATTAGTTTAATATAAATAGGTAATGAACCCGTTAGAATGATTTTGCAATACGTTCTCTAATGCTACAATTAGAATTAATCATTTTAAAATCAACTGAGAAGTTCACACTTGCTTTGTCTCATTATTTTAAATTATATAATAAATAATTTTGTTATATAGGTGGTTGTATTCAGGAATATCCCAAAACATTTTTCTCAGTAAAAATCTAAAAAAAATCTCTGCCCCTCCCAAGAGCATAAATTGCCCCCTCCCCCGAAACAGATTTCTGAATTCATTCCTGCTTTGGTACCACGCATTTTCATCACACCTTACTATATGAACTAATCAAAATTCACTTTTCTCGTTACTTTATCAAATTAATAAATAATTATTTAATTAGGTTTTCGGTTAAAAAAGTAATAACGATATTTCGACTAATAAAATTACACAAGCTGCAGTAGCTCAAGCAAGTATTTTCGAAGACTCCGCTTGTTTTCCTGAACTCGAAGATTCAGATTAACGCACTATTTTATTTTATATTGTTCAGCCTATAGAACGAGCACATTTCAACATAAAACTGTCAAAGAACAAATACAAGAAATAGCTCGGGAATATGGCGATAAACTAGATCATCATAAAAATATCTTAGCCATTAGTTTACCGGACAATTCGGCAAAAACCAGACGATTAAAACGAACAAAGCCGACAAATTTATTATAAATGAATAGGGATAATTAAAAAATATTAAAATGCAATTAGCGGGAATCCTTGTCGCTGGATAAGGAGCTCCACAAATCATTCATACTGTGTTAATAGAATTGCTAGATAGACAAAAGCTGGTTGCAAAATTGCAAAACTGCAAAAAAAAAAAAAATCAACACAAAGTAAAACATAAGTTTTTTTTAAAATTAAAAAATACTTTATAAAATGGAAGATTAAAATCAATCACAACAAAACTGAACTGATCGTTTTACTTTTCATTTCAAAAAATTAATTAATATGCCGGAGTCATACTTGATCGAGGGCTAATGTTCAATAAACATTTTAACTATACATTCAATGGACTCATTTTAGGTAGGTTAATTAATCATTTGTTAGTAAAACGTGTAATATTTTAGTAAATGGTTAACCACTGATATACGATGCTGTTGCTTGTCCAGCCATGTTACATGCAGCTCTTGTTTGGTCTGATGTTTGTAAATCCTCTATCAACAAGCTTCAGTTATCGTAGGATAATTCTTAACGTCTCATTTCGACTTCAACGTTTCGAATCGAATCACTTCGGCCCTATTAGTTCCGGTTGCGACACGTTTTGCCCGCGCTAAATTTCGGCCTCGTCACTTTTCGAAATAAATCAAATTTAGCGCTAGCGAATTTTCAATTCTCTTCTTTATTAATATCACATTTAAGACGTAAAAAGTATTGAATCAAAAACACCCGGGAAATCAGTAATTAATTCGCTTTACCTTCAGTAAAGGATCGCGGTATACTTATATAAATTCATTTTTCTTTGTAATGAGAAATTTACTTTCTCTTTCGCAAATATTCCGATTATTTAATTTACTATTTTTTTGATTTATATTTATCATTCTTCCTCAATTGTAATTAAACGCGGATTGTACCGCTTCACATAACAATGATTACAATTTGTTTATTCGTAAGTTACTTTTTTAGTAAATGCATTATTAACCAACTCTATAGGTGTTAAATAATTTTATTTTTACTTTAAACAGAAAAATGAATGTTTTCAAAACATCAGTTCTATGAAACCGTTACAAAACTGCTATTTTTTAATTTATTCCTGTCTAGGTTAATGACGGAGTAATAATTTGTGAATATTAATTATGACAGTTAAACGTTTAAATGTGAAATATTGCCATATAAATCATAAATGCTCCCTCTGAAAATATGCAACGTTCGGCAATCCCTGGTAGCAGTGAATTTAATGGCTATAATAATGATGAAATTTTATTTACTTTTAAAGTATCTTAATATCGCAACGATCAATGATTCGTTACGTAGCGCGAATTTTTTATCGACCTTTTCATTGCATAAAATCGATGAAAAGGCAATTTGAATATTTGTAATGTGTGCAATTTGCATGTGATAAAACTTACTTCGTCATGTCAGGAATGCCCATTAAATAACACCGTCATACGTACACGGAAATTTAAAGTGTAGCGCATACTTCGAAAGATTTGAAAATTTTGTTTACTTATCCGCTAACTAGATTTGCGCCTGTATTTGCTAACAAGAAAATTTAAGCTATCTAAGGAAATTTATGAGCATTTGTTTTGTTTACCTTTTCAGGTTTGGAAATAACGAAAATATAAAATAAAATTCAATATTTAAGAAACGGCTTGACATATTAACTTTACAATTGGAACATAAATTAAAATGCTTTTTAAGACAATCTATAATTTGAAGTCAACCGGTTACTGCGGATGTTAAAAAAAAGGGCAAATATGTAATATGGAATTTAAAGGTACCTCAAAAATCCCCCTTAAAAAATTAATAACTCACCTTAGATAAACTTTTACAAGTAAAATTCAAAATATAAAACAAAAGTCAGAAACTCTTTCATATCTCCCGCCTGTGCAACTCGATAATTAGTTACAAATGTTTAACTGGCTAATAAATACACTCATTTACGGATATTATTTTAATTTTAAACTTACAAATTTTTAACTTCAAAACGGAGTCTTTTGAGCCCTGAAAATCGAAAAATTTACGAAAATATAGCGAAATAATAAAAAGGTTTTAAATTTCGATGTAATTTTTTAGTGATCTCTATATTTTTTTTATAAATATTTTTTGATCTATGAAATATAATTATTTTCCTTTTAGAAATATATATTTCACGGAACATGATTCGCGAGCCGTCACAAAGTTGTACTTTTAGCTAGTTATTAATTCCATTATTATTTGCGTCATTTTCGTGTATATGATAATTGAATCTTTTTCGCGGTCGGCCGTCAAAGAAATATTAGTGTAGGATATTGTTAATATATCTCCATTTATAATTTGGACAAATAATTTTAAATTTATAAAACAGAAAAAGGAATAACAAGGAAAAAGAAAAATGTAAATAAAAAGATAAAATATATATCCGCAGAAGTTAAGTCTGCGGTGGCATTCCTGAGGGCATAGAAAAAACAACTAAAACAGAGTATAACCGTCACAATATGTAAACATTTTCATATCGCAATCCGTTTAAATCTGCTAATAATGTAAATAACGAATTTTTTTTCCACATCCACACGGGGGGCCGATGATTAAACATCTTATATTATTATTTGGAAACAACATGCCGTGTTTATTACGCATTGATGCATCGTTAGGTTCTACTAACGATAACGCGTCACTTATAGGTAATATAGCTGACTACTTTTCAATTTTCACAGTAGCCTATTTTGTTTCATGTAATATTAATAAAACCAACTAAAAAAACCGTATAAATAGACGTTTATATACCGGTAAACACTTGTAGAACCTATTGAAAAAAAAGAAAAAAGTATAAGTATATATAGAAAAATATTTTTGAAATGGCGAGAAAACCGAGAAACGTTAAAGTGATTAAAAAAGTACAAAACGCGGTTGCGGTCTCGATACTGTGGTAAATAGATATATTATCTCAAACTGCATTATCCGGGTTATAATTATTTAGGACCAGGTACAAAGTTAGATAGTGAACTAAGTCATGGTGTAACCGGTATAAATCTGTTCGATATAATCGCTAAAGAACATGATACTATAGCATATAGCAACTATTCGGATAATAAAAATCGAGCTGAAGCGGATAGAAAATCAGAAAATAAAGCTTGGAAACGAGTTAAAGTATCGGGGATAGTAGCTTCAGTGAGAAAGCTGCTGCTTGGATAACAACGAACGCTATGAAAGTAAAACATAAATTAGGAGATGGATGTCGATCTGGTAAAAAACAAGCGGGAAAGCGGAAAACAAAATCGAAATCCTCTAAAGGAAAAACTTGCATTTCAGAGATGTGTTAAATGTGGCGCTGAAAGCTGATCGTAAAGAAAAAACTCTCAGAATGAAAAGTGCGATTAAAATGGTTAAAAAATTAAAGACGACAGTACTCGATAACGAAAATGTCAGAATTATTCCAATTAACAAAACTGGAGAAGCTCTTCTCCTTATACCATATTATTTAAGTGAGGCGGTGGAGTCGGTGTGATCAATAAAAAGAGCGGAAAAGGTCTCTTTTTTATTTACCACCGTGGTTTTGGTTTATATTTAGCTCCATATAGTGGTAGCGTGAGACGTAACCAGTTTTGTCGAGATTAATTCTGAACCTAGCAATAGACTAGTAACCAATTTTGATATTTTATTGTACACGAAAGTAGTATATTTTGGATGGTTCCGGCGCACAAAGGGATGCCGCTGCGCTAATTAGGCCCCTTGGGCATAAGAACTAGAGCGATTTTTTCCGCAGGCCGCCTGTAGCCGCTGCCGCCACCGCGAAGTGTGTCGCCCGTTCCCATACGCGCATCGGTCACTTCTGTACGTTTTTCAAAATTCCGGGGCGTAAGTATTCCAGCCGGGTTCCAAAAATTATGCTATCCGATCGGGCGCGCATCTCCATGCACCCGCATTCCCATTCTACTATTATGTGTATGTATTATACAGGCCTCTACATGTAATGTATGTAGCATAATTTTTAATTTTAATTTTCGGGGGTTAGCAGGTGTAAAATTTTGGCGGAGTGTTAAAAACGTTCGAAACTCAACACTTAGAACCCAAATTTTGAAGGAATTTTCCGAGTCGCGCTCCGTTCCGGTATTTTTTTTTTTTTTTAATTTATTTTTAAGAAGAATATTTGAACGTTTCATCAGTCAAATGAGGGTAGGCGGGTGTGCTGTAACGAGGGGTGAATTCCATACGTTTTTTCGATGTTTTTATTATTATTATTATTTTTAATGGAAATACTTGAACGTTCCAGAACCAAACGATCGTGATTATTCGTTGTTTTATTTTTAACGGAAATATTTGAATGTTCCAGCAAACCGGTTGATGGTGGCGCGAATGCAGGTGGTGAAATCTAGTCGTTCGTTCGTTCGAAATTAACTACCCGATCATCTTCGCAGGACCTAACACACCGCCGATGGAATCCTGATCGCTACACGTTCACACACACACACACGTCTAACATATTTATTTTCAACGAATATTTGTAAATGCCACCCCCGAGGAATGGCGACTTTTAAATGGCTGATGCGTGCATTATCCAGATGGAAAATAGTTACATCGATCGTTTGTTCACGACCAAATCAAAGGTCTACATCTAGACGTGCACTATTTCAACCTGTTCGATTATCTCATTCATTTATACTCTTCGATTTGTTCGGAGCGAAAGTGTTTGAGCGATATTGCCAAATACATTGTGATAGCAAGAGTTCGACAGCCATTTTGAACAGTATGTCTGAGAAAGTCTATATTCCCGCGGTGTATAATGCTAATCACTATCGTAAATTTTTTTATTATTTTCAAGAGTTACATCAAAGAATAGAATACTAGCTGTGCACTACGCCACCACATTTAATTTAGATTCAAACGTCGTTCATGCTACATCATTTTTTAAATTCATAGCCTAAGTATAGAAATTCCAAAAATGTCCCTAAGTATAATATTTAAAAGCCTGAATCTAACCTAAGCGCCGTTCATAACCTACACCTATAGACGATCCTGCATACGTTTAAGTCGACACCGCTGCGATAGAGTACAAATCCTTCCATCGCACACATCTTCCACCGTTAGTTTTCATGTCATTCATAATATTATTTTCCACATCTAAGTATTAAAGAATTAGCTTAAGTATTTTTATATTTTTCCGCATTCTCCGATCCCTTTACAAAAGTGCACCGTCCATTCCTACGCTTATATTCAACATAGCGTCAGCCGCCACGAAAGCGCACGCACCGTTCTCACGCACGCCTCATTTATTCAAACTACCATGTTTTTTCTTTCATTTTTTTTTTTTTTTTAATATTTAGAAGTTTAAGTATAATATTTAAAGCTTAAATCTGGCATAAGTCTCCGCTCACCCTATCCCACCTATAGTTCGATCCCACACATATATCCAACATAGCGTTAGCCGCCACACGAAAGCACACGCATCGTTCGTTCGCGCTACCGCGATTTTTTCTTTAATATTTCGAAGCCTAAGTCTAAATATTTCAAAGCCAGCAGTCTAAGTATATTTTTTACGCTTCCGAACATTTCTTCCGACCGTTCATAATTTTGTATTTTTCTCCAGTTCTAAAATAAATCCGTTAATACCTTCTCCACTATGAATGCGCACACATGTTCTATTGTTAGTTTCCATATCATTCATAATAATTTATTTTTTTCGACTCAAGTATTATAGAATTTTTTTTTTTTTTTTTTTTTTTTTTTTTTTGTGAAAGCAACATCCTGTACCGTGATTAACTGCTGTGGCTATTACAGTACGAAGATGCGCAGTTTCTTTTTATAGATATCTGATTATTCCGCTAGTTCTGATAAATTGTGTTATGGATAAAATTGCATCGGGGGAATTCTCAAGAATGTTGGTGACTGTTTTGTTATTAATTGAAAGGGGCCGGTGAGGTGATAATGCTGGACAGTCGCATAGTATATGAGGAGCTGAGGGAGCAACATCTTGGCCACAGAAAGGACAATTCGTAGGAGAGGGGGTTCTTTGCAAAATAAAATTATGCGACATGGCCGTATGGCCTATGCGCAAGCGGCTAAGTGCACAGAAATCTCTGCGGGAGATGCTTTTTTCTGGCCACCATGGTTCCGTTGAGGGTTTAATTAACCTCGAGAAAGTCTGACACGAGGACCAATGGGTTTTCCATAAGGACGTGAGATTATTCAAGATTATGTTCGAGAGATAAGGTGGAGGTGGGCTGTTACTAGGCGAGGGGCAATATATTTCTGCTCGGGCGGATGTATCGACGCGTTCATTTCCAGGAATCCCTGCATGGCTGGGCGCCCACAGAAAGGATACGGAGCACTGTCTCTTAATAAGTTCGTATAATACCTGCTGGGTTCGAATTGCTACAGGATGTTTGGTGAGGGGATTAGAAATTGTCAATAAGGCCGCGGATGAATCAGATACTAGCAGGGCTTTCTGTGATGTAGGCTCTGTAAAAAGAAAATATTCCAAACAGAAAAATACTGCGTATATTTCAGCATCCAGTACCGAGCAATTGTCATTCAGTCGAATGCTTCGAATCACGTCGCAGACTTCAAAGGAACAGGCGGTTGGGGAAGAAGTAGCCTCTGGGGTTGCCTTGGCAGCATCCGTGTAGAAAAAGAGGTGGTCGGGGTATTTTTGCATTGTTGCTGTTGTCAGCTGAACGATATTCGGGTGCAGGGGTTTATTATACTTCGTCAGGGAAAAGTTAACATCAATGTTTAAAGGGGCCCACGGCGGAATCATGATGTTAGGAGCTAGGTTAGGGAAAGGGATTACGCTCACGTTGTGCTGTGATAGGAGAGCCAGGATTTCTGGGAGAGGGTCATTAGGGAACTCTGGGGTGTTGGGGAGGTCATTTGTGTCAATAGGACAGGCGCGTTTACTAGAGAAAAGAGCGAGGGTCTCACGGTGGTAATAATAGGTTCGGAAATACTTTAGTGGGGGAGTGCCTAACAAGGCACACAAACTTACAGACGGGGAAGTTCTATGTGCGCCAAGTATCGTGCGGAGCGCCGTGTGGTGTATTGAATCAAGGGATTTAAGTAAAGAGGGACTGGCTGACGCATACGCCTGGGACCCGTAGTTTATTCTGGAAATGACTAAGGATTTGTATATGGAGAGGAGAGTTTTCGGAGGTACATTATACTTTGTGTTTGATACATATTTAAGAATAGATAGGAATTTATGACATTTAACTTTAAGATTTGATATGTGGGATCGCCAAGTTAGCTTTTGATCGAACAGTAGTCCAAGGAAAGTAGCAGTAGGGTGGAAATGAAGTGAGGAATTTTCTAGATTGAGGCGAATGCTGGAAGAGTTTTGACGTCCCCTATAGAAATCAACACAGATAGACTTAGATGGAGAAAACACAAGACCATTATTGTTACACCAGGATTGCAGTTTTGAAATAGTTTTTTGTAGGATTTTTTGAGCATTTGCTGGAAAACTGGAAGACAGGGAAATGTTTAAGTCGTCAAAGTAGAGCCGGGCGTTTACAGGCGGAGCAATACAAAGAATTAGCCTAAGTATATTTTTATTTTCTTCCGCTATACAAACATTTTTTTTTTTTTTTCGAGATCTTTTGTACTATATTTTTTTCTCAAATATATTTACACACGTGCAAGCAAGTTGACTTGCCATTGATTTCGATCGTGCAACGCTGTCATTAAGTCTGCGGGGATCTTACCCTCCGTATCTTTTCTTATAGAATCCGGTTCACATGTACACACCTACACAATCATACTTAAGCCAAAGAACACCTGACAACATCATTCATCTGCGTATGTGACCAACTATGACCAAAGGAATGTTGTTTTTCTAGTGCACCCCTCCCTTTCCAAAGGCCTCCATCGAGCTAGAAAATCGAACGGATCTGTTCAGGCAGTCAGTATTAGTGTTATGTTAAACGTGCGGAATTTGTTGAAGCCGTGTGCTTCACGCGTTATTAAAAAATTGACAAGAACGTTAAAGTCAATAATTTCATACGTTTTTTTCTCTTTTTCTTTCTCTCTTTATTTTTTGTCTTTTTTCTCTCATTTTCATCGTTATTTTTTCTATCTTTTTTTCCCTCTTTTTTTTAGTAAAAATACTAAAATAATAATCAAATATGAATAACAACACCGAATCGATTGATATTAAAGCCGACGATTTTATTCGGAATTCATTTTCGAGGGATAGTGGTTCGCATACGATTTCGTCACCTCTGACACCACAATGTGATGATGGTTATACATTAGAAGAATCCACATCTTTTGTGCGTAAAATCATGAAAAACCTCTTGAAATTCAACTAATAAAAACGGAATTACATGTTACGTATTCGAAGATAACAAGTTTTCTGGATTTTTTTTGCAAATTTTTGAAAATGTCAAAAATTAAATAAAATCATACGCGTTTTTAATTGGAAACTCTCTTGAAATTCAACTAACAACAACAAAATAGATATATATGTTACGTATTAAAAGGTTTTTCTAAATTATTTCGGATTTTCAGAACAGGTAAAACGGGTCTAACAAATTGAAAAGATACATTTTTGGCTGAAAAACCTCTGAAACTTCAACTGGAAGCAAACTATAAAATGTAAATTACGTAATTTGTGTCATTTTATTGTTACCTAATCTACCATTATGGAAATTTTAAACTCGCGCGGAATCTCTCGATTTTTTTATTTCTTAAAAGCATTATTATTTTTCAGTTATAATACATTATTTTTTTATTTTTTTTTTTCTACCTTGGGCGCGCCAGCGGCCTTGACCCAACAACATGAAAAATTAACAGTTATAACTAAATAACCAGGCGGTCAGAAATGGAGAGGACAAAGGACAGTAGCAATGGGATAACTGAAGGCAATGGGAAGGAAAGAATATAGGTAGCGTTAAAGGGAGTAGGAAGACCCAAAACTAAAAGTTGGGTGTAAAGAATAGAGCGTTCGTTAGAGAGTGCTGAACATTCGAATAGGATGTGATTTGAATCACAAATACAAGAAGGCTCAGAAGCGTGAAGAGAGCAGAAAGGAGAAGGGGACAAAGCGAATCGAAAGCGAGAAGAGGGGAGAAGAGAATGATTGATTCTAAGCCTAATTAAGGAAACAACAGTGGAACGACGACAGATAGGAATAGATTGAAACCAAGGCAGGAAACTAGGAACCGGTTGAATAAGACGGTACTGAAAAAAGCGATTTGAGAACATAGATGGATACATGTCAGACCAAAGTCTGGAATGATTAGAGCGTGATAGAGAAAGAATGTCTGAGGAAGGGAAAGAGTCGAGGAAAGGACCAGTGCGGGCGGCTGAGCGAGCTAAAGAGTCAGCTGAGTCATTTCCCTCAATATTGGAATGACTAGGGACCCATAGAAAGTCTATGGAAATGGAGCGGAACGAGAACAAAGAGGAGACAAGAGAGCGGATAGAGAGGATGATACCGTCAGTAGTATAAGAAGGAGGAGAGGAGATGGCTTGAAGAACGCCTTTGGAATCAGAGACAATCAGGAATTTGTGAACTCCACTCGTAGAGGATATGAAATGAATTGCACGAAGAATTGAGATCGACTCGGCCGAGAAGATAGAGCAGAAGGAAGGAAGTCTGAAGGACTCAGAGTGTAGGAACGTAGGAGACGTATACGCACCACCCACGCCCCCATCACTCTTGGAGCCATCCGAGAAGATTAAGGCATGGGAAGGAAAAGAAGAGTTCAGCAGCTGAAAGAATTCGAAGTTGACTACATTGTGAGAGGAACAATTAGCTCGGACCGGAAGAGAGGAGAAATTGATGGAGTGCCATATGCTATTAAAGTCGAAAGAAAAGTAAGGAAGACTGTTATAAGAGAAAACGTAGGGAGAAAAATTGGAAACACGAGCAGCTATATGTGATAAAATCGGAATTCTATGAGGCGCCAAGCGCCAGTGATTTTTGATATAAAGATAGGAAGGGATAATATTGGATGACAAAATGGGGAGGCGTTTTATTAAAAATCGATAACCGAGGAGTGAACGACGAATGGAAAGAGGTTGAGTGGAAGATTCGGATAGAATCGCAGGAATAGGAGAAGATCTTAAAGCGCCAATGCATAGGCGAAGGCAGGAATTCTGAATTGCGTCAAGTTTCGAAAGGAGAGACTTGGAGGCACTGCCATAAATGAAAGAACAATAGTCGAGTTTGGACCGAATAATCGATTTATATAGAATTAATAGAATGCACGGGTCTCCACCCCATCTGAGCGGTGATAAAGATTTGAGGAGATTAAGTCTTTTGATCGAGGAATTATAGATATAATTAATATGTTCATGAAATGTAAGGCGACTATTTAAGAAAATACCTAGATAACATATGGAATTAACAATGGGAATAGGTGTACCAGATACGCTGATGTTTATAAAAGCACGATTAAAGGGGCGGAGAGCAAAAATTATACAGGAAGACTTGGAAGGGGAAAGAGAGAGGTGGAGTGTAGATAGAGCATTGCTAAGATGGGACAATGAATGGTTTAACTCGTTGGTGGCAGAGGACAGATCATCTGAGGTGGAATAAACTAAAATGTCATCAGCAAAAAGGAGAGAGAAAGAGGGAATAGGAAGCGAAGCAATATCGAAAGAGTAAATATTAAAAAGAGTGGGGCTAAGGCAGGATCCCTGGGGAAGCCCACGATAGACGCATCTAGAGGTGGAAAGAGAAGGAGAAGATAGATAAAGAGTTCTATGTTGAAAGAGGTTGAGTATAAGAGAGATAAAAACAGGTGGGAGATTAAGAGAGAGAAGTTTGGAGCACAGAGAAGGAAGATGCACATTGTCGAATGCAGAGCAGACATCGACAAAAGAAGCGACAGTAAATTTCTTAGAAAGGAATGATTTATAGATATCTGCAAGGAAGGTACTGATGCAATCTACTGGGCCAAGCCCGGGGCGAAAACCGAACATTTTAGAAGGAACTAGATTATTATGCTCAAGCCACCAAACAAGACGGTTGTTTATTAAACCTTCAAAGAGTTTGCGCAGACATGAGGCTAGGGAGATAGGACGGAAGGAACACTGATTTTTTTTCGGAATTGGAATGACGATGAAGTCATTCCAAGACTCAGGAGTAAATCCAGAGAGTAGGAAAGAGTTGAAGATATTCAGAAGGGAGAGCAGCGAGGAAGGAGAGAGTTTTTTAAGAATAGGGAAAGAAAGACCGTCCAAACCAGGAGCAGAAGGAGAGGTTTTGTTAAGAACGGACAAGAGTTCCTCGTAGCGGAAAGGGGACGATAGGAAATGAGGTTCTGAGGAATTTGGGAGCGAAGGAATGATCGATTCCTCAAAAGTGGGGACATACGGAGGAGCAATAGAGTCCAAGAAAGAGTGAAGTTCAGGCAAAGAAGGAAAAAAAAAACTGAGCTAGCTCAGTCCTGTGCAATACGAATCACAGGAGAAACTCTTGTCGATTTTACACGTAAGATTAACCAACTACAAACTTTAAAAATACGCAAAAAATAAATACGTTGGCGCGCGAAATAAAGAGGCGTGATATTTTATACGCGCTGTGAAAAGGTTCATACGGGGGGGGGGCTCAATTGAGTTGGAGAGAGTCGCCTCCCTCATACTGTATAAGACTAGCTTTGAGCTGGCTCAGCCAAAAATGCATGTTTTCAACTTTTTGGACTTGTTTCATCCGTTCTAAAAATCTGAAAAAATTCAGAAAAACATTTTATTATAATATACGTAACATATATCTATTTTATTCTTGTTGGTTGAATTTCAAGAGGGTTTTCAACCAAAAAACGTACGATTTTATTTAATTTTTGACATGTTCCACTCGTTCCTCCCGTTTCAAAAATCTGAAAAAATTTCAGTGGACAGTTTACACTAAAATACATGTCACATATTTTTTTTGTCGTTAATGAATTTTTTAAATTTTTTTATGATATTTTAAAAATTTTGAACGAGTTGCCACGATGAAGGACTATCGCGCAAGAAACTATTTCAAGTCCTCCCTGCTGTTCATAATATATACTCATGAGTGTTAGAATGGGTGCAGAGCAAACATGTTAAACCGGTACAAAATGCTGATGATCTGGTGGTACATGTCTCTGCAACACTATTCAATCAGGCTATTAAAAAAAGTCTCAAAAAGCAGTATTAGGTACACAAGAAATACCAAGTGAATTACGCCTTAAACTGAATGTAACGAAAACACGAGTTTTTACCGGGATTAATAAACTCACCTTTAATAAGAATAAATAATAGGTCTATATCATTTAAAAACTTTGGTATAAATGTTTGAAAGTATTATTCGATGGAAAAATGAACTGGACGGAGAAAATTGAACAAATACTGCAAAAATGTGAGAAAGGCACATACAATAGCGGATGTAAAAGGGGGGACACACCAATATCATGTTAGCTATACATAAAGCTTTAATAAGATCACATGTAGGTCACGTATGCCCCCCTATTGTTAGTCTTAGTAGAAGTAAACATAAACAAATTGTTTTTTGAGCCTCTTAAAATTAATTTTTATTTTCTTTCGATTTCTTTAGGTAACTTTATATTGACGATTACCCAAATTTCGAGTAATGAACTGTATTTCGGCTTGACTAAGCATTTCTTCTGCTCATTTGATGTAAATAATAGTGTTTGCAATCGAAGCTTTTTTTTATATATCTTGGTAATATTTAAAAATCAGCCACGGCTCTAATAGAATGGGCACCCGACAATGAACGATTCATGACATTAAAAAAGTGCGATTTTGCATAATATATTGTGACTTTTTCTTGGAATTTGTTTTTTATTGTAGTGCCATTAGATAATTAATATTTTCGTAATTTCTATACTTATTCGTCCTACTGCTGAAGACCTCAAACAACATTATAAAGAACTAATACTTTCTATGTGGAAGCAACATTGGCATAACATAGAAAGCAATAAGCTTCGAGACCTCAAAGAAAAGCCGATACCGTGGAACTCCTCAAACCGAAAGTCACGTCAAGAAGAGATAGTGATTACTCGGCTACGTATTGGACACATCCGACTTACTCACTCCCATCTCTTATCAAATCTCTTCCCTCCCGACTGCCCTCATTGTGGCAAAGAGGGCTTAACGGTTGATCATATTTTCACATGCTTAAAGACAGCTTCTCTCCGACTGTCTCTCCATGTTCCTTCAAGCCGTGTTCTAGCTCTTAATGATTCCTCCAACTCCATAGATAAAACAATAAATTTCATTAAACAAGTCAAACTTTTCCATCTCATTTAACCTCATTCCCTTCCTAATTGAACCGTGAAGCCCTCTGTGTAGCTATGTGGCTCATTAACTGAATAATAAAAAAAAAAAAAAAAAAAAAAACATACATATATATATATTTTCGTAAAAAATTTAATCAAACCACCGCAGAAATTTTTTGAAAAAGGTGTCCTTGCGAACGGGGTATTTTTTTAAACGTACTGTAGAAAGGCATAAATCTATACACATAAATAATTGGTTCCTTAAAAAATTCTTTCTGGAGAAAAGTGGTTTGAAAATTCTATAAAAATCCCGTTTTATCGGTAAAATGGTCAGGATTACTACACATCGTCCGTCGAAGTGCTTGTTGAAGACAAGTTCAATTTTTGAATTTTAATTTATTTTTATACGTTTTCCAGCAAGCGAATCATCAGTAATTATAAAATATTTTCTACATTGCGAAAATAAAAAAAAGAAATTGCCTTTTGACAAAAACATTTTGGACAATGCTGTTAGAAAAAAAGAGCGATAGTCGATATGTAATTTTTTTCTGATATCTAAATAGTTAACCATTTGAAATAATTTAAATATGAACTGTTAAATATGTGCACTGTAAAACATTAGACACCGAATAAAATATATAAACCGTAATCCGTCAGTTTAACCTGATTTTCTAAAAAAAAAAATAAATTTTTTTACAATGAAATTATAACAAAACTTTAAAAAACAACTATTGAGCAATATTAAATTTTAAACTTCCAGAGAAGTAAATTTGAATATATCAACAACGTACGTCGCTGAAATAAAAAATTATTATATTAGTTAAACAAAAAGAATCATGCAAGAATTGTATTTAAGTAGTAAAATAATCTGTTTCATGTTTTTAACAGATCCAATCATTATGTAATTATTTAATAAGTTCACACTGAATTCAAAATATATTTATCTAAATTAATAATTATATTGTAATAATACGATAAAAAAACAAATCCGGGAAAAACGGAACATCGTATTGTGTAATGTTCATTCTACTTTCTCTTTATTTTTTATTTTTATGAACTTAGCCAACATTAAATATTTAAGTCTGTCTATTCACTGACTTCTTTTCAACAATCTTATTAAAACCACTTGTTTTTTTAAATATTTTTAAAATATACCAAGAAAAGAGAATCGAACTAATGTGTCAAAAAATCAATTTTCACTTTTTTGGCTATTCTTATAGAAAAAAACATGCTTTTTTCAGTGAAACAAACTCTGGATTTCTATCTTTATTACATTCTTCACAATCATGTTTTAAAAGACACAAGAACTTCAAAAAAACATACAAAAAGTAAAAAACTACAATAGCAAAAAAATAATGAAGTTTTTTTAAAAAAACTGGTACGAACTACTTCTTTTGAGTTCTTTCCTTCGGTGTTGAGGTTTCTGGATAGGGTTTATCCTATTTTTCATCGGTTTTCTTCCTTTTCTTCACCACGGCCACTTCAGTCTTAATTTGTTTTTTATTTTATTAAATTATTTATTGTATTTACAAGTTGCTTTTGGACTACAAGGTCATTAGCGACTACGGTTTTACAGAGAATTATAACATTTTATGTTGAATATTGGAAAATGCGCGAAACAACAAAATAATCAAAAAAGTCAGTTAAAGGCTGAGGAAGTTAGATAAGTTGGAATACTGAAATGTCTTTGAGAAAGGCTACGACTTTTTTACACTTCTCGGCGTCCGAAAACATCTCTGGAAGGCCATTGGTAATACCCGCTTGTTGTCTGGCCTGCTGGTAGTAATTACATTCGATCAAAAGATGCCTCGCCGATATAGGCATGTTGCAGCGTTGACACAGGTTGGACGGTTTTTTAGATATAAGGAACGAATGAGTCAAGTTTGTGTGTCCAATGCGGATACGAGTTAGGACACACTGCTCGTGCCTACCGAGAGTTGGCATGATTTCGTAGGTATCTTTTCTAAACTCGTGGAGTTTGCTCAGCGTTTGGAGCCAAGGGTGTTACAGTAGTTTTTGACTATGTTGCTTATCACCATTTTAGTTTTCTAATTTTGCCAAATTTTTACTTTGTTTCAGTTGTTTTGGTTTTATTTTTTCATCTCCGATTCTGATTTCGGAAATTTTCATCTACTTTCCGTTTCGGTTCTTTAATTAAATATGACTAAATCTTGCTGTTCTTTATCTAATTCTAAAAAATTATTTCTCGATTTCTTGATCATATCTCGTGGTATTGAAACATTACATTTTCGGGGCATTTTCAATTACAACAAGGTTCTTCAAAAAATTTTAAAAATATTTTTTTCCCCTCTGCATCTAGGAGAGATAATTTCAAAATTATTCGAAGAGCTGAGGATACGAATTTCATCTGGATTTTCTTCATCACTGTTATAAGAAAGTTTATGTTGATCATCCAAGTTGTCGAAGTAGAGTTTCTCTACATTACTAAGCTCTCCTTCAACTTTTTCCGAACACATTTTTCACTTTATTGAAATTAAAACAGCTTTATCAGAACAGTTAATTAATATTCACGATACAAAACCATTTCGCGTGATTAAAAAGATCGCGATTGCAAAATGATTCGATAACGAAGTGTTAATATCATTACATCTCTTTCACGGATAAAGAAATTAGCAACACACCAGAGGGGAATTGGTTCGATTTAACTGGGGTAATATTTCTTATAAAAGCATCACTGCATACAAAAGGTCACAAAACATCTGACAGATGCGCTGAGAAATAAGGAGTGGAACGCTGTCGTAGCAACACGTAACACCGCGCTACCACACGCAACTTTAAACGCGTTTATCTCGAAAACTATTTTTCACACACCAGCCCGATTTTCGTAGACCAGGTCACACACACACACCCGCGCGCGTGCGCATATATGCGTGTGTGTATTAGCATGAAATATATTTATTTATAACTAGTACACACTAAAGCCTTGTAGTCAATTATTGTATATGTAATATTTGAACACTACAAAAAAAAAACAAAAATAGTTGCTTTCATAGAATTTATAAAAATTTCAGTTTTCCTTTTCTTTTTCCAAAAAATGAAAAGAAATAAATTTATTCTGAATTTCGATTCATTTAATTCAAGTAGTTATTGAAATAATAAATTTCAAGGGTGATTTGAACCCTGAAACCCCCGTAGATACGGCCCTGGTATTAATAGTTCAAAAATTAAAAAAAGAAGTATCGAATATTGTTTTTTATTGAAATCTTAATTTGACGAAAACTATAATCCGGTTCCGAATGTATTTTTTCGTCAAGTTTTGCTTTATATAAATACTTGTTTTAAAACATCCGACTAGTATATGACAAAAAGAACTCCGGTTGTTTTTACTCGGATTCGTTAATTATCCGATAATATAACTGAAAATAAAAAGCGATTAAACGATATTAAATAGTTAATATTTTTAAGATAATTTTTGATAATGAGGAGTTAATCATACAATTGTTCACAGCAGAAACGTTTCGAATAGTTCCAATTTATAAACAGTGGTTTTCAACGTGTTCGCTCAATTTGCAGTTTTTCATACGGGTAATTCGAAAAAAAATTATATAAAAAAACACAATTTTATTTCCGTTGTTTAATTTGATGATATCGTGCAATTAACAGGATTGCTTTTTTGAAAAAAGCTAAATTATTCTAAAAATACAATTTATTGAATAATTCCAAAAAAAAAATAATAGTCCGAAATAAAAAAAAAATATTAATTAGGTTCAAATGATAAACTGTATAGGAAAATATTTGATGTTAATCTAAAAATATGATTTATTTTATAATTCCAGAAAACAACGCGACCAGCGCAAAAAGTATTAATTAGAATTTAAATGATAGATCGCATAGGAAATTATTTGTAATTAACGTTAAATATACGCGATATAGCCTATAATTAAGTCTTAAAATTAAACTTTCGTTTATAAAATAATGTTACAAATCACCTTTCTAGAATTTTTGATTTATACCTCATAGATCTTGCTTGATAGCACTTATATGAAATTATTTTAGTGAAATTATTTGTTACAGGCATTACTCAAAAAAAATTTATCGTCAGGTGCGTAGTGATGCATTTGAACATTTTGATATATTTTGTCTTTAAAAAATATATATAACCGTTTCTTTATCGATTGGTCGTCGCTTATTGTATGCGAGAAAGCCTTCAATTTTTCAAATTGTGCGCAAATTTTAATGTTCTTTTTTTCTAATTTGATTTTACCGGTAACATCAAAAATTAGTATTAGCGCTACTGAAGTACAAATAGAAATGGAAGTCGATGATATTATAAGTTATGTATTTTTAAACCTTAAATTACGTTACAAAGTTATAGTTTTAAATATTACTCGGACACAAAGTACCTTTTAATTCGTTAAAACATACAACATTTATTTATATTAAATTATTACTTAAAATAAAAGTTACAGACATTATTATTCACAAAAAATATATATAAAAATCCGTCCTACCGGTTTCGTCTACTTGACATATTCAAGAATATGTCAAGTAGACGAAACCGGTAGGACGGATTTTTATATATATTTTTTGTGAATAATAATGTCTGTAACTTTTATTTTAAGTAATAATTTAATATAAATAAATGTTGTATGTTTTAACGAATTAAAAGGTACTTTGTGTCCGAGTAATATTTAAAACTATAACTTTGTAACGTAATTTAAGGTTTAAAAATACATAACTTATAATATCAGTGAAACAAACGTTTACAGGAAGAAATAATACATAATGAAGTCGATGATATTTTTGCTGCATTCTTTTTTGTTTTTATATCCTATTGCGGAAATACGAGTAACTTTTAGTTCCATCGCTGAAAGAATGTGTTTACTAGTATAATGACTGCAAACGTACTTGCTCCTTTTTTCCGAAATAGAATGATTAAGCAGGTATTTAAATCTATCAAATAATACACCGACCACGCTACAGTCTACACAGATGGTGCTCGAAATAACCCCACCACAATCACAACCACATCGCCGACAGCATGTGCGTTTGTAGTATCAGATAAAGCGTTTTCCTTCCGACTTAGTGATGGCTGCACAGTACTGGACGCAGAAATGTATGCCATCCTATACGGGCTACAATATATTTCATCTTGCAAATCTAACAAAAAGACATTAATAATTACAGACTCTCTGGCAGCATTAGAAGCCATATCCAGCCCTAAAACCTGAAATATAATATCTACTCAATCCTTCGTATTGTCATCGATACACAGGAGTCCGAGGGCCAGGTGACGTTTATGTGGGTTCACGGTCATGCGGGAATACCGGGGATAGAACAGGCGAACACAATGGCACAGTCAGCACTACTAGCTCCGCAGAACAAATATTCACCTCCCTCTTCATCCATGGTACAATTCTTTTTAGCGAAAAGCAAATAAGAACGGAAGGAACAATGGACCGCGTGTCAGACTTATATATCTTAAGTAAAGTCAATGACCGAGCCATGGTGGCCCCAATGAATTATTCCCGCAGAGACTTCAGTGTGATGAGCCGACTGCGGACAGGTCATACAGCAATCTCGCACGACTATCTTCTAAATGGGTTAATTTCTCCAACGCAGTACCCTTTCTGTATGGGCATTCTCATCTCAACCGTCCAGCAGATATTAGTAGACTGCACAGTATCCGCATCGACACGGACCTTCCTATCACATAAAACATTCCCCGAGATATTGTCAAACTCCCAAACAACGACATACTCGAATCATTTATTTTCTTAAAATAAACAAAATAGCTAAAGTAATATAGTCACAAACCTCGCACAGTGTGTCGTGATAGCCGCAGAAGTTAAATATGGCACACTGGAAAATAAAAAAAAAAATAAAAAATCTATCAAATAAGGAAATATTTCTGAAAGTTAAATTTATCAGAAAAAGAAACGATATATAGTCTGTTTCTGTTCTTATCAATGCATGATCATACTTTATAGTCAAATAACATCAATGCACTATAAGAATAATATATCTATATAAACGAATAGCTCTTGTATGCGAATACATCCTCTTTTGATGAACCCTCGGTGGTTTACTGGACGAAGTTACATCGTTGATTTTAATAAACAGGTAACAGATTGCTCGGATATTCCGCATTCAAAGTCATATAGTCCAGCTTATCGAGCGAATTGTTCCAAGTTCGACGATCTAAATGACTCAGCACTCTGAAGATGAAATCGTAAAGAAACGACTTCGCTCCGTTACCCCAAATGAAATCTCCGTGCCTGAAATCGATCCTGACGCGGTCAATTCTGTAATTTGCAATCACATTCGGTAGTTCCTTGCCCAGTAAATCGACATCGTGCGATTTTTCAATTGCATTATTAGATCACTTTAGTCGGTTAAGCGAAATAATTAACCAGTGAACACTTATTAATAACCGGCATTGTGATGCGCCAGCGAATAATCCTGATTTCTCCGCAACGCGAATAATGGAGAAAAAAGAGAAAAAAAGCGACAGTGAAAAGTGAGGAAAACAGAAATTTATCTTTTTTTTTCTTTTTTCTTTTGAATTTGTTGACCTTGTCAGCAACGAGCGATTACCCATCAAGAAAGAAAAATGAGGTCGCTAGGAGAGCTATTCAGGGAAGAAGGGGCGGTCAGAACTACTATGAGGAAATAACAAAGGGGTCAAAAAGTAAAACTCAGTCCGAAGGGAATAAACGTATAGAGAAAAAGTATGAGGAACGTCCTAGAGGAAAGGGAAGCTTCCATGTCTTGCTAGCCGTTTTACCTGTTTAAGATATATCTTATCAGGACTTACTTAAACGTTTATACGGCCGCAGATTAAAGACAAAAATTTAGCAAGAGCAGGAACAACTGACAGTGAGGGAAAGGCGAGAATAAAGAATGCACAGTACGGCGTGGGGATATTAAGGGGTAGTAGATCTGAGTATAGAAGAAATCTTTCAAAGGACAAAGATGCACACTTGAAGAAAATGTGATCAGCGTCACAATCGAATGTGTTATCTACGTATAAGGGACAGAGTGGAAGGGAAATAACAGCAAACCGATAAAGGAAAGCAGGAAGACAGCTGTGACCAAAGCGAAGGCGACAAAGAGAGAAAATAGTAGAACGACGAAGGTGTGGAAAATCTAGGAACCACGGGTATGAGGGTGGAGATGGTTGAATAGACAGATTATGGACCACGGATTTGTAAAGGAAGGACCATACAAAGATTTCCAATTTTCAAATTGAATTTTTTTTGCCATGCTTAGCAATTCTGAGGAAGGAAATCGCCGGATAAGACGGCCGAAACCCAAAGCCAAACGAGCAAGGTAGTCAGCCTTTTCATTACCATCAATCCGAGCATGACTCGGGACCCATAGGAAGCTTATATGGAACGAACGTGATCGAGAGAGGACAGAAATTAAGGATCGAATATGTAGGATGACTGGATCTGAAGAAGGATGAATATAAGGAAAGGAAATACAAGAGACACTACTATTATTATTACTCTTATTATCATCATTGTTATTACTATTTTTGCTGTTATTAGTATTCTTGTTAATATCATTCCAGTTATTAACATCGAGAATAATACTGTTATTGTTGTTAATTTTGTCGTTATCGCCAGCACCAGAGGTGCCTGGGAGAGAAAGGTCGACCTGAGAAAGACGCAGTTCCTTCGGTCATACCGAAGGCACAAGAGAAAGGGGACTGGATGGCTTCCTCTTCTAGGAGGTAACCGTCTCCATCGCATGAAAAGTTAAATTAAGACGGCGAGGTTTAGCATTGTTGTTTCCTGTAGACGAATTCATCTGTCAGAGAAGCAGCTAATAAAAAACGCTATGTCGAAAACAAAATAAATATATATATACATATATAAAAAAATATATATGTATTAATTACAACGTAATTCTTAGGCTACCCCCCATTCGAAAAAATGTTCCAATTTTATGTAACGTTTGTTATATTTTATAGAATTTTTGTTATTGTTATTTAAAAAATGTCACAATTTTATGTAACGAAAAATGTAACGAAAAAATGTCTTAATTTTATATAACGGAAGTTAAATGTTAGAATAGGATTTTTGTGGTTATGTTATTTTTTGTGTGTGTTGATGCCAGTAAGAATTATGTTGTAAATTTTGATCATTTTATACAAAGCATAGAAGAGAAAGAGACAGAAATGAAAGCAAGAGGGGTCAGGGGCACAGCCCCTTGCGAGGCCAAAATGGCCGAGTTTATATATATATATATATTTATATACGAGTATGTACAAACGAAATAAATGAATAGCTAAAAAGGAAAAAAAAGTAAGAATAATTTCAAAATGTAAATTAATTCAAAAACGTAACGAGGCAAAATAAAAATACGTTGTTGGTAAATGATTAAATTAGCCGAGAGATAAAATTACAGACACGAGAACAGATAACCGAAATAAATAAATGAAACGATCTGACCGATTTCCGATTTGATAAACTTATCACTGACAACGCGAACAAATTTATCTTCTTCGCACGTGTAAAGTGACCAATCCTGTTCACTTTTTTCCGATGTTCGTTCTCATAGCTAATGAACTGTTGAAGAAGATTAATCAATTAATAATAAGCATTTCTCCGATGGTCAACTTGACCAACTGGATTTTATTATAGTTGACTAAAACTCTTAATTTTATCTTTTCTTACTCCCGTTATTGTGTCTTAATTGTAACCGGAAGGCCTTTTGATTCTTATGGTAGTAACTGTGTTCTGTATTCCTTTAACTCCTCTTGACTGCGATCAAAGCTAATTTTACACCCAGTCTACTATTCAAACTTAGTCTTACGCCGTATTTCTATATAACTCTTTTTTAAATTCCATTACACCTGCTGCTTCTTTACCTTCTTCTAGCCGCCATCCGTTATCATCTAATCGCCGCAGCCAGAGCATCTCTTTGCCGAGGAGAATGAAGAATGCAACACTACATTAGAACACAGAGTCAAGCCATCTTTCGAACCTATTTGTTTCGATTCTGTAACATATGGTTAAAAAATTGAAAAGAAGTCTTCTCTTAGAAGAATGTCTGTTCTTCTTTCTCTATAAACACTCCTCTTCCACATATCTGAGGAAATTGGCTAGAACTTTTAAATTCTCTTTCTATAAACGTCCTTCCAATTTTAACATTTCCCCATAGGTAACTCCTAATATCCTTTAGTGATTCTGTCATTCGTGCTTATATTGCTGAAGTTGACGAATTGCATCAATTTCCGCAAAATTCCGTACTTTTTAACTTTTTCCTTTACTATTAACGAATTTAATTATCCTTTTATTTCCATATATTCCAGCCCCACTCTACATCTTGACAATATATTTTCTATTATGCTTAAAAGTCCGTCCGAATTATTTTTTAGTTTTCTTCGATTTTTTTGATTTTTTCCTTTTCCCGGGTATAAATCCTACCGCCGGGAATTCTAAGAAAAATTCTTCCTTTCATCTTATTGCCTTGGCATCCTGCATCAGAAAACTGTTAAAACGTATGTTGAACAACACCTTGTTTTCGGTAATTGCAGCACAATAATGTATATTTCTTAATGATACGTGTATCACCTCTAAAAAATAATAGAATGACAGCAATTAACGTATCCCGATTCTATGTAATACTGTTACTATCAATACCTTACGATGAATCGTTCTATCCACCTCTCTCTTCCCTATTTTTGCGATTTTTCGAGAACTGATCTTCCTCAAATCGTTCGGTACCCTACTCTTTTCAATATCTATGCCATTGATGTGGCTCCCCTCTCCTTTTAAATTCTTCTTTATTATTTGCTGATGACATTCTACTCTTTCCCTCATCTCACGATCTTATATCGAATAGTGAAACACTTGATTCGTCTCTTGCCACGCTGGAACTATTACTCCTACTAATCCCTTTAATCCTGCTTTTGTTGATCTAGCTCTAAACGATATTTTTCTTTCTGGTATTAACTTTGACATCTTCCTGGACAGTCGTTTGTCTTTCTCTGAACATAATATCTTTTCTCCTCGTCAATCAAACGGCTAAACTTGCTGAAAGCCTTATCCCTAATTGAATGAGGCGGTGATCCTTCTTTTGTCATTCTAAATCAGATATAATCTAAAATTCCTACTTTCGACTATGCCTTGTTGCTGATAAATCCCCTCCAATTCCAACAGTTTTTGCTGAATCTAATGCACCATTCCTGTAGCCTATCACTTCCTTGTTAAACAACTTCTACTCACGTCTGTTTCTATCATTTCACTTCTAAAAACTGGCGTTATATATCCAGTTTTTTTTAAAACCTATTCTCTAATTTTCTTCTGCTCAGCTAGAGCCAAGCGCGATTTAAATGAAAAAATAAACAAAACAAATACGTAAAGCAAGATATATAACAAATTCGATTTATGTAGTAAATATAAACGCGGAAAATAATTTAATGTATTAAACAGTGCTATAAATTGCTACCCGAAATAAAAAAAGGCACAATAGTATGGCTAAAATGATCTAGAAATCACGGACTGACGGATAACATGATTATTCGCCTGCACTCTTTTAACTATATTACCGCTTTCTCCATTTTCCTCTTTCAGTTAATTTCCTCTCCGCATGTTCATCCTAATGAACCAATGGTCCAGCTGATCACGTTTACTTCGAATGTTCACCTCTTTCTGTCCAACATTATTTACTATATTTTCTTTATTCCGATTTTCAATTCCTTACATTCTGTATTTTTTCGTTCTTTATTCACTATTTCAACCGTGGTTTCTCTGCTTTATATGGTTAGTATCTGACTATTCAAGTGATACAGCTCTTAGTAACCCTTCTTTTTGTTTCTATAGGTAGATGGCTCTGGTTAACGTATTGAGAAAAAGAAAAGATTCACGTAGCAACAAAGTTCCATCTCCAAACCTTTCGTAGTCGGCAAAAAATCATTTACGATCGATGTAGAAAAATTATTATTTTGTCATTATTTTCTTTCTTAAATATTTCAAAATTATTGCAACGCGGAAGACTATTAAAACCCTTCTTCGAATGTGATGACATTTTATGTCTGAAAAGACACTTACATCGTTCATCGTCAACATTTACGGAAAGAAGAGAATCTTCAAAAACGTCAAAAAGGAATTTTCATAATACGACTTCATTTAAAAACAAAAACTGTTCAACGATTGTTTACACGGCTCGCATGCAAGTGCGGTCGTGTAATTAGATATGATCGTCGGCATTTTCTTTCCTCCTTGCGCAGTCTCATTTATTGTTTATTATCACTCGTAATGTAAGTTTTAAGTTTAGGTTTTTTTTGGTTTCGATCACGTATGACGTTTGCTCGCTCGTTTTGTTTTGTTCCAGTTTTCAGTGGTTTGTCTCGTATTTTTATTTTGGTTGTTGTTTCGCTCGTCAGTTCTTTTGTTTCTCGTTCGCCGAAAGCAATTAATTCGAAATAGCCCTTTTCAGGGCTACCCGCGCATTTTAATAAAGTAAGTCGAAATCGATCATTATCTTATTTTCGTATTTTCTTACCTTTTTATTTAACTCACGGAAATTACGTAAAACAAAAACACTTTCCTATTTTTTTCTCATTGTTTACTAAATCTGCCGCATTTCGCTGATTCACACTATTCTTTTCCAATGCTATCCGTATGTTTACTTCGACTTTCTTCGTAACGTAGTTTTAGCAGTTTAGAAAAATCACACGGTATAAAATGACTCGAATCGCGAAACAACATCAGTAACAAAACTGATCTTAATCATCGTACTATTTATCAGATTTATTATACAACAGGTTTTGAAATTTCAAAAAAAACATTAAACTTCATCAAAAAAACTATTTTAAAATTATTCATATATTTACAGACACATGTTTCAGGGGAACACAGTCCGATAATCACGGTGTATTATCAATTAAAAATTTGAATTTACAATACACCATGATTATGGGACTGTGTTTTTCCTTTAACATGTTGGTAATATTACAAGCAATTTTAATATATTCTTCTAACAAAGTTAAATGTTTTTTTCAAATTCGAACTTTACAGGGCGATGATTTAAAGTTCGACTCAATGTAGTTTGATATAAGCCAAATATGCACAACAGTAGTATATAGTCAATTATACATATAGTCGCGTATTTCTATGAACATTTCACCTAACAAGGAGATTTAGAAAATTCTAAAATATTTTACAAAACGTAACCTTCTCCCGGAGTTGGGGAAAAGATTTAAGTAAAAAAAAAAAATTGAAATTAACTGTTTTCTAAGAATCTAGACAACCAAAACTCAAAGATATTAATTCGAAAATTAAATGTAAAAGCAGTCCGCAATGTTTCTTAATCTATAAAAGACATTATGTTAATTAATCATTATTTTGCCTGCTCTCGTGTCTAGGGCTGCAACCCCCCATCCTGGAATGTCGCGAAATAATAACTGCTTGAATTAAATGGACCGAAATTCAGAATAAATTTATTTCTTTTCAATTTTTGACAAAAGAAAAGAAAATTAAAATTTTTTATATTCCATGGAAACGACCATTCTTTATTTGTTTTTATTGTGGTGTTCAAATACTGCATATACAATAATTGACTACAAGGCTTTAGTGTACCATTTATAAATAAATATATTTCATAATAACACACTTGTGCACGCACACATACACACACATATGTATATTTATAAACATATTTTCGTACCCCTCCGAAATTTTGCTCTATAAACGGCCCTGCTCGTGTGTAATTGTCATATGCGGAGTAGGAGATAATCTGCGTTTTTAGATAAAATTAATATTTGTAGGCGTAAGTTCAATACTTAAATTTACGAAAAAAAAAAACAGAAAAGATAGCAAAAATTTCAATGATAAATTTAAATGCACAATACTGTTGTTCAATAGCTGGAGGACATTGTCAAATAAAGAAATTTATTCAATCGATCGCCTAGTTAAATTATGAAAATAATAAAACACACAAACAGTACATAAATAAATATGGTACTCCATTCTAAAGTTATTTACTTCGATTTTTTTGATTAAAAACTGTGCGTGAAAAATACATTTAGATTTAAAATCATTGTGTAAAGCACATATTTAATTACTGCACTGGAGCAGCGCTCGCTGTGTGAACAAGTTTTACGATTTTCGTGTTTTTCTTCGTTTTTTTTTATTTATTTATTTTTTTTTTTTTTGATTTGCAATACATAAAATATGCCTACAAAAACTTTCTGACCAGTTGAATCTTTCAGCAGAGCGCAGGAGCCAGCACTGAAATACAGTCGACTCGTAATTATCCGGATCGCGTTTATCCGCACTCCGTATTATCCGGATCGATTTATCTAAAAAAAGAATAAAATAAAAGAAGAAAAAGAGGAAAAAGCCAAAGCGCTTTTATAAAATCCACAGCTATATGCAGTACATATTTCAATATTTGATTATATTCGCTGCAAATGAAGATGTTGTGAACTTTTTAAAACTTGGTTTCACGAAGAGTTTGTGCCCGCGGATGAGAAACCTTTGTCCGACAAACAATTACTGAGAAAACCAACCCTTATTCTCGACAATGTTCCAATCCAGCAAATTAAGGAGTTACAAGATGGTAATATAAAGCCAATGTTTCTTCCAGCAAACGTTACACCGATTTGTCGTCAACCTATATGGATCAATGGATCATCCTAGAGGTCTTAAAAAAAACATCGACACCGCTTTCTCGCCAAACTAATAGAGGATTGTGTCAGATTGCTTTAAAATCAGTTGATATGCTTGATATTATCTTCACTTGGGGTTATCTGAGAGATGGGAAGAGATTAGTTCTATAGCATTAGTAGTACGGTGTCGTGGAAAATATTATTAGATCATAAAGTCAGTGACAAATGGGATGAAACTGACAAACAATGTGATTATTTGGACAGTTCAAAAGACAGTGAGGGGAGCTTGTTTCCCTAATGAAAAATATTCCGGTAGGTGAAACGGATAGCAGTAATACGGCTGACGTTACAGAATGGATGGGCAGCGACGAGATCGAAGAAACGGCAGATGAGGATATCATGGTACTCAACGAGGATCTAGTTGAAGAAAATACAGATAACGAGCCCCTTCAGAGTGTTACACCAGACGATAGAGGACTGAAGGTGATCGAAGTAGCGCTGGAGTGTATATTACCTTCAACAGGAAAAGGCGTCGCCGGCTGATATCATTTGTTTACGTACGTGAAGCGATACATCGGCAAGGAGCAGAGTGAAGCGAAAGATACAGGCCTTAATCACAGATTTCTTTAAGCACTGGTTAATGTGTACCACCGTATGTTAAGTTTTCATGTTTACTTTTTTACATAAGGTAAGTTAATTTCCATTTTTTCATTTAATTTGTAGCATTTAATCTTGAACTCCGACCTATCCGAATTTCTTGCTATCCGACCCGGCTGGCTGCCCAATTAATCCGGATAATCGCGAGTAGTCGACTGTATTACGAATCGAAATATTTGCTAGCTCGCTGTAAATGCTTTCATCGACAAGTTTTATTGCGAAATCTCATTAACCGAATATTTTGCGATCTCTCTTCCATATGTACCGTACATGATTTTTAATTTTATTTAAATATTCCTCGTTCATTCGCTGTTTTCGTTATTTATTTGTTTATTTATTTATATTCTAAACGTATAAATAATTATTCGACAAAGATTAATTCCACAAATTATTCGTCGCGCGAGCAATGGGAAATAATTGTTACTATAGTCCGTTTAACGAAAATGTACTGATGGAAAATGTCTAATCACACTGGACGTAACGAAGGCTTTTGATAGCCTGGACCTAAATAAACTTATTGAATTATTAAAGAAATTAGAATTAGATAATGGATTGTTAAATATTTTAAATCATTATTTCAATAATAGACACACTATGATACAGATAAACAGTTCATCCTGTAAAAAAAAAATTGTTATGGGTTTACCCCAAGGGTCAGTGTTAGGACCATACCTTTGGAACATCATTGTTTCACAAATGTACAACTTAATACTACCAAACGATATACAAATAATTACATTCGTAGATGATATTGCCATTCTCATTGCAGATAAAAACGAAACAATGGTGGAAAATAAAATATATAAAGTCTACACTAAAATTCAAACATGGCTCACGGAATTTAATCTTGAAATAAACGAAAATAAATCAAACTATATTCTTTTTAACAGTAAAATTAATAAAAAACCACTTAACCTAATGCAGTTCGGATTAAATATCAAATATGTAACGCAAATCAAATATTTAGGTGTTATTATAGACAATAATTTAAAATTTTATAATCATTTTAATAATGTAAGAAATAAAATTAACAAATTCTTGCCAATTTTCAATAAACTTTTCAATAATAGTAATCGAATAAATTATAAAAAGGGTATTATATTGTATAAATGTATAATAGTACCAAATATTATTTATGGTAGTATTATTTATTTAGATATGCTAGGGACTAACAGATTTCAAAATATAATTAAAAGCTTTCAAAGAGAGATTGCAATTAAACTGATTAAAGCGTATAGAACTACCAGCTATATGGCCGCAATAGTTATCGCAGGCATATTACCTATCGAATACGAACTGCATAAACATATAAATGTATTTTTAATAAAAAATAAAGTTGAGATTAACCATAGATTTAGTAATGTTAGATATAATTTTCCTTATTATAAATATGAAAATAAATTGTTAAAAGAAAAACAATTTAAGAAAATTTTAAATGAACACTACATTAATAAATATCAGGAGATATGGAATAACTATAATGGACTAGCTAGACATTTTTTTCCCAATATCATAGACAGAATGAATAATAATGACTTTGTACCAAATTTTTTTAACGTGCAGTTCATATCCGGACACGGTAATTTTGGAATTTATTTATATAAATTTAAAATTACAGACAATGAAAACTGTAAAAGATGTAATTTCACAGATAATGTAGGACATATATTAAATGGCTGTAATCACAATAATAAGATTTTTAACAACTTATACGCAACAGATTTAGTTACAAACCTCTTTAATGAATTTAATAAATTTACTGTTGAAGAAATTACACACCGAAAGCAAAACTTGATAAATTAGTATTAAGTATTTATAATAAGAAATAATCAGTACACGATTGTAAAATGGGATCGCAGGCAACCAAAAACTTAATTGGATGGGGCCTGTTGTGAACATTATAGTAAAAAGTAAAATTGTAATATTATTAAAAATAAATGACCTCGCCCAAAGTATTGGGAAAAAAAAAAAAAAAAATAGTATAAAAGAACTAAGTAGAGATGGTACAGTCAAAAACCAGTATTTTGAATAAAGATTTTTGAAGAGAGGTAGGGAATTCGAAACTGGAATTTTAGAGAAGAAGGAGAGCGAGAAAATGGCAACTCAAAAGTCAGACAATCCGTCAATTCATATAGTATCAGATAAATTTAAAAAGTTTACCGATTAAGCGTTACAGCATTTTACTTACCCGCGTGAAACTCGCGCATATTCATTGATATTAATATATGTGTAAACAAGGAGGTTACAGAAAAAAAATTTCTTTTGTTCTTCTAAAATGTTTTCTGAGCCAACATTTGGGATGATTTTTATCTTCATAGAGCTAAAATGAAGCGTTTGAAAATTTAGGTTGAGTGTAACAGGGAATCAGAGAATAAATAATTAAATTAACATTATACGACTAAATTCGTATTATGTTACTGAAGTCATTTTTGAGGTTAAATAATTTCGAATTACGTGTAAAAACAGAACCGCGAAAAGGAAATATCGTTTAAGCTCGATTAGAATCTTTAATACACATCTTTTACAAAACTTCCTTTTTTGTAAAAATGCCATTACCACTCAGCGCTTAAATCTTCCCCCGACTGTTATATATTATAAAGTACATAAAGGTGTTTATATTTGAAAATGGTTCAAAATATAAATATTTATAAATAAATAAATAAATAATTGTCCAACGTCGCAGTGTTAATGTCATATTTACGTTATACAAATTTCCATTCATTATTCATACACATATAATAATATAGCATTTATTATTTTTAAATTAGATATACATAAATTGACGTATCACTTAAACTTTTTTATACTTATAAACTAAAACATTTTTAAGAAACAATCAAAATATAACAAAAAACACAATTTAAATTATTCAAAAAAACGTTTAAATTTATAATTACAACAAAAATTAAACCGACACGTCAATTCATGTATATCTAATTTAAAAATAATAAATGTTATACTATATGTGTGTAAATAATGAATGGAAATTCGTATAACGTAAATATAACATTAACACTGCAACGTTCGATAACTCTTCTTCTTTCTTGTCGATTTCCCAGTACGGGGTCCGCTCGGTGGCACTTTCTTCTCCATTTTCTACGGTCCCCGGCGTCCTCTATCCCAACACCGACTTCCACCATGTCGTTGTTGACAGAGTGTCTATCCACCGTCTTCTCGCTTTTCCTTGTGGTCGCTTTCCTCCAGAATTATAATCCCATTAACATCCTCACAAGGCTCTAGTATGTTTTTCTCATGATGTGTGACCATACCATCGGAGTCTTGCTTCCCGTAATTTCAAACGTACTGGTGCAACTCCTATATGCTCCCTTATATCCTCGTTTTTGATATGGTCGAGGAGTGTGTATCCAAAAGACCAGCGTAACATTTTCATTTCAGCCACATGAAGTTTTTGTTCCATTTTCGTGATTGTCACCTAGCATTTAGCTCCATATAGCATTGCAGATCTAATAATCGTCTTGTAAATCCTCCCTTTGTGATATATCGGTATTCCCTTGTCTACTATAGTACCCCGGTTAATTGTTTTCATTTCATCCATGCTGTTTGGAGCCGGAAATCTATGTCGCATTATGTATCCCTATCTGAAGTAATACATAATCCGACATAGATTCCCGGGTCCGAACAGTATGGAAGACAGTTAACCGGGGTACTATAATAGACAAGATAATATCGATACACCTCAAGGACAACTATTTTTATTTAATTATTAATTTATTAATTTATAATATATTGGCAGTAAACACAAGTAGAAACCCCATTGCAATATAAATATTAGTTCGCTAATAATATTTACTATTTCGATACCTTCTTTTTTTAAATTCCGAATACTTACATCGTGCGGTCGCTCGATAGGTACGCCCAATATTATTTGCACAAACCGTAAAAAAGACGAGTACTTATTAGAACAGATTAATCTTAAACACCTGAAACCTGCTTCACTTCTTGGAAAAAATTCGTGAACGTTGAATTTTCTATTAAGATATTAAAATGAACAAAAGCAACACTTATTAATACACTTGACTATTTTGATGAATGAATGAATACGTATATTTCTCGAATAAATCAACTTACATACGGTTCTCAATTTAGACATCTTGATTTTTATACCTTTGCCTTTCTTTTTGTCTTCTCGATTCTTCTTTATTGGCTTTGTCTGTTTAAACAATGGTATATCATCCGGTTTAAATAAAATAAAACAAATAAAAGTAAATAGGGGAAACACGAAAAAAATTAAATCTAATACACACGAAAATATTACCGGAAAATAATAATAAAAACGAAAAACGAATGCGGCAAATGAAAAATCATATGGTGGAATCAAGGACAGGATGAAAAGATCGACCAATTCACTGTGCAGAGGAAGCTGGCTAGCAGAGAAAATTAAAACTAACATAGCACGTTAAAATGGAGACTTTCAGCGATTACACTGGTATACGAGTATTTCGATCAAAATAAAATTATAATTTAATTTCATCAACGATTATGAAATATCAGAAGTAAGCGTCGGTGTTTTTAAATGTAGTAACTGCGCGCCTTTCAGGACTACATATCAGATTAAAGTAATCGCGCCTAAGTTTTTAAATCATCTATTTATCGAGGAACATCAGGTGTAAGATTTATTGAAAGATAAGCAAAATTAAAACGCTTATTTAGCCGATGGTATAAATAGCAAACCGGAAACAGATAAATTTTGTAAATTTCGCGATGAAATACATATATTTATTCACGATTTCTGTACGTATGAACGATTTTACATATTAGGCCGATTAATATACAGACACACCTATATATACGAAGAATAATTTTAATAATTTTGCATTCGTTACGAAGCGATAAACGAATTTAATAGCGCAAATTTAAACTCGAAACAATTAACCCGAATTCCAGCCAATGCAGCAAATAACTGAATTTAAGGGAACGCGTATGATTTTTTATGGTTGCGAATGTTAGACCTTAAGGGATCTCCCTGGTGTGACTGCCCAAAAATGAAGTGATCCTGAGGATTTTTTTTTCAAAGAAGAATTCCATAAAATATTTCCAGACTTTGGTAATATATATATATATAATTCAAGTAATTACAATTTTTTTTTTTTTTTGTATAAAAATATGGAAACGCAAGCGACTTATGTAATTTTTCCAAGACCTCCTAAAAAAAAAAGTTGTTTCTCTACTGCAGTGATTGCTGCCGTCAGAGTGTCTGAAAAGAAAAAAAAAAAATTCCTTCGACTTGAAGACATTTGCTGTACAATGAAGTAGAGTTATGAAAAAATATTAAAATTTGACAAAATGACAGAATTTTTAAAAAATATATGAAATCTCGACTAAAAAATGGCGTTCTTTTTTTGTATAGAAAATTGACATTTTTTATCCGAACATAAAAATTCTACGTCATTGTATGACAAAAAAGGTACTGAACACGTTAAAAAGAGTCCCAAGCCGATCCGTTAATTTTTGTTTTAATTAGAATTACAGCAAATTTGAAAAATGACGTTTTGAGAAAAACGCGTTTAGAGTTTCAACTCCTAATTTCGTCGTCACAGAATAAAATTTACGATACTTACAGTTAATCTGCTATTCCGGGTCCATACAATGGACTTTCCTGTTCTTCAAAAAGCATTTGTTGGGCAGCTGCAGCTTTCCTCCGAGCTGTTTGACCCTCTTTTGAAGCCGCCTGATGTCGTATATCTGCTACATGAATCCTATTGGCATCTTTTCGTCGACATAATTTTTTGCAATGGGCCCAATGATAACTTCCATTATTTGAAATATTTTTAATATAGATTGAAAACCATCGTTAAAAATTGCAACAGCAAAAAAATTAGCAATTTCGATGGTTTTTGCGCCGCTGTGAAGGGTCTTTGGAGCAAAGTGCCAAAATAAGCCATTATAGCTTTCATTATTGTTTTGTGTATTGCTTCCCTTGCATCTTTCTAGTAATTCCCGCTTACTCAATTCAGAATATATCGGCTTCAAGGCTTCTGTAACCTGTGGGTAGAGAAGGTAATAGTCGTGCTTGAATTCAGCGATGTCTAATCCTTGAGCTTGCGTACCGCGATATGCACATCAACTGTTCTCACCTGTTGGGCAGTTTGCGTGATTCAGATTCTTATCAGTTGAAGTTAAGTGATAAAATATCGCCCAAACTTCTTTATACATTCCGTCAACATCGTTGTTAACGCTTAAAGCCATACGTATTAGATGTATCGCTTATACCTGCTGTTAACGATTAGCGCCACTTATGTTATACGCGTCGCCTATATCGATATTTACATTTAACGATATATCATATAGATGTCGCACATGCACGTCGTCAATATCGATTAATTCGGCCACTGTTGTTTGTATTCACGTGTTGTTGTTACCACGCCGTTGATTTCCGTTTTTTCGAAATGTTTGTTTTTTACCATCGTTATTGAGATAATTCCGCATTAATGTTATTAAATCCGTTAACTACAGAATCGCTATTTTTCGATTACTGCGTATTTCTCGGTTCGATAATTTGAACAATCAAGAATTAGAGAAACACTCGTCTTGATGCCTAGTTATTGCTAAGCCATAGTATACTTGAAGTTCTTATATAATTTTGTCGGTTAATTTCATTGTACTTTTACTTTTGCCTGCTAAACCCGTAGTTAGCTTCTTCAGATTTCGACACCGAGTTCCCATTCTTTTTTTTACATGCAGGTATAGCAGTCTAATTTTTCAACTGCGATATCATATGGATTTAGATCTACGTGGCACTATCACCATCGTCAATGTATCGTGTATATTTTACTCCATCATTTTCAATGGAACGATTAAACATTTCTGTTATGCCATTAATTTCCATTTTCGCAGCTGATCCTGAATGATTTATTGTACAGTACTCGTGGTTTGCTGGCCATTCTTCAAATTCATCAGGACGAGTGTCTATTTTTCTTTTCAATATCTTATAACTCTTACAATACTTTGACTTTACGACTGTGTCGATGATATTTTTGCTGCATTTACCGGAAAGAGTTGTAACGTCGAATAGTGGACTGTGGCCTCGTCTCCAGTACCATCTCCAGATATTGTCAAGTTAATGTCTGAATCATCTTTTTTGAAAGTTTTAGCTTTTTCTTCGTGCACTGCATTTGTTAAACTTCATTTATAAAATGTTTTTGCTGCTTTATATATAGGCTAGGGAATTGGTCTCGCAGGCCGCTTCGCGGCCCGTTCTTTCGGACTTTAAACTGTATTACTTTGTACATTTTCATAAAGTCTGCAGCGTTTACATATACTCATTTTTTTTTGAAAAAAGAAGTACACCAATACGTCAATTAAAAAAGTAGGATTTAGATTAAATTATCAAAAAAACTGAAACCACTAGCAGTGTAATATATGTGAGAGGAATATATTGCATTTAATTCTTTTTGGAAACTTCAGTATGCGGGTTAAAAAGAAAATCAATACGCTAAGCGAAAGTTGAAATATATCGATAGGTTATCTGAAATCTGATATTCTAATTACAATTTAAAGCAACTTTTTTTGTCAGTCGACCGCTAGAGAACAACACGATTATAATAATATATAAAGTTTTGTGGATAGTGTAAAGGAAATATTTAAAGCGAAACGTATCACTGTTATCGGCTGGAGTACGATGATGGTTGACTTTGGTATCAGTTCACTGCACTTGATTCTCGAGATCAATAATCACTCGACTAAATAATTAACGCAGCCTACTTATGTATAATTTCGGTGAAATATAACGACGAAATTAACCATGCAGTATTAAGAAAAAAGAATTTCTTCCCAATAGCCAGATATTTATTCATAAATTCATAAACTATATATGTTCATGGATTTCAATAATGATTCAGAATATATAAATAAATAAATGTTGTCAAAACTAATATATTATTATATTAACTTTGTTCACACGGAAACGTCTAGGACACAATGTTCTATAATCATAGTTTAAATATTTAAATTTCAGGAACTGCTCCATTTCCATTGCAACTAATATTGATAATTTTTGTTATATTCTTTTAAAATTTTGAAATCCTAAATTTTAAAATTTTGGATATTTCATGTTTTTCTTGTGTTTTAGTGAAACGACGTTGATTAAAAAAAAGAAAAAAAGCTGTAGCTTTTATGAGGGCTATTGACTTTTTTCTTATTTTTCTCCCACGACTGTAATACTTCGGGTGCATTACATATAAAGCAAAAAATATAGAAAATGTCCCTAGTTCCATTTTATAGCAGCTGGAGATATATAGGTGTATATTTTTTGAATTGATGTCTTTCCGCCTTTATAATGTAGAAATAAATGAATAGGCAAAAATTTTTAAATTTAAAGAATCAAATTTGAAAAATTCGGATTGTGGCTTGAACAAAATTATTAATCTCTTCATTAGTTACGATCGAATTTTTCACTCTTAAAGCAATATGAGCATGAGGAGGACGTCTTTTTTAGAATTCGATTACGTGTAAAATATAAACCATTTCTCCGAAAATTTCACCTGACTTTCAAACTTTTAATAAATTATTTAATTTTAATTGGAATATCCTACAATATAAATCTGCACAATCGATATAATATTGCGTTTCATTTAAATTTAATGTTATTTCTATCCAATTAGGATTGTACGTCATCGTAATAAAAAACATTGGTTTACCTAATCTAGCAACAACTACCATGCCATCCTGAATGCTAATTGCATATAACGCGGACCATGTGTATATGATCTTCAAAGGTAAATTTTTCCTGGTTTTGGACCTCCCTCAGCTGCTATACATTCAACTATTTCACTTCGAGTATCCATTCTTAGGATTTTTATTTGATTAAATCTAATAAAAACCGTAATTTTTCTTCTTCCACCTTACACTGTATATCAACAAAGTATTCTTGCCCAAATCTATCTAAACGCATATATCTTGATTCTGATAATAACAAATATTTGTAATATTTTGCCTGAGATATTTTTTTTTTATTTTTATCTACTATATTTATTGGTTTAGATTTATATTATTTATTTTTTCTTTCGTTGGTTCTTCGAATTTTTTATTTAGAAATTCCATCAAACCGTTCATGTGTGCATTTAACTTTTAAATTTTAGAGCTCCCGTATTTTCCATATATTCCAGGAATTCTATTACATTATTTAAAAAAAAGAATGACTCTCCAGCTACCATGGAAAGGGCTGTGGACTTTTTTTTAGTTCCCAATCTTACCACTTTCAGCGTGTATCTTCTCAAATTTTGGCCCCTAAATATCAAAATATTTCGAATTTCTTATTTTTCCTGTATTTTGGGGACCTTAGTGTGCAGGTTAAGAAGAAAATAAATACCGTAACACATATAGATCCGGCTGCGGAATTTTTTAAAAAAATTTTCTTGAAGCTTGATTTTCAAACTTTTTAAAATTTGGACACTTTAATTTTAAAATTTTGAAGGTCTCGTATTTTTCCTATATTTTAGCGATTGAAATACATCATTTTAAAAAAAAAAAGCGAGCTCCCAGCTACCATAGAAAGGGCTGTAGACTTTTTTTTAGTTTCCGACATTACTGCTTTAAGCGTGTATTTTCCAAAATTATGATTCCTCAATATCACAATTTTTCGAATTATATATGTTCTCCCCATTCTGGAGACCTTAGTGTACAGGTTAAAAAGAAAATAAATACCGCAATTTATACAGAATCGGCTATAGGGTTTTTTAATTTTTTTTTTAAAACTTGATTTTCATATTTTTCAAAATTTGAGCCCTTTAATTTTAAAATGTTTGAGGTTTCGTACTTTTCCTATATTCTAGCAATTGAAATACATCATTTAAAAAAAAGAATGACCCTCCAGCAGTCATGGAAAGTGCTGTGGATTTTTTTTTAATTTCCAGTATTTTCACGTTAAGTGTGTATTTTTACAAATTTTGCTCCCTAAATACTAAAATTTTTTGAGTTTCTTATTTTTCCTGCATTTTAGGGACCTTAGTATGCAAGTTAAAATGAAAATCAATACCCTAATTTATATAAATCCGGCCGAGGAATTTTTTAAAAAATTTTTCTTGAAACTTGATTTTCACATTTTTCAAAATTTGGGCCCTTTAATTTCAAAATTTTTAGGGTCTCGTATTTTTCCTATATTCTGCCGGTTGAAATACATCATATTAAAAAAAAGTTACCCTCCAGCTACCATGGTGAGAACTGTGAACTCTTTTTTACTGCTTTAAGCGCGTATTTTCCAAAATTTTGGTTCCCTAATATCAACATTTTTCGAATTTTATATTTTCTCCCTATTTTAGAGACCTTAGTGTGCAGTTTAAAAAGAAAATCAATACCGTAACTTATATAGATATAGCTTCAGAATTTTATGAAAATATTTTCCTTAAAATTTGGTTTCCACATTTTTCAAAATTTGGGCCCTTTAATTTCAAAATATTGGCGGTTTCGTATTTTTCCTATAGTCTAGAGATTGAAATACACCATTTAAAAAAAAGAGAGACTCCTCAACTGCCACGGAAATGGCTGTGGACTTTTGTTTTTAGTTTCCCAAATTTTTTCGAATTTTATTATTTTCCTGTATTCTAGAGACCTTTGTATGCAGGTTAAAAAGAAAAGTAATATCGTAATTTATATAGAACCGGCTGTAGAATTTTTTTTTAATTTTTTTCTTAAAACTACTTAATTCTGCTTGTACAGACTTCGAGAACGTACGATATTACGAGAAAGAAAAGGGCATCATATTTATTCTTTTTTTTAGTTTTCATTGGGTACTAATTTTCCGGGCATCGCGATAATTTTCTCGACACTCAGCGTGATTTATAGTTTCTTTAAGAATCCAACAAACCTGTAAAATTGTTTATTCATTTTTCTTTTTTTTTGTTTTTGACTGGGATAGAGCTAAGTTGATTCTAACGTCAAAAAAGCTTTACCATTATTTTCTTTTACCACCGCGCAAGTCATACTTTAAAATATATTGCGCTATTTTACGAATAAAATAAGCAGGGATAAAATTTGGAAAAAAAAATATTTTAATTTGCCGCCCCGTCAGATTGACCGTAACAACGAAAATTCGACTCGGTTATTGCCAGTATCACGGACACGCTCGCAGCATCCCTTCTGACGAGCAGGAGCAGAATTTAAAAGAATATTTCCTCTAGAAAACACTTTACTCCTTTTAAAGTCAAGACTTCCTGCTCCCTACTGTGTTTTCTACATTCTGTCCTTTTCTTCTCAGTGTCTGTTGTTCCTGTCATTGGTTCCTTTATTTCTGCCATTTCCGATCGAATTAAGTTTTAATTAGTTAACCCTTCTTCCTATTGTTTCTGGGTGAGGTCCAAAAAAAGAAAAAAAGAAAAGAAAACACTTACCGTTATCTTAAAACTGAGAAATTAGTTAATTTCAAGTTGATTTCTAAAGAATTTTCAGCGTGAAATTTTGTAGCAAAATGTTAAAAATAACATAGATAACGCTACTCGTATAATTCACGCGATTAACTTTATTCACATCGAAAATCAACATTTGTGTTTTATTTTCATTTTACGGTAAAATTATTTTAAAAAAATGGATTTTCTTCGCATTTTCGCGATGTGCAAATATGGGCGTAGCTAGGAATTTTTCTTGGCGTATATATGTGTGCGCACGTATAGTCGTATTATATTAAAAAGTTGATATAAAATTAATAACTTAAATAAACACATAACCGAAATAAATAACAGCTTATTTAAAAAAGAGCTTTATTTACAGATCACTTAATTTTCAAATACTATGCAAATCCGTACCAAAGAATCAAAATAAGATATGGTTTATTATAAAATATACTTTACTAATTTATAAATTTCTTATATAAGTTTCGATTTTCTGTGATTATCTTTTTTCTCTGGGAGCGACTGTCCCTGTTGCTTCCCCCCGTTTAGCACGCCACTAGCCTACCCTCCTGCCTTCCTGCATTTTCCCATCTCGAACTGCCTGAGATATGCAATTGAGTCAGCTGATCGGTCGTTGTAGTGCCAGTCGACGCCTATACTTACATATACGTGAAAATACTTTTATATACATAGTCACACAGGATATCCTAACACAGTGTTGCCTTTGAATTATTTAAAAGTTCTCTTCTTTTAGTGAGACTACATTTAGACGGTGCAACTTACTCCGACGTTTAAATGCGGTCTGAAAGTAGTCACTGTCGAGGGGGGAGCTTTTAAATAATTGAAAGGCAATACTGATGTGTCTACTTAATCTATTTAGTCTGCGGTAGAGTAGTGTGCAAACGGTCGTCAGAGGTGGTGTGCGGGCGCCTAGGAAATTTTTGTGATAATCGCGGGGTATCAATTTCGAAGTACATTGTATTTTTACACTTTCAAATTTTTCTCCGTGTGACATCTAGACGATTCTTCTAGAGCCCGTGCCGCCCTCTAGCTACGCTCGTGTGTACGAATTTTATTACTAAACGGAACTCTTATTGGCATTTTTTACCAGTTTTCCGTTTTGATTTTTTTTCTATTTCAAATTCCCACATAGGGAGGTCAACGGTCTGGCCTCTCCCCGTAAACGCCCATATGTGTCCGGCGGTACAAAGGTGCTAAATAAATAAAAAAATAACACGGCATCTTACTCTGCTATAAGGTAAAAATGTGGATGATATTTTCCACGTTCGTATTGCAGTTGATATTGAAGAATACCGGTGGCGCTAAAGTGACCCGGATTTCAATCTGCCATTCATTTCCGCTCGAATGGCGCACATTACAATCGGTGTTAATCCGCCAACTGACTCCTCTTCGTCAGCTGTAAGATGTAGTTTATAACGACCGGTTGATCGTATAAAGCAGTCTTGTAGAAACTTAAATTATACAATAATAAAAGTGAAATTTTTCTTAAAAATTACCAGAATATCATCAGAAAATGTAATTATTATATAATTCAATTAATTATCGTGCTGAAATAAAGAAATAAAACAAAAAACGAAAAACTTTGAAAAAATTGTAATAATATTTGACTTGTATTCGTCGCGAGCTGCAGCAACAATATCAGCCCAGACATTTTAAAACCGACACCGAAAAAGAGATATGATAATCTACACTCGACGAAAGAGAAGAGGAATGAACAAAAAAGAGATGCACATGTCGAGAAAATGTGTAATCAACGAGATAATTACATCATTAAAAAAGACCAGCCGCTCGTCGCGCCAGTTACTCAAAAATCAAAACGGCATTCTTTATTTATTTATTTTACGTGTTACATACCGAGGCTAGAGACACGGCAAGAAATTACAAAATTACGAAAATTGAAGACAAAGAAAAAGTGAAATTAACAAAGCTTAACAAAATTAAAACAGCTCTTTAATCAATTAGAAGATTTTAGAAATTGATTTAATCGATTAAGCACGGTTTCTTCATCGCACAACAATTTAACTGAATGGTATTCTGCTTTCATCAATTAGGAGATAATTAATTAGCAATCACATGTCTGGCATTGGGGCGCAGGTTCTTTATTTAATAGATATGTGTGTGTAAGCCAAGTGTGTACATAAGTTGTAGTCTGCATAATGTTACCGCCTGTTTTCTGCTTTCTCGGCTTAAAGAAAGCCACGGGGTTTCGTGGACGGTTTTGCGAAGCGTAATTTTTTTTCTGTAGGTAAATTTTGTTGCCAATCGTTGTTCCAGGTGTTATTAAAGTGGCGTTTAAACTGGTGTTTTGAGTGTCGGCAAACGATACACTGTTGCGTTTGAAGTTGACGCATGTTCCTTAATCGTTTTAATAGAGTTTTCCGCATTTTCAAAGCTCTCTGTATGCCGCACTGGGCTCAGTTGCACCTAAAGGATGGGACAGAGTCTGTCAGACTCTCGTAGCAGCTAATTTTTCACAGTTCTTCCTAGTATCTCACTGATTCTCATACGTGATGATGTGGGAATAAGAAAAATGTCAGTTTAACTAAATAAAACATTTTATTAGATTACAAATAATAAGTAGTTCGCGGGAACTATTACATTATTGAATTCAAATCCTGATACCATACTTTTGATAACTAAAGTATTTGACTAAATACCTTTCCATGAAATATCACAAAGTTCACAGCGCTATCTTGGACCCCGAATTAAATATCGAAATATGTTTTTCAAAATTAACGATAAATTTCAACCAATAAGTGTAAATAAAAGTAAGTAGTAAATTTCAATTTGGAAAATTCAAATACCGTGAAATCGTAAAGTTTTATAAAGTGAAAGAGGAACTATCGGATTGAGAAAATTAAAATCAAATTTTCTTTTGAACACAGAATTATGAAAGGAATATCACTTGGCAAGACAATGTCCTTGCAAATTATCTGCCCACACTGCAGACAATGGCTGTTTCTGAATTTCATACAAATATATGTAGTCTTCTGTTTGAGCCTAGGAGGGCACTCGGACAGCAAATTCTCTTCTCCGATTTCTTCCGAGTAGCATCCTTTGGTGTAGGTGGTTCAGGAGGAGAAATTTGCAAGATTTCTCGGATCAAAGATTTCGCTTGATTTTTATTTTTTGGCTCAGAGAGTCCCTTCAACTGATGAGGCTTGACTAACTCTTCAGCAAGGTCTTTTGTGAAATCAAAACGCCTTTTCATGGGATTTCCTCGAAAACTCAAGAAAACAGTGCGTATAAACTAGCCCCCGTTAAGTCGACGATTCTGTAGAAAATAGTGAGAGGCCATCTGAAAGATTTTCTTTGCCTCGAATACGTTCCAGTTTTAAAATCAACTCCACGCTTCGTTTTATTGTAAAATAATATTACTTTAGGCTTGTTCTTAGTCTATGAAATCCCTTCAGAGTGTTGTGTAGTAGATAAGAAGGTTAACGCATCTGCTCTTTTTATTGGAACAAAAAATACAAGAGTGATTTTGTCGTTGAAACCAAATAATGTTGAACTCACTGGTCTCCGTGGATTAGGAAAAAATTCCAATGGTATGTGAAGTTCGTCTTTTCGAAGCGTTCTCACACATATCTTAGCTCATTTCTCAATAGCCCCTGACACAGCTTAATTGAAGAGAAATAATTGTCTGCGTTGACGTTCCTGCCTATAAATCATGTATGGACACCGTGTGAACCTATAAACACATTGTGAAAGTTTCAATATGGTGTTCCGCTGTTCTTCAGTCAATGTTATTCCATCAGAACCCTTTTGAAATAATCATCAAAATGGATTATGAATCTCTGGCAAATTAATAATAAAATAAGGAAGAATTAAAACACACGAACGTTACAAAACATATTGGTTAGACAGGGAACAGAGTCGCAGAGACTCCAATTTTCCAGTGGTAAGGAATGGGACAGAGTCTCACAGACTCCTTCTTGAACAAGAGTGGAAGGGAGTAAAAGCTCTCTGTATGCAAACAAGCAACCTAACCTCATTTATCATACATTCCTCTTCCAGAGATCGGAAGCTACTGGCCATTGCAGCCCAATCGCATCAGTAGGAGCCTTTCCCAACCCTTCCAAAAGCGCGAAGGAATCGCTCAGACTCTGCCTATAAGCAAAGGATTAACAGTTAGGTTTCCGACTACAGAAATGGGTTGCTATGGTTTTTATTGTTGAAAAACAATTATCTTCCGACCATTGTTGCAGTCTATCAATTGTGCTCTGCAGAACGTTTTCTCCTAAGTTGATATCGGTGCATGGAAGAAATATGCATAAATCGTCTGCTAAAAGGAGTGATTTTACAGGTTTTTGCACTTGGTTTAAAATATCATTTATCGCAACGTTAAACAATGTTAGGCTGAGGACGAATCCCTGGGGAACTCCTGTCCGTACCGTATGTAGATCAGACAGAACGGATCCCAATCTCACTTGAAAGCGGCGCTCAGGAAGGAAGTTCGCAAAATAAACATACAAAGGCGACCTTTGAAGTTCCAGGAGTGTACGGTTAAAATAATTGTGTATCTTCATATGTTGCCAAATGCTTTCTTGAAATTGAAAAAGACGGCTAATAAATGGTGCTTGTTTGAGAAAGCTTTACTTATGGAGCGCTGTAACGCAACGATCGGATCAATGATAGATCGTTCTGACCGCAATTCATGTTGAATATTTGTAAATAAACTACGTGTTTCGATTTTCCATAGTAGTCTGCCATTGATAATTTTTTCTAACACTTTACATAGAACTAATGTAAAAGATATTGGCCCGTAACTATCGAGGAGTGTTGGATTCTTATTCGTCTTGAGTAATGGGTTTATAATGGCAGTTTTCCATTGCAATGGGAGGTCGTCACCTGAGAACTATATTTTATTATAAATTACGAACAGAGTTTCTAATATAAAGCCAGGTGCGTATTTTAAAAGATAAATGTGAAAATTATCTGAGCCAACTGCTTTCGGTTTAGTACGTTCAATGGCAGTACGCAGTTCTTCCATTGTGATAGGTCGGTTATAGGGTTCTCGGTTGTAGCTAATAAAATGAGGACCAAAAGTAACATTTGTACTAGTATCGGATAATTCTGTGTTGTTTATAAATTGGTTTCCGTTTTTAGTACACAGCAGATATACTCGTACACGGTGCACTCGTATATCGATAAATCAAACGATTACTAATCAGTTCCGAATGTAGTCTTGCGTGTGTACACCTGTGTTGCATATAATAATTGCCTGGTACACAACCTATATCTGTACACCTAAAAAAAAAAAAAAATGTACGAATAGGTTGATCACCAACCGAATAGTTGAGGAGATAATGATGATATGTTTAAGAAAGCAAATAATTTGACCAACATGATATGTCTCGCGGGAAACATGTTGTCCCTAAAATTTTTTATAAATTCATAATCAATGTTCAACTACTTTTTTATCGTATAATTTTTCTTTTCACCTTTCTTCCATAAAGTGCAATAACACACGTATAAACAGTCTTCATCTGCTAGAATCTCAAAAAAAATAAAATAAATAATGTTTATAAAATAATATTTTAATCTTAAGATATTAACATACATATAAATTATTATACATGTAACGGGGTATTTTTACTTCACGCTACTGAAATTCGCGCTTACATAAAATTAACTTCCCCGACGAAACATAATTCAAATTAGTAGAGAACTTACACCTTTTGTGTATTAATTTCATTGTATTTTTCGCTTTATTTGTATTAATTTAATTGTTTATTTTTAATCGTAAGAACTTTGACAGGCATAACATATTTTTACACTTGATTAATGACAAAAATATAAAACATATGACATTACGATAATCGAAAATATTATAAAAAGCATAAAATATCGGCTGGTTTCAAATTATGAGATACAGTTCGTGAGAACGCATACGATGTAAGTTCATATTTAGTTTCAAAAAGGTTTAGGATCATCAGTCTGTTAAAATTTACCACCCCAAATTTTCTATTAAATTTATTATTCCGTTTTGAGCCAATTTTTTGCATGAACAATATGAGTTTACAATCAAGTTTTAATTGTGATACAAATCATTAATAAAGATCAGAAATAAAACTATGTGGCCCCCTAAGATATTCCCTTGAGGGGGACAACATAGTTGATGTTCTGCAGATTATTTATTTTTGTTGCATGTCCTCTATTTGAAAGATAATATTTAAACCAATTTTAGGGGGGCAAACACAGCTCTATTTAATTTTAATAATAGCAACTGGTGATTTCCGGTATCGAAAGCTTTTCTCATTACGAAAATACACTATAGCGAAGCTTGCTCCAACTTCTAAATTTTACACGTGTTATATAAGAAGTACATTCAAAAAATGCTGCATCCGTATTCCTCTCAGGTAAAAATCTAATAAATTGTTACCGCTAAACAATTTCAAATAATAACAGTAATTATTAAAATAGAGTTATTTTTAAATATTTCGATAATTTTCTTATCGAAGAATGAGACGACCCTTTTTATCGCAATTTTCAACTTCCGAGCCAGCGCTAAACTGATTCAGCCTCGCTGAGCTTCCGTGCAGATTAGCATAAATATATAGCTTTTACCGTCAGGGACCACTACATAAAGTCCGAAAATTGACGATAGTAAATAAAAATTACCAAAAACGGAATTAACAATTGCATCGCGGAGGGAAGTAAATGCCAATCATGCGCACATGATCATGCGCGATTGAATCGATATATGTGTGTATTATAGAGATATTACGATATCGGAGTATAGTTGGGAAAATTCGCAAAAGGTCAATAACGAAAAAAAAAAAAAAAATCGAGATAGTGGAATGAATTAAAAGAGTACTGTTGAGCAATGTGGGGGAAGAGGTGGAATACCTTGTAGGTAACCGAAAACTGTAAAGACTTATAAAATAGTAAGCAACTCAGCTGTATATTACGGAGGAGAGTGAAGAATTTAGAATGGCGAAGGGAGAAGAACATTTAACAGTACCAGCCACAGCCCTAACATTTTTAGAGCCATCTGTAAAAATTAAATGCAACGATCATTTAACTAACATAACAAGGCGATTAACAAACAGAAGAACGGTGTTCAACCAGCACAAACTGGCATAACTGTCTCTGACATTAACCATCCGAAACGACAACCCTGATATCATAAATGCTACCAGTCGAATTCAAAAATTATTCAACAATTTCGACATTAACCTTCCAACTCTTCCATTTCCGAGCGAGGAGGAACAGATGCACGCAAAAATGATCGGACCATCAGCCTAAAGGCACACGTTTCTAATATCTTCACTAAGATTATAAAAAGGAGAAAATGGAAGGATACATAGAAGGATTTCTAAAATAAGAACAATTTGGTTTTAGAAAAATGGTAGAAACTAAAGAAATAATTTTAGCTTTAAGAGCAATAATTGAAAAACGTATAAGTAAAAATAAAACTACATACATAGCTTTCATAAACCTGCAAAAAGCTCTTTTGATAACATAAGCCGGGTGAAAATATTCAAACTACTAAAACAGACAGGAATATCACGGAAATACAGACGAATCATTGAAGCATTACACAAAGATCAAATGTGGGAAGAACGCAAGAGCGGCAAAAATTCAAAAAGGAGCACGACAAGGGTGTTCGTTGTCTCCGATTTTATTTAATGCCTATATCGAAGAAGTAATAAGTGAAATTAAGCATAATATTAAATCTGGCATTAAAATACAAGGGGAGCTAGTAAATATGATCCGATTCTCGTCGATGACATTACTATAGTCGCGGAAAGTGAAAAAAAACTGGAAAAGTCTCTGAGGAAAATGGAAAGCATACTGAAAGATAATTGCCAAATGAAACTGAATACAAAAAAGACGAGAAACATGGTACGCAGTAAGAAACTGGAAATATTAAAACCCACTTGCATCAAACTGAATTCAGAAAAACTAGAAGAAGTAAAAGAATTCCCATAGATCTTCAAAGTATCATGGCTCAGGATAGAAGGAGTACTAGGGGAACGTAAAAGCGAGAATAATACAGGCACATTTGCGAAGAAGAAATCGATATGCTAACTTCACAATAAATATCAATAGATAAAAGAAAAAGATTGCTGGAATGTTTCGTTTGCAACGTCGCTTTCTATCACTGCGAAACGTGGACGTTATCGGCTATAAATAAACAAAACCAGAATGCATTTGAAATGTGGTGCCTGAGAAGAATGATGAAAATCAAGTGGACAGATAAAATATCCAACGAAGAAGTACTACAAAGAGCTGAAACACGGAAACGACTTTTAAACACCGTTATTACGGAGCGCGAGTCCAATTGGTTGGTCATATATTAAGGCACGATTCCCTGACGAAAACAATAATAGAAAGAGAAATATACGAAAAATAATCCATAGGAAAGCCTCGTTATAAATATATATGACATGGATTTTGGAGGACCTGAGGTGTAGTAGTAGCTATGCAGAATTAAGAGACCGGTGGCAGAAAGAAGATAAGAATGGCGTGATGCTACAAAACAATCCTCGGATTAATGGCAAATGATGATGACAAAATAAGGATGACACTTTTAAGATACAATCTATATTTTATAAAATTTCAAAGAAAACAATATATTCAAAAATTACCATTAAGGGATTGAAATGTTAATGTTCATGTTCTAATAATTTGTTGATGCACATCGGTGAGGTGTTCAATTAAATTTTTCCGGAGATAAAATTTAATACCACACATTGGACATATTATATATTTACGTTTAGGAACACATTCGTCCGATGATTTTTCAGAATGTGACGTATTATATTATACTTTCTATTCGACGAATATTTACAGTGGTTATATGAAAAATGCATTTTATAAAACACGCGGCAAAACAAAACACATTATCACAGGTCAGCTGATGTGATAATGTATTTAAACGTAAAATATAACAATAGTAAAAAAGTCGCGCATGCGCAATGATTTAATAAAAAGTCTTGAATATAATTTAGCGAACTGTTTGACGCAATGCAGTATACAAAAAAAAACTGCTCACATTCCTGCGGCGATTGCTTTGTGTTTTAAGTTATTGTATTGTTACAGTTTAGTAATATGTTATTAAAACTTTTTTGGTTTTCCGGTATATTTTTTGTTTATATGGAAGCTATTTTAAATATTTTTTGAAAGTTCTATTTACTACACATGCCTGATTGCTTTATTTCACTTCATAAAGTATAGTTTATGTATTATTTTTTGCTAAATTTAATTTCAATTTTAAATCTAATAATAATTAAAACTTTTTTTGTCCACTTTTCGAATATTCATTTCTCTCTCGTTATATATTTGCGATATTTTTAATTTCTTCTCTATCGCGGATTTTACTGCGCATGTTTCATTCTCTCTATCAAGAACATTAAAACTGCTTCCTTTGTCCATGCATGCACGAAGCACATTTCGCCTGTATAAAAAAAAATGTTTAAAAGGAATAATAATAATTAAAATGTAGTCCAGGCGAACACCAGTTGCGCGTCCTTGATATTGTACATTTTTCATTTACTTAGTGCTTTCACTGTTTTACGATTACCTCGTAGTAATCGAGTTTTTCTGTCTTTAATCTTCCTATCCCGCTTCTTTTTTTTTCTCTATCGATACGAATAGACAATCTTAAAAAGAATGAAATTAACTAGCATGCAGCATTTTGTCTCATGAATTTAAATTGTTTTAACTATCGCGCAATTCTTTTTTACTGGTCCAGTAACTATTTCGAAAAATGTAGAACGCGCTAGCAACACTTGTCATTTTCAATAATTTTTTTGGTTATTACAAGTCGTTTAAACAGCTCTTCGCTTGCTTACAGACCACATACCATATGTTTAGATCCAATTAGTTTATCTAATTTTGGTCCTTTTAATTTTTTTAATTCAAGTCATTCTTTCTTAAAACTTTATTTTTTTTTGGTTAATTTTCAGAATCTGGCATAACTCGAAGCAGGTGCTTAAGAATATCTTTATTGCCACCTTGCCGGATTGGAATTAAACATCTCGGTTACTTTAAAACAGAACATACATTCGATAACCTAAGTGGCTTGTAGAAGGCTAATAAATACAAATAAAGAGCCAGACAACAATTAAAAATATCACAAAAAAGAAAGTATAAAGATTAAGGGGGGGCAGCGAAGTTTAGAGAGGGATTAGAAAGGCGTGCTGGTAAGAGATGTATAGGAGGATAAACATATGGAAAAAGGGAAAAAACAAAAAGATCGTTCGGTGAAGATTTTCCGCCGAATTAAGTTTGCATAAATATTATGCTGGTAATTCCTAAAATTTCCAAAAACGCAAGAAATAACGTGTTCCCCACACCAGCGCCGCGAATATTACAGATAAAACTTTTGAACGCGGTTAAAAATATGCGCATCCCCGTATATTTCTCCAGTTTGGAACATCCGGATTTCCAGCTGTAAAATTAGATCCTCAGGGCGCCAAAAGCTCGAAATTTAGGAAAAAATAATTTTTTTCCGGTCATATGATATATCGATAGAAAGATCGTTATTTTTCGAGAACAAAACCATAAATTATTTCCTTAACAAAATTTTCAAACCTTGATGTTCCAAACTTGAGAAATATACTTTAAGTATGTTTAACTGTGTTCAAAATTTTTCACTGTAATACTCGCGGCACCAGATGAGAGGGACTGCTTAAACTCTTTGGCAACTTTGAAAGTTGCGAAATACGGTTCCGAATTATACGAAATTTTTGTATACCTTCTGGTTTTACTTGATGACTTGGTGGGAGATATATGGTAGAGATTGAAAGTGGAGCGGGCGTACGAATTTCGATACTGGTTGAATACCAAATGCTAATATTATCTGTTGAAAGTTAATAACTGCACGAACGGCTAATATTATTTCCTCGTGCGCACGATTAGCAAGCACCGGATTTGATTCGAGAACTTTATAGTTTTTTAGTTTTAAATGTTGGTTTTGTTTTAAGTGGGTTTCTTGAATGCATGGAACAAACGGGCTTCTTAATCGGTGTTATTTTTCTTTTGGCTTTATCAGAATACAAGACTTCAGCGGTTTTTAGAATTTGGTTCGGATTGTTATAATTTCCGTTAGTAGTGTTAGTACGAGGGCCAAGATACGGAACGAGATCGCAGGTTTTGGTTTGGTTATTTTCATTACGACTTGTGTTAGTGTTGTTATGAACTGTAATGAAAGGAACGGACTCATCGCATCATTGTTTAGGTGGTACGTCCGCCTGATGAAAAACAGATGCGAATAGTATTTCGATTTGTTAAACAATTTAACACACTATGCTAGTAAATAAATAAAAAAAAAATATTTAATAATGGTCTAACGTATAAAGATAGTCGAAAGACAAAACCGAATTGTTTAAAAATCATCTCAGTAGAACGACAGTCTTTGTCACATCGCGGAACTGTATCGACCTTTTTTAGTAAAGTAACCTGTTCGTCTTGCAACCGAAAGAAGTTTCTGATAACAAAATAAACAAATCGCCTCGAAATTCGGTTTTCAAATTAGTGACATTTAAAAAAATTCGTAAACTATAATTTCGATTACCGTGTCTCTCCCTCCCATTCGCCGAGAATCCGGGATCCAATCATCAACGTGCACAAACCTGCCTGTAGGGAGCACCAACATTCTAGCAGCCGCAGCAGAGTGATACGTAGCATCAATATTATTTCTAATTAATCTTTTTTGCGTGTTTTCGTTTATATATTTATTAAATGTCTTTAACGGTCCGCTATTCAAGAAAGATAGCTGTAGGGATTAACAAAATTACACATTTTAAAAAAAAATCATAAAACCTTAATATTAGTATTATTAAATCTAAACCAATAATTTAAAAAAATAAATAAAAATTAAATAAATAAAAAAAGGATTTAATTAATTTTTCTTCATAACCGTTACATTTCACTTCAAATTAGTCTAAAACTTCGATTCAAATTAGTATTTTGCTTTACTGTTTTAAATTATTATTAGAAAAGATCTCTGAAATTTATTAAGATATTAAATTAAAATAATAAAATAAAAATGGTAGTTTATTGAAACAATTTTTTACGTACTAGATAATTATAGTCATTGTTTACTTTCATACGGAATCCTCAGCGCATGAAACCTCATGCTTGACTGAACTTGTTTTTTTAATAATTTTTCTAATTTTTCTTTCCCTTTCACGCTTCGAAATTTCACCGGATTGAAATAAGGTTGAGCGGCCCCCGGATGTATTCCGTTAGTAATGTGATGAAACAACGAGAGAGGAGCAGCCGAAAGTGTGAAATTTTTGCAAAACTGAAATTGCTCGAGAAAATTTCATCAACCACTAGACGATTCGGAAAAGATATCCGCGGAAGGGTAAAACGAAAAGAAACATGATAAACGTGAAATGTCCTTCGACAGTTTGCCTCACGTACGGTTCATAGCTCTCTTTGTAATAATCCGTGCATTCATTTTTTCGGTAGAAATCACGTCAAAACAATTCTTACGTTTGACTATTGGTATTTCTCAAAAAAGGATTGTTCATATTCGTTAGTTTTCTTTCTGATGATGAAAAGGATGGTCAAATATGCAAATTATTTTGACGCACGGTTTCTACCGAACCATATGGATAACTTTAATTAAACAAAAAATTAAAGTCCTTTCTCCTTTTTCTTTTTTTCTTCCTGTTTAATGTTTGAATAGTTGGCCGAAATTAAAAATTAATTACATGCAGAAGTGTCTAGCTCAAGAAGCAAGTGTGAATTTCGCGGGACTACCGTAAGTTCCGCGTGTTCCGCGTGTCCCCCACAAACACGATAAACTATTAATTTAGTCGTTTCGTTCACATGTTTCCGACTAGCACAGCGTCATCTTCAACAACTCATCATCATACGGTGTATATAAAAATGTCTAAATGAAAGAGTTCGATTTAATGGGAAAAATCAGTTCAATTCGTCCTAAGTGGGGCAGCAAGAGAGACCTAATATGCGAGAAATTGAATAAAAAAGAATTCGTATTTTTGTGAAAATTTAAAGTAGTCCTATTTTTCTTTGAACCCGGGAACTGTTGAAATGCTGTTCCTAAATAAAATCGGTTTGTCTTCTGCATATTTCACTAAATGTGACATGTTTCGGGAACAGCGGAATGAAATGATAAAGTCGCGCACAGTTTAAAATGTAGCCTTGAAAAATTTAAAAAATGAATCGAAAAAATGGCGATAAAATCTGATTAATAATAATACGTGTAATTTTACACTTTTATTTTATTTCGTATACGTTATCAATGCGTGTTTTCGCCGTATTCGTTTATCACTTTTCATTTCATCTTAATCAATCGACATACAAAATGCGCTGATTTCATCTCGCGAAAATATTATCATTTTCTCTTTTCTCGTCAGATCGGAAACGCTCGCCCTGATGTACAAGTCTGATCTTTCACACAGCGTTAAATTTCAGAAATACGTGTTCTGCGCGAATTATGAAGGAACAGTTATTTTGCTCTAAACTACTTGGCTGCAATGAATCATATTATTTAGAGGGCACTTATTTTTCAAAATAAAGAACAGTTGCTCCGGCTTTAACATTCCCCCGAGTGCTTTTTTCACGCGTTTCGGTAGCACCGTAATTGAAAAGAGTCCTTTTCCCTTTTTTCTCCTGTAACTTTCGCAGTAGTAAAAAATTAACATTTTTTTTTCTTCTTTCCTTTTCTTTTTCGCTTTCATTTTATTTCCGACAACGCGTCACGAGCATCTAGTTAGTGTTACATTTCTAATAGAAAATTGCAATTGTTCTTTATTCGAATTAACCGAAAATATTTACTAAGTATCAAAAATATTTTATTTGAAGAACCTAAAGGCAGTCAAAATATCAAGCAACGCTACGAATCACAATTAATGCGCTAGATAAAATTTTTTATTTTTCTCTACGATAACACATGTTTCGCTACTGAAGATAATTAAAATGGGACACAGCGATTGTTTAAAAATTTTATTTATTTACTTATTTTATCTATTTTTGTCATTGAACAAGGCCCTTGTCCTTATTAATTCTACTTACATTCGCATAATTCGTATTAAAACTGACAATGTCACATTTTCGATAGCGGAAAATTTTTTTAACTCGAGAGCGGATTCGGAGATTACTTTAACCGAACAAACTTTACCACATCATTCCGTACATTTTTACGCAAAACTGAACCGCATTTCGCGACCTTAATAAAAATCAATACTGTAACTCGTACAGAAACGGCTGTAGGATTTTCTAAACATTTTTCTCTAAAAACCGGATTTTTATTATCTTTAAAAATTCTGGGCCATTATTTAAAACAAGTTCAGTCAAGCATGAGGTTTCATGCGCTAAGGATTCCGTATGAAAGTTAACAATAAATATAATTATTTAGTATGTAAGAAAATTTGTTTGAATAAACCTTCCATTTGTATTTTACTATTTTAATTTAATATCTTAATAAATTTCAGAGATCTTTTCTAATAATAATTTAAAACAGTAAAGCAAAATACTAATTTGAATCGAAGACTTAGACTAATTTGAAGTGAAATGTAATGGGTATGAAGAAAAATCAATTAAATCCTTTTTTTGTTTATTTAATTTTTATTTATTTTTTTAAATTATTAGTTTAGATTTAATAATACTAATATTAAGGTTTTATGATTTTTTTTAAAATGTGTAAATTTGTTAATCCCTACAGCTATCTTTCTTGGATAGCCGACCGTTAAAGACATTTAATAAATATATAAACGAAAACACACAAATAATATTAACTAGAAATAATATTGATGCTACGTATCACTCTGCTGCGGCTGCTAGAATGTTGGTGCTCCCTACAGGCAGGTTTGTGCACGTTGATGATTGGATCCCGGATTCTCGGCGAATGGGAGGGAGAGACACGGTAATCGAAATTATAGTTTACGAATTTTTTTAAATGTCACTAATTTGAAAACCGAATTTCGAGGCGATTTGTTTATTTTGTTATCAGAAACTTCTTTCGGTTGCAAGACGAACAGGTTACTTTACTAAAAAAGGTCGATACAGTTCCGCGATGTGACAAAGACTGTCGTTCTACTGAGATGATTTTTAAACAATTCGGTTTTGTCTTTCGACTATCTTTATACGTTAGACCATTATTAAATATTTTTTTTTTATTTATTTACTAGCATAGTGCGTTAAATTGTTTAACAAATCGAAATACTATTCGCATCTGTTTTTCATCAGGCGGACGTACCACCTAAACAATGATGCGATGAGTCCGTTCCTTTCATTACAGTTCATAACAACACTAACACAAGTCGTAATGAAAATAACCAAACTGAAACCTGTGATCCAGTTCTGTTTCTTAGCCCTCGTACTAACACTACTAATGCAAATTATAACAATCCGAACCAAATTCTAAAAACTGCTGCAGTCTCATATTCTGACAAAGCCAAAAGAAAAATAACACCGATTAAGAAGCCCGTTTGTTCCATGCATTCAAGAAACCCACTTAAAACAAAACCAACATTTAAAACTAAAAAACTATAAAGTTCTCGAATCAAATCTGGTGCTTGCTAGTCGTGCGCATGGGGAAATAATATTAGCCGTTCTTGGGGATATTAACTTTCAACAGATAATGTTACCGTCCGATATTCAACCAGTAACAGTCGAAATTCGTATGCCAGTTCCACGGGTGTCTCTAAACATAATTCCGAACCGTATTTAGAAACTTTTAAAGTTGCCAAAAAATTAAAACAGTTCCTCCCCTCTAGCGGCGCGAGTATTACAGTTAAAAATTTTGAACAGGGTTAAACATATGCGCTTCGACATATATTTCTCAAGTTTGGAACATCAAGGGTTGAAAGTTTCGTTAGGGAAATAACTTATGGTTTCGTTCTCGACAAATAACGATCTTTCCATCGATCATGACCGGAAAAAAATATTATTTTTGAAACTTTCGAGCTTTCGGCGCTTAAGGTTCTGAATTTTAAGATGGAAACCTGGATGTTCCAAAGTAAATAAATAAACAGGGACGCACATTTTTTTAACCTTGTTCAAAATCTTGAACTACAATATATAAATTACAAGCGGGGATACACGTCATTTTTCAGAATTTTATGAATTTTTAGTAAATTTCAAACAGTTTCGTTAAAAAAAATGATTACGGGTCTGTTCCCAAAAAATAGCGCTCTTTCAAATAATAATACACTTGAAAAATTTTTTTTTTACAAAATTTCGAGCTTTCAGAGCCCCAAGCCACCAATTTTAAAGTTGGAAACTTAGATGTTCCAAACCAGAGAAATATACGTGGATACCCATATTTTCTACTTTCCTCAAAATTTTTAGCTATAATACTCGCGACACAAATCAATACTCGCACTTTTTCGAACTTTCCTGCAAACTTTGAAAGTTCCATTAAGAAAATGAAATACGGTTTCTTTCCCGACAGATAGCGATCCTTCCAGCGGTATATAACATGCCTTAGAAAAAAAAAAAATTTTCTTCAAAATTTCGAACTTTCGGCGCCTTAAGGGTCCAATTTTAAAACTGGAAATCCAGATGTTATAAACTAGAGAAATATAAGGGGATGCGCACGTTTTTAGCCGCGTTCAAACTTTTTAGTTGTAATATTCGTGGAGCTAGGGGAAAGACACATAATTTTTTTGGTTTTTTGAACTTTTCGGAACTTTGAAAGTTTCATTAAGAAAATGAAATACGGTTCCGTTTCCGACAAATAGCGATCTTTCTTATGATATATCACAAGCCTGAAAAAAAATATATTTTTTTCCAAAATCTCAAGCTTTCGGGGCCCCGAGGGTCCGATTTTAAAGCTGGAAATTCGAATGTTCCGAACTAGAGAAGTATACGTGTAAGCGCATATTTTTAACTGTTTTCAAAATTTTTATCGGTAATATTCGCTGCGCTAGGGGGGGGAAACGTCATTTTTCACAATTTATGGAACTTTACAGCAACTTTGAAAGTTTCGTTAGGGAAATTAAATACAGTTTCGATCCCAACAAATAGCGACCTTTCCATCGATATATCGCATGCCCGTAAAAAAAAATATTTTTTTACAAAATTTCAAGCTTTCATCACCCTTGGGGTCCAGTTTTAAAGTTGGAAATCCGGATGTTTCAAACTATAGAAATATACGGGTATGTGCGTATTTTTAGCCTCATTCAAAATTTTTAACTACAATACTCGCGGCGCTAAGGGGGGGGACACGTCATTTTTTGCGGTTTTTTGAACTTTTGAGCAACTTTACATAACTTTTGTACCGTAATTTTTTGATTTTATGAAAGCTCTCCTGCATTGTAGTTTATATTTTGAATTTCAGCGTTATATGTTTATCTAGTGACGAGTTATGATTTTTTAAGTGATTTTTGAGGTCGTTTTATGTACCATATCATATATTCTTGACGGTTTTTTGGGTTCTTTGCCGCCCAGGGTAATCGGTCATCTTCAAGTTATAGATCGTTTTAAAGAGTATTTTAATTGTAATTTATGTTCCAAATTTGAAGTTTATAAGTCAAGCCGTTCGTGAATTATTGATTTTTATTTGATATTTTTGTCATTTGTGTACCATCTTATTAGGATTCCGTACATTATATGTATATGAAATCCTAAAAGGTCGATACAGTTCTGCGATGTGACAAAGACTGTCGTTCTACTGAGATGATTTTTAAACAATTCGGTTTTGTCTTTCGACTATCTTTATACGTTAGACCATTATTAAATATTTTTTTTTTATTTATTTACTAGCATAGTGTGTTAAATTGTTTAACAAATCGAAATACTATTCGCATCTGTTTTTCATCAGGCGGACGTACCACCTAAACAATGATGCGATGAGTCCGTTCCTTTCATTACAGTTCATAACAACACTAACACAAGCCGTAATGAAAATAACCAAACTGAAACCTGTGATCCAGTTCTGTTTCTTAGCCCTCGTACTAACACTACTAATGCAAATTATAACAATCCGAACCAAATTCTAAAAACTGCTGCAGTCTCATATTCTGACAAAGCCAAAAGAAAAATAACACCGATTAAGAAGCCCGTTTGTTCCATGCATTCAAGAAACCCACTTAAAACAAAACCAACATTTAAAACTAAAAAACTATAAAGTTCTCGAATCAAATCTGGTGCTTGCTAGTCGTGCGCATGGGGAAATAATATTAGCCGTTCTTGGGGATATTAACTTTCAACAGATAATGTTACCGTCCGATATTCAACCAGTAACAGTCGAAATTCGTATGCCAGTTCCACGGGTGTCTCTAAACATAATTCCGAACCGTATTTAGAAACTTTTAAAGTTGCCAAAAAATTAAAACAGTTCCTCCCCTCTAGCAGCGCGAGTATTACAGTTAAAAATTTTGAACAGGGTTAAACATATGCGCTTCGACATATATTTCTCAAGTTTGGAACATCAAGGGTTGAAAGTTTCGTTAAGGAAATAACTTATGTTTCTGTTCTTGACAAATATCGATCTTTCCATCGATCATGACCGAAAAAAAAAATATTATTTTTGAAACTTTTGAGTTTTCGGCGTTTAAGGTTCCGAATTTTAAGATGGAAACCTAGATGTTCCAAAGTAAATAAATAAACAGGGACGCACATTTTTTTAACCTTGTTCAAAATCTTGAACTACAATATATAAATTACAAGCGGGGATACACGTCATTTTTCAGAATTTTATGAATTTTTAGTAAATTTCAAACAGTTTCGTTAAAAAAATGAAATATGGGTCCGTTCCCGAAAAAAATTTTTTTTTACAAAATTTCGAGCTTTCAGAGCCCCAAGCCACTAATTTTAAAGTTGGAAACTTAGATGTTCCAAACCAGAGAAATGTACATGGATGCCCATATTTACTACTTTCCTCAAAATTTTTAGCTATAATACTCGCGTCACAAATCAATTCTCACGATTTTTTGAACTTTTCAGCAAACTTTGAAAGTTCAATTAAGAAAATGAAATACGGTTTCTTTCCCGACAGATAGCGATCCTTCAAACGGTATATAACATGCGTCAGAAAAATATGAGTAAAAAATTTTCTTCAAAATTTCGAACTTTCGGCGCGTTAATGGTCAGATTTTTAAACTGAAAATCCAAATGTTATAAATTAGAGAAATATAAGGGGATCAGCACGTTTTTAGCCGCGTTCAAAGTTTTCACCTGTAATATTCGTGGAGCTAGTGGAGAGACACATAATTTTCTTTTTTTTTTTGAACTTTTCGGAACTTTTAAAATTTCGTTAAGAAAATGAAATATGGTTTCGTTCCCGACTACTAGAGAACTTTCTAATGATACATCACAAGCCCAAGAAAAAAAATATTTTTTTCCAAAATCTCGAGCTTTCGGGGCTCCGAGGGTCAAATTTTAAAGCTGGAAACTCGGATGTTCCAAACTAGAGAAATATACGTGGAAGCGCATAGTTTTAACCGTGTTCAAAATTTTTATCGGTAAAATTCGCGGCGCTAGGGTGGGGACACGTCATTTTTCGCGCCTTTTTGAACTTTTCGACAACTTTGAATTTTTTGGTAAAGAAAATGATATAAGGTTTTGTTCCTGATAAATAGCGATCTTTCAAACGATATATTACATTACCGGAAAAAAAAAAATTTTTTACAAAAATTTTGAGCTTTCGAAGCCCCGGAGTTTTATTTTTAAAACTTGAGACCCGGACGCACCAAATTACATAAATATACGTGAAAGTACATATTTTTAACCATGTTCAAAATTTTTATCGGTAATATTCGCGACGCTAGGGGGGGGACACGTCATTTTTCGCGCTTTTTTGAACTTTACGGCAACTTTGAAAGTTTCGTTAAGGAAATGAAATTCGGTTTCGTTCCCGGCAAATAGCAATTTTTCCATCGATATATCGCATGCCTGTAAAAAAAAATATTTTTTTACAAAATTTTGATCTTTCGTCGCCCCGAGGGTCCGATTTTAAAGCTGGAAAATCGAATGTTCTGAACTAGAGAAATATACGTGGAAGCGCATATTTGTAACCGTGTTCAAATTTTTTATCGGTAATATTCGCGGCGCTAGGGGGGGCTACACGTCATTTTTCGCGCTTTTTTGAACTTTTGGGCAACTTTACATAACTTTTGTAACCTAATTTTTTTATTTTATGAAAGTACTCCTGCATTGTAGTTTATATTTTGAATTTCAGCGTTATAAGTTTATCTAGTGGCGAGTTATGATTTTTTAAGTGATTTTTGAGGTCGTTTTATGTACCATATTATATATTCTTGACGGTTTTTTGGGTTTTTTGCCGCCCAGGGTAATCGGTCATCTTCAAGTTATAGATCGTTTTAAAGAGTATTTTAATTGTAATTTATGTTCCAAATTTGAAGTTTATAAGTCAAGCCGTTCGTGAATTATTGATTTTTATTTGATATTTTTGTCATTTGTGTACCATCTTATAAGGATTCCGTACATTATATGTATACGGAATCCTAAAAAAAAATGGAAATCAAAATTTAATTTGTTTAGTTTTTGAATATTCTAATAAAAGATATTTATTAAAAATATATTAGTTGACTATTTGCATAACAGTTTTAATTAAACTCATCAAACTAAGGTATAATTCATTTTACAGTACCCTTCATATATAGGGCATTTCACGTCAAATGTCCCAACGCGTTGCTCGAACGTCAAAATGCTTACTTTTCAACTGATGATTACGCAACTGAGAATCTTACACAGAAAATAACAACACACTTTCAATGTATTTTATCCTCAGCTTTCCAATGAAATCATTCGTTTTTTGAAAATTTTAATATTTTTTTAAATAGATCGAAAGAAGAGACTTGTTTACGTCGATGCCGCCATTTTTAAAGTTTTTTTTCTTTTGCGAGATATTGAACGCCAAAATAATGACGGACCGCCGTTACAGCATGCGACGCATATTGGGGTTTTCCAATATGTGTTTGACGTCAAGTTTAGTTCAAATTTATTTAGTTATAGACTACCATCGTTGTGATTGTTCTGATTAACAAGAACGAACGCATCGAAAAACTCGAGCTTACGGTATAACATCGGAAATTAATTTATTTAGCTTTAATTAACTAACTTATTTATTATAGATTGTTTATTTTTTATCTAATGCTATATTCAATTTTTCATTCAAGATGCATTAATCCGTTTGGTAAAAGTAATCATAACTTGGCGGTGAAACAATTGTTTAACTTTTCCACATCTAAAAAAGATGAATATCCATCGATACCAGAAACAGCAAGTATATTTAATAATTGTAAAACTGAAATTTATAAACGCAAATCAAGTTTATCTATTCCCGATGTAAAAAAAATTATCTACAAACAGTAAGAAAATTTTAAAAACAAAGAAAACAAATAAATAAATTTCTGTAATACTCATGTAAATATACCATATGTAATTATATTGCAAAAATGTACAAAAAATGTTTCAACGTATAAATAAATAATATATACTTATGTGTAGTAGAATTAATTATTTAGTAAACATTATTGATGAAAAACACACTGTGCTATATGTCACGCTACGCCACAGCGGCGATTTGTCTTTATTTTGGCGTTCAATATCTCGTGAAATAAAAAAAAAAAAAAAACACTCCGAAAATTGCTATATCGACGTAAATAACCGGCCTCTTCCGATCTAGAATATTTTAAAAAGGGACATTTAACATGAAATGCCCCATATATACATTAAAAATATGTATTTAATATACTTGGGAGTACAAATATATAATTGTTTTTATTACACGGCTCCGCGAATAAAACTTACCATAACATAGTGGAAGAATTTACTACAAACCGAACAGATCAAAAAGTTTACCTCAACAACATTCACATAAAATGCAGCTGGTACGTCCAATAACAAGGATTCTTGAAAACGCCATTGGAAGATACGTGACAGCAACAATCGATAGTGGTTATCGATGTATGGTATATATCTGATCAAAGATTACAAATCTTTTTTAATTTTAAAATAATAAAATTATAATATTATTACGTTTAAAAATGCATGTGGTCTCTATCAAAAGTTGTTCAGTAATGATTAATATTATTTAATACTTAAATTATTACCTTTTACTTTGTGTATTAATTATTTTATATTTACATTCAATTGTTAAATCTGTTTTATTGTGATTTAAAGTATGGAGGAACACTCAGAGATAATTAAAATTATATTCCATGTAATTATTTTTGTTATGCGGATAATTTATGTATTTGAATAAAAACGTATGCAATAGTAAAAATTTAGTAATTACCAGGGTTGGAAAGCCGAATAATAATACGGCTTAAACTTAATATGGCTTATTGAAAAATACAGCTTAAGCTTTCAGATTTTGGCTGTTTAAATTTAAAATACGGCTTAAGCTTTCAGCTTTCGTCTTACGAAATGAGTTTTAATAGAAATTTTTTTTTTTTTTTTTTTTTTTTTTTTTTGGCCCGGCAAGAAACCATTTGGCCACCAACGACCTCTACAAATAACCTAGACTAACAGAATAGTGTGTGGCAATATTAACACTAATAATTAGACATCCACAATACAATTCAAACACACATGGCCGCCATGATATAACATAGCCCACGAGTGTCAAGGAGGATATGGAATTAACATTGAAAATTACACTCTCATAATACAACTTGACCACACATGGCCGCCATGATATAACATAGCCCACGAGTGTCAAGGAGGATAGCAATTAGCATTGATATTTACACTCTCATAATACAACTTGACCACACATGGCCGCCATGATATAACATAGCCCACGAGTGTCAAGGAGGATAGCAATTAACATTGATATTTACACTCTCATAATACAACTTGACCACACATGGCCGCAATGATTTGCATAGCCCACGAGTGTCAAGAAGGAAAGAATATAAAATTGACACTGATTACATCACACTCCAAGTGCAATAGGCACTGGGATGCGACTGGACAGCAGCAGGTCAAGGATATAGGTTTAGAACCGAGTAATTAACAAGTTGTAAGACATCTGAAGATGACATTTACTAGCCACATCAGAACTCCTTGATGGTTAACTGAAGCCGGGCCACAAAATCAAAAACAAGAAAAAAGTAAAAAAGCAAAAATCAAACAAAAAAAAAAAAATTAAATAATGATTTTACTTCTTTTAATAAACTTGAATATTATTAACAACACACGATTACCTGAAGCGAGTAAGGGAAAAATAGAATAAGGTGGAAATGAACCACAGGCCTTTAAATCCTCCAAAAGGAAGACTCGGTCTCTGGCTAGCGCCTCGCAATTAAACAATAGGTGATTAATTTCCTCACGATAACCTGTACCAAAATGCTCATTACAGTTGGAGTGTAGAGGGGTTTCAACCCCAAAATTTAGTCGCACCCTGTTATGCCCTGTACAAAGTCTGCAGATAGTAGTCACAAACTTTCGCGCTAAACTATCCGGAACATTAGAAATATTGAAATACCAGGGTCTAACTGGAAGAGTCAATTGGACCAATTCGTAAGACCTGCCTGTACTAGGCGCACTCTTGATAATATTTTCCCATTCGGTTAAGTTATCTCTTTTAACCTTCTCTAAAAGATCTGTTGACGGGATGTAGGGGTATATTATCCCATCCCAGGCAGCGTCTTTAGCTGCCTGATCCACCACTTCGTTCAATATGATCCCACAGTGACTAGGGATCCAACAAAACTTTACTGTACCCCCATTGTCCCGAATGTTAGCGAGTTTTAATTTGTTATCGAATATCAACGGGTGGTTCTGATGCTTAAAGTGACTGTTCCTAAGGGCCAAAAGGCTGCTTAGACTGTCTGAGCATATTACCGATTTTTCTCTATCGTCTGCAGCGTTTAGAATAAAATCGCAGGCCTTGTCAATGGCGAGCAACTCAGCAGTAAAAACAGAAGCCTCAGGTGGAAGCTTAAACTTAAATACTAATTTCTCTTCCGTTATGAATGCCGCGCCCGTCGCCTTCCTAGACCCTGAGAATTTGGCGCCATCCGTAAATATTCTTAGGAAAGAAGGGTATTCAGATTCCATTAATTGCAAAAAGCAAGAATTAAATACATGGAGGGGAAGACATTCTTTCTTTAAGTTGTTTAGGAGGTCTAAATTTACATCTATTTTAACTGCATTGATAATAAACGGGAACATAAAATACCTAGATGGCAAAACGGGAATAAGGGCGGGGCAATATGAGCTGTATCTATTGACATTTTTAATTAAAAGCGGTTTCTTACGCTGTACAAATCTCCATTCGTTTGAAATTTTAATGAATTTTTTAAAAATTAATGGCTGGAGGAAGTTGCAATATTTAATTAAAAACCGATCTGCCAAAAGAGATCTTCTTACTTGTAGGGGAGGAATTTTGGATTCCATCTGAAGACTTATAGTAGGAGCCGATCTAACATTCCCTGTTATAAGATTCTGCAGAACATCTAACTTACCCAGAAGCGACTTTGAAGCCGATCCATAAAAAATCGCACCGTAATCAAGTTTAGACCTAACAATAGCTTTATACAGAAGACCTAAGGTTACTGGGTCGCCTCCCCAGGAAGTGTTGCTAATCGCCTTCAGTGGATTAAAAGTCCTGGGTAACTGTTGGAGCAACGTTTATATATGGAATGCCCAAGTTAATCTGGAGTCTAGATACATGCCCAGATATCTCACCTGTTTAGAGAACGTAATGTTTTGATTATGCATTTTAATTATTATATCCGGTTGGGAGTAAGGCCTAAGAGTAAATAATGTAATACAGGATTTGGATGGAGACAAGTCCAAACTAATCTTTTGAAAAGCATCATGAGAAACGTTTACTGAAAATTGATTATTCTGTATACAATAAGAAAGATTTTTATCTCTACTATATACAACAACATCGTCTGCATATGATAAAATATTTGATGCAGAGGGTAGCTGAGTACATAGGATTGATCTGATATAAATGTTGAATAATAAAGGACTCAAAACCGATCCTTGAGCAAGTCCCCGATAAACTGTACGGAGCTCTGTTCGTTTAGAAACTGGGTTTAGGAAATAGAGCAATCTTTTCGAAAATAATTTACACAGAGTTATTACCATGAGATTTGGTATTCCTAAGTCGGTTAATTGCTTAAACAGGATGGGAATGGAAACATTGTCAAAAGCTCCCTTAACATCCAAAAATGTGGCCAGAAGAAACTCCCTATTAATGAACGACTGGTAAACGTCATTTAAAAAGTTAGCAATACAATCCAAAGTCCCTAAACCTGGACGAAACCCAAACATATTGTGCGGAAAGACGTTGTTACTTTCAAGCCACCATATTAAACGATTCTTTATAACCAGTTCAAATGCTTTTCTTAGGCAGGAAGCCAAGGAAATTGGCCGGTAAGAAGATGCTTGAGCAGGAGATTTCCCGGGTTTCAGGATAGGACATACAAGAAACCGCCCCCAGTCATCCGGAACCAAACCCCGTTGCAGCAGATCATTAAAGATGCCGACAAGAATAATTTTGGCGTTTTCAGACATGTTCTTTAGGACCGAATATGTTACGCCATTTATGCCAGGTGCTGAATCTTTCTTCTTATTTAATGGGACAAATAGTTCGGTATAGGAGATAGGTTGTAGCAAAAAATGATTCGCCGCCGTATGAGTTTGTGGAGCCTGATTAATTTCATTTAACTCATCCGCCGTAGGCACGTACGGAGGGGACACCAAGCTAACAAACTCCTGAAACCAGTCCGCATTACCTATGACATTACTCGGTGTTCTATTGTCCTTGAAGCGTTTGGCCAAAAACCAAACCTCCTTTAAAGGTGTGTTCCTATTAAATTTGCTACATAAATTCTTCCAGGAAGCTTTTTTGCTTAATTTTAAAAGTTTACATGTTTCAGCGGCAACTTTTTTATATTCCATGTATGATTGCATGCAGCCTTCTAATCGAAATTTCCTCAAAGACTCATTACGGCTTCTGATTTTTAATTCACACTCACTATTCCACCAGGGCTTAGATTGTTTTTTCCCCTTATATAGTGTCGCTCGCGGGGTTGATTCTTGTAAAGACGTTAAAACGGCCTGCTAAAATAGATTATATTTATCCATGGTATTGACTTCACGAATGCCTAAGTCCAGTGCATTTTGAAATCTACTCCAATCGGTCTTTGCAAATTTCCATCGTGAAATATTATCATCTAAGTAAGATGGGTCAGCAGCGGTAGAGTTGGAAGACTCTGAACCAATGTCAATAACGATAGGGAAATGATCGCTACCCAATGAAATGGGGAGCACTCTCCAAGAGCAGTCCAGGAAAATATCGTTTGAAACTAACGTTAAATCCACTGGATTGTTTGAAAATTGCGGATTCCCGAATTTTGTAGCCGAACCATCGTTAAGGAGACAAAGTGATGAATTAGAGATAATATTCATCACTGCCCAACCTTTTCTGTCATTCCGACTACATCCCCAACATCTATTTAAAGCATTAAAATCCCCACCCAGAACGATGCGTGTTTCGCCCAAATTATCTAAGGCTCCGAGGATGGTTTCTGGATCAAATAAATGGTTTGGAGGGGAATAATAAGAAATAAAAATTAGAGAGCAGCTCCCATAAGTAACGAAAACTGAAACTGCATTGGATTTCGTATTGTTGTTGGAATCAGTTAGGTTTAGATTAATTGGATGGTGAGTAAATGTCCTCTTGACGAGAACAGCTACCCCACTGTACCCATCCTCTCTATCATCTCGGTAGCAACTGTAATTATTAATATGAAAGTATTTATCGTTAGTAAGCCACGTTTCTGATATTAAAATGATATCCACATCGTGATTAAACAGAAATACCTCCAAGTCACACTTATTAGCGAGAATACTCCGGGCATTCCACTGCAATACTCGAAGCATTTTAGAGAGAACAACTAAGTGGCTAAAGTAATGCTGAAACAACTAAATAAAAATAGCTGGAGTAAATTAAACATAAAATTATGCTAATTCCTGAAAAAAAAACAAATAAAAAAAAAAAAACAATAATAAATAAATAAATAAATAAAAAAAAAAAAAAATTTAAAAAAATTTAATTAATTTAAAAAAAAAAAAAACCTTTATTATTTGTATTATTAATAAATTATCTTCTATTAATTATAATGATTTTATATTCTTTAAGGTAGTAATTTTTTGCCTTTTATATTTGTGCTTTTCTTGCTAATTGTATTATTTTTATTACTAATGTTACCAATGTTTCCATTACTATTATGATTATTATTTTTAGATTTATTACCGATAGTATCCTTCTTTGTACCAGAAGCCATCGGTTTAGTGCTATCTGAACTAGTTGTAACAGAAGATTCGGAGTTATTCCATCTTCTGTTCATTGAAAGCCTATTTTTTAGAATTAATTTTCTATCATTAAACTTTTTTTCCTCGTCAGAGGACATAAAGGGCACTGTTCTTTTTAATGCGCGCGGCAATAACTGATTTGGGTCGTAGAGACCTGTCTTTCTAGACATGGGTCTAGGTTTATATGCGGGTATATTAACATTGTCTTCTTCATGCTTCTTCGGAGTAATTGCTGAAAACTCGTTGTAATGTGTGAGCAGAGAAAATCGGTTATTAGTTCGGTTCGAATATAAACTTGACTGCTTGTACGTTTGCGGAACTTCCAACGAGGCTTCCTGGAAATTCAGATTATGAGTTGCCATTATCTCGTTAATGGCAATCTGCCGATTTTTCTCTGGACAAGAGGGATCAGTTGACTTATGAGATTCCTTGCAATAGACACAAGCTTGGACTGAACTGGCACATTGATCTTCGACGTGGTCGGAACTTCCACATTTCAGGCATCTGGCACGTCCCTTACATTGACTGGAGATGTGCCCATACCTTAAGCAACGGAAACATTGACGGGTTCGCCTAATAAAGGGTTCACAGCTGAAACGTACGTTCCACAAAAATACATAGGCTGGCAGGGTTTGGCCTTCAAATACAATAAGTACAGAAGTGCTTGGAACGAATTTAACTTCCTTATCCACGATGGCTCTCCTCTTTAATCTTTGAATACGATTAATCAAGAAGGGCTCACAATCGATCATATCAAAAATTTCTTCCTCTGTGTACTCGATATCGACGTTTTTAATGACAGCAGATCGAGAAACTAAGTAGGACGGGATATAAGTGTTATAGCCAATCGACGAGAAACAAGGATGATCAACAAGTTCATTAGCAGAACTTGGAGAGGTGTATTGAACAATCACCCGATTCCGACTTACCTTTTTAATTTCAAATAAATTTTTTGATAGAGAATTTCTTCTTAATATTTCTGCGACTTTCAGGGCACTAATTGATATTCTATCTAATTGGTCAGAAGGAATTCGTTCAACAAAAACCTTATATATACCCAATCGTTCGGACGATAAGATTCAGAATATCGATTTTTATTAATGATTCTACTACTACTACTAGAATTATATTTGATATAATTATCGTCATTATTGCCTTCGCTATTCTTATCATCGTTATTGTTATTATTATTATGATTACTGCTATTGCTGCCGGTGCCGGTGCTATTATTATTACTTTTATTTGATCTAATGATGTTGTCAGAGGACAAAGCTGATTTCGTCATTTCGGTACCTGACATATTATCAGTAACCGCCGACGAATTATCGATGCACATCTGAACATTGTTGGCCGTAGCCGATTGACCGGGAGGGGTCTTCCCCTCCCCATCAACATCTAACATACCCCGTACAAATTATAGCAATAGAAATATATACAGCGCTAGAGATATAGATAAACGGTGTATACCAAGCATCGAAAGTGTGTTACTGTGTGTTGCTGTGTGTGTGACTGAAGTGTAAATAAAAGGAGATAGATGCGATAACTTCTTATCAAAGATAAACGCACGAAAAGACGTTAACGCACTAAAAAATGAATAGAAATTAATTAAACTCATTTAGTAATTACTATGCATCAAGCTATTAAGCATTACTATTAAAATTCCAGCTTTTTTCTTTATGCACAAAAATAAAAGTTTTTAAAAACGATTTCTTATGCAAATAATTATGTCAAAAATACAAAATCAAGAAATTAAAATGAAAAGCTTAAGCCGAATATAAAGCTTAATTTAGCTTTTTTAAAAATATAGCTTAAGTTTTCGTCATTTGACTGCTTAAATTTTGAATATAACTTAAGATTTAGGCTTTTAGCTACGGAAATTTGAATATGACTTTTGGATTAAGCTTATGACATTTAAAAATTATTGGCTTTCAGCTTTTAGCTTTTGGCTTTCGGCTTACAAAATCAATTTCGATAAAAGTTAATTAAAATCATTTACGAACTACTATACATTATACTATTAAATGTTACTATTGAAGCTTTAGTTTTCTTTTTTATGCACAAAAATTAAACTTTTTAAAAACAATTTCTTATGCAAATAATTATGTCAAAAAAGCAAAATCATGAAATTTTAAATTTGTAAAACACCGGTACCAAAAATATTTTGATTCTTCTATTAATTTTTATTTGAAGAGATTGTAATGTATTTTAAAGAAAGCTTAAGCCAAATATGTTGTCGCAATAGCCTAGTTGCTAGAGCGCTTGACTTCCGATATGGAGGTTATGGGTTTGATCCGGAGCGACGTCAAACTTATTACAAGAATTAAATAAAATAATCGTTAGTAATCATGTGGAAGGCGATAGCAAACCACCACGTTCAACATCATATGCACGCTGGGTCAGTACACAGCAGACCCACACGGGACTGCACTGGTAGCGCAATAACAAGCGGCTACTATCAGTTCTGAATGTAGTCTTGCATGTGTACACCTGCGTTGCATATTATAATAATTGCTTAGTATACAACCTATATCGGTACATCTAAAAAAAATGTGCGAATAGGTTGTCCACCAACCAAATGGTTGAGGATATAATGATGAAGCCAAATATAAAGTTTTATTTGGCTTTTTTAAAAATTCAGCTTATAGCCTTTGTCTTTTGGCTGTTTAAATTTTAAATATAGCTTAAGCTTTAGGCTTTTAACTTTAGGGGGATTTTTCATACAGCTTTTCGATTAAGTTTATGACATCTAAAGATGACTGGCTTGCAGCCTTTCGCTTTCGACTTTCAGCTAGTTTTCAAGCCCTGAATATAAAAGTATGTTTTGTAAGTTTTACCTCCAGTATTTCTATTTAAAAAAACAACAATTAGAACATGTTCATAAAAAAGTAGTCAATAAGAAAATACAGCCGATATGAAATCTTCGTACTTAGTTCCTTGCACTACTAAAAAAACAAATGTTTTTTAGGATTCTGTACACATGTGACATATGAATCCTAATTAGATGGTTCAGAAATAACAAAAATACTGAATGAAAATCAATAACACATTATCAATTTGACTTATAAACTTCAAATTTGGATCATAAATTACAATTAAAATCATCTTTTAACTGATCTATAACTTCAGGATAACCAATTACCCTGAACGAAAAAAAAAACACCAAAACCCATCAAAAATATATAATATGAAATTTAAAATTACCTCAAAAATCATGTAAAAAATCATAATTCTTCACTAGATAAACCTTTTTTTTTCTTTTTTTTTTTTTTTTTTTTTTTTTTCATTGCACCGGAAAACCATAAGCAATGCTGATCACAAGACATGCTTAAAGGGAGTAGAGTGAAAGGGAGGAAAAGGGAATAGGAAACTGGGAACACCAAGGAAAAAGAAATAATTGGAAGGCCGATGATAAGTCTGGTGACCCCTATGGGACAACAGACTAAGTTTAAGGAAGATCAGACTCTAGTCATGGAGAGGTAACATCAGGAGACAGTGATATCTAGTCGGCAATCCGTATTTACTAGGTGATCGGAAGTGCATCCCGACACCATTTTCTTCGTTTGAAACGTCTGGGCGGATTTCCTGGTACATTTGGTTGATACATACGGCTGATGTTCGGATTTGTACTGCACTTCAGCTTGTCGAAAAACTTCCTGTACTGCTCCACATAAATATCTTTTACAAATGACACTTGTAAATCTGTGTGTAGTGTTAAGTTCGACACGTATCTTGGCGCGGAAGTAATAATCCGAAGTATCTTTGACTGCTCCCTTTGAATCTTCAATAGATTTGATGTTGCAGTTGTCCCGTACAGTTCCAGCCCGTACCTCCAAATGGGCGCTATCATTGTTAAATATAGTTGACGCTTGACATTTAAGCTCAAGGTCGATTTTCTTCCTATTAATGGATATAATAACCTACATCGATTAGAGACTGTTTTCTTAGTCTGAATGACATGATGCCGCCATGTAAGCCGTCTGTCCAAATGCATCCCAAGATAACGAGCTGAGTCAACTTGTGGGATTGTTGAATTACAAATTTTCAAAACAGGACAGGTAACGTGTCTATTCGTAAATGTGACATGCTGGCTTTTAGCTGGGTTAAAACTTATACCCCAAAGCCGTGCCCAGTCTGCCATTCGATTTATATGACTCTGAACTGCAGCATTAGCATATACTGAATTTGTGTTTGATGCTAGTATCGCTATGTCATCAGCAAATGTGGCGAGCACAGTCTGATTCGATCCAGGCATGTCAGCTGTGTAAACCGAGTATAATACTGGGCCAAGTATGCTCCCTTGCGGGACCGACGACTGAATGTTATGTTCTTCCGAGATTGAATCATTAACTCTGACGGTAAATGTTCTACCATTTAAATACGATGTTAATAGCTTGTGCAGGTCAGAAGGAACGAACTGTTTGAGTTTGTATAGCAACCCTGCGTGCCATACCTTATCGAAAGCCTGGGCAGTGTCGAGGAAGACCGCCGAGCATACTTCATTTCTTTCAAATGTCGAAGAGATAGCGTCAACCAATCTATGGAATTGTTCAATAGTAGAATGTTCAGAACGGAAGCCAAATTGGTGATCCGGGATTATATGATATTTATTCAAAATTGGATGTAGACGACTTAAGATAAGCTTTTCGAAGACCTTTGAGAGAGAACAAAGTAAGCTAACTGGTCGGTAGGAGAATACATCTGTTTCAGGTTTTCCTACTTTACGAACCATTATAATCTCCGATTTCTTCCACATATTTGGAAAGTAGCCGATTCTAAGCGAGCTGTTGTATACATAACACAGCAGGATGGCCGCTTTACGCGGGAAGTGTCGGACAATTTCCGCCGTCATCTTGTCGCATCCAGGAGATTTCCTTAAAGGTGTATTTTGGAGGAGTTCAAAAACCTCTCTCGGCGCAAATACTTTAGTCCTATTATGAGCCTGCGAGCGTTCCTCCAAGACCCTCTGCACTCGCTGTATGTGGTCTTGATCAGCATCTAACTGAGGTGAGAAGACTATAGACAAGTGATTTGCAAAAGCATTTGCCTTGTCTTTATCCGTTTTTACCCAGTTACTATTCACTTTTAAATTAAAAGGTTCTTCCTTCGTCTTCATCAGCTTCTTTGCTTTATACCATAGAGATCTATTATCATCGTTAAATTGGTGCATCTTATAAGTAAGAATTTGATTCTTATATTCACTTAGTGCAGCTTTCAACTTGGCTTGTAAGGTAATGTACCTAAGCTTAAACGAGGGATAACGATTACGTTGCCATTTCTTTCTGGCCGCCCGGGTATCTCTAATTAATTTCCTTAACCCGATTGGGATAAAGATGTTATATCCAAATTTATTAAGATCATAATTTGTAGCCTTATTGCATGCATCTTGCACCAGAGAAGTGAAATCCTTCACTGCAGCATCAATGTCATTTGTACTTTTTAGCCTAATCTTCAGGTTGGTATTATTCTCTATTATATTTGAGAAGATGGTCCAGTTTGTAGTTTTGTTGACGAGTGTCCGTTGTTGCGATATCATTTTGGGATGCGAGTTTACCACAGCAATAACAGGCACGTGATCTGAGGATAGATCAACAATGGTATTACAGTCTCTGTTGTATGACTGAAGACCGCGAATAATAAAGAAATCTAAAATATCCGGATGCCTGTCGCAGTGGCTAGGCCAGTACGTCGGGGTCGTCGGAGACAAAACACTAAGAAAGTTATCATGTATTGCTTTAGCTAGACTTTTTCCCGATTGATTAGTTATCCGAGATCCCCACTCGCTATTCTTCGCGTTAAAGTCTCCGCCACAAATGAATTTATTCCCAAGGTGTTTAAAGATTGCATTAAATTCAGCCTGCGGTATACGAAACTCTCCATGGCAATAAATCGCAGCTATTCCAAATTCACTCGAAAGTGTCTCCATATTCACTGCCACGATTTGGTATGCATCCGAGGAACGTGAGAAGTTTTTGTACTGTTTGTAACAGTTTTTAATCATTACCATAGCTCCACCTCGCGCTGTACCGTCAGGATGATGCGCAGTATACACTTTATAGCCGTACATAACAAAGCTATTCTCGTTTATTAAATGTGTCTCTGTAACGAGCGCTATATCTACACCATTGTTACGAAGAAAAATTTCGAGTTCATTCCTTTTCCTTGTAATTCCATTGGAATTCCATAACATAATCACTAATGAGTGTTGAGTGACAATATTTGCGTTATTTAACATCATGGAATTAATTTTTCTATTAGTTTAGTCAATAGCGATAATAAAGGATTTATTGTATTTTTAAAGTCATTTAAAAATGTCACTAGAATTACTGACAAGTCGTTACCATTATTATCATTGTTGGCACTGTTATTACTGTTATTATAATTATTGGTGTAATCGCAATTATTACTATTTCTGATATGGCCAGCAGTGTTATAGTCAGCACCAGTATTCACGCTACCATGACTTAGTGTAGATAAGTTATTATCGTGATTTATTCGATTTTTTTTCACTACATTAGCGTAAGTCTGGCTGTTTGAATTCAGAGAGTTTTTTCCTAAATGATGATAATGATTGTAATCGTTTACCTGAGTACGAGCGTAAGATGTTCGTACCTTATTGTAGTATTGGGCCTGCTGTTTAAGAACAGAGCATCCCCTATAGCTTGCGGGGTGATTCCCTTCACATAGCGCACATATGGCTGGTTCTGATGCGTCCCTAGGACAAGATTTTGTATCGTGACGCCCAGCACATTTAACACATCTTGGCGGTAAGTTGCAAAAGTTTGCCGTATGACCCAGTAGCTGGCACCTTTTACATTGATGCAGCCTAGAATTTTTATAGGGTTCTTCGACTACGACGACAGTGTTTAAAATACGAGTAACTTGAAATATGTCCTGATTTTTTGTAGATGGCTTTAAGTCCACGAAGAACATCGGAAGAGGTTGTTTGGTTTGATTTTTTAAGATATTAATAATTCTGATTACTTCAAATCCCTTTGTCCGTAATTCATTCGTTATATCTGTTATGTCAGTAGAAGAGTGCAGGTTTTTTAAAACTACCCTAAATGGTTTCTCCTCCGCTAGTGAGTATGTATAGTAAAAATAGTTATTTTCCTTTAAAGCTTTAATAACAGCGCGATAGCTTAACGGATTTTGTGTCTTTACTGTTATGCCCGTTAGAGTTGATTTTAACGAGAACTGAACATTTTGTAAAGTTAATAAAAATTTTCTAAAGTCAGTAAATTTTTGAATATTTTTTACCATTATCGGCGGTGGTAATTTTATATTTTTGTTAATACTGGGCTCATTCATTTTATCGTTATTTACTTTAGTAACTTTTTCCCCACTTTCAACATCGCTTATGTTATTAATGGGAGCGTGTGTATCAGTTTGCATTTGATTTTCGTCTTCATTAGCGAGAAATTTAAATATGTTAACTTTCACCGGTTTATTATTATGAATGGAGACAGTAGTACTTTTAGCTAATTTCGCCGTATGTTTTGGTGTTTGCCAAGTATCGTCGCTATCGCTTGTTTGCGTATTAGAATGCTGTCTCTTGACAGTATAGCCGGTGTTATCCTGTTTACGAATAATTTTAACAGGGCTTACCCCACGTGAATTCGATGCAGAAGAAGAAGCAGCTACTGCCGTAGTAGACGCGCCAGTCGGCCGTTTTACAATAGAAAGAGTGGCCGGCGTTGGCATGATAAGTTCGATTATTCGATAACTTGTCTGGTATAGAGAGAGTTATCGAATTTAAAATAAATGCAATAAATACGAGCGGTCTGGCGGAGCCAGCCGATAAAGGAAAGATCTCACCTGCGTTATCAGCGGTCGGCTATGTATTTCTGTTCGATCGAATGATAAGATAATATACAGCCCGGAATAATTACCGATGCGCGACTATTATTACAGAGGCCGAAATATGTTCGAGAACAATAGCAAAGAATTAACATGCACGAACGCGATGAACAAGACTTCACTTTAACATTGCGTACGATTTCCTTCCATAAACTTAAAAGATAAACCTTTAAAGGTGAAATTTGAAATATAAAATAAAATGTTGGAGTCTTTTCATAAAATCAAAAAAATTACTTAAATACCCATTTTTGGGCCAAATGCAGTAAAAACAAAAGGAATAAGTATTAGCCCAGGTAAAAATGTTTAAAAAACCAAAAGATATTTCAAACATAAGCGAAACGGGCTGATTTATAGAATAAATATAGCTAAGTTTACAACTTTATATTCAGACCCTTGGAGTGCCAAAAGTTGAAGAATTAAAAAAAAAAAATTTCCCTGTATGTGGTACATCATTGGAAAAATTGCTATTTGTCAGGAACAAAACAATGTTTCATTTCCTTAACAAAATTTTTGAAGTTGCAAAAAGTTCAAAAAAGAACAAAAAGCTATGTGTGTTACCGTCCACCCCATCAGCGTTGTAAGTATTATAAATAAAAATTTTAAACACAGTTAAAAATATGCGGTTCCATGTATGTTTCCCTAGTTTAGAACGTATAGCTTCCCAGTTTTTCAATTAGACCCTCTGGACAATGAAAACACAAAATTTTGGATGAAAACCTCTTTTTTTTTTTTTGGAGCATGTAATATATTGTTGAAAAGATTACTATTTCTCAGGAACGAAATCATATTTCATTTCCTTAATGTAACCCTCAAAGTTCTCAAAGAGTTCAAAAAAGTACAAAAAATGGCGCGCCTCCCTTGCACCACAAAAAATTATTTTCCAAAGATATTAAATCACCATGAGTTTGGAATGGACAAGGGCAAACACATTAAGGAGAAAACGAATACAATTTCCCCCTGGGTGAAATTAAATACAAAATTGGAACAAATAAGATTTTTTATTTTAGATGAATATGTAAAATAATTAAACAGATTATTATGGGGGAAGATGGAAAGTAGATGGCATAATTTTTTTTGGTAGTGGGGGGGGGGGACTTGTCAACTATGGACATCACTCGGAAACAATTGGCGCTGTAAGCGTCAAAATTAAATGAAAACATCTGCCATGAGCATAACTCATTGTAGTTGATAGCATCTAAAATGTAATACTGCATTTTAGATTGATTTAGAAATTAATTTTGATGCGGTGTACTGTGGTAAGTGAACAACAGCGCGTTTGCTATTCCTTACCGCTTTTATTCGTGCCGGCTTTTGTTTAATGTCGCTGTAGATTGTTACTTGGTTTGTCATTTTTCTTTCGATATTTCTTGTTTTTTTTTCCTAGTAAACATTTCACGTCAAAGAAGTTCACCATGACTGTCTCAATGGAGGATCGCGCTTTGCTTGTTAAATTTTTTTACAAGAACAATGACCATGCACCAGTAATTCTACAGAAGTTCTGAACACTTAAGGGTATAAAAAAATGCGTTAATCGGATGATTGACAGGAGTCTAGAGAAAATAATTCAGAAATTCGAAAAGACAGGTCATGGGCATCGCCAGCGGGGGGCAGTGGAGCAGCTGTCCCCACTGGAGCCTCGAAACTTTTTAATCAACTGACCATGATGAGTATTCATAGGCGTGTAATCATGAACAATTTGCCAGAAACCCATAAAAATTATGTTTTAATTAAGATTTTATTCTTGTTTAATAAAATATTAAGTCTTTACAACTTATAAATTTTATTTTTCTATCATCTCGGCGCTTACAGTGCAATTGTTTCCAAGTGTGGTCCCTGGTTGACAAGCTCCCCCTCCCCAAATAATAAATATATTTTTTTCTTATGCCATCCGGTTTCCATCTTCTCCAATAATATTCCGTTCAAATTTGACGTCATTCTGATCAGTGGTTCTTTTTTATAGCGTTTTAAAACTTAAATTTTAATTATAATCACCCTGTATAATGCTAATCCTTTAGATTAATATTCTTTAGAGAATAAAATTAACTAAAACAGGGAAACAAATTACAATGAAGCATTTATTTGTGAATTAAGATTTCCTAAAAAAGTATGTCTCATTTTAAGAAAAATTTTTAAGCCATCTTGATGTAAAAGAAAAAAATCCTTTTAACCATATTAAAGTAATATATGTTGACAAGAACGAATAGGAATATGGACCTCCCCCGCAGAAATTCTACCTTCCTCTGGCGTAGCCCTTCTATAAGAATATATTACTAGAGCACATTTCTCAGGGGAAATAAATAGGCAATATTGTTGTAATGTTTCAATTAGTTGAGACAGGTATATTTCAAGATGTTCTTTAACTATTGGAATGTTGGAATGTTGTGCATAGACGCTAATATAACCTGCGAATGTTCGAATGCGACAATTGCTGGAACATTGAATTTTGTATATGTGATATATATATATATATATATATATATATATATATATATATATCATCATCATCATCAAGAATTAGAAGATAGGTGACGCGCAGTTGGAATCACTTAAGCAGGAGCATAACGCCTAGCTTTCGTGCTGCCGACAACGCGAGAAAGGTACCAATGGCGCGGCGAAGCCAAGAAGCCTTTACTCACGTTGATGCGATTGTTCACCGGCTGAATATTTCGATGCGACGCTAGCGCACTCACGCGACTGCAATTGGAAACTGCCTATAGTCGCGTGTTATCGCGCTACAGTTGCAGTCCAACTGTGTCCAAACTGCTGTGTACTAAACTAGTGCCGCATAATATATTTTCGTCGCGTTTGGCCTTATGGCTAGAGCGCTTAACTTCCAATCCAGAGTTCATGGGTTCAATACCGAGCGATGACAAAAATATGCGGTGCTAGTTTCGTACACAGCAGTATAGACACAGTTGGACACGGCATTTGTAGCGTTGTCGGCAGCACGGAAGCTTGGTTGTGCTCCTGCTTCTGTGCTTATCTATTGCGCGGCTATTCTGTCCTCTCATTCTCCTCTGAATTAGAGGACAATCTCATACTCGAAATCGAGTGAGAATAAACAACGATATATATGTTAAAGATAATCGGACTTAAGATAGATCCTTGACATAACCCATTATAAATCACTCTTCTATATGTTCCCCATACTGGATGACGAAATGTTACTGTTCTGTTCGTATATAGATAACACAGGGCCAAAGCAAACTGTCCAGGGAAATCCAAAGTGTTTAAAATCTGTAGTAGTTTTGGTAACGATACTGAATCAAACGCATTTTAATGTTTAGGAAACAGGACAACACATATTCCCTATTAATACAGACCGTATATATCTGCTAACAAAGTTGCCACACAGTCGACAGAACCTGTTTGACTTCTTAGGCCAAACATATCGTTATGTAAAATTTTCTGGTTCTCTATGTACCAAAGCAATCTCTCCTTTAAAATCCTCTCATAACACTTTCTAATACAAGAAGCTAGTGTAATCGGACGATTGAATGTAATTAAATTTCCCGGTTTTTCTGGTTTTTTGATTGGAACAATTAAGAATTCCTTCCAATCATCCGGATAGTCATTCGAATAAAAAAAGTAATTAAAACAGGATAAAAATATCAATAAAGCGTTCGGCGGTAAATGATTTAAAATCCCGTAAAGAATTCCATATAGACCTGGCGCCGAGTTATTATTAAAGATACCGGGTGTTTAAGCTTTAAACATGTAATTAGCTTATTCAAGGAATTATAGCTCTCTGCTTCTAGGTTACTCTATAATGTTGGCATTAGTTCTGAATTATGGAGGACATGAGGTGAAGCTATATGATTGATTAGGTTTCGAAAGCCTCCTTATCAATAAATTCAGTGGTACCTGAATTTCCTTTGTTAGAGAAAATTTTTATTTTGTTCCAGATAGTGCTCAATGGGGTATTCCTATTAAAGGATGATACTAATTTTTTCCAGCAGTTTTTTTTGGTATTCAGTATCAATCGTCGCGTAAACGCTTCCTGTCGTTTATACGCCAAGTAGTTAGCTATAGTTCTAGAATTACGGAATCGTTTAAAGAGGGCGCTTTGTTTATTCATATATACTGAACATTGCTCTGCGATTTGCCGCTTGCGTTTTAGGCATAGTTTGCTCCCTTCCTCATTGTTCTGTTATTCTCTCGTGCCATCTCGTTATTGTCCATTGCACTCTCCCGGCGATCAATGTATTTCTGATCCCGATCATATAATGTTCAGTTGTTCGCCGCTTTCAACTGAACAAGCTTCTTTTTATTCCTTCCTCTTACAAACCGGTATTCCCGCTCCATACTGTGCTTCATTCATTCTCTCCCTTCCTTCTCCTTCGGTTATTCTAGCTTTTGATTCCTTTCTGTCGGCTATCTCTGATCGTGTGAGGATATGAGTATCTCTTTTCTCTCTGTTCCGCTATTCTTGGACCTATGTCCATGTTAACGAACCCATTTAAAAGAAAAAAAAAAAAAAGGTGTCTACCAAGGGGAAGGCGATCTATTTCCCAAATACTGTTTTTTATGCCTAAATTGAGTAAAAATAATATTTTTGATTAGACCTAAAAGGCAATAACATACATTAATTAAAGGCTCATAGCTACTCAAAAGTATGCAAAATGTTTCCAACTGATTAAAAATTTACACAATTCAGCGTTCGTTAATCTAGGAATGTCAGAGTGAGTAATGCAGAATCTCTTTTCTGCCCGTCCTCCTGTAAGTATTATGATTATAGGTAGATGATAACCCTTAGTGGCACTTGACAAACCTCTTAATTTATATCTGGGAAAATATTAGATGAAACTAAAGTTAGGTCCAACGCATTGAAAGAGCGTGCCCAAGATTGGATAGTTGTGTGTTCCCTACTATTAGCCAGGATAATTCTCGTACTGCTAGTCACTTTAAGTATGCAATGCCCCAAATTATTGTTACTCGTTGAGCCCCAGATACTGCGCTGGGCATTAAAATCCCCTGCTAGAACCTGCTTTCCCGGGAAAATTGTTTATATAATTTATTAGGGAATCTACGTTCAATGTCCCATTAGGAGGAATATAATAAGAAAATATGTAGCATTGCAAATTTTTAAAATGAATCTTACAACCGGCTATGATATAATGAAATTGGTAAGTCAATAATCTGAGAATATTGGGCCCACCTATTATTGATAAGAATCGCCGAACCTCCATAACCATCCTTTCTATCATTGCGAATAACAATAAAGTTATCAAAAGAAAAATTCGCCGTAGGTGGCAACCAAGTTTCCGATAAACGAATGATATCCAGCCCTTTAAGAACCAGAAAGGTTTGCAAATTAGGCATATTGCGACGAATACTACGTAAGTTCCATTGTATAATTTTAAGAGAATTATTGTCACTCTGAATCAAAAGGGGCATATGAATCAAAGAAAGAATGATAAATAAACGACGAGGAAGTAAGTACTCAATCATTCCCCTCCCTTTCCATTTTTTTTCAAAACTTTGATGTGATTTTTAGTTATATTTGTTTTAAATTTAACTCGAAAAATTATTTTCCTATTAAACTCATAATTCGAGTATATATGCTAACTTATTCGTAAATTATCAACACTGCCACCGTAAAAGCTCGGTACATTTTAAAATCTGCCAAGAGGAACTCTTGGAAATCATTTTGTTCCTTTTTCTCTAGAGATACGTCTCTCCCTAAGATAGGAAAATGGCCAAGGCGTTTAGATCTCCTCTTTCCATCCCCACCTTTCCCATCCTTCTTTGCCTGAACTTCACTCTTTCTTGGACTCTATTGTTCCTCCGTATGTCCCCACTTTTGAGGAACCGAACATTTCTTCACTATCGAATTCTTCAGAACCTCATTTCCTATCTTCTCCTTTCCACTATGAGGAATTCTTTTTCGTTCTTAACAAATCCTCTCCTTCTGCTCCTGGTTCGGACGGCCTTTCTTTCCGTACTCTTAAAAAACTTCCTCCTTCCTCGCTGCTCTCATACGAAGGGGCAACAGAGTCCAAGAAAAAGTGAAGTTTAGGCAAAGAAGGATGGAAAAGGTGGGGACGCTCAGAAAGAGGAGATCTAAACGCCTTGGCCATTTTCCAGATCTTAGGGTAAAGAAAGAGGAACAAAATAATTTTCAAGTATTCCTCTTGGCAGATTTTAAGGTGTACCGAGCTTTTGCGCTGGCTTTTTTATGAGCTAAAAAATTGGAGCGAAAGGCTTTAAGGTAGCGGTGCTTCTTCGAAAGGCAACTTTAAACTCTTCATTTCACTAAAGAGAGGAGGCATAAGAAGAAGAACGACCGTGCAAAAAGGAAGTAGGAGGGGAGGAGCGGAAAGAGCAGAACATAGAGATTGAATGAAGAAATTGTACTGGGATGACGGGTCGGGGACATCCAGAATAAGAGAGAGTGAGGAATCCACCAAAGATCGGAATTTAATCCAATCTGTTTTAGAAAGAAGCCGATGAGAAGCGTGCAGGAGCCTGAAAGGTTTAGAAGGAAGAGCGTTGTCGAGAGTTAGGAGAATGGAGACATGATCACTACCAAAAGTGCCGTTGAAAGTTCTCCAGGAGCTTACAAGACCAAGATTCAGAGATGAAAACGAGAGATCAATTGCACTAGAGAAAGATGGATGTTTGAAGAAAGTAGAAAAACGATCATTGTGGAGAAAAAGATTATGGTTCAGGATGAGATTTTCCCGAATCACACCATTAGGATTGCGCCCTACGCAGCCCCACAGAGGGGAATGCGTATTCCAGTCTCCACCAGTAATAAACGGATCGAATAGGGATGAAAGGAATGAAGGCAAAGGAAGACTAGAGAGGCTGGAGTTAGGAGGGATGTATACGCAAGCAATATGTATAGGATTCGGGAGAAGATTTTCAAGTGAAATTTGAATCATGTTAAAGAGGTTAGGAAGGGGTGGAGGAAGAAACGGGATATTGTGAGTCAGATAGGATAGATCGTGTCTAATTAGAATCGCAATACCACCATGCCCATCCACACGATCAGATCGAACTAGGGAATAACCTTTGAAATGAAGAAACGAGGACGATTTAAGCCAAGTTTCAGATAACAGCGCTACATGGATATTGCAGAAGTCTAATAAACGCTCTACACTTAGTTTATTAGCTCGTAAGCTGCGGTAATTTCATTGAAGGATGTTCAAGGCGCAAGACCGCAATATTCTAGCTAGAAGGAGAAGAAAAGGAACTAAAAGGATGAGAAAAAGAAGTGGGAGAGAGCAGATTTAGAATTGAAGTAAAAGAAAAGAATGCAAAGGTAATAGGAAGAGTATAATAAATAAGAGGAGATCAATTGTAGACGATCTTCCAACTTAAAGAAGAAGTTGATAAAGGGAAAATGAGTAGAAGAACCTGTCCGAGATAGGATGCAGGCAAAATTAAAGGTACCCCGCCATTACGGATACGGTCAGTGTTAAAAAAGAAACGGGAGAAATACCTGCACGAACTGGGTTTACGACTAGTTTGTAGGTTTCCTTCCATAATAAAATAACCATGTAACATAGAGGGAAAGTTAATTAAAATTAGAACTGTGGAAAGTTTTAAATTAATAATTCCTGAGCGAACAGTTATCCTTGGCAAAACGGAGGCCAGAGAAAAACAGAAAGATAAGGACGAATAAAGAATGGAATACAATGTGAGGAAAATGGTCAAAGGAAAAAAAAGGATGAAAGAGAGAGTCTAGTTAAAATGAACGTGACTGGATAGGAAGGCCGAAAGATTATCAAGGAACGATGAGGAAGAGGATATGTTAAACGAGGTGAGGACATGATAGCTACGGAGAGATTGGAGAGGACAAAAGAATAATCGTTAAGAAAGGAATTAGGAGAGAGACGATGAGAAACTGGTAAGGGACTGGAAGATATGGAGGGATTGGATTGGGGGTAATCGTTATGATTTAGAGCGTAATCACTTGATGGGAAACGAGAGTAAAGGGAGGGAACGATGGGAAATTGAGAAGAAGACTTCGAGTAAGATTTAGGTTTGGAAGTTTTGCAGAAAGTGAGAGATTTAAGATTTGCGAGAGAGGGGAACTTAGAATTTTTGGGGGAGGCGTTTGAAGAGGAATTAAGGTCTGCGACGCGATTAGAATAAGAGAAGGCTGGAGAGGCAGAACTGAAGGATTTAAGTTTAACGGCTTTGTGAAAAAAAATGCTCTCGAAAGCCATGATTCTTTTTATGTCCTTCTGCCGCTGCCATTCGGGACAGACTCGATCTTCCAGCTGTGACTATCTTTACAGTTTCGACAAAAGGGAGGCTTCTGGAGATTCGTACAATCGGAGGAAGGATGTTTGGAGCGACAATGGGAACATGAAAGAAGAGAGCTGCGACAATGACGTACAATATGGCCAAAAATAAAACATTTGGAGCACTGGGTGGGAGAACGGATACTTGGGGACACTGTAAAACGAAGTTTATAAATGGATAAAAACTCAGGGAGAGAGGATTTGGAAAATTTTAGTTCGACACTTCTGGTGGGAATTTTGGATCCATCGGAAGAGCGAAGGATACGATGAACAGATACAACAGGGATAGAAGATTCAAGGCCTTCCTTACTTTTCTCAACAGAGAAAGTAAAATGAACTCCAGAAATAATACCAATTCTGTATAGAGTATTATGAGGAATGAAAGCATTGAGCTTGTGAGAATTGAAGAAGAAGCGATTGTTTAGAAAGTCGTTGGCAGCGGAAATGGAGGGGAAGACAACAGAGATATGCCATCTGCCCTGAGGGATAATGTCGGAGAAGGAGGTGGAAATTTTGCTGAGCCTGACCAGAGCAAGCGGGTGACAATTTCAAATGTTTTTATCATCAGAGGAGTTCTCAACGAAAACTTTGAAAGGTCCTGGTTAATCGGATGGAAAAATGTTTTCAAAAGTATCGTGAATATGACCGGTACTGTTGACATTGATCGGCGTAATATTAGTGTTGTTGAGATTATTATTGTTACTAAAATCATCGTTATTATTGTCTTGAGAACTTTTGATATTGAAATTGTTGATGGCATTAGTGGCATTGCTGTTACTATTACCATTATCACTATTATTTTTAGAGTTGGTGACTTTGTTGTTGTTATTATTATTATTACTATTATTTTTAGAATTACTATCATTAGGGAGGTTAGCTAGATCGTTTAGTGAAGACCGCAGATCCTTACTGGGCAAGGACGCGACCGATGAAAGGGGATTGGACGACTTACATTTGGCGGAAAACCTCCATGCAGTTTAAGTTTAAATTTACTTTGGAGGATTGACATCATTTGCGGAGGCCGCTAAGCGGCCTCCCTTAGACTAGCGCATACAACTTAGAAAAAAAAATTAAATTAAAGAAAAAAAAAAAATTGATTTAATTTCGAAAAATCGAAATGCAGAAAAGAAAAATTAAAATAAGTCTGAAATAAAGAATGCAATACCGTAGAACGGAAAATCAGCAGCGGTGTTAGAAATAAGAATAGCGGTAAATTAAATAAACGCTATATAGATAACGGGGAAATTATACGCTAGATAAATAAAAGGATCGAGCTCACCGAATACTTCTTATCAATTGTTGAACGCGGAAAGAGATAAAGTTGAACGGACAAACAAAAGACCGATCAGAACAGATATCACTCGACAATTTTCCATTATTTGATTACATATGGTCAAAATCTATATGCGTAACGTTAAGAGTGTCGTGGGCTTGTAAATAGCGCTAAGGGGATTTGACTTTATTCAAATCTATATTTATCCGTGATAATTAATATTTTATGGCACTTTTTAAAAAATGTGTTCTCTTTCCAATCTGTGTTTAACATTGATAACATTTTAAGCGTCAAGGGTATTTGTTATATTATTAAAAATTCCTCTAAAGAAAGCACCCTCCCCCTTTTTATTTCTGTAGGTTCACCGATACTTATTGGTCGGCCGGTACAATTTCAGATGAACAAAGAATCATTAAAAATTCGGCTAAAAGTTGTGTATGAGCGAACATTAAAAAAAAAAAATAATAATAATAAAGCTAAAAAACATATAAATATAAAACCTGTTTTTTGTATGATAATTTGATTAGATAATTAAATCGCAAATCAATGATATGGGGCAGAAGGTTTTGGTTTTTCAGATTTATAAACAAGCTCGTATCAATATCCAGCTGTAAAAAATTGATATCATAATGAAATGTAAAGGAAGGCGATGGATACACCTGGACTGTACCTGTAATATAAAGCTATTCTACTTGACAATAAAGGCTTTTTGGAATCAACAAATCTTCACTTAGTATTAACTCTAAAAATAACTGACGGTAAATAGAAAAATTGGCGATCGCATAATTTCACGAGAAACCTATCCGCTAAAACATCCCACCTAATAACTAATGGAGAGAGATGAGTTTCCGCATGTAGATATGGTATCGGAGCTGTTCGGACATTACCAGTTATAAGCCTCATAATCAAGTTTTGAAGTTTCTCTAGTTTATTTAAATTTAAAAAATGGATCCATAATCTAGCTTTGAACGAATTAAGGATTTATAGAGTAAACTCAAAATTATCGGGTCACCACCACAAGTTGCATTACATACAGACTTAAAGGAATTTTGTGATCAGAGCACAATTATTATGTAATGTTTGAATGTGCTTAGCCCAAATAAGTTTTGAAGCTAAATGCAATAAGGTTTTGCTACAATAGCCTCGTTGTATGTAGATTTGGATAAAATGGTCTTGAGCGTTAAACCTTCTCATGGTAAAAATGGCGGATGTTGATTTGAAGCTAGATATTTCTAGCCCAACTTTCTCAAGCAGGTCATTAAACATTTCCACTTCATGTTGATTTTGGTTATACAATTTGTAATACTACTGGATTTGCTATAAACTACAAAGTCATCGGCATATGAAAGGATAGATGAGCTACACGGAAACTGCAGGTTAAAGAATGGAAAAATGTAAATATTGAATAGAATTGGGCTCAAAACCGACCCCTCTGCACCAAGCCTTTATAGGTATGTCTTATATAAATATTCTGTGCCACCGGATTTAAGAAGAATAAAATTCGATTAGAGAAAAGTTTAGAAATACCTATCGACATTAATTGATCAAATAATACGGGAATCGACACATTGTCGAAAGCCCCCTTAATGTCCAAAAATGTAGCCAGTAAATATTCCTTATTAATAAATGATAGATAGACATAATTTATTAAATGAGAAATGCAAGCTTCTATGCTAAGGCCAGGTCTAAAACCGAAAATGCCACTGGGAAATACACACTTGTTTTCAAGCCACCAACAGAGACGGTTTTTAATCACCATCTCAAAGGCTTTCCTAAGACACGATGCTAAAGCAATAGGTCTAAATGGCGATGGTTCTAACTGGGCCTTATTTGATTTCGGTATGGGAATAACCAAGAACTGTAGCCAGTCCTTTGGAACCTCCCCGTCCCGAACTAGTTCATTATATATATTGACGGATACACTTTTAGAACGATCTCCTAATTTATTTAAGACAGAGTATGTAATTCCATCCAGCCCTGGGGAAGAATCCTTCTTAATGATTAACGGGCAAAACAATTCCTTACCAGTAAAAGGGCGATTAAAAAAATGAAATGCTTCCGTAATGTTAGAGATATTTGGGCTAATCGCTTCCTCCAACAAGGGAACGTAATCAGGAGCAATAATGTTAGTAAAACCTTCAAACCAGCTGTCATCTGTCACATCCCTTGACTGGGTATGCTTATTTTTAAATCGTTTCGATAAATTCCAGATTTGTTTCAGAGGAGTATTTCGGTTAAATTCTCCACAAAAATCTCTCCACGAGGCCGTTTTTGTTTGCTTCAAAAATCTGCGGGTTTTTGCGGAGATTCTTCTATATGTAATATACGATTCCATTGTTCCTGTTCTCCGGAAAGATCTTAAAGCCTCGTTTCTTTCATCGATCTTTCTTTTATAATCGCTATTCCACCAAGGGTTAGGGGACTTTTCCCCCCTATAATAAGAGGCAGGCGGCATAGATTTATTTAGCGCCGAAATCAGAATATTTTTAAATGCATTATATTGATCTAAGGAGGAGACCTCCTGATTATTTACTATTTTCACCTCTTGCTCCACTAAATTCGTAAACTTAATCCAATCGCCATCCGTAAGTTTCCAACGTTTTCTATAGTTGAGGACACTCGAACTATTACTATTCTGAGCAATTGGATTGCCATCCTCAAATTGTAGTATTATAGGGAAATGATCGCTACCTATGGAACAAGGGAAAACAGTCCATAAACAGTCCAAAAAAATCCCCGATGAAACCAAAATTAAATCTACAAAAAAAATTAAAAGAGACAATCGACAAAACTGGATAAATATAAAGAACAACTCAAATTTAGGTAGATTCTATAATACAGTTCAACCAACTATCTCGTCGAGACCATGGTATTATTATGTGCCGTTAACTATCCCTGAAAGGCTTATTAGAAAATGTGTTTCCTTGATCTGTCGTCTTCTTATGGGACATACACGAGTTTCACCGAATTTTCAAGGACAAACATTGAAATTTGATTTGCAGCGATCACGAGATGATTAATTACTCGGAGGGCATTAATTTTATCTGTTATTTTCTTGCAAATTATTTGACAGACGCAGAGATACATTTTTCAGGCATTTAATTTCCTTGACCGTTTTTCCTCCTTATAACGTGCAGTATTTGCTTTGTTGTGGGGACCACGTTTTGGTCCCCTTATTTTGGTTCATAATCGATTGCAACATTGTGGTTTAGATTGCAGTTGTTTAAAGTTATTTATTTTCTATTTCGTTTATGTATACACTTTTGTACTATTTTATTTTTTGTCTATTTATTTTTTCCTTGTATTTTATTTTATTTTATTTATTTTTTCCTTGTATTTTATTTATATATTTGAAATAAGAAAATTGGTTTCTGTTTAGAGAATATTTGTGTTGAAAGTGGCCAAATGGTTTAGATGCCGGGGCAAAAAAAAAAAAAGAAAAAAAAAAAATCGCTGCTTTCATGATTTACGCGCTTATTTTGAATAAACACTTGTTGCATACAAATACAATTAAAAATTATTAAAGAATCGAATTATCAACTGGTTTAAAATTATAATTTAGTTTCATAATTGTTAATGAAATTAATAATTACGGCCAAGTCCCTAATTTTTAGTAATAACTGCATTTCACGTTACTTAACTTACGATTTCAACGTAATTAATTAACGAAATAGGTTTTCTATTGAACGTTGCTCAAATTGCAGAGTACCATAATGATAACAAAAATCGATAACAACACTGCAATAATCATTAAGCTCAGAAACGCATTATTTTCCAGCACGTTATTTTTATATTTCACTCGAATACTACACCACTTAATTAATAAGTAGGTAAGCATTTTAAATAGATAAAAATTTATCAGATAGCAGAATGCAAATTTAGTACGTTACGGGTCAAACTATTTGGCTTACAGTATTTAAAAGACATATTGGGTGATAGTAGCTTATGAGATTTGCATCTTTTTTTGATTTATGAAGTAGGATTACATTTGCTTCGCGCCAGGTTTTAGGGAAATAGTTTAAGGAGAAGAATTTTTTTTTATATAGGAGTGGAAAGAGTTTTGGATAGACCTTTTAGATTAATTTTAGTGTCTTATTTGTAATATTGTCAAGTCCAACAGCCTTTGTTGTTTTTTAAATTTTTTATAATGCTATTTAGTGAGGAAGTATCAAGAGGAGTCTGTTGTGAGTAAGCAACGTTTTCCTGTATATGGGAAGTTTAAAGTTTTCTCTTAGTATTTTCTGTTTGTTGCTGTCTTTATCAGTGCTGTCTAACGGAATAAGAGAGGATAGGGAGTAGTTTAGATTCTCTGTCATATTGGTGATTTTATCGCTGTTATTTTTTTTGAAAAATGAAATATTGTTTGGTTTGTTTGATTTCAATAATTTATAGCTTAAACCCCATGGTTTAACATTTTCCGAGCAAATTGGGGTAGGGGGGTTATATAATTGCGTAATATCTTCTATGGTAGGCAGTAGATTTTAGAAATACATTGTTTTATAAAAAAAAAATTATAAAATTCTAGCTAAAATGGTAGGTCAGAAATAGTAAGAAAGATAGTATTTTTATTAGATTTTACTTCTTTTTTATTTTTGTTAGTAATCCGATCCTAATTCTTTGTTTGTGAGCAAGTACAAAAAATATATATATATTTATCTTTGATCTATTTTCATTTACATTACAAAATAAAAATTAAAAATAAATAAGAAAGGCAAAAGATCGATGACAATTGGGTTTAAAATAAAATAAAAACGTAACATTAATAGTTTTATTAGAGAACAGTATTAAATATTAGTTATAATTAAATCCATAGGTAACATGTATACAAATCTTTTATAGTATAAATTAAGTTTCTTTGTTATAACAATTTTTTTCATAGAAGCTTTGATTCTTGGCGCAGTGTCCCCTATCCCCCGCCGGTGGATCCACCACTGTATATAGTTATAAAAATATTTTCGTACCCCCCCCCCACGAAATTTTGGTCGAGATAATATTTTTTAAACCCCCCAAAATAATATAAAACAAAAAAATAAAATACATATAAGAACTAAGTAAAGCACGGATTAAATAAACGAAAAACAACTGATTTTATTATCAACGATCCAATAGAAAAATTAGTAAAGGGGGTGATAATTTTACTCTGTAAATGGTCAGGTTATTGATTTTAATAGACCATTAATCTGCTCTTAATAAAAATATTTTCATTATTCGTATGAATATTTTTAAAATTGAAACATAAAAAAACTTACCGATTAATAATTGCTAGAGATATTTCGCTTTGGAACTGTTAAACATAATAGATCATGATTATTACGTTTTTTCTCCGTCACAATAATATTACAAAGTGTACGTAAGTTGTGTATTTCACGGATGGAGTCATTATCGCAAACTCAAAAATAATAGGACGTATACCGTAAATTGCGATGTTGCAATTTGAAAGAATAATTATTGATTAAAAATAGTATAATGTAAATAGCTATGACAAAAAGTTAGCATAACGCAGTTATTATGGTGCAATTATGTAGGTACAACACAAATAATGTGGTGATTGCAGGTTTTTTTAGTAAATAAATATTTTTTCTAATTGCAACATCGCAATTTACAGAATATGTTCTATCATCTTCGGATTTACAGATATAAAAATAAAAAATAATATTTTTTATTTATAGAACTTAATTTTTTTTAAAATAACGATTGGTGGCACATCTAGACAGGAATATGAATAATTATGTTCCATTTCATGTCCAGATGTTTAGCAGTTTTTTTTTATAAAGTGTACTACAAGAAATGCTCATTCTAATCTATATGTAGGCCAGCGAAACGAGCAAGCGAGCCTAAATTAATTATATACTTTTCATATTGAATAGCAATTCGCTTGGACATCTAATTGAAATCGTTATTACCGGATTGTTTGTGTTTTCTGAAAACATTTTTTTCTATTTATGTTCTTTCTCTCTTTTTAAAATACCACGTACAGGAAATTCTATTCTGAAAGAAAAAGTACAAAATTTCAACGACTGATTTATTGGATCTTTTTTCTCAATATCTGTTGAGAGCTATTGTCGCTGAGTCGCTGACCGGGACAAAAATCTTTTCCAGACAAATCAGCTATTTTTGTCTCGATGATATGTTAGCTACCGATAATTTTTCTTTTTTCTTATTTCAATAGCAAACTATAAAAGACGGCGTGGAAAAAGTGTTCGGTATATTGTCTTTTTGAGAAAAGGTGGCAAGAAGGAAGCAGCGAAAAGGAATTCAACAGGCATTGCCAAACAAACAACGCTAAATAGAGATAAGAAAACAATAATGATTCCCATTGTGCCGTGAGAAAACTTACCGTCCCAGTAATGGCCAAGTGGGCGCGAAGTTGGACACACTTTAACGTTCACTAATCTCATACGCTAGAATGGTAACCGTGATCCGATTAACCAACAAGTTCATAACACAATCGAAATATAACGACCGTTTGCATAATATACTTTACTTATCATCTGTACCGGCATCGCTATCTAACTTACTTAGAGAGTTACCTTTTGAGGTCATTCGACTGTTCGCGCCACATGGCTGGAAATTTCCTCTACAAAATCAATTTCAGTATTAACCTTCGGCGGCCGGTGATTTCCAGTTTCTGTCGAATTTTATTCAAACAACTAGTCGTTCATTAAATACGATAACCGTTTTCGCTGCGCTATTATTACGAGTAGTTCACCGTCGATCTGTTAATTATAAATCCATCGGGGCTACCTGTGTTAGAATGTTTCAGACAATTCCGTTTCAGATATTTTCATGTATATGCACACCTAATACCGTTCTATACGTTAACAAGCATAATAATGCATGTTTAAGTTGGCACACTTTTGGGCAAAAAGATAATAAGTACCACTTCAGTATCTACGATCAAATTTCTGCTTTCCGCATTACATCCCGATGAAAGCAAATTTCAAGTTATTATCCATTAATATCAGAAAAAAAGGAACAGTAGGTAATTGATTTGTAATTAACGCGCCAACACTATTAACGACTTTTTAATGATGCTTTCAGCCCGAAAATATCATACACTGATCATTTTTTAGCCAACTATCGTCAATTTGTTTTCTCCGAAAAAGGATCACTTCGAATCTTACTGTTACATATTGAAAACACATAAATTAACTATACTGCGTCGCCCTAATGTTCAGCGATCTGAAAAAGAACAGATACCTAAATTGAATGTATCCTTGTCTACCAGTGTACCGCGAGTTTAATGGTGGATAGGAACTCGAGAAAAGAAAGGATTTATTAGTAAATTTAAAAAATTCTAACAAAAATTCGATAACAGCTTCGCAGTTAATATTCATTTAATAACGGGAAAAAAAGTTACAATAGAATAAAACTGAAAAGTATAAATTACACCTTTCTTTCACATTTTTATTTTTCTTCGCCTATTTTCGAACTACATAATTGCTACCGGATGGAGGATTGACGGCTGATTGAATTACAGTTCCCAGTGCGTGTTTAAAATCCGTTTATACCATCTCTATCTGCGCACTTATAAGCAGAACGCTAAAGCATCAAATAGAGCTAATCGTTTTTTCTGTGAAAAATTTCTTGTTAACTACATAGATTGGTCCATAAATTTCGGCAGGCCTGGATTAAGGGGGGTCTGGGGGTGCTGTAGCCCCGGGCCCCGACTTATGGAGGGGGCCCCAAGAGACACCCACTTCCGACATGTAATAAAAAATTAATCTATCATTTGTCATATACATCAAGTTTTTTTTTTTTTTCAAATGAATAGAATTAACTTTACAGGAGCATTTTTTAATACAAATTTTGTATCCATTTTTATTTCATCCTAGAGGAGGAAACTTCGGAATAGTAAAATTTCGAGTTTCGTAAAAACGTACCAGAAATTGGTTTTAAGGTATAACGAGTCGGAATCCACGTTTTTAGGAAATGTCTACACGAATGTGTGTCCGTGTGTACACGCGCAACACATGCACACACACTACACTTTTATGCAAATTTTTGGCTAAAATTTGCTGAAAAATTCATTGTTTAAAATTATATACATATATATATATACATGTATATTTTTTTTTTTTTTTTGGCATCTAAATTGTCTATATGATATTTAGTTTTGTTTACATTGATAATTATATGTTAATTCGTGAATTCAAAATAATATAATTTAATTAAATTAATGAAAATTTAGTTATTCTATAAAACTGATAATTTTCTCACTTCCGAAAAAAGCCCCTAATATTTCCGTAGCCCCGGGCCTATCATACACTTAATCCGGGCCTGCATTTCGGTCACACCCCTCGTATCCATCACGTGGAAAAAATAGTCAGCGAAAATGAATGAAATGTTTTACATTAATTCTAAAAATTTCTCAGCTCGATAGCTTCAAATGAACGCTCGTGCGGGTCATCGCGCGAAGTCGTATCGAATTTCGTTTACGGGATTTCATGTCAAAAAATTAATGCAATTTTGTTACAAAATTTTAATATACATTTCACTTGTCATTTACGATTTTATCTTTCTTAAAATAGCGTCCCTTGCGCGTTTCATACACTTTTATTTTCTACCTATTTCAATGTTGAAGAACTTAGCCGCAGGAACGCGTTCAAAGAAGTCCTCACAATTGCTGGCTGCTTACGCCACGTAAGGCCTAGTTGAGTATTGGAAAGAGCCAAAAATCACAGAATGCGACGTCAGGATGTACGGAAGATGTGTCAACACCTCAATATTATGTTTTCGTAATAATTCGGTTGGAAGCATTGTCGTGGTACCCATTCTCGTTAAAACACACCAGCATTTTATTTTATTTTATTTTATTTTGGGCTCATCGTTAACCGGGGGGGACCTTTACCCAGAAACAATTAGAAAAGGAAGGAGTTAATTATATCTTCATACGATATCAAATGCTGTTAGGAGGAAGTAATCAATGTAATGAGAATAATGTGTAGAGAGGGAAAATATAGGATATAAGAGGCGCAATATGGAGTAGGAAGACCGAATATCAATAAAATGGAATAGAAAGCAGAATGCTTAATAGAAAGAGATGAACACTTAATAAACACGTGATCCGCATCGCAAACACGTTCTTCGTTTGAGTGGAGAATACGAAGAGGAAACCAACGAAAAACGAAAATGGGAAGAAGATAATAAAGTATGGCTTAAGAGCGCAAACGAATAACGGAGACAACGATGAAGTGAAGGAAACAAAGAATACCTATGGGTTAACAGAAAGACACTAGGTTGAAGAGACAGATGAAATTAATAATTATTAGAGAAAGAGAAAACGTAAATATTCGATACCATAATCTAAGATGAAAACCTTTACACAGCGGAAGGAGATTGCATTAAGTCGCTTCATTAACACAGCGATACACGCAGAAAACGTGATACTGTTTTTTTTATCTCCATCAACTCGGACGACTATTCAATCACGTTGTTCATTTATCCGTAACAGTGTTACCTTGCGAGTCACCGCGAATTTCCTCATCCACCATGAATCCGTAGGCGGATTTTGACTTTTCACAGATGACCTGTATGGAAGTCGTAAGTTGTCGAGCTGACATTTTTAGAATTAATGTAAAATATTCCACGCTATAAGCGTATGTAATTTAATTTTCGTTGACCAAATCCATGTATAATTAAATAAATAATGTTTAAAGTATTACGTTTTTTAGAAGTTTAATATAAATGAAAATTTAAACAATTAAATTAATGTTTCGGCCCGACTCCATTCCGGATTAGATCCGAATTTTTCGGGTCATATTAAACAGAGATTAATCTTCTTATTTTTGGGTCTTATCAATCAGGGGGCCCTTACCCCCCGGCGAAATTAACCTTCCTATATATTCATTTTCAGTATCTTTTTTGCCCTTTTGAATACTGCAAAAAAAAAAAAAAAAAAAAAAGGAATTACAAAATTGAATAACCTTTTCTATAGCTTTAAGAAAAGAATACTTCATAATTAAAACCAATGGACTAAGATGTTTTGCGTCATTTTGGAGAATATCCTCTTACCCGTAATGAGCTTGAAATATTTTTCATAATTGTTTGCTGTAAGCTTTTTTATGTTGTTTTTTTTTTTTTTAAATTGGGAGATCAAACGAAAAAAGTGTTGAAATGACGTCTAACGAAGCTAATGATGAAAGAACAGGAACGTACGTCGCACAGTAAGGAGTAGATAGATGCGCATTTGAGGAAACTGAACATTATCGAGAAAAAAAGGGAGGCACTCGAAAAGAATTTGTCGGCGTCGCAAATACAGTTGCGGTCTGCACGACTACCATAATAAGGAGATAAACGCACCGCATTCACTTCAATAAGATTCCTGTTCGCAATATCGGCAATGCATTAGCTCATGCCATCATTGGGCACTTTGGTAAATCTACAGAAAGCTCCAAAAATAGAAAAGTCGCTTACAAAATTTTTGATTATAATAAGAAGTTTTAAAAAAATACTATAAAAACGAGTACATCGGTCGCATTGTAGCCACCGATATCCGGTGGATATTCTCCGACATCATATTGCACAAATCAAGAAAAGCGATCCCGGTCAATAGTGTGTATGCCGTTAAAATCGTTTTAGCGAGAGAATGATATGCGCCATTACACATTCTAAAGTTCAATGATGGAGTCCGAGCAGCATCATCTCCGATCAACATGTGTATCTTCTTTAGCAGTTCACATTGATGACCGAAGAAGCGCTTTGCATGCACGAATCTACACTGTGATGACTGAAGCGCATATCATCATCACTATTAACTTTTAGTTTCCTCTTATATTACTTGTCGAACTTAATTATAACGGTGTATGTACGGTAAAAGATTGTCTACTGTTGGATATTGCGAAATAAAAATTACATGAGAAGCAACGTGGCGTAATCAGAGTGTCTCTCTGGTGTCAACTTTCTTTCGGAAATTGTCATTAGCGTCCGTCATCAAAAACTTCGCAATTACCATAATGCGTCGTGGTAGCGTGTTTCTTTCCCGTTGTTTGTGTGTGTGTGACTTTTTCCTATGATAATCAAAAAACAGTTAACGGCAACGCCGCTGAAAAACAAAAGGTATCTTTCGGAAAATTGGAGACAATTTTATCTGGAAATCGAAGTAGGTTGTTCCAGTTTCGAGGAATTTGTTTCGGTGTGCGACAGAGACAACGCGACTTTGATGCTGAAAAATTGAACACAATAGTGTCCAGCAATAATTACATCGGGCTATCAAAGAAAAAAGATGAAAAAGATCTTAACTAGACTCTGAGCAGTGGTACGCAACTACGAAAACCTATGGGAATTTTCATTTCATTGTCTGTGCGCCTGGACGAATGATACATTTTCGTAATAACCGCATATCGGTGCATACGTATTAGTCTGTCAAGTCTCTATGCATGGGTATACTACGTCAGCTTGTTAAACCTCGCGCAAAATTACTATTATATAGTAGCTGACCGATATCGAGGATCGCCAGTGTTTACAGTAACATCTCGTAGTATGAAGTTGCTAAACAACCTGTTACAGGTGAGTTTAATTTTTTTGTTGTTTTTGTTTTGTTTTTTTTTTTGCTTTTTGAATTTATTCGCACACAAAAAAATGTTTATTTTTAAAGAAAATTTATTGATTAACGATACACAACTTTACGTAATTCGAAACTATACGAAAGTTGTAAATTATTTTGAAATATTGTGGAGATGAATGCGCGGCGCCGTTTGCGGTTATGTATTTACACGTATATATATATATATATGTGAAAAAAGACTTTTATACCTTTTCTATCGTGTCGTCAAGATAATTTTTGCAAAGAATTGTTAGCGGATCGAGCGGGATGGGCCCTCCCCTAAGCATTACGTCTTAACCGGTAGTACAATTTTATAAAGTAAATGTTGGAAAAGTAAGAAATCCGAATTTTAGCATTCACATTACATCTACTTTTAATGAATTCACTTCACAGTTTTTTGTGAATTGCAATATCTTTTTGCATAATGTAATATTCAAATACTAGTTACTTCGCGCACTAATTAAACGCGTTAATATGATGAGTACTTAAAGAAAGAACGGAAGCGGGTCTCTGTGTGATTCTTTTGAAAATCACTACCTAAAAACGGCGGATAATCAAAATATACTCTATTCCGGTTACTGGCAAGTGTATTCGCGCTGGCAGTTAAATATTTTTTTCACGCAGAAGAATTTTGTGACATGTTTTTATTTAGGAAATTACAAAAATAGAAATATAGCTCACAGGATACACCCCCTGTTGATATAGTTCAGTATAAAAGCGGTGTTCGAGTTACGTGCGATTAAACTTTGATAATGGCTCCGGACAAAAGTATGTCGCCCGGCTTGCAAAACGAATTCTTCATGATCGACACAGTCTGAAAGTAGAAAAGTATGTGCTTTTTTATCCGATAGCAAACTACGATCAATCGTCGTTTATTTTTGAAATTGCACCTCTATTTCTAAATTAGTCTAATTCTGTACTCGTAAACGTAAAGGTAACACGCTGCTAAGAACGTTCAAAGAACTGGATGAATTGAAAGACATTTCAAGGATTTAAATATTTAATTAATACTTTCAAAATTTAATCTTTACTTTAACAACGACCTATTCATTTATAGAATCTCTGGCAAAATCAAATGAAACGGTCTATGTTCTGCGTGATTTTGACTGCATTTGGAGCGCAAATTTGATCTCCTACGTTTCGTACCGATAAATTTCTACTCCATATCTGTGTGAAATAATTGTTAACTTTTTTGAAATAAATCAAACACTCGCAGTTCAGTATTATATTTTTGGATAATTTTATTTTTGTTTTTTATTCACGATTCCCGGTGCTTTCGCTTATATGTAGTAGGTACTTTATTTTAAATTATCCATTTCCCGAAGTTACTTTTCAGATAATTTTAAAAAATTCAGTGCTACTACTATTATTATTAGTATTTAAGATAAACATCGATTACACTAAAATTATTGAAATTTAAATATATTAAACTTAATTAAATTTAATATTAAATCAATTGTACCGATCGAGAACAAACATAGGCCTCCGTTAAAATCCTCTGATCATTAATAAAAATAATGCTTTTTTAATATTATGTTCAGTCTTTTTTTTTTTTTAAATTTCTGCAAATTTTTCGAAAGTTTCTTGCATATTTACACCATTATGATTCGCTGTAAACAGAATAAGGGGCTCGTGATTGAAACCAGTAGGAGGGGTTTTATAGTTATAACGATAAAATATGAATACGCTCATGAGGTATTTATACGACTTTTATACGGAATTATAAAAATTTTCAGCTATCTACGAGCGATATTCATGTCGATGATTATATTTAATATTTCATACTGAAATTCTGTTTCTATTAAAAATAGCATTGGTGTTTCTTTAGATGATCTTAAAAATGATCTTTAAGAATCGCAACGAAGAAAATAACATTAAAACCTTGCCTTAGGCAAACCGTTGATATTTAGTAAACGTAATTTAAACCTAAAGTAAGACGACGCGGTAAATTTTACTTTTAGATAGTTGTGCAATATGTCCTCTAGAACTGTGATTCACAACTCTACATCAAAGGTAAACCGGTTATTTTGTAGTTTTACTTATTGTCAGATTTGTAAACTCTGTTATATTCTTTTTTAAACAAACACTTTTCGGACTAAAGCATAAATTTTATTCTTAATATGTTGCAAATGATCTGTGTAACCTACATAAAACTTGAAATTATGTATAATTTTAAAATTAAGAAAAAATTTTTTGTTTTAAAAATAATAAATGGAAATAAAACGAAATATAAGTGAGTAAAGTAAGTCCTATACCCTTGATAAGGTTTCGTAGATTGTGAAGTTAAGGTCCACAGAGTTCTAAGCGGGAGGCCAGTTTCTTTCTCTCGGACTTCCCCAGATTTCTCTGGTGTCCATTTCAATTTCCGGCTTAGTAAACTTGGTTGGATCCGGAACAAGACAAGTGTCGAACCCGTGACCTCTGATTTAGTAGCCAAGGGTCTTAAAGGCTACCGCGCTACCATAAAGTGGAATATAGTATAACTTTTAATGTGGACCTAGGGACTGATGAAATTTAGCGATTTCTTCAGTGTTAAATTCAAATGAATTTTAAACATATTAATCGTTGTATTTTGTTTAAACTATCTTTAAACGTACTTTATTAAAGCGGGATTCAATCAAGTTTCAAAATTCCATTATAAACAACCGAACTTATTCAAAAATTACTGAATAGTAGTAGTTAAAGTCTAAAACTTATCCGAAAACTACCTAAACTGCTTTTAAATATAACTCGAGTTGAACTTTGTTGTTCAATGATTTCTTTTGAAACGTAATATTAACATTTTTCTAAAACATCTCAAAAGAACGGTTTTAATTTTGTTTTTTGTTTTTTTTTCTTTTTTGGCACGCCCACCACAAAAAAGGAATAGAAACAAAAAGAGTCAGTTAGATATTCAGTCATAGATTGACAAAAAAATACGCTTAGAGCTAGAATGATTTAAAGAGTAGGAAAAATAAGATATATGACGACGTAGGAAGCCTAGGTGGATAGCAAATAAAAATAAGAAAAGAACGTTAGAGATAGAAACTCAAAAAATACATGGAGCTTCATCATCGGAAAGTTTTGGGAAGGTGTTAAACAGTTCGTTGTATAGTTTTTTTTTTTTTTTTTTTTTTTTCCGTTTTAAGCGGATATACTATAACTGGCCGTCTATTCTGACATTGCTAAATTAAATGTTCCATTACAAAATATTTCCTTCCTGACATTACCGCTAACCGGTTAAAATTATTTCAATTTCATTAAACCTGCTTTTAAATTTATTTTACGCGAAAAAAAAAAATCCTCAAATTTTTTTTTTATGAAGATTTTAACATTAACTAGAACAAAATGTACTATATACTTTTCGGGGCCTCTAACTTTTACTTTTTATTTTTCGCAAAGATGACATGGTTCCATTAAAAAATGCCACCGCTCCCTACGGGCTGGGAAAATTGCCGTGTCCATTTATGTGGAAGAAAAGATTGGTTTAAATTTAAAAATATCGTTTCGGCAACGAATCCAAATTCACACACACACATAGTTTTATGTGAGAAAAATTTTAGGCCGTTCTTTTCAGACCATTATTGAGGTTATTGATATTTTTTTTGTAACAGTTGTTAGGCTGTGCGAAGATTATTAGAGGAAATTAAACTAATAATATCATTCATATGAGGGTATGCGCATTTTTAGGAGGTTTCTGCGATTTCGTTCACGTACAATATAAATGAAATTACACTCAGTGCGAAACCCTGCATGGCTTTACCCTGTTTGGATATTGATATTCCAATTCTTAGTTGAATTGATCAATTTATTAAATAGCTACGTATGTACTGCTTCACCTTACCGCTCACCGCCGACCATTTAATTTATGGAAAAAGTACCGTCGTGACAACCTGTTGAAATCTCTCTCCAAATCAATGAACACGTAAAGGTGATGTTGGAGACGAAAGACACTCGGTATCTTTCGTTTTAAACTCAACCGATGGCTGATTGTTGATTTCGAATTGCGACCTCCGCCTATGATGTTATTAGATTTTAAACATTGAAGAGAAGTCATGTCTGTTTAGAGTTTATTTCATCTTTTTTTCATTGAAGAGAAGTCATGTCTGCTTAGAGTTTATTTCATCCTTTTTTTTGTTAAGATAGACAGTAACGATACTGATTTATTATAACTCTGTAGGAATGCAGAATTTTTATTAGATTTTAATATCAAGAAGTACGGTAGCGACTTTCCAAAGTTTTGATAAATTAGCGGTATCGCCCTGGTTTGATTTTGAATGTGCAACAAGAATTCTTTTGCAGAATGGGGTATTTTATCGAAAAACGGATACATTAAGTGGGCGCCACAGGTAATTAAACTGGGGACTGTAATTCAGGCATATAAAGCGATGATCATATGGTTCACTACATGGATAAGAACTAAAGTGAGATCACTACTTTTAACGCGTATTGAGTACCGATGTTAATAATTTTGATTTTTTTGGTTACTGCCGGTTTTTATTACTATTGAGTAATGATTATTTGATTACAGATTACCAAAGATGAAAATATTTAGCTTTGGGAAGAGCATTGTATGTAAAATTGAAATTTAGAGATATTGTTATTGGGGGAGCTCACTATTAATAATGCACATTATTATTTCTCTACATCTGTTTAGTATGCATTGAAATCGCCTAAAAGTATGCTCACATATCCGAGTTAATCGATCCTGAAAGATATTATGGTTAGGCGATAAATGGCAGTTGCCTATTGCTATTTCTACGGTTCAGAAAGAAGGTATATTAATGGATACTGCTACGGTTCGGAACAGAGAATTTATTAGTAGACGCTTCGCTGTAGTGTTGTACGTGTTAATATTGTAACCCTTCTCGACATGTACTGTTTTCACTTGTATTGTCACAGCGAAAGATATCGTAGTCTATTATTAATATCTAAGATGATGGCCTTATCTTTCGTATTCAAATTACGGCCGGGGGGTAAATTTGGCTGTTAGTTATGTTAGTTTTTGATTGATTACGTATTTCGCTTAGCCATTTTAATCAATTTATATTTAAATTTGTAAAATGAAATGGATTTTTGTTTTTTATTTGTTTGGTTTTTGAGTGTCACCGTGGTCGGGAGCGTTTACTTCTGCTCTAAGTTCTCGCAATTTTTTTTTGATTATTCGTTTATACCTGCGTTTTGTACTTTAGCTATTAAAATGAAATCTTACTGCTGTTTGCATATGTATTGGTCCGCCGGTTATCTTCGATATATTCTGATATATAGTTGATGTAAGCGGTTCTTATATGTTTTTGTAAATTTAAGGAATTCGTCAGAATTTAGTGTGAAGGAGGATTTATTTTCATTAAATAATCTTTTGATTTATTCGCTATTTGTTATGGGTTTTTGATTTTGGTTTGTTTGAGATATCTGGTTTGGTCGTTAGTTTTGTGGTGGATTAGAGAAAGCGATTTTGTTTTTAATTGTTTGCGATGCGGAATCTAGATTTTCATCTTGTAATGTTAATCTTCTTAAAGCTGTTTGGGTTGAATCATCTGATTTGATTTTTTTCCGTATTTAAAGTTATCGGAATGGAGCTATTTTGTGAGCCGAAGTTTTCACAGTTGATATGCTTTATATAAACTCGTCTTCTTTAACCGAATTATTCGTCTAAATTCGGCGTTTGCTGAGTTTACGCGAAGGATTAAAATTGAGATGGGAGCTGTGACTGATAAGAACTGTGGTTAGCTATTAGCTTATTATTTCGTTCGGGATTGTAGTTGAGACGTTTGATAATATTCGTAGTATCCAGTGCGACGTGTGAATGTAATTTGGTTGTTATTCTTTATTCGAAAAACTCGTCTGTTAATTACACTATTTGAAGGAAGGTGACTGTTGTTCGGTCGTAATTTATTTTAATCGGCACAATTATGTTTCCCGCGTAGTGTACATGTTCTTTTAGGGCTACCAACTACGATTAAATGTGAAGCTATATATATATATATATATATATATATATATATATATATATATATACATATATATATATATATATATATATATACACATATATATATATATATATATATATATATATATATGGAAATATCATTATTCATCTGGTCAGAAGAATAAAACTTGACACTGGTGCGGGTTGCAGCTTTTTTTATATTTATTAGTTGTGCGGTTTTTAAATTTTCTGAGAAGCAGTTACTTATTTCAGTTGTTAATACGTTTGAAGATGTTTTAGATGATTTTGTGGACGTGTATGTATATAATCGATCGGCATACTGTCAACCTCCTGTTGTGTGACCGTATTGTGAATATATACCTATTATTGCAAAAATCGACACGTTCCTCTATTGTAGATAAAGTAGCCGATGCCTTCTTGCTATATGAGAAGTTCGAGACACTGTTTTTGACCTTATCATAACGTCAAAAACCATATTATGAGAACAAAATATGTTTATTTAATAAATTTAGGTAATTAGAAAACATTGCTAGTTACTATTGAAACGTACATTTAAAGAAATAAGTATAGTTAGTATTTTATTTTAAATAAGTATTAAATTTAATATATTCCTCTTATATAATATATATGTATGTGTGTATATGTATATTCCTCTGGTTGCAGTTTTAGAATTTGAAGTATTTTAAACTAAATTTTACTTATTTAATCGATATATTTGTATCGGGTTTTTTAAAAAGTAAAGATTTTGTTGGCACTATAGTATATTTTTATTTTAAAAATATACGAATTAAAACAATTAGTTGGGTCAGGAGGTGTGGCATGCAGGTCAGTCGCTCAGAATATTTTATTATCTAGCCGTATTCTTAATATGGTGGTTCAGTTATGCATTTTGTAAAATACAATAATGATATTACTTGCCTGGGGAAATGTATTCTTTCTTTCTTCTCTTTTCCAACTTACAATTATTCGCTAGGAAAGTGTACGTTTAAAAATTGCAGTATTTTTACTATTCAAGCCTATCGAGTACTTCTTAAAACAGGATTCTGTCCACCAAGGAAGTGAATCACTAGAAAAATTGAACAAGCATGATCAATAGTACGAGTGATAATGACGAGTTTTTATACGAAAACTAAATCCTGCAATCATTGGATTAACTTAAATTGAAATAAGTACTACAAATGTCTAAAATGAAAGCGGCCGGAAACTTCATTGAAAATCGAGAGTTAATTCCACCGAAGTTTTAACTTTAAATAATATACATCATCGCATCAATAACGACGTGAGAGTAAAGGGTCGTATTTTACAGATATTCACAGAAATACTGGAAACATACCTCGAGTGGATGTGTAAGAAAAATGTGAAAACCAGTTTTTTGAATGTAATAAATTGAGTAATTGGAATAAATTTAACAAATTCAAGCAAAATGAAAGCAGTAATATAAATGATTACAACGTCGTCAGTAATTAAATTTTATCATGTTAAACTATTCAAGTCGTCCATCTTCTAATCCTCATTAAACGATTTTGAATATCTGTTCTAATAAGGTTTTTTTCCTGCTTTAGTCCATACAAATCCACAGTTGCAAATACCAGTTAATCTTAACAGATTCGATAGACGAATAAATCTATACTCTTTAAATTACCCTCATGTTTATTATTGTTATTATTATTATTATTATTATTATTATTATTATTATTATTATTATTATTGGTCACAACTTTCTTTCGTTTTCTAAGCAATATGTCAGCAATAATTTTCTTCATTGCGACGATGAAGCGAGTGTTGTAAATATATTAAGTTATTGAAAGAAAACATATCAGTTGTAGCGACATCATGTTTATCAACCGGTACATTATTCTTTTCACCAATAGCCATCATAAAATTGTTCATCCTAATACTTGGTGTACTGAATTTTAAAAATTTAAGTTCCTACAATCACCCTAACCTAATTTTACATATAATCGATTTAATTAATATTTAATATTTAAAGGCTATTTTGACTACAAAACCAAACGAAAAATTACATCGCAAGCATGAAAAGGCGCTATACTATAACTCAACCATCAAGAAGTTTCTTCGTGTCGTTCTGTTCGAGTTTAAAAATATTTATCGCTACTATATAAAAGAAATACTCGACCCTTACAATGAAAAACATTATTCTAGTGACTGAAAATGCACATGTTATAAAAAAATATCGACTATGAAAAATTGTAAATAAAAGAGCATCAAAATACACTACCTGTCAACCCTGCAGCTTTATTTGATGGTATTTTTTCAAACTTTCAGTTCACTATAGTTACAAAATCGCATGCTAGAGATGAAAAAACCGTTCTATCATAAGTAAATTTGACATTCCAGCTCACATTTTTGTAATTTTTGCAATGTTTTTTGTTTACAGTCGTTGTTCAATAATATCTCCAGTTTGGTTTCCCTAAGCATGTATCTTCAATGTAACAGCTAGTTTAAAATGCTCTTTTAAATTTATTCGATTGTAACAGTGACGATCCAAATTCGTGAATGGCCTCCAAGCAGGAATTGTTTTACACATATATACTTTTAAAACGTCCCCGCACATATCTGTTTTAAAGATTATATGAATTTCAATGTTTAATTTTTTTTCTTCACTCCTGAGCACGGAACAAACACAGTCGCATGTCCTCCTAAAAGCTAACCCTGGCCGGAAAAACAGACACGATATTTTTAACGCATTTTCAAACGATTCTGAACGCGCCAGAAGATAATTTCACTAAATCGTATTCTAAGTGGGAAGTAAAAAATAAAGTAATTACGCACTCATTAAAAACTCGTTTTAGACACAAACCGCGAAAATTAAAGCCAGCCAAAATCATTTTATACGCGAAATAAAAGTGAAATACTTTAAAGTAAAAAATCGACGTAAACAGCAATCATTTCAATACGTCCTTGATGCTATCGTAATAAAAATAGCAGAACATTCTATGTAATAATCATATGTCAGCAAAGCAAACACATCTACAAAATACGTAGCAGCTTGACATTCGAAAACTATTCGATAATGATCCTTTAATAGCTTCTCGACAGTTTGTTCGGCATTCTAATATAAAACTCACGTCCTACCACCACGTATCTACTGCTTATCAAATACAAAGTCGACATGGTCCGCTTTTACTTATCCTCAATGTATTTGGTATTTAACAGAAATGCAAAACGACTGCTTATAGTAACAGTGCTCTAGAGATAGCATCGATAGATAAGCTCTAAAGAGTAACAGATAACATTCTTAGGTCTTTTTTTTTTCTAATCCCGCTCTTCTTTTACAGATTTGCATCACTTAAATTTGAAACTTCCATTGTAAGGAGGCCGAGACCTTTTTTATTTTTTCGACCTGTTCGTTGCAAATTTTAGTTGAAACGGACGTCAAAGACGATAGTAAATCCTTTTTTGCCTGAAGTATCGCTAGTAATTAACACGCAATTTATAAAAACCTCGTGATCCTGCCGCCGTGGCAAAGAAAAACATTTTTTCTAGAAGGTTTTTTTTTCTTATGACTAGATAACATCGGCCCAGTTTGTCACTGTTCTTTAAAAATAATATGAAGTTAACAACGTTTATGTAAACCGCTGAACAGAAAGGAGAATCAAAAAAAAAAAAAAAAAAATATATATATATATGTATATATTTGTTTAACTTGGGCACGTCTACAACGGACCTAAACCCAGAAATAGAAAAAAAAAAAAAAAAAAAACCCTTTTTAAGAATCAAAACATAAACTAAAAGTGAGAAAAACTATTGTACCAAGGTGCAGGTGTTTATTTTTACCAAAGTACTGTAACTTCGGAAGCGGTCTACCACCAGATTAATTATAAAAAGTTTCATATTTGAGTAGAGAGAAGATTATATTAATCGCTCTGTCAATTTCTCATTCAATTATTTCTGAAAACTGACTGCAATCACCCTCGCGTTATACATCCATCGTTTCTCAACTGATTTAACCTATGTTGTTCATTTTCTGTGAATCGGTTACAGCAGGAAAGCTCATTTAAAAATAAACAAAGCGAGGAATATCTCAAAATTTTATCATTAACACATCTTCCTGTTCATTAAGAACTATCCTCCGAAGGTAATAAAAACACCTATGTATGTATAAATAAGAAAATAACAAAAAAGTGTGAACAGAAATGAATTTTTTTTTAGATTTCTTCGTGCTTTTAAGTAAACAGTATTTTTTCTAAATGTGCGATATAGTAAAATTGCTAAGAGAAAGTTTTCATTTCCGAAACACTCCGCTAGCTACACTATTAAAGCACGACAAACAGCTTCTACATGTACGTGATTTCATTTAGCATGGCTCGAATAAATCATCTGCAAAATGACAGTGGCGGGAAATTCTACCCAAACGAAACACCGCTGCTTAACCAACTACGGCACGATTTAAATTCCCTCCATCTAGAACATCACTAATAATCACGTTCGAACGCTCTGTCATACTGCGAGATATCCGTCTTTTGTAAAAGCTACGGTCACAAAAAGTTCAGACCAATTCTGTTGTTTCTTTTCTTCTTCTTCTTCTTCTTCTTCTTCTTCTTCTTCTTCTTCTTCTTCTTTTAATGTAATATATGGGGTTCGAATCAGGCGTAATTGCCCGTTAGCACATTTATACCGCTGCTGGAATTTTACATTAAAAAGAGTTAAATCTTATTAATTTTTACAAATGATGGGTAAACTCAAGCTTAAATTGTTCGGTTAAATTAAATTATACTACTCACATTCACAGTAACGCATGCCGCGATTCATAATGAAATGGGGAAAGGAATTATACGATACTAAAAAATTGGTCAAACACCAAAATTGAAAAAAAAAAAAAAAAAGAAAAACAAGGGAAAACCGAAAATGTCTGATATTAATCGAATTAATTCGCTAGTTCTAAAAGCTTTTATATTTAAATCTTTAATACCGTTCATCAGAAAGGTTTTAATTCATCATTTAACGTATGTTGCGAATTAAATTCTTTTTATAAATTTACGTTTTATTCTTATTAATTGTATAGAATAAACTTTATACTTGCACAGTGCATTGTAGAAGAATATTCGCGTCCTTTTTTCTTTTTTTTTTTGGTAACAATCGAAACATTAGCTACTGCCTTACTCACGAATAAAAACAAAATAACAATCACCGGGGATAATAGCTGAATAATGATACGAAAAATTATCATTATTTTTATTGAATAAAAAATTAATTAAGCCATATATTCTTAGCGTGCATCGAGGAAAAACTTTTATATGACTCTACTTTTATCGATAGATTAGAAAAGAAATTCCATACTTCTAACGGAGTTTAGTGACCTACACAAGATTCACAGTATACTAAGCCCAGCGGCACTAATGGAGAGTAGGGGGGGGGGCAGTTCCTTTCTCTCGGTCACCTTTACTTTCCCAGATTTCTATGGTACCCAATTCATCATAAAAGACAGGAAGAGAAAAAATACTTTGGCCATTTTATATGTGGATCCAAATACTCATGGTTGCAAGTAATATTATTAGGAAAAATATCTGGCAAGAGGAAGGTCGGACGAAGGAGGCGCTCATGGATGTGCGACATCAAGGCATGATCAGGGATGAATACCGAACAATAATTAGTCCACCTTGCATACGAAAGATTTCTTTAATAAGGTCACCTACGATCGAGAACGGTCGGGACTCGAAGAAGAAGAAGAAGAAGAATGGCTTTTTGAGTAACATTTAAAGAGATATTAACCGGAACGGGAAAAAGTGACCTCACTCATAAGAACAGAAATTTATTAAATATCAACTTTTTCAACGAATTTGCGTTTTCCTTTATTTATCGGTCTTCTTCGGACAAAGGCAGTCCATACGATTTCTATATCGCTCTTTTTTTGTTTTTTTTTTCCTGGAAGAAGGTCGCAATAGTTTTGCTCGGAAGATTTCATAGAAGCAAAACTAAATTTTGAAAATATATATATTTAATAGATTACAAAAAATGATTAGAAAAAAACAAAACGAAAAGAAAACACGGTATGCAAATTCCTTACTTTTCCCTACTTGCAACCGATGATCATATAAGGAAAAATAAATTTCTTCACTGCATATTTTTCTACCATATTTACCTGAAAATTCCAACCATGCATTCTCATATTCAGAAAGATTCCGGTAAAATTTCTAGATCACGTTTATAGAGAAACTTGATTTATCATGGCTCTATAATTCGCCTTCGCCCCGCTTAAGACCACAAAAAAAAAAAAAAAAAAAAGGAGAAATTTGCAAAGATAAACATTCGATGTATTATACAAAAGACCGGTAGATAGACAATAACGAAGGATGAATAAATTATATCTGCGTTATGATTTCCGCTCCTAGGCGACAAAAGTTGCAGCAATCTCGACATTATTACAAATTAAATATTATTCGGTTAAATTGAAAATTCGCTTTAAATTTGGTAAAAATTTATATTCTAATAATTTAACTTACAGATATGACGTATGCATAGATTTCATTTATTTTTTCAGATCGGTTTCGTGTGGTCTATACTACTGTATGTAGGACACGTTGTATCCACGATCGTCACAGATGACGACGCAACGGAGGATAAATTACCTTCCGGTGTCCCGATCATTCGACAAATTAACAAGGTCAATGATGATGGCACTTATACGTACGGTTACGAGGCTGCTGATGGCAGTTTCAAAATTGAAACTAGGGATGTACTCGGCAATGTTAAGGGTATGTTTGGATTTATAGACGAGTCCGGAGAGTTGAAAAGGGTTTCGTACACAGCGAATAATTCGACCGGTTATAAGTCCAGAGAATCAACTTCACCGGCATCAAATCGCGTAAGTCCGGTCGTGTCGTCCAGTTATACAACGGTGAGAACCACTCCGAAAGAAGATTCAGCTACACCGTCCAGGAAACTACCGGTACTGTTGCTGAAAAATAATCCAGCGACACATTCGACAACGGCTAAAACCGCGGTTATACAGCACATACCAAAAAAAATTTTGCAAGAAGTCGAAGACCTAACTAGCACCAGCACGACTACCACATCGTCCGACGGGATCGGTTTCGCCGAATATTCCAGCGAAGGTAAGAATAACAACAAAGAATCAGCAGCTCAGAGGGATAATGGCGAAAAACTGGATGGTTCGGCAGAGGAATCCTCTTTCACGGTGCACAAGTCAACCACCACGGTCAATCCACTGAGGAAAATATTTGTGTCCAAGCGGCCGATTGAAGAAAAGGAAACGTCGTCGAAAGGTAATATGATATATTTCATGCTATCCCGCGCTATTATAATAGTGATTGTACCCCTCGTGAACATGGGCGTCGCCAGCGGGGGGCAGGGAGGGACAGCTGCTCCCCTGGAGCCTTGAAAGTTTTTAATCAACTGGCATTGATGAATATTCATAGGCACGTAATCATGGACAATTCGGAAAACTTATGTTTTAATTAAGATTTTATTCATGTTTAATAAAATATTAAGCCTTTACAATTTATAAATTTTATTTTTCCTATAACTCATATCCGCTTTCTATCATCTTGCTCCTCCCTGGCTCGTTGGCTGGCGACGCCCTTGCCCGTGAATATGGTTCGATCCGAAACTGGAGTCGCTGATTTAAAATGATTACATTTATTATCGCGTAATTAGTGCGTGCATTTCCATTATTTTATTAATTAATCCGAAAGAAACTAACGTAATAATTGTTGACATCGATAACTTTGAAATGAAATTCATAAAAGAAGGCGAGGAAAAAAAAGTGCGACATAAAATATCCTTATATATTTCATACTTTTTCATTTCATTAATCATAAAAGAATAAAATTGAATCGCCCAGCTGGTTGCTTAGATAAAAAATGTGTAAGCAATTTAAAGAGCGTGCTCAGATCCAGCAGGATTCAACGCATTCTTGTTTTATAAATTGAACACCATATAACATTTTATGAAATAATAAAGATAATATATTTAAAAAATAAATGTTTACAATAGCTTCATGATCACAGCAATTAAGCATTAATTTTTTATATATATTATCATTATTATTATTTCATAAAGTGTTATATGTTGTCCATTTTGTAAGTATTTGAAATAATATGTGTAATAAAAAAAAAAAAAGAAAGAAATGTATGTAACAAACTTCAGCATTCTTGTTTTGTTTATTGCAAAATTTGCGGTTCGTCGACAGATGGATTGTTATGAGATGAAAACTGTGGCTAGAGATTCAACCGTCGTAGAGTGTACAAAAATTTTCGGATCGGTCGATTTCTTTTTTTTTTTTTTTTTTACATTTCTGTCGCGTCAATAAACACATTTACGAATACGTGTTGATATTTAAAAATTTACCACGTGGCATGTCGTCAATTTCATCAAACAAATTCTTATTCAACGTAAATCACGACATCTTCCTCTACCACTTTCGGCAAGTACGCAAAACTGTTTCAGCTTTGTAGTGCGAACACTAGAATGTTAAAAATATGAATTGATCATTTGAAAATTGGATAATTACGTGAGATCATTTTGCTAAATTCTAGACTAGAAATATCAAAGCGGTGACCGCGATCTTTCAACTGCCTATGGGAATTCCTACGTTAAGGATAATTTTACACTGCCAATATATTACATAGCGCTCTCATTTTAAAAGAGGTCTTTGCGAGAATAACAGTTACTCCTTTTTAACGGATATCTAATTTTATTTCGAATTTTTGGTCAGAAACGATAAAAGTGAACAAGGTTCACTGGAATATTATAGCTACTTTAATTATAGAAAATTCCAACAACGGCTGATTTTAATTAAATTTAACATTCTCTTTGTAGAATTATAAATTAAACCTCCTCTTTTTCCGTCATTTAGTCTCAAATTCATTTATGCTCGTCTAAGGGATTACTAATGAAGCGTAATTATGCGACTATTAATAGTACCGATACGAAATTTTATCCGGGAGATTCGACTAAAATAAAAAGTCAGATTCTAGTGAAACGGTCGCAAAAGGAAATTGTAACGTATCACAACAGGCATTCCTGCGTGACGCAGATATTTCCATTCTGTAATCTATTGAAAGCATAAAACTCGCTTCTAAGAAAGCGTTATGTTCGCCGAGATTCAGTATTCACTTTAAAAACGTATTCTGTTTTGTTTTTTTTCACATTCATACCGGAAAAAATCAGTAATTTTAAGTTCAGCTAAAAGTATAACACTCTCTTGGAATATTTAAAATACCCCGGGACCCGCTTAGTATAACTTTCGCATTCGACTACATAGTGATTTTACTTTTGCTAAGCACTTTGTTTATATTCAAACGTTAAATTTTCTATTGTCATTAACAAATCTTTAAAAAGAAATGACGTAATTTTTTAAGTGTAGACCTTGCATTTCGCATTCAATTCACAAAACGTGTCACGTGTTAAAAACCAAAAAATAACGTAGAATCTCTAGAATTGAATTCTCCGATGTTTTCCTCTTTCCTGCACAATACGCAAAGGGCCAAATGGAGTTGGTTCGGCCTTTTTTGTACTGCCTTTAATTATCCTGAAATGTTTAAACTTCTCTCCTTCTACTGAGTTTTTTATGAGGAATTCGCTGCTATTCTGAACGCTATTCCTTTTGTTTCCTCATCACTAGTTTTCCATGGAGTGCTCATAATCTCGGATTCTAAAAGGTCTTTAAAATCACATCTAATTTTCCTTTCTCGTACGTCCATCTATCCATGATTTTTTCATCCTTCACTCGCTCGAGATCGATCTTCTGTGGATTCTTGATGTCACTTAGGCATTAGGAATAGTAAATTAGTGGATATTCACTAACCCGTTCTTTCCAATGGCAAATTTTTGGGCACATTTTAGTAAGAGTAGAAATTATAAATTTTCGAAATAAAGATTCCGTGAAGGAACAATTCAGAACACTAGATTAAGAAGTCCCCCGTGGATATTAAACACTATAGTAGTACCCTGTATAGATTACTAAAAAAGATTTCAGCAATCTATTCTGATAGATGCAGATGTTCTAAATTCATTTACTTAATTAAAAAATTACATACGAGAAAAACAGTTACAATATAAAAGTGGACAGATGTATATAATCATGTGGATATGTTTGGTCTCTTTTTAACATCTTTACAGCATAAGATGGATGGAATGATTGAAAGGCATGAGTTGGACGTAAAAATTTTACATTTTCCGGCATGTAGACGATCCAGTATTGGACAGATGTGAATGAAATAGGAATTAATTCAAAACCGTTGAAAACAATATCGAATACGGAAACTCAACATTAATAGAAATAAAATATTTATTTTAGATAGAAAGACAGAAAACAGAAAAAAAAAATTTAAAAAAAGTATATATATTAATGATTATGCGCCATTTTTATACCGGGCATAAATCCTGTAACGAAACTTGTAACATTCTTACGTCACAATTATAAAACATTTCTTTTGTTTTATGAAAAATGATATGTAGTCGAATGAAACAAACTCATATAAAAATTATAAAAGATTAGCTTCCAGGGTCCAGGATGTCTCTGCGTGAGAACGACAAATTATATACATATTGCGTATAAATTTGTTTGTTATTTTTGATGAAAATAATGTAATAATTATCGTCAAACCGCAGACAAGTTTTATTTTAGGTATATAAGTAATAAAAATACCGATAATGCATGCGTGTAACGTAGTTTTTAATTTTTCTCTTGGTAAAAATTGCGGTTATTGGGATCTGTAACTTGCTTCTTGGCATTTATAATTATAATATTCCTAACATTACGTATGATATATCCCCCGTTTAATTCTTTTCCCACAATATTAACTTCATTCGAGCACCTCACAATATATATTTTCACTTTGATGTTTTCAGGTAAAGGCGGAAATAGCCTTCGCAGACAGTCGAGTAGAGGATATGAATTCAGACCCGGAGATACCAGCCACGTTTATGGCGGAGATGGATATTCCAAGTATTCATCGACAAACATCCCGGCACATCTGAGTGCACTGATGTCCGAATTGAGGCCAATTCAAGCACCAAGACCGGCATATATCGTCCCACCTCCTCCCGGCTATGGGCCTGCTACAGAAGGGTACAATGCGGATTCAGAAATACCGGTATCTCCGCAAGATGTCACCGACTATCCGTTGACAACTACCGAGCTCCCACCGGAGCCGCGGCTCAAGTATGCCTTAAGGGCCCGACCTCTAAAACAGGCCCCCGCCTTCGATGAATCCGTACAACAGTACGTTGTAGGAGACGATCCCGCTTACCATCGTCCAGTTCAGTTCCAGCAGGTTTCTCCGATATCGGTTATTCCGCACGGACCTGCTGGGCCTTCACCTGTACCATATGACGCGTATTCACCGATTCCGAACATGTTACGAGAAGAACTGCTGGCCATCATATACAACTATCTGCAGACGAGATTGGGCAATCTACAGAACCCATACTACAACCCGATAGGACGCTATCCGCCCAGTCCGTACTATCCTAACAATGCTTTTCTACCTGTTAATCAGTTGCCGTACGGCGGAAACTATCCTATCGCTGCTCCTTATTACTATCCGCCGATTAATCAGCCTCCACTGTTACCGTACGGCGCAGTTCCGAATCCGGTTCCTTATGCTAATCCGAACATTCAAGCTTCTTCACGTCATCCGAATACGGTTCGAGGTACCGTTCAAAGTAAAGCGCAGACTACTCGATCATCGCCGGTGGCTGAAGATGACGTTGACCTTTTACAAATGCTGCTCGCATCTCCGACTAAAATACCGATTCATCAGTTGAAATACGGCGACAAATCGAATCGCGTCGCCTACAAGACTACGCAACCGATCAGGAATGTGCAAATCATATCGGCTGAATCGAACCACCACAGATCATCATCGAGCACAACGGAAGCTTCTGAATAATACGGTTCAATTCCTTCTTCTAGGCGGTGGTTACTGTTGTTTCCCTATACATTAAATCGCTGCTTTCGTTTGAACATCATCGAGCTAGTAGATCGTTACCCGAAAAATACCGTAACGAAAAACTTAAAAACCTACCGAAACGGATAACGTCTTTTAGTTTTATGATTTTTTATTATCTATCGACATGATATTTTTAATTTTTTTTAAAAACAAATAAATTAATAAATCTATTAAAAACTATTTAGGTTATTACATATTTATTATAGTGCATTAAAAAATAATAATAAAATAGTCTAAGATATTAAGAGGATTAAGAGGGGAAGATGTTCCGCAAAATGTAGCAACGTTCATTGTCACGAAAAAAATGTCATCTTTTTTATATCAATTTCAAATATTAATAATTTTATAAACACTCTCTGCTCTTTGTAGGACAGATTTTCAATCATTATTTTAATTTCACTGCGTCGAATTCCTGCATTCTTATTCGACACGGATGGAAATTTAAAATTTGCTTAATTAAATGTTTTCACAAAAAGAAAAAAAGAGAATAAGAACTAATCGAAATTATTTGGTACTTTTCATATATCGAGATTTAGACTAGCCGAATTTAGCTTACTTGCTCTCGTGTTGTTTAATGACAATAAATCAAAATAACAATTATCTTAACACAGAGAGCCAAAAAAAAAGAAAAAAAAACAAGTATCCTACCCGACGACGCAGTCAGCTTTTTTTTTTTTAATTGTTTTAAGAGATGAAGCAATTTATAGTCGGAAAAAAATAATAAAACAAAAAAAGTTTTTTTTTTATAAGAAAAACATCGAATCAAAAAAACCATTATAGTCTTGAAGTAACAAGTTGGTCAATTAAAAATACAATTATTTCCGGTAAACACCGTGTATAGTAATAATTCATTGACGTTTCTTTAACAGCCTAATACTAACTATCGTTGTCAGAATCGTTCTATTATAAAAATGCTTCCTTAACCGCCGTACCTGAAAATTTATTTAAAGAATAAACAAACATATTAATCCCAAAAAAAAATTCAATATACCGTATTAAATGTAAAATTTTCTATTTAAAGTAATAAAGGCTTACAATCAGCCGTTTCGAAATTTTTCTTAAACATCATTATATATTGCTTTACAGATAATTTATATATTTTAATTACGTTGTCCTCTACGTAGAAAAATGGCTATGTCGCAAAAAACAGAAAAAAAGTAATTCTAAAAGTCATAATTAAAAAAAATGTTAAAATATAAACATATTCGAAAATATTTGTACTTAAAATTTGAATCATCTTTCTTAAAACTAATTTTCATTAAACATGCTAATACGCGTACGTAAAAAAAATAAAAATTAAAAAAAAAGAGATTATTAAGTGGAACATTTGCAATGTGTAAGGACAGAAATTGAACGAATGCGTTATTATCAGTTGACTCAAAGTGCACGGGCGGACGTTGTAAAATTAGTGTTCATTACATCCAAGGAATCATCCGTTTGATTAAAATTATTAAAGAACACAATTATTTGGAAACAATTTTTTTAAAACAAGAAACATTATAATAATTGTAAGTGTTTCACAGCTCATAAATTTACTATTACCGAAAATAACGGGAACACCGCTCTCGGAGTAGAACCTGAAGCGGTTCCATGATATTTTCAAATGAAGCTGCGCATCTTAAACACGGCCAAAATTATCGACGGACCTTCGGGAGAAAAACAAAAAATCTTCTTTTTCTTTCTTACCGTTTTCTCGTGACCGCGGGGTCCACTTGCTGGAATATTTACTTGCTGGAATGTTCACTTTCATTTCTTGCAGCCCTCCACATCATCAGTCACAACGCCGCGGTTTCTCTCATATCATATTCTTGACAGAATCCATCCACGACCTTTTCAGCCTACACCGTGTGACCATTTTTCTTTGGGCTGGTCGCATCTTTAACATCTTCACGAGAATACACGCTTCTCTCATGATCTGGTCATTCCCACTACAAGGGAAAGAATTAATCATCACATATCATGATACTCTGTTGTTATAGACACTGACATGAGCGTTGTGTTCGTTAGCACTGAATATATACAGTTTTCAAAAATGAAATTGAAACTCTTTTTAAAAAATCAGAATAATGAAAATTTTTTAATTTTGTGATTTTTATTATTCGGATTTTTAAAAACCGTATTAATTTAAAAGATATTTTCTAAGTTATTAAAGTTATCCGCATGAACATTAATAGCCGGGTCAAAACAATTCCGTATTTAACTCTAGCATTTCGAGCAAGACCGTGTACTATTTCTCTAACGGTGAGCAGTGAAATTTTGTTCAAAACATCGAAGTTTAATATGAATTTATTTGACGCGTTCTTTACCGAAAATATGCGTGTGGATGTTTGTTTTGTTTCATTGAGCATTGTGCGCACTGCTAGCAGTTGCGGCCATACTGTAGAATGAAATTTCTCTTCCTGAATTTTCTATTATTAGTAATTTTTAATATCTAGTCGTGGCGTAGTTTGCTGGCCAAATGAACTGCTCTGTTCGGACTAAAAAAAAAAAAAACTTTAACAACGTCGAAAATAGTAAAAATTATTTGGATTAATATATTTTTTTAAAATTAATAAAAAAAAATTGCAAAATTAAAATTTTCATATTGTTATTTAAAAAAAAAAAAGTTTATCCCGGAAATATGATATATGGCAATTAGTTTTTTTTTTTTTTTTTCTTCGAAGGATCAGTTAATCATTTTAGCCGCTCTTTTGTAACTCTTCTTCGAAGGGGTTCGCCATTTTCGCTACTTAGCTGCGTTCAATCCGGAACTGAATATCGTGCACGAATAAGGTAAGTAATATTTGTAAGAACGATAAATAGCTATTATACTATAGTAAATTGAAGAAGTATACTTTTTAAATATTTCGACATGCCTATCGACCGATGATGATGATCAGAGTTTAATTTGGGTGTTCTCACGGTCGTCTGCTCTCGTAAATGGTTTAATCTTTTTGCTGATAAAAAGAATCAATGTTGATAACGTTTCTCACAGCTAAATTAAACAGTCATTAAAAAGAACGATGTAACTGAAATTACGATTTTCGTAAATTTAAAAACCAGTTTCAGAATACATAAAGAGCCGGGCGAAAAATTAAAACATAGTTTCCAAGTCTGGAAACAGTACGGAAGAAAAGAGCTATTTTCTCATTACAACAATAAGAGAAACATAATTATTGCTCATAAATTCTTCGCCAAGTTGGCAATCACTTTCAACAGTTAATAGTGTTAACCTTATCCGTTGATTGATTAGGTTGCGTTCATTGAGGACGTAATAAAGTTTTATGCGCTGAATCTTTATTCACATTCATTGTTCCGTTTCATGAAACTCATTAAAACAAAAAAGTATAAAAAAGTATAAAAAAAAACAAAATACCTTACTTTGAAAACAATCCATTCATGTTCCGTAATTAACGCTTCTCAAATAAGTTAAATTATTAAGCTGACAATTAAAAATAAAATATATATATTTTTTCAATTTTATTCCGTATGTGTGTGCCAGCGATTTTTAAAACTTTTATAAAGAAAAGGTAGGAAAGAGAAGGTTTTTATGATGTAAATTTAGCGTAAAAGACATGAAAAACGTTTTTATTACAGCTCAATCTGCGTGCGACTATGTGTGTATATATATATATATATGTCCGTGTGTTTGGTGTGAATATATATAATATACTACGTACATAGTGTGTTTTACTGTCTACATCGATTATTTGTTGAACAAAAAGGATGAACTTTTTTAATCGCTAATTTGACAAAGAATAAAAACCTCTTCATTAAACCAGTTGAAGTCGTAATTATAATATGTATATAGTGGTCGCAAAAATTTCAAGTATTTCGTAGTAGAAATATTAAACTGGTTTTGATCTTTAAGAAGTTGTTTTAATTTATCTTATTTTATAGAAGAAGAAGAAAGTATATATAGGTGTATATATATATATATATATATATATATATATATTTGTGCAAATTGCAACATAACATAACGTTTTATTATTGCAAGCTGAACTGGCGTACCGACGAATCGTCTTACCGCACGACGCAACGTATGAATACGATTATAAACTATTACGAACTATAGTTTAGCAAAACGTCGTTGTATAGTAGGAAGAAATTTAAAAGAAAAAAACCTACGAGCGAATACGATAAATAGTTAAAATTAAATCTATTTAAGGAACAAGGATTCAGGTATTACAAATGATGAACAAGATTGCGAGCAAAAGAGCAAGGAGATAGTTTATAAAGATTTGCAGGAGATTATAACCGTCCCCCGATATGATTAATAAGAGGATTGCTGTGAGTCAAGCAACTTTCAAAAAATTTCTTTGCCGAAGAAAGTACATAATTACGAGCAACTGAAGGACATTATGCATCACCGGAATGCTACTATAGCGGGATAAATACGCAGCTAAGACATTCGTTTTGTATGAGGTGAAGTTGTGTATAACGAGCGTTAGATGTTGAGGACCACACAGGCAATACGTAGGTTAAGATTGATGCTTTGTATAGAATTAATTTGTTACGAATATTTAAAAACGATCTACGATGGGACGATGGACGTAAATAGTTTAACGATAGCGCGATTGGTATATTTATTACAGTTTAGTCTAATATCACGCCAGTTATGGTAACGAATCTGAAAGTTTGCCTGATGTAGAGTTAAAAACATTTACCCTACGAATGCTTACAACATTTTATTGTTAATAATAGTATATCTAAAATTTAAAAAATTGCGCGACTACTGTTTTATATACTTTTTTTTTTTTGGAAGAACTTTAAATAACCGAATTAAGACCTATGAAATTTGCAAAAAGAGATGACATTTTAGTAGCGCTGATATTTTTTTTTTTTCGGTGGGCTAATTTCGTACAATTGAATAATAACAAGGAACTGAATATGCCCCTCGCCCATCGGTTGTTCATCGCGATAAAAAAATTGGCTCTTATACCTTATTGAAGGCAAAGTAAAATAGTTGTATAAATTTTATTAAGCGAGAAGGAATGGGATGATGAACTTTCTCCGGACGTTTGGAAATGCCTGCATCGTCATGAGGAAAGGAGTGGGACGCTGTGCTGGGAATTCGCCTCCGTGTATGGTTCTAACTGCTTAACAGTAGAAAATCGGAATTCGTATGAACTTGAAGACAAACTGTAACATGATTGCTACTCTTGGTTCGCAGATCTAGATGTTACGACGACTTTAAAGAAAATCCATCTTTTTTTTCCATTTGCATGTGGACAGCTCTAACCGAATCTAATCAATTTTCATATTTATTACATTAGTAATCTATAGCAGTAGTGTAATCTAAGGAAGAATGATTCCTCCGCCGGAATTTTAAAAGAATCAATTCTGAGAGCAAATAACGTTGCTCATTCCACTTTTTCACAAATCATTCGATGTGTAATTGATACATATTCATACACTCTCTCAGCAAAGGATCACCAAAAAATGATTTCCTATCGCTAATCCTCTGTATAGCTCATCCGTAGACCTTTTTAACGAATCTGAAGTTGATTCTCTCTTTCTAAAGCCAAACTGATATTCATTTATTATAATAATAATCCTGCAGATGTTTCGCAACATCTCTCCTCCACCGAAACGCATGGTACATAAAAAGAGATTTGATCAATGTGTATCTGGGGTATCCTCGTCTAATAATTTTTCGTTACAGTTATGATTATTTTGTACGTTCGTTATAATGAACTGGAATTATAAAAAAAGATTTCGCATTCGTATGGGGAGATATTACAAGACGACGTATTATAGTTTCACCAACTGAACTGTAGTTATTCATCACTTTAAGTAATGCTACGTATAATAAATACCGTCTAAAGTTTTTTCGTATTCTTTAGATCATTTGCTACTTTTTTTACCAAGTTAATTTTCATCTTTACATACTTTCTGTATTTTATATCCCTTCGTATTCGAAAATTGATTTTTTGACCTTTCCACTTGTTGTAACGCGATATTTTTTTACTTTTAATATACTAGTAATTTTAAATTCTTTTATGAAAACATCCCTCTTCTTTTTTAGTTAGTTACCGATTTTCGCATCATTGAAAAAGCATAAATTTCGACGAACTTGTTATGTACTCTATGTTATATAAAATATCTCTGCCTCATTGATTTCACTTTCAAAGTTATATTTGTTTATTTTTATATCTAATAGAGCACTAAAATTATAAAGCTGATCGGGCACATATTACTTGTTTCTGTTATGTTTCAAAGTTTATCGACTAATGATCAGTGACGAACTAATCGCTCTTCCGATTGCCGGTTTTTATTTTTACAAAATAGTTAAAAATAAAAGGTTTACACACACATTCTATTTCTCACGGTTCATTCCTATGTCAATCGGACTCTGTAGGTGTCTATTAAAAATTAAAAAAATTATTCGCGAGGCGGATCGGTTTTAGAGTGTTCAAATTAAAATCATCGCAGATAATAAAATCGTTCTCATGAAATACTATTTATGTTATGTTTTTTGAAGTGATCTAAGAACGCATTTTCACATTTTTACTAGTACAACCATATAATTACAAGCACATTTATTTCCTTTTTCGAATTTACCTGAATTTTTCCGCATGTGTAATCAAAGATTTGATTGTGTCAGCCTTTCTAACGCTAGAATTTATATTTCGAAATTTAAATCCATTTCAGTTTGCTAACTGAAAATTTATTAAAATTAGTCGTATCATCTGATTAAATCCCCGCATTTATAACCCGACTCAGAATTCATCCCAGGCTATCCTTAGGCTTCGAATACTTAAAAATTCATAATTAAAATCGACTTTTTACCAACGCCGTTTGGAAAATGTCCCGGTTTTACTGAACCCCCCCCCCACACACACATTAAAGTTGAAAATCTTTATACTCCTTATATTTAAAGAACGCGTGTTATTACAAGTGAAAATTGCTTACTTATAATTTGAAAGTAATCTATCTTAAGCGACTTTATTAACACAAAAGGGGGGCACCGCTATTAATTACTGTATGATAGAATATCATTTATATGAACAACTTATTCAAAAACCTTTAAACGTGTCAATTACGCGCATACATATGCTCTCACAACTATACGTCGTATCACGTTCGGTAGATGATAACGTTACGTTTATCTAAACATGAAATGATATATTAACATCTCTTATTTATAATAGGTCTAATCAATTTTATTTTTATGCTATAATTTACATTAGCCGGAGCAGCTTTTACGTGGTTTTTATGTTGAATGCTTTTCCAGCCACCCTTTCCCTAAACAAATTTATAATTTACTGACCTTCTGCCTTGTAAAATAAGTTCTTGTAATGTCGAGTTAAATTTTCCTCGACGTAAATGCTACTTTGATCCTTCAAAATTTATTTTTTCTTTCCATCCTCTACCGCTTTATCTGCCAACAATCTACACAATTTAACGATAATTGAACGGGCTAATCGATTTTTCCGAGAATGTAATCGATGCAATGATGTCCTTAATTTCCGGTATACAGAAAACGTTTAGTATTTTTTAAACCTTCTTTTGAAAACACCTCGGTTACTCGATAAATTCTACATTATCGGCGAGCGTACTACTGTTCTAATTGGTGAACAGTATTTGACGATTCACTTTCTAATTCTTCGCTTCGACACTGTAAACATTTTATTTCATTGTTTAAGGCTTTATTGATATTTATAAATTTTCCGTATGGTGAAGATGATCGAATTTTTTATATCTCGAAACTGCGCGCGGTATATTAAAATTTCGCATAAAGAATATTTCCCCTTGGAATTGTGTTCGCGTAGTTCGGCTGTTTACCACATTTTCATTTTTTATTTTCCTTATGACTGATCACTACTAGCACTTAGAATTCGTTTGTGTTACTGCTATTCGAGTTAATTTTTAACACCGTGAACTTTTTATTTATTTTTTATTTCATTTCATTTTTCTTGTCATAAAATATTGACCGAAATTAATCACCTTACCTTGTCTGTATATATCTCTAAAGAGCTATCATCATTGTTAACTCTCCGAACTAAACACATACAATAAAGTTCAACTCTTACGAAGGTTGTATTTTTAATCCTATATTACAGTAGGTTGGTCTACACCCGTATACAAAAATATTTACACTAAAAATTGCGAAATAAAATAGTGTTTTTTTACGTAGTAAAAATGCACTAAAAAAGAATTATTACTCGGTAAAAGATGAGATTTATCCATTGAAATATACGCTGAAAAGGAGGGATATTAATTCCTAAACAACATTAATAGAGTTTAATTAACGGTATAATTGAAATTGTAATAATAATTAAAAACCGAATTAAGTACTGCTGGCGTTTTCAATGCGTGCCTCGTAAGGAGTGATTGCGTGTCGTTATTTAATAAGGTTTTTAATTGTTGTAATTTTAATTCGATATATCGAGACTAAGGCATTATTATGTTGCACCGTAATATCTCTCCTTTAAGCTTTTTTTTTTATTTTATTAGAAAAATAAGTTGTGGGTCCCGCGAGGAATACTGCCCGTCTGCGGGTGCCCAACACGCTTATCATCGTTTATTCAAGAAAAAAATGTGTTACAATAGTTCTTTACAATTATACTATTAATAATTTTCGTACTTACAAATAGTGAGAATCTATAAAAACTAAAAATAAAATAATAATAATAAAACAAGACTAAAAAAGATAAAAACAAAAAGAAAAACTACTTATCGTTATACAATTTCATAACCACATGTTCGACAAATACGAATGGTATTGTACTGTAAAATATATTATTGTTTCTTCTTCTTCTTCTTCTTTGATTTGTAACCGTGCCGTATCCTGCTACTTGGGCCAGAGGCACGGAAGGAAAGGTATTATATTAGATTAAAGGTAGGATGTTTGTATTATTGAGGAAGAGGAGGAGTTTAGTTTCGGCGGAGGAGTTATCGAATGTAATAACACGTTTTTTTCTTTAGTACATTTCTATTAAAATTTCCGTGTAATTGCCAATAATTTTGTAGCACCATAATTCAGGGGAAACTCCGTTTGAATTTAAAATGAACTTCTTATCTCGATTGTTGACGTATTCAACGGGGGAACTTAATGAAAAAAGATAAGTACAATATTAATAAAGTTAAATGACAAGAGAAGAAGAAAAAAAGAAAGTTAAATGAATTACCGAAAGGAGAAAATTTTTTTCTTTTTGAGGTTCGGATTGAAAACGGTGTAAACAATGCGTAAAATGTGTGTGAATTTGTACAACGAGTATCGCAATAAAAATCGTCAGCAGGTGATTGCGAAGTAACAGACCGAGACTGCGCATCAAAAATTACAACTTCAACACGTCGATAGCGAACGATTGTGTCCCCCCCCCCCCATGTTATTTTACCTGTCGTTGAATAATTTAACGATACCAGATTATCAAAAATAAGTGGTTGACCGTGGGAACAGTATTCCAAATTCACCGACAGATGACACTATCGGCGGGGTCGCGTTGGAACGAAAAAAAGAAAAAAAAAAGTCACGTTGCATCGAGCGCCTAAAATGTCGAGGTTGAATATTAAAGAAATTAATATAACGGTTATTAAATCGTTACTGGGTACGGTGCTCGGTGTAAATGAAACTGAGACGGCCAAACTAATTCTAAATCATCGTTAAAATGGATTTTTTGCGCAATCTAGCAGGGCGCACCACCGGTTTTGCGAGCCAAATTCCTTATTTTTTGACATGATTGATGACCTTCTTAAATGACGAAAATGATTATACACGAACAAGAAGTAAATTTTTCTCCGGCAACAACGCATTCTATCACGGTATAGCGAATTGTAGATGAAACAAGTAACGAGCAATTTTAGGAAATGATTATTCAGCAAAATCGAAAGGAGTTCGAGATTCGCTCCGAACAAACGGCATACCATAACATAAGCATAATGCAGATCGATATTCACTTATCCGGGGCTTGGAGCAAAATTATTATCGCTCCTCCGTAAATATACGTATATAAATTTTTTTAAATTCACGGCAAAATCTCTCGCGATATCCAGATAATAAAAATCTATTTATTCCATTTAAAACATGTGCGTTGATATCTTCGCTGTGTATTTTTTACGCTGTTAATGTGTTATTGGTTAATATTAGATTAATTAAATAAGTGGATTTAAATATTATTTTAAGCAATAGAGGGAATATAAATTTAGAATTACAAATAATGAAAGTCGTGATAATACAAATAATGTAACAGTTAAGGTATTAGGCATGCACCGTGATCAAATTTTGTTCCGAGTTTGAAAATAAACGTAGAGGCAACCTAAATATGTTTTTGTTTTTGTTACTCGTTTCATTTATTTCGTCTTCCTTATTTTATTTCCACTATTCTATACATAAGTAGTATTGCATAGTACCGTTCATTTTGCTCGTTTCATTATTAGCTTAGTTTTTTGTTAATTTCCGTTTTTTAATTATTTCTTTTCTATTGTTTTTTTTATTTAGTCCCGTTTTAATTATTCCTTCTGTTTCTTTTCTGCTACCTTCACGATTTCCTGATCAGCTGAACTTTTTTGTTACAAACAACTCTTTTCAGGGCCACTTTTATGTTACTTCACTGAAATATTTTTCGTTGTATTTTATTCAATTATTTTGTTCCGCTTCCGGTACAAATATATACATATGTCTATTAAAAGCTTTTACAAAAAAAAAGGTAAGCGCTTAACAGCAACTTTTTGCAGTCGGCATCGAATTCAAATTGCAACAATAATTAAAAACTTATTAATGAGTGTACATATAATAATAGTATATAATCATTCACTATCTTAAGCTGAGTAATGAACATTTACTCCACTTTGATTTATTGCCGGTTCCGAAAAGTTAACGTTATTGAAGAATAATAACATTAAGTACATATAATTACTCTGAAATAGATTACCTTTTATCTAATTACAGTAAAACCCCGATTATCCCCGTGTTAATTGGGGATTCATCATGCACGGATACGGGAAAACACGGTTAACCCGCCGCAGGCCGTTCAGCGAGTTTTTATGTATCCCGAGCCTTGCGACCCACGTAATATACGGGTTGGGAAGCTCTTCATTCCATTTCATATTATGAAATGATAGCTGACCATCTACGATCGCAATTGTATAATTTTCTGTATTACGTTTTGCTTTATAATAAATACATATGTATAATAGTATATTGTATATGAAATGATAGCTGTGATAGGAAATTGGATTATTTAGACTAATTTAATTACGGTACACATACAGAAGATTTATAAAATTCTCAAAGTTTTTATTCATTTTAAATTTTGTATCAATGCAAAGACGAAGAAATAAGAACACAACAGGTAGGGTACAAACAAAAATGAAATGAACGTAAGGTACAGAAAAAAAGGTGTTATAAAAAGGGGTAGAATAATTTAGACATTCCTTTTTATTAAAAAAGTCAGTCAGTATCTTTCGTCTGTCCGGAATAGCTCTTTCTGTTTTATCTTCGTCTGGAAATGTTCTAACTGCAGAATGTCTGTGATCTGTCTGCTACTCGAAATACGTGATTACAGTCTGTAATGCAACGCACTTTAACAGCTTAGTCGCTGTTCGGCTATTTCGACTTGCTCTTCATTTTCCGATTTTCTGAATCCGCATTGATTTCATTTAAAATTTCTTCATCAGTAAAAATACGCTTAAGTAGGATCAATTTCATAATTATCTATCCCCATTCGTTCATATTTTCATCATCAACATGTTCAAATTCCTTCTCATCACAATTTGGAACCTTTTTTGCAGGATGCGCGCGAGTTTAAAAAAATGCAGGTTAATCCCCAGCAACCGGTTAAAACACACTCGGATAATCGCGGTTATACTGTACTTATCACTTTTAGCGCATTTGCTTCTCTTTTAAACTTTGAGGTCGGTATCACTTTTTTTTACCGGTAGTAAACTTCTGTATGAACAAAGAGAATCATTGAAATCAGTCTGTATAGTTGTAACCAAATATACATAAAATAAATAAATACATAGAATAAATAAGTACATAAAAAAAAAACCGCAACGGACATATTACCTTTGTTTACGAAGAATAAGAAGCAATATTACACTAAAGTTTCTTTACAAACGATAAAAAAACTAATAATTAATTAATAAAGCTAATAATAATATATTATAAATCAAAACATAAAAGGAATAGATATTTTTTCATGAATATCGCAGTTTGGCAGTCTTTTTGCTAGATAAAATGAGGTGCATGTTATTGAAAAAGGACTAGGGATACACATTTTCGCGTTTATCGTGAAAAACATTGAAACAATTCAAATATGACACACACTTTAGACTGAAATTTATAATCTGCGTAAATTTCATTGAAATCTGTTGAGCCTTAATTAAAATCATTTTCGAGAAAAGCGAAGAGACGGAGGAAATATTCTTGCATATTTATGAGTATATTTATGTCTTAAAATTTGTCGCGATCAAAATGCTTGCGAAACATTAACAGTAACAAAAGAGCTAATACAAAAGACTTGTGTGCACATGTATATTTACTCTTTATAAGTAAGACCGAATTGTAAAACGGTGAAAATCATCGCCGAATCGAAATGTCGATCATTGCGTTCGTAAAACGCGTCTTATAACCGATGTGAACATTTCATTTCACTGTATTTATTATTTGGACTCATTGTTAAGTTTATTCACGACAAAAGTAAATTTTTAACACTTAATTAAAAAATGATTTATTTTTGTCGTGAATTTCATTTCAGCTGGCTCGCAAAACTTTAGTCGGCTGTCAAAAATTGACTTTGGCTCGCAAAACCGGACCACCGTATTTGAACATCGTTATTTTCGAAACGCTACACACAATTCGATTCAATCGGATAAAACTTCCCATTAGTGGCGAATAGTTAATCGGTTAAGTAGTTTGTTTTACAGTTTGTGCGATACCCCGTGATTTTTGAAATTCGTAACATCTATAAATTATATAAAAAACATAAAGAAATTAATAAAAAATTTTAATTTTCTTCTAAATAATATGAACTGTAACAAAATTGTACCGTGAATTTTTTTATTTTATGATAAAGTTACATATATTAACGTTCTTGTATTTTGACGATCTATTGTGTGAAATACTAATCAGTCTAATGTGTTCTATTTCCCATTGCGAAATACGTGTGTTCCCATTAAAATGAGACTTAATCGGAATAGTTAAAATTTTAACAAGGAGATTTTCTTTCCTTAAAAATTTCGACCGATAAGTATCGCACAAAAGTTTTTCTTCGTTAGCAGTTTGTAGGTTCTGTCCCTCTAGCGATGTAAAAAAAAAAAAAAAAATGGTTGATCATCTTTTCATTAAAATCGCTTATATTTCGTGTATGAAGGATTTCTCTTTAGGCAGCATAAGCGCGTAACTGATCTCGTCTGATCGAATTGCCTTCAAGAGAACGCCTTATAATCCATTTTTAATTAGTTAAAAAATATATCGTTCGCTTTCACAGGCACAAATCCATTCGGTTAATTTCGAAAAAAAACATTTCCGATCCTTTTTTATGCCTCATTCATTGAAGTTAGTGAAATTGCCATGCAGAGGCTTTGGAATTTTGAAACTTAAGTCATTAACGAACGTTAATAAATTATTCATTGACAATTGTAAAATCTTTCGTAGTACACCCATTCTATAAATTAACCTTTACAAAGACTCCGATACTAGGATTTATTAAATGAAATTAGAACATAATTGCAACACCATCCGACATGGAAAGATAAAATTATTACTGTATAAATCTACGTAATTAATCGTGATTTACTTCTGACCTAACACAAGTCTACGAATCGTAACTATCACTCATGCGCTATTTCGCCTATACAGCCGTTACTCGATAAACACATTCGTTTTCCCGTACAAAAAAAAAAAAAAAAACATCAAAAATCGCTCAAATTGGAACACTGACCAGGTGTCTCGTGTATTAACGACTAATTCTCTGCGTTTGAATCTTTTGTAATTTAATATTTCGGCACTTTTCTATTTATGAATATGAGAACCCGATTAATTTCCTTAATTTAAAATAGTATCGTTTAAATTTTAATGATTATCCGGGGGGAAGTTATTGATGACACCCTATTATAATAGAGAAACCGCCGCTCGCTAGTGTGTCAAAAGCCGATATCGTGTTTTTTTTGTTTTTTTTTTTTTTTTTTTTTTGGGGGGGGCTCTCGAGCCAATGGAGCAAATATATTTCTCTTTTCTGTGTACAGTTATTTAACGAGTACTTAATTTAACATTGTTTACTATTATCCATATTAAACGTTGGGAGTTGGTTGTTCTTAATATCTAACATAGGATTAATATTTAAATACAGTATATAATTAAATAATGGCGATGTCGTTACAGTTATGACTAATTTTGATTATTGTTTTTAAAGAGATTCAATCACTCGGTTTGACTTTGCAGTTTATTGATAGAATCTTTTCTTCATCGCTTCATGGAAATGATATAGCAGAAGGCTTTTTTGATTTTTCGGTTATTGTTAATGGTGTGCTAGTGCTAATTTTATAAAATTTATCAGCGACATGAAGTCAAAAATAAAATGTGATTGATATCGTCTATAGCATTTTTTGTCTGTCAACTTGAATCTGTTCAGGTATTCTCCCATGGCACCATGCCCAGTGACGATCTGGGCATTGAAGGAAGTAATATTTATAATTTTGTAATTTTTAGTCTATTTTCAATACTGCGAAAGAAGTTGTAGGTCTTGCGACCAGTTACTTCTCCTGGTCCTACCTTGATTAATGATTTTTTTGAGAATCTTAACTGGTGATTCTACTGCCAGATCCTTCTTTCGAGCGTAGGGGAAGCCCCATATAAATTTAAATTTGTTCTTAACGAGAATAAAAAAAACTAATATTCTAATAATAACCTACAAAGATGAAAACTATATTAAAGATCAGGAAAATGTGATATTTTTTTCGAAAACTTCTTCCGAAAAAAACAAGATTACGAGCTAAAACTAAAAATTTCGCACAGTAATAACTCACTAAAAATTAGTCAAGAAACGATAGATACAATTATTAACACCTTGAATAACAAGAAAGCGGCGAGCAGCGATAGAATTAACAGCAGAACAGTGAAATTATCGCATACAAACTATACCAGAATGTTTTATACCATGTTTAACAAATACCTTGAAATGGAATCTTTCCCATCTGTTTGGAAAATCTCGGGCATTATACTAAAAGCAGATAAAAACGCAACGGATATAACTGCATACCGGCCTATCTCACATTTAAACTCTTGTGGAAAGGTTTATGAGAAAATAGCAAACAAATTTTTATTGAAAGAAATTGCGGATAAAAACATCTTACACGAAAACCAATATGGTTTCAAAGAAGCATACTCAGCAGAAGGTGCTGTATACAAATTAGTAAGGGCAATCAGCAGTGTCGCTTATTAATAGCATCGTGCATTATTTTCGGAATTGCTCGTCTACGAATAAACAATTCCTCTTCCATTAGAAAGATATGCTGCGGAGTTCCTCAAGGATCGGTTCTTGGACCTACCCTATGGAATGTATTATACTCAAGAGTACACAATGAAATGGAATTAGTCTGTAAAACATAGAAATATGGACTCCACTCTGATTTAATTTGCAGGTGACCTAAGTATTCGAATTTAATATCAAACAAAGAACAAATATGAACAAAACTGAAGTAGCACGTCATAAACTTGAGCAATGCATTTCAGACCTAGGCCTAACCTTTTCAATAGAGAGAAGTGTAAATCCATATTAATAGGGAATTAAAATGTTCGCGATAAAGTCCAAAATGTTAGTATTATCTCAGGGAAAACCGGATATCGTGCTAGACCATTTAATTTTTCAAATTCAGTTGCGAATTCGAACAACTCTAATGACAACACTGAATATTTGATTCCGAAAAAAAAAAAAAAAAAAAAAAAAGCGACGAAACAGTCCAAAAACACACTAATCTATAGTTATGTTCAACCTATTTGATTGAATACCTCTAATCCACAATGTCTGAAACTAGCACTAGCGGTTAAGGAACGGTATTTCATTTGTAAGGAATTTGATTCGGATCGCATTACTGTACGTTTCAAAAAATTTCCTCTGTAATTACTATTTTCTGAATGTACGGGGTATTTTTACATATTCACGCATATAGTATTTTGATGTTAGTATATCGTGGTTTATTTAGTATACTATATTCGTAGACAGTGATTTTGAATTGTTTGGAGTTCCTGAAAAATAATTTAACTAGTAGACGACGAAATTATTACTGCATATAATATATTTTGGGCAGGATGTGATTTGTTTATAGATAATAAGTTTGTTTTCAGGTGTTAAATGGGATTTTCTATTAAAATACGTGTATAGAGAACAAATCTTTTTCTGAGCTTTTATAACTTTATTTTTGAAAAGTTTCGTGAAAGTTAATCTTTTATCGAGTGTTAGACCTAGGTGTACTGGATTTCATCCTTCCATTATCCCACCTGTCTGTTTTGGATGTTTACTTCTTTTCGTATACATAGTCGATTTCTAGTAAATAAAATGGCTTCCGTTTTATTTCTGTTTATTTTAACCTGCCGCCACTTTTTAATATGTTTTATTATCGTGTCAACTGTTCTTTCCAGTCTATACGTTATTGTGTCTGCTCTTTAGGATGATGCTACTCTATTAAAGTATCATCTGCATATTATAGGTATATTTCGGACTCGTTAATTTTAGGAATGTCGTTTAAAAATAGTATAAATAAATACGGTCCTAAAATGTATCCACGCGGTACACCAGCAGTTACTCTTTGGGTGACTCATAATTATTCAGTTTGACATCAAATTTTCTGTTTAAAAGATATGATTTTACTTTACATATTAAAAAATAAGGATACTTAAGATGAATTAATTTAAATATCGTACCTTCTACCCGTGTGGTGTCAAAAGCTTCTTCAATATCTATCAGTAATACTTCAGTATGTTTGTTTAGATCGAAATTGTCGGTAATTTTATCATAGATTTTAGTTAGTTGTATGGTTGTACTAAGAGTTTAGGTCGGAAACCAAATTGATTATCGCATATTATATTATTTGCATCACTGTGCTTTCTTAATCTTGTAAGTATAATCTTTCAGCACATGGATCAGTGTGAGTTTAAAGGTATTTTAATAATTTAGTTGCCCTCCTATGACATAGAATGGGCTGTAGTTGTTTCGGCGAGACAGGTGAAATGTTAATTAGCAGGATAAATATGGGATTCGAAGTAAGGGAAACAAATTTGAAACACGCCTAATTGCAAGCTTATCACTGACCGAAATATTACCTCGATATTTCTACCCCCTAGTGATTCGAACGATTCCCTTTATTTCTTAGAAATGGTGCACTAGTACAGTAATAAATATCGAATGGTACTGAACGTTAAAAAACAGGAAACTTCCTTAGAGGTATACTTAATTAGTCAAAAAGTGTTCATTGCAACACAGAATGCTATTTGTGGTTGGCATCAAGTTCGAATTACGACAACAATTAAAAACTGCATTAAACATTTCCGGTATTTCAATGTATAGAGAACGAATAATGATTGCATGTTACTATATTCATTTAATACGGTTTCTAATTATTATTGTAATGTGAATTTGGTGTAGCTACTGAGACTCTCAAAAGGTATGGATGTTGTTTAGGGATAGCCATACATCCTTTTTAAAGGTGTAGTTCACTGTATAAATTATCTCTCATCTATTTTTTAATTCTTAGTGCATTTTTATGTCATTTTTAGGGAAATCTTTAAGTTGCAGTATTTTAAGAAACAATTTTTACATTTTAAAATGAAATTAATTACATCTGACCGAAATTCGTATCAGCTCGCCATGGTTAGAACTTAGTAAATAAAAAATTATGTAATCGTGTGGGTACACTGCGATGAAAGAACATAACAAGAATTTTACTGCTGTTAAGTACGAATTTCCGGTTGCCGTGTTTAAATTCCTCTGCACTTTATTCCAAATCTTGAACCTTTAAACACGTAATTTACGAAAGGTCACGAGCAGGGCCGTATCTACACCAAAATTTCGGTAGGGTTTACGAAAATATTTTTATAAATATATATATATATATATATCTATTATATAAAGCTGCAAGAAAAAAAACCCGTACAGACCGTTCTATAGTAGCTAGAGAGTTAATTTTTGTTTAATCGAATTTTTTTCTTCGTCACATCATAAGAAAATAATAAAACTCTCAAAATTTTAAAATTAAAGAGCCCAAATTTCGAAAAATGTGAAAATCAAGTTTTAAGAAACAAATTTTTAAAAAATCCCACAGCCGGTTCTATATAAGTTATGGTAACAATTTTCTTTTTAATCTGCGCACTAAGGTCTCCAGAATACAGGAAAAATAAAAGATTCGAAAAATTTTGATATTTAGGGACCAAAATTTGTGAAAATGCAAGCTTAAAGCGGTACCCCGGAAACTAAAAAAAAGTCCACAGTTCTTTCCGTGGTAGCTAGGAGGTCACTCTTTTTTTTTAAATGATGTATTTTGATCGTAAAAATATAGGACAAATACGAAACCGTTAAAATTTTGAAATTAAAGGGCCCAAATTTTGAAAAATGTGGAAACCAAATTTCAAGGAAAAAATTTTAAAAAAATCCTAAGGCCGGATCTATATAAGTTACGACATTGATTTTCATTTTAACTTACATACTAAAGTCCTCAAAATACAGGAAAACTGTAAAATTCTAAAAATTTTGATATTTAGGGAACAAAATTTGTGAAAATATACTCTTAAAGCGATAACCCTGGAAACTAAGAAAAAAGTGCATAGCCCTTTCCATGGTAACTCGGAGCTCACTTTTTTTTTTTAAATGATGTATTTCAATTGCCAATATATAGGAAAAATACGATACTCCCGAAATTTTAAAATTAAAATGCCCAAATTTTAAAAAATTTGAAAATCAAGCTTCAAGAAAATTTTTTTTAAAAAATTCTGCAGCCGGATCTGTATGTGTTACCGTATTGATTTTCTTCTTAACCTGCACACTAAGATCTCCAAAATACAGGAAAAATAAGATTCGAAATATTTTGATATTTAGGGACCAAAATTTGGGAAGATATACGCTGAAAGCTGTAAGATTGGAAACTAAAAAAAAGTCCACAGCCCTTTCCATGGTAGCTGGAGAGTCATTCTTTTTTTTAAATAATGTAATAGAATTCCTGGAATAAATGGAAAATGCGGGAGCCCTAAAATTTAAAAGTTAAATGCACATGAACGGTTTGATGGAATTTCTAAATAAAAAATTTAAAGAACTGATGGAAGAAAAAATAAATAATAATATCAATCTAAACCAATATATATGGCAGATAATAAAAATAAAAAAATATCTCAGACAAAATATTACAAATATTTGTTATTATCAGAATCACGATATATGCATTTAGATAGATTAGGGCAAGAATACTTTGTTGATATATGGTGGAAGGTGGAAGAAGAAAAATTACGGTTTTTATTAGATTTAATCAAGTAAAAATCCTAAGAATGGCTACTCGAAATGAAATAGACGAATGTATCGCAGCTGAAGGAGGTCCAAACCAGGAAAAATTTACCTTCCAATCTCATGTACACATGGTCCGCGATATATGTAATTAACATATCAGGATGGTATGGCAGTTGTTGCCAGATTAGGTAAACCAATGTTTTTTATTACGATGAAGTATAATCCTAATTGGATAGAAATAAAATTATATTTAAATGAAAAGCAATATCATATCGATTGTGCAGATTAATATTGTAGGATATTCCAATTAAAGTTAAATAATTTATTAAAAGTTTAAAAGTCAGGTGAAATTTTTGGAGAAATGGTTTATATTTTATACGTAATTGAATTCCAAAAAAGACGTCTTCCTCATGCCCATATTGCTTTAAGAGTAAAAAATTCATCCGTAACTAATGAAGAGATTAATAAGTAGTCATTAAACCAGGCGACTGGGAGGTCCGCTAATCCGAACCCCAATTCCTGTCCCGGAAGCGAAAATTCACCCCAGACCGGTAATCCGAACACGAAAGTCACCCCAATTCATGTCCAGGTGGTCAAAATTCACCCAAGTTTCCCCCGATTCCTCCGAGTTTCCCCCGCACGGTTCCCGCTCATTTCCGATAAACCGAACGTCCAAACAGTGTCCAGAGGTCAATAAACTATCCAAAGTGTTATTCTGGGGCGTAAGTAACCCCAATTAGTGTCCAGGTGCTGAAAGTTCCCCCAAGTTCCCCAAATTTCCCTGAAATTCCTCCGTAAGCGTCCCGCTCGTTTCCGATAAACCGAACCGATTATTAATTAACATAAGTATATTAATTAATGTCCAAAAGTAACCCAAGTCCCCGCTGACCCCGCTATCCCACTGCTACGTTACCACGATTTTTTCAAAATTCAGGGCCTAAGTATGAAAATTTCAAAATTTAACCCCAATATATTATTTAAAGTGTAAATCTAACCCAACACCCCCTTTGCCCCTCACACACGTATATTTCGATCCCGCGCACGCTCCGGTCACCGTCGCGAAAGCGCACGCGCCGATCCACGCATATTCCGATGTCCACCGCGATATCACACACACACACACACACACACACGCACGCTCCGTCCCAAAATTCCCTCGTACGCGTCCTGCTCGTTTCTGATAAACAGAACCGATTATTAATTAACACAAGTATATTAATTAATGTCTGAAAGTAACCCAAGCCCCCGCTGGTCCCTCCCACCGTTGCGTTACCACAATTTTTTCAAAATTCCAAGCCCATGTAAGAAAATTCCAAAATTTAACCCCAATATATTATTTAAAACTAAAATCTAACCTATAACTCCAGTTCATACCGCTCACACGTATATTTCGTCCCCGTGCACGCTCCGGTCACTAACGCGAAAGCGCATGCGCTGATCCCACGCATATTCCGATCTCCACCGCGATATCACACCCACACACACGCGCTCCCTTTCCGATACCGCGATTATTTCTTTAATATTTCAAAGTCTAAGTATACATAATATAAAATTAGCCGAAGTATATTTTTTATTTTCCCGATTCCCCGATCTTACTACCATATGCTAAAGCGCACGTCCCGATCCCGCGCATATATCTAACATAATGTTCTCCGCCGCGAAAGCGCACACGCCGATCCCCCGCACATCTCGTCCGTTTACGCTGCTCCAATTTTTTTTTTAATTATTATTTTTTTCACATAATAACCCAATCCCTTCTCTGTCGTCTAAACCTAACCGGTTATCCAAAACATTTACAAATTAACAAATCAAGTATTTCTATAGTTTAATACTATCCTTAGTCTCTTTTACCCCTTCCACCCTCTTTTCCGATCGATTCCGCTGTTTTAATATCGAATATATCGCATTCTATTTACTTTTACTACGACCATTAAACCCCCGATCGACGCTCCCGACGCCTCCGTCATTTCATATTGAGAGGTAATTATTTTTTATGTGACCGCTATGAATGCACACCGTCCATTCCCGTACACCCATCTGATGTCGTTAGTTCCCATACCGTTCATAATAACTTTTATTCAACTCCAAGTATTATGGAATTATTCCAATTATATATTTTCTTCACTTCCGATCATTTCTTCTGACCGTTCATAATATTTTTATTTTCCTCCGGTTCTAAAAATAAATCCTACAATGTCTTCAACGCGATGAATGCGCACACATCTTCTGCAGTTAGTTTCCATATCGTTCTTAATCATTTTTCAAGCCTAAATATTATAGAAATAGTCGAAGTATATTTTTTTCGTTTCTGTCCATTTCTTCCGACCGTTCATAATATTTTTATTTTTCTCCGGTTCTAAAAATAAATCCTACAATGTCGTCAACGCGATGAATGCACACACATCTGCCGTCGTTAGTTCCCATACCGTTCATAATAACTTTTTTCAACTCCAAGTATTATGGAATTATTCTAACTATATTTTTTTTTCGCTTCCGATCGTTTCTCCCGAACGTTCATAATTTTTTTTCCAGACATATGTATTCAAAAATGAAATCGAGTATAATTTTATTTAACACGGTTTCATCATTTCCCTCTCCCTCCCCTATTCATCCTACACAAATTACAATTCTTTCATAATATATGTTCTAGACCCAGTCAAATAATCAACTCTCGCAGAAGTGTAGACGTTGCCTCCAACACCCATTTTACTATCAATTATTGTATATTATTGTTAGATTATTTTTCCAAAAAGTCTTTTGAAATTTTTTTCCGTTCGTACATATTTTTTTTATTTTATTTGCACGACATCCATTTCCATGCATACACGTTTCCCTAGCAATTATAATATGTTTTATTTATTTTTCAACTCCTACCAGACTTACATACAACACGTCCTATTGTCACACTCACAGATAGGTTCCTTATTAATCGTGAACATTTTTTTTTCTGTATTAGCCGCGGGAGCATATCACATCAGACCTACACATATACCACACACAATCATATTTAATTTTTAATTATCGATCTTTAATTATTTTTACTGGTATTATTTTTCCGACACATTCACCCCGTCATACATACTTTACATCTTTTAACATTTTGATAGAGAAAATCTCAGGGCACTAAATAATTTTTATCAACATCGTAACTAATTTTAATATTATATACATCTCAGTATAATTATTAAACGAAGGAACTATTATTTTCATTGACGATATTGTTGCTACAAACATTAATCGTCCTTTTCCAGGTATAGTCAACCTCTTCGTGTATTCGTCTCGTCTTTCTATCAACCTTTGACCGCTCAATACTCCCCCGCTATTTACCGTTATTCGCTAGAAGAATATTTTTTTAGACTCGTTCAAATACACACACATGCACATAAAAAAATAGACATCAACGTCATCGAACACTGATCTCGACATTTCCAAGAAATTCAATCGCTGCTCCACAGTCTAAGATGTCTCCGCCCGCCTCATCAGTCGTTTGTAACATTATTGAAGCGCCTGTCATGTACCGTTATTTACGACCTTTTACAACATACAAATTCACGACATGTATACATCTTTTCTAGAAAGCATGGTGAAAATGGACAATCTCTCCCGATGAAAACCAGCTTGAATGATGTACCGTTATTTCATTCATTTTGCAGAAGGTTAATTTAAGGCGTCCATGCATCTTTTCTACTAATAAATAAGCAAATGTAACCTTTAAACCTTTCTACCTTTTTGCAATCAATTTACTGATTGTACATACTTTTTATATTTTTTCCACATACTCCTTGATCGTCACAACCACCACAAAAGCGCACCATCCATTCACACACACTCATCTGCTACCGTTAGATCTCATATCATTCATAATAACTTTTTTCAATTCTATTAGTTTAAGAATATTTCATTTTTTTTTGTTGTTTTTTTTTCTAATTCTAACATTTTTTTTTTTTTCGAAATCTTTCGTATTATATTTTTTCTCCAATATGTATGCTCACTATCGTAGCGTAAATGTGCGTCGCTTATAACCTTACATGCATGTTGCCATGCCGTTGTATTAGATTGTGCGACAATGTTATTGAGTCTGCTGAAACAGGATCTTCCTCTTCATATCTTTTGTAGAAAACGGTTTACATGTACACACCTACACTCAAACACACATATCTTCATCTCCCCTTGACAGCGTCTTTCAAACACCTCTATAACCAAAGGAATGTGGTTTTTCTGGTACAACCCTCCCTTTTCAAAGGCATGCATTGAGGTAGATTGTTGAACGGGTCTGATCGTGCAGGCAGTATTAGTTTTATGTTAAACGTGTTCATTTTGTAGAATCTGTGTTCTTCACGCATTATTAAAAATTTACTGTAACGGTAAAAGTAATAATTTTCTATTTTTTAGTAGAAAGTTAAAAAAACAGTAATCAAACATGAATAACAATACCGAATCGATTGATATTAAAGCCGACGAATTTATTCAGAATTCCTTTTCGAGTGATAGCGACTCGCATACGTCTTCTTCACCTCCAACACCGCTAAATGATGATGGTTATACATCAGAACAATCAACATCCCTTGTACGTAAAATCGTTGGTCCTGTATTATTATCAGAACAAGTGGATATAGCGGAATATTTTGTAGATATCAGCGTCCATATAGATTGTGATTATGGGTTTCGAGTAACTGAACTAGCAATGATTGATATGTCTGGAGGGAAGTGTTTGCATACGTTGTATAAGCCAAGCAGAGCATGGCATGCATCAAAAATGCCACATTTACAATGTTCTTCAGTGAGTTATTACTTGAAGAACCCTTCATTATTTCCCTGTCGTGAAGAAATATTCATCGCACGCGATATATTCACGATATTGTCCCAAAAACCGAGGGCTCGCGTATATGTTTTAACAGTATATGCTAAACTTACACTAATGGAACTTAACGAAAAGTCTGAATTGTTGCGTGATTTAGACTACGTAATCGTTAATATGGATCAAGTCTTTCGATTATCTAGTATTGAGAATCTACATGAAGAGTATTTTGGTATAAGCAATTTGATAACTTGTAAACACCATAATGAGAATGATAGTTTTCATTGTGCGGTGAAAAACGTTATGGTGATGAAGGCATGGTACGATCATGTCATCCGTCCGCTGAAGCTTATGAATAATCTAAATATAAATGATTTAAGTCAGTTGTTCATTACAACCACCAAAGAAATGATAATTACGTTATTTCCAAGTTGTGTTGGAGACATTTATACATTTTTACCAGATAGACTAAAACAGGATGATACGATAAAATCACTTCTACCATGTTTTGAACATGAGAATGATGAAGAATATTATTTCGATGACGATATATTTCTGCATAGTACTCGAAATTGTATGAAAGTAAAAGATTGTATCGACTGCCAACGTACAATTCGCGCAGATTAAAAATTCATTAATTCGATCGTTTTTAACAATTTTGTATATTTTTTCTGTATATTTTTGTGTGTATTTGTACATATATATTTTTTTTCAGACCGTTCGTTTTTATGTTTTCTTTAAAATTTTTTAAATATATTTTTATACACATGTAAATACTGTTTTGTATATATTTTGTATATATTTTTTCCCTCAATATCTATTCATTCTCATATTGTATATATTTTTGCTAATTATTTTTAATCTTTTTCCGATCCTTTCCGATTTCCGTTTATTTAATTTATTTAGCGATCTATCCTTCTCTCCCCCTCTTAACTTAAAGTACTGGTAATGACGAAATTTTCAAAAATCTGAACCAGTCGAGTATAATGTATATATAATTATTTAATTTTCGAATATAGTTCCACATAATTTGTTCATATCTGTTTAGATTAAAAAATTAGATTTTTGTCTGTAATACACCATTTTTTTATTTTTTTTTGTGTGTAATAAGCGAATTTAACTGTTATACTTTTTCACGTACATCACGTATTTCCGCAGCTGTGAGAGTTTTCATCTGTTTGTAAAAATTTGTATTATGTTGAGTGTGCTGAAGATATATTGCTTTATTTGTGTGTAAAGACTGTTGAAATAATTAAAATTACTTTACATTATGAACCTTGTACCATGAAAATTATCAAAAAACATTGTAAGAGTCGTTCAAAACATAAAAAAAAAAATGGTGATTACAAATTAGTGAAAAATGATGTAATGATATCATGGATCTTGATGATGACGAGTCCATCGCGTCTCTCAGTGTGATCGTTTAATGTAAAATCCTGAACGAGATACAACAACTAATTTTTACTTAACATATTATAACTGACTTGCAATGTGTTTAAATGATAGAGTTAATTATCAAACAGTACTCTCCTTGCTTGATGTGGTACACTCCACCTATTACCACTATTTATTATTCCCATCCAAACACCATCAACTCACTAACACACAACAACTATTATACTATAATCGATGCATCAGAAAAGTTTGGAAACTTCCCACAACCAGACACAAACCCTTTCAAAGCATAGCTTCACAATGAATGGAATATCACATCAAGAAGTATATAGGCCAGTCTAAAAAGTGCCATTCACACAGAAATTACTCCATTTAGGACAAAAAATAGCCACATTTAGAAAAAACATAAAATTTTATATGAAAAAAGACCGTTTATCTCCCCAAATAATCTCACTTTGGGTGTAAAACAACGATTTTAGTGTAAAATACACCATCTTCAGCTAAAATCGCATCAATTTTATTATATTCGCCATCTTAGACATAAAATTTAACCTCTTAGGAAAAATCCTCGCATTTTTTACTATGGACGCAACATTTTAGTTAAATTTGGTGACATACATGTGATGTAATATCGCTAATGATGTTTCCATGTATGTACCCATGTTCCTCTTCTAATGTAACGGTTCACTATCTACCTCCAAACATTACCGTCCTTAACAGAGTTCATGTGGTCGTTGTAATACATACATGCTTAGTGTATATTATAATTATAAAAATCGTAATGGTTCATATGATGACGCCCCCCTTGCATCTCTCAGTGTGAACATTTAATGACTAACATGAATGATATACAACAACTAATTTATGCTCAAACATATCATAACTACCTTGCAATGTGTGCAATGCCAGAGTTAATTACCACGCTTTACACACCCTGCTTGACGGTGGATACAGTCTGCTTCTTACCAGAGTTTATTATTCTGCACACACAATCATACTTCCAGGAAAGGAAATTTGTAATATACATTACATTCTTTCTTAATTATAACAAATTAGATATACACTCGCTTTTAGGGTAAAACAACAGTTCAAAGGGGTACAATAACGAAAATATTGTTGAATGAAGGTAAAATTTGATGAAGACTTCATAAAAGGTGATACAACATAAAAAAATATAGTGATGAACGGTGAAAAATTGTCGAAAAACTGCATATGAGTCGTTCAAACATTAGAAATGAAGCGAAATATCATGAATTTGTGAAAAATAGTGTAAAAAGCGTTAAAACATATGAATATTGCGAGGAATGGCGATAATTATCGAAAAACTTCTTAAGTAGCGTTCAGTCATATGAAACGCTTCGAAATAGTATAAATTGGTGAAAAAAGTAGCGTAAAAAGTCCAAAAACATAAGAACATGTTACGAAATAGTGGAAAAATGTTTACAATTAGTTAGAAAATGATGAAAAATGTTGTAATAGTGATAAAGCATAAGAAAATTGTAAAAGAAGAAAACGTTTACACTGTCAAATGAAAAAAGAATCTATCATATATCTTTAAAGTTAAGCAAGATAAAAAGACTCTGCATACTTAACTGAACAGTTAAATAATATTGATTCGTTTGTTCAACATAAGGAACGAGAGGATTTAATACAAACTGGAGTTTGGAATATATTAACAACAATAGTAAAATTGGAATTTTAAGTTTATGGAAAATAAAAACAAAAATGTATACATATGAAAATATTTATTATATTATATAGATTACATTAATTTGTATGAAACAATGTAAAAAGATTTTTTGAAAAATAAAAATACATCTATGAATACGAAAAATACGTCTTTATTTAATTACATATAGTGCATATTACGCCAACTGACTGCGTCACATCTGTGAGTATTATTATGTTCGTAATCGGTATTCATGGGATCGAGACATGACCAGCATACAAATTTCGCTTTCGGCGACTGCATCCGCAACAATCGACTGAATTTTTTTATCCATGCGAATTGATAATTTCCATTAGATCCCCAATATAATATGTTTGTGTGATGTTTATGATTTAACAAACTGTGATTTTTTTGGAAGGCGTACACGACTTTTATTTTGTAGTTGAATGTACTTTGATCTGTATAGTCGGTTTCTATCAGCTTGTATAAGTTGATTGATACAGCGTTTATTCTTTCAAACGTTTCAATATCAGCCAGCGATTGGATCGGTAAGTGAATAAAGCTGAAATCGTATACTTTCTGTAGAATATTGTACTGCCACATCGATGACGGTTTTGATGTAAATTTTGCTAAAACCGCATACATGAAACTATTTTTATTTTCTGGATCGTTAGGGTCTTTAACATAGACGACTGCTTTTCGGTTAAATATTTCTTTGGGTAATTCCAACATTGTTGTGCTATATTCTTTTTCATCATGTACCAAAGGTACTTGCACTAACGACGGAGTTTGCAAATCTTGTGTCATTACCGGTGATGCTAAAGGTGTTGATGTAGCCAATGGAATGAAATCTGAGAATGAATGTAGCGAAGGCCCTTGTAATGATGTTTCTTCTGCTGGTGGTGGTGGTGGCGGCATATGTATATTTGGAAAATCGTCCGGAAATATTGCATTATCATTATCATTTACGAAAAAATTTTGAATGAAATCCGCGACATTATCGACATTCGATTCGGTATTGTTATTCATATTCGATTATTATTGTAATATTTATACTAAAAAAAAAATGAGAGAAAATAAGAGCGAAAAGAATAACGTGCAATTAGAGAGAAAAAAGACAGAAAATAAAGAGCGAACGAAAAAGAGAAAAGACGTAGGAAATTACAGACTTTATCGTTCTTGAGAATATTTTAATAACGCGTGAAGAACACAGCTTCAACAAATTCCACACGTTTAACATAACACCAATACTGCCTGCACGATCAGATCCGTTCGACATTCGAGTTCGAAGCATGCCTTTGAAAAGGGAGGGTTGCACCAGAAAAAACCACATTCCTTTGGTGAAAGTTGGATGCAGGTGTGTCTGAACGAAGTTTGCAGGTGTTCTTTGGGTTATATGTGTGTGTATGTGTGTGTAGGTGTGTACATGTGAGTCTGTTTCTACAAAAGATATGAAAGGGAAGAACCTGTTTCAGCAGACTCTATAACATTGTCGCACGATCTAATACAACGGTGTGGCAACATGCATGTAAGGTTATGAGCGACGCACATTTATGCTACGATAGTGAGCATACATATTGTAGAAAAAATACAAAATTATGAACGGTCGGAAGAAATGGACAGAAACGAAAAAAATATACTTCGGCTATTTCTATAATATTTAGGCTCAAAAAAAAAAAATATTTAGAGAACATTTAGAGTCAGAGGTTGTATCTTACAAACAGATGAAAACTCTCACAGCTGCGGAAATACGTGATGTACGTGAAAAAGTATAACAGTTAAATTCGCTTATTACACACAAAAAAAAATAAAAAAATGGTGTATTACAGACAAAAATCTAATTTTTTAATCTAAACAGATATGAACAAATTATGTGGAACTATATTCGAAAATTAAATAATTATATATACATTATACTTGACTGGTTCAGATTTTTGAAAATTTCGTCATTACCAGTACTTTAAGTTAAGAGGGGGAGAGAAGGATAGATCGCTAAATAAATTAAATAAACGGAAATCGGAAAGGATCGGAAAAAGATTAAAAATAATTAGCAAAAATATATACAATATGAGAATGAATAGATATTGAGGGAAAAAATATATACAAAATATATACAAAACAGTATTTACATGTGTATAAAAATATATTTAAAAAATTTTAAAGAAAACATAAAAACGAACGGTCTGAAAAAAAATATATATGTACAAATACACACAAAAATATACAGAAAAAATATACAAAATTGTTAAAAACGATCGAATTAATGAATTTTTAATCTGCGCGAATTGTACGTTGGCAGTCGATACAATCTTTTACTTTCATACAATTTCGAGTACTATGCAGAAATATATCGTCATCGAAATAATATTCTTCATCATTCTCATGTTCAAAACATGGTAGAAGTGATTTTATCGTATCATCCTGTTTTAGTCTATCTGGTAAAAATGTATAAATGTCTCCAACACAACTTGGAAATAACGTAATTATCATTTCTTTGGTGGTTGTAATGAACAACTGACTTAAATCATTTATATTTAGATTATTCATAAGCTTCAGCGGACGGATGACATGATCGTACCATGCCTTCATCACCATAACGTTTTTCACCGCACAATGAAAACTATCATTCTCATTATGGTGTTTACAAGTTATCAAATTGCTTATACCAAAATACTCTTCATGTAGATTCTCAATACTAGATAATCGAAAGACTTGATCCATATTAACGATTACGTAGTCTAAATCACGCAACAATTCAGACTTTTCGTTAAGTTCCATTAGTGTAAGTTTAGCATATACTGTTAAAACATATACGCGAGCCCTCGGTTTTTGGGACAATATCGTGAATATATCGCGTGCGATGAATATTTCTTCACGACAGGGAAATAATGAAGGGTTCTTCAAGTAATAACTCACTGAAGAACATTGTAAATGTGGCATTTTTGATGCATGCCATGCTCTGCTTGGCTTATACAACGTATGCAAACACTTCCCTCCAGACATATCAATCATTGCTAGTTCAGTTACTCGAAACCCATAATCACAATCTATATGGACGCTGATATCTACAAAATATTCCGCTATATCCACTTGTTCTGATAATAATACAGGACCAACGATTTTACGTACAAGGGATGTTGATTGTTCTGATGTATAACCATCATCATTTAGCGGTGTTGGAGGTGAAGAAGACGTATGCGAGTCGCTATCACTCGAAAAGGAATTCTGAATAAATTCGTCGGCTTTAATATCAATCGATTCGGTATTGTTATTCATGTTTGATTACTGTTTTTTTAACTTTCTACTAAAAAATAGAAAATTATTACTTTTACCGTTACAGTAAATTTTTAATAATGCGTGAAGAACACAGATTCTACAAAATGAACACGTTTAACATAAAACTAATACTGCCTGCACGATCAGACCCGTTCAACAATCTACCTCAATGCATGCCTTTGAAAAGGGAGGGTTGTACCAGAAAAACCACATTCCTTTGGTTATAGAGGTGTTTGAAAGACGCTGTCAAGGGGAGATGAAGATATGTGTGTTTGAGTGTAGGTGTGTACATGTAAACCGTTTTCTACAAAAGATATGAAGAGGAAGATCCTGTTTCAGCAGACTCAATAACATTGTCGCACAATCTAATACAACGGCATGGCAACATGCATGTAAGGTTATAAGCGACGCACATTTACGCTACGATAGTGAGCATACATATTGGAGAAAAAATATAATACGAAAGATTTCGAAAAAAAAAAAAATGTTAGAATTAGAAAAAAAAACAACAAAAAAAAATGAAATATTCTTAAACTAATAGAATTGAAAAAAGTTATTATGAATGATATGAGATCTAACGGTAGCAGATGAGTGTGTGTGAATGGATGGTGCGCTTTTGTGGTGGTTGTGACGATCAAGGAGTATGTGGAAAAAATATAAAAAGTATGTACAATCAGTAAATTGATTGCAAAAAGGTAGAAAGGTTTAAAGGTTACATTTGCTTATTTATTAGTAGAAAAGATGCATGGACGCCTTAAATTAACCTTCTGCAAAATGAATGAAATAACGGTACATCATTCAAGCTGGTTTTCATCGGGAGAGATTGTCCATTTTCACCATGCTTTCTAGAAAAGATGTATACATGTCGTGAATTTGTATGTTGTAAAAGGTCGTAAATAACGGTACATGACAGGCGCTTCAATAATGTTACAAACGACTGATGAGGCGGGCGGAGACATCTTAGACTGTGGAGCAGCGATTGAATTTCTTGGAAATGTCGAGATCAGTGTTCGATGACGTTGATGTCTATTTTTTTATGTGCATGTGTGTGTATTTGAACGAGTCTAAAAAAATATTCTTCTAGCGAATAACGGTAAATAGCGGGGGAGTATTGAGCGGTCAAAGGTTGATAGAAAGACGAGACGAATACACGAAGAGGTTGACTATACCTGGAAAAGGACGATTAATGTTTGTAGCAACAATATCGTCAATGAAAATAATAGTTCCTTCGTTTAATAATTATACTGAGATGTATATAATATTAAAATTAGTTACGATGTTGATAAAAATTATTTAGTGCCCTGAGATTTTCTCTATCAAAATGTTAAAAGATGTAAAGTATGTATGACGGGGTGAATGTGTCGGAAAAATAATACCAGTAAAAATAATTAAAGATCGATAATTAAAAATTAAATATGATTGTGTGTGGTATATGTGTAGGTCTGATGTGATATGCTCCCGCGGCTAATACAGAAAAAAAAATGTTCACGATTAATAAGGAACCTATCTGTGAGTGTGACAATAGGACGTGTTGTATGTAAGTCTGGTAGGAGTTGAAAAATAAATAAAACATATTATAATTGCTAGGGAAACGTGTATGCATGGAAATGGATGTCGTGCAAATAAAATAAAAAAAATATGTACGAACGGAAAAAAATTTCAAAAGACTTTTTGGAAAAATAATCTAACAATAATATACAATAATTGATAGTAAAATGGGTGTTGGAGGCAACGTCTACACTTCTGCGAGAGTTGATTATTTGACTGGGTCTAGAACATATATTATGAAAGAATTGTAATTTGTGTAGGATGAATAGGGGAGGGAGAGGGAAATGATGAAACCGTGTTAAATAAAATTATACTCGATTTCATTTTTGAATACATATGTCTGGAAAAAAAATTATGAACGTTCGGGAGAAACGATCGGAAGCGAAAAAAAAATATAGTTAGAATAATTCCATAATACTTGGAGTTGAAAAAAGTTATTATGAACGGTATGGGAACTAACGACGGCAGATGTGTGTGCATTCATCGCGTTGACGACATTGTAGGATTTATTTTTAGAACCGGAGAAAAATAAAAATATTATGAACGGTCGGAAGAAATGGACAGAAACGAAAAAAATATACTTCGACTATTTCTATAATATTTAGGCTTGAAAAATGATTAAGAACGATATGGAAACTAACTGCAGAAGATGTGTGCGCATTCATCGCGTTGAAGACATTGTAGGATTTATTTTTAGAACCGGAGGAAAATAAAAATATTATGAACGGTCAGAAGAAATGATCGGAAGTGAAGAAAATATATAATTGGAATAATTCCATAATACTTGGAGTTGAATAAAAGTTATTATGAACGGTATGGGAACTAACGACATCAGATGGGTGTACGGGAATGGACGGTGTGCATTCATAGCGGTCACATAAAAAATAATTACCTCTCAATATGAAATGACGGAGGCGTCGGGAGCGTCGATCGGGGGTTTAATGGTCGTAGTAAAAGTAAATAGAATGCGATATATTCGATATTAAAACAGCGGAATCGATCGGAAAAGAGGGTGGAAGGGGTAAAAGAGACTAAGGATAGTATTAAACTATAGAAATACTTGATTTGTTAATTTGTAAATGTTTTGGATAACCGGTTAGGTTTAGACGACAGAGAAGGGATTGGGTTATTATGTGAAAAAAATAATAATTAAAAAAAAAATTGGAGCAGCGTAAACGGACGAGATGTGCGGGGGATCGGCGTGTGCGCTTTCGCGGCGGAGAACATTATGTTAGATATATGCGCGGGATCGGGACGTGCGCTTTAGCATATGGTAGTAAGATCGGGGAATCGGGAAAATAAAAAATATACTTCGGCTAATTTTATATTATGTATACTTAGACTTTGAAATATTAAAGAAATAATCGCGGTATCGGAAAGGGAGCGCGTGTGTGTGGGTGTGATATCGCGGTGGAGATCGGAATATGCGTGGGATCAGCGCATGCGCTTTCGCGTTAGTGACCGGAGCGTGCACGGGGACGAAATATACGTGTGAGCGGTATGAACTGGAGTTATAGGTTAGATTTTAGTTTTAAATAATATATTGGGGTTAAATTTTGGAATTTTCTTACATGGGCTTGGAATTTTGAAAAAATTGTGGTAACGCAACGGTGGGAGGGACCAGCGGGGGCTTGGGTTACTTTCAGACATTAATTAATATACTTGTGTTAATTAATAATCGGTTCTGTTTATCAGAAACGAGCAGGACGCGTACGAGGGAATTTTGGGACGGAGCGTGCGTGTGTGTGTGTGTGTGTGTGTGTGATATCGCGGTGGACATCGGAATATGCGTGGATCGGCGCGTGCGCTTTCGCGACGGTGACCGGAGCGTGCGCGGGATCGAAATATACGTGTGTGAGGGGCAAAGGGGGTGTTGGGTTAGATTTACACTTTAAATAATATATTGGGGTTAAATTTTGAAATTTTCATACTTAGGCCCTGAATTTTGAAAAAATCGTGGTAACGTAGCAGTGGGATAGCGGGGTCAGCGGGGACTTGGGTTACTTTTGGACATTAATTAATATACTTATGTTAATTAATAATCGGTTCGGTTTATCGGAAACGAGCGGGACGCTTACGGAGGAATTTCAGGGAAATTTGGGGAACTTGGGGGAACTTTCAGCACCTGGACACTAATTGGGGTTACTTACGCCCCAGAATAACACTTTGGATAGTTTATTGACCTCTGGACACTGTTTGGACGTTCGGTTTATCGGAAATGAGCGGGAACCGTGCGGGGGAAACTCGGAGGAATCGGGGGAAACTTGGGTGAATTTTGACCACCTGGACATGAATTGGGGTGACTTTCGTGTTCGGATTACCGGTCTGGGGTGAATTTTCGCCTCCGGGACAGGAATTGGGGTTCGGATTAGCGGGCCTCCCAGTCGCCTGGTTTAATGACTACTTTAATAGTTTTATTCAAGCCACAATTCGAATTTTTAAAATTTGATTATTTAAGTTTTAAAATTTTTGCCCATTTATTTATTTCTACATTATAAAGGCGAAAAGACGTCAATTCAAAAAAAAAAATATCTCTAGCTGCTATAGAATGGAACTAGGGACATTTTCTATATTTTTTGCTTTATATCTAATGCACCCGAAGTATTACAGTCGTGGGAGAAAAATAAAAAAAAGTCAACAGCCCTCGTAACAGCTACAGCTTTTTTTTTTTTTTTAATCAACGTCATTTCATTAAAACATAAGAAAAACATGAAATATCCAAAATTTTAAAATTCAGGATTCCAAAATTTAAAAAAATATAACAAAAATTATCAATGTTAGTTACAATGGAAATGTAGCAGTTCCTGAAATTGAAATATTTAAACGTATGATTATAGAACATTGTGTCCTAGACGTTTCCGTGTGAACAGAGTTAATATAATAATATATTATTTCTGACAACATTTATTTATTTATGTATACTGATTCATTATTGAAATGTGTGAACATATATAGTTTATGAATTTATGAAAAAATATCGGGCTATTGCAAAGAAATTCTTTTTCCTTAATACTGCATGGCTAATTTCGTCGTTATATTTCACCGAAATTATACATAAGTAGGCTGTATTAATTATTTAGTCGAGTGATTATTGATCTCGAGAATCAGAAACGTAGTGAACTGATACCAAGTCAACCATCATCATACTCCAGCCGATAACAGTGATACGTTTCGTTTTAAATATTTCCTTTATACTATCCACAAAACTTTGTATATTATTATTATTATTATTATTATTATTATGTTGTTCTCTAGCGGTCGACTGGCAAAGAAAGTGCTTTAAATTGTAATTAGAATATCAAATTTCAGATAACGTATCGATATATTTCAACTTTCGCTTACCGTATTGATTTTCTTTTTAACCTGCATACTAAAGTCTCCAAGAAGAATTAAATGTAACACATTCCTCTCACGTATGCTACACTGTTAGCGGTTTATTTTTTTCCGAAATTTTAATCTAAATCCCACTTTTTCAATTGACGTATTGGTGTACTTCTTTTTCCAAAAAGAAAAAAATAGTATATATGAATGCTGCAGACTGGATGAAAATTTACAAATTAATACAGTTTAAAATCCGAAAGAATGGGCCGCGAAGCGGCCTGCGAGACCAATCTCCTAGTATATATGTATGTGTGTATGTATTACTACGAAGTATATTTATTTATAAATAGTACGCTAAAGCCTTGTAGTCAATTATGCAATATTTGAATAGTACAATAAAAACAAAAAAATAGTCGTTTCCATAGAATTCATAAAAATTTCAATTTTTTTTTCTTTTGTCAAAAATTGAAAAGAAATAAATTTATTCTGAATTTCCTTCCATTTAATTGAAGCAGTTATTATTTCGCGGATATTTCGGGGGTGCGGGGGGGGGGGGGGGTTCTGAACCCCCCCCCCCCCAGATACGGCCCTGGTCACTAGTAAAACTAATTAAACCTAAACCAAGGGCGAATCCAGAGAGCTATTGGGAGGGATTATATAATTACCTAATATCTTATACGGTATTCAGTAAATTTGTGAAATACTTTGTTTCATTGGCGCACCCAAGATTTGTTCCCGTGGGGAGGGGGGTCCTAAAACCGCAGCATATAGGAAAATGTAAAGGCGGAGATTGAACATGTTTGGTATATCTACATATATCTCTCTCTCTTCTCTGACTTATATATTTAATTTTGTGTAAAATGTATTATTTAAAAACACTTTATATTTTTATCAAATATTAATTTTTATTGTCAAAAATTTTGCTCAAAACAAATTTGGCCATTATTAACGGTGCCGTTTATTCTTTGCACCCCCCCCCCCAATTAGGTGCACCAATGCTTTGTTTCATAAAGAAAATCAAACAGCGACCTCTTTAAAATTTAAACATGTTTAGAAATCGATAACTATTACATTTTTTGTTTTATTTTTAGGTGAAAAATAAAAAAATTATAAAATTCTAGCTAAAATAGTAGTTTAGAAATAGTAAGAAAGATAGTATTTTTATTAGACTTTACTTTTTTTTTATTTTTATTAGTAATCCGGTCCTAATTCTTTGTTTGTGAACAAGTAAAAAAAATATATATATTTATCTTTGATCTATTTTCATTTACATTACAAAATAAAAATTAAAAGTAAATAAGAAAGGCAAAAGATCGAGGACAGTTGGATTTAAAACAGAATAAAAACGTAACATTAATACTTTTACGAGAAAACAGTATTAAATATTAGTTATAATTAAATCCATAGGTAACATTCATACAAATTTTTTATAATATAAATTAAATTTCACTGTTGTAAAAAAATTTTTCATCGCGGATTTGATTTTTTTCGGGGAGAATGTCCTCTCACCCTCCCCCTGTGGATCCACTACTGTCTAAACTATTCGTAACATCCAGTAATTACGATAAACTAGATGTAATTGTGCGAAGTTTTTATTCTCTAAAATCATCTGATTTATTATCTAATCTATATACAAACAGGAAAAACAAAACAATTCAGTACCTTTTTCTCCTGTATTTATTAACCGATTTTCTTTATTTTTTTTTGTTTATTAGCTATTGACGATCTTTAGTGTTATCAGTACAACAATTTTTTCGGAAACAGTTAAATTTTTTTTTTCTTATTTAAATAAAAAATTAATATAAAAAACGAAAAAATAAATCGCTATAATCAATAAAGATAAACGGAATAATTATAACAATATTAAGTATATCTGGACTACATTCACATACAACAATATTAAGTATATCTGGACTACATTCACATACAACAATATTAAGTATATCTGGACTACATTCACATACAACAATATTAAGTATATCTGGACTACATTCACATACGTTAACCCGGCAACAAACAGTCTTACCAACCTACTCCGTATAAAATATCATACAGAACAAATAACAACTTATACTATCAATTAATTAATACCAATAAATTTACAAACAGGTAAATATAATAAATCTGGTATATATAAAATTAAATGTAACACATGCAACAAAATATATATATATATATAGGACAGTCGCGCCGCACATTCTGTAAACGTTATAACGAACATATTGCCGCTGTTAAACATGAATATATAAATTTTTTTTTCTTTTTTTTTTTAAATTTAAAGCACAATCTTAACAAGTAAGTTATTTATTATAAATTAATGTAAAATAAATTAACATGTGCGAGGTCATTTAGTCCTGTGACCAAAGCCACTAAAATAGATAACATAATAAATTAGTAACAACGGGAGGTCCTGTGGTTTCAGTCGCTTTAGACGCCGTATGTCCTCACATGTAACTAGAAATCGAACAGCCTCAGGATTGAGATGTGCTGACGAAGCTGCTTCTCATGAGCAATCGCGAAATCTTTAATTACTTCGCTGATTGGTTCGACTCCAAGTCTCAATGAATATCGCGTTATTGCGAGAGTGTAACGCGATACGCATTAACGATTGCTCGAAGGATGATACTCTGCTGAGCTTGTATTCTATTGTAATTGAATTTTTTCGCACATCCCCATAATGCTACTCCATATGTCCAGATGGGCTTAATAATTTACTGGTAAAGAAGACGTTTGCAGTAGACGTTAAGAGTAGAATTCCTGCCGATAAGCCAATATAATTGAGATATTTTTTTTTTAAGTCTGCTTCCTCTTCATTTTTCGCGTGGATATTCCGTGTAAGCCGGGGGTCCAGGTGCATACCGAGATATTTGGCAGAATCATACTGTGGAATTGGCTGACTGTTTAAATAAATTCTACTTGAGGGATTCGCACGCCTCAGCGTAAACAGCACGTGTTGCGATTTTGCTTCGTTTAACTTAATACGCCAGCGTTGCGCCCATCCAGCGACACGATTTAAGGCGCTCTGTAAACTATCATTTGCGTTCGATTGGCTATCACTTACAGCCAGGATAGCCGTATCATCCACAAACGTGGCTATAGTAGTTGCACGGTCATCGATGGGCAAATCACATGTATACAGCAAATACAGTAATGGCTCCAGCACGCTTCCTTGCAGGACACTTGCCTGTATTGTGTAAAATGATGATTTTGCCTCTCCTTGCGCTACCCGGAATTGCCCGACCGTCAGGTAAGAAGTAAGCAGGCGACAGAAGTTACCTGGTAAGAGGTTGCTAATTTTTTCAATAAGGCCTCCATGCCACACTCTGTCGAACGCCTGGACAACATCCAGAAAGGCAGCTGAACAGTACTCCTTTTCTTCAAAAGTTTTCTCAATAATTTGTACTAGTCTATGAACCTAATCGATAGTTTCATGTTAGTCTCTGAAACCGAGCTGATGATCTGGAAGGTCAATGAATGGCTTCAGGCGCTTTAATAAAAACTTTTCGTAAAGCTTAGCGATGGATGTTAGTAATGAAATTAGGCGATAAGACGTCACTTCTTCTGCTGGCTTACCCGGTTTCTTTAACATAATAACTTCAACCACTTTAACAGCAGTCTGGTCTTATGCTAGTATTGAACATATATGTGCAAGCAGGACAATGGCTTTTCGTGGGAGTTCTTTCAAAGCTTTATCTAATGACGCTATTTCCTTGAAAACAGACTACGGGTGTTATCACTGGAGCTGTTTCATGCGGTTGGAATAGATGTCGAGCAAACAATTCTGCTTCTTTGACGTTACTTCTAATCCACGTGTTGTTCTCATCTAGAATAGCTGGAATACGGTTAAGCGTTCGTTTAAACCTATGCGTAGCTTTCCAAAGAGAGTAGTTTTTATCAGCTGAGGGACTTAATTCCTTCAAGATATTCTGTAAACGATTTGCGTTTAATATCAGTTATTATCCTACGGAGACGATTATTTATGTTGTTAAATGCATTTTTACCCTGCGGATTTCTATATTTGCGCCATACACGCCGACCCCTCCTTTTTTCTTTAATCATTTTACATATTAAAACAGGGTACGTTATTACTTGTGATGCATTGCATTCGGAAGGCGGAGTAGCAGCACTAGCAGCCTGACGGATTGCTTCAGTAAGGCGCTGCACGTTTAGATCCACATCTGCATTAGTTTTAAGCAGTGGGAGATTTCAATGCCAAAATAGGAAATAATGAATATGGAACAACTGTGAACGTATTTGGTTTAGGAAAAATAAATGATACAGGAAAAAGACTTATAGAATTTTCAGAAAAATTTCAATTCATGGTGTGCAACACGTCGTTCTCGCAGCACATAAGAAGATTATATACCTGGGCAAGCCCGGATAATAAAACAAAAAATCAAATTGATTACATTTTAGCCAATAAAAGATTTAGAAATACCGTAAAAAATTGCCACTCTTATCCTAGCGCAGATTGTAACACAGATCACAAACTGCTGTGGGCCAGGTGTAATTTAGTTCTTAAATAAAAGCTTTTTAACAAAAAATAAATACCGACTTCAAGGTTTATAATAAAAATTTAAAAATGCACTAAAAAGTAAAAAATAATTACTCCCGATAAAAAATATATATCAGAGTGATATAACTCAAGGTGGTATCGTAATACTTATACATTAATACTTATTAGAGTCGGCATTAAATTCATGTTACTATATCCAGGAACAATTTAATGAACATTTAATGCAGTTTTTAATTATTATTTTAATATGAATTTGATGCCGACTCTAATTAAGGTTTTTTTAATGTTGTATAAGAATTACGATATCACCACTTAAGTGTTATGTCACTGTGATATATATTTTTTATCGGGAGTAATTATTTTTTACTTTTTAGTGCATTTTTAAATTTTTATAATAAACCTTCAAGTATCGATATTTATTTTTTGTAAAAAAGCATTTTATTTTTTACTTTTTAGTGCATTTTTATTCAATTAAATTAAAACATTTTAATAAGAGCAGATATTTCCACGGCGGGAAAACATCAAAAGCTACATTTCCATGGTAATTTGGCAAATTTATAGTATTTTAAGTCAATAAATCTAACCGCACGGTGAAAACAATCATGAATGGAAAGCATCCAAAAAGCTTCAATCTCCCGCATTATTAAGGATAACTCAAAAACTATCGGTCAGATCTTGATTAAATTTAAATGGGACCACATGAGATAAAAGAAGAATCATCAAAATCGGTTCATCTAGAAGAAAGTTCTTTAGTAACCCATAAAAAAAAAATAAATAAATAAAAATAAAAATACAGTCGAATTGAATACCTCCTCCTTTTTTGAAGTCGGTTAAAAAAGTAACAGATTGAAAAATATGAATAATAATAAAAAATGGAATACTGAACAGCTGTCTACAGATCCAAGCATGCTAAAAGAATTTCAAGAAGAACTGGAGAAGAAAATGGAAAAACTGGATGAAATAATGAAAATGAAAGATATTCACATTGAATGCTTATGGAAAGAGTGGAAAAATTCGGGGATAGATGTAGCTGATAAAAACTTAAAATCGGATGAAACAAGAAAAAATAATACATGGATCACAAAGGAAATAATAGATAGACCGAACGCTGAATATAAAGACCTACACAAATTAATAATAAAGAAATGTGAACATGCAAAAATGGAGTGGTATAATGAAAAATTCAAAGAAATTGAAGAACTTCAAGAACGGTATTGCACACGAGAATTGCATGTGAAAATAAAGTGTATGATGAAGATACGCAAAAAAAGAAAATTAACAATAACAAGGGTAAAAAACAAAGAAGGATTGGATTGCATCGATAAAAAAGAAATCGAGAGGACCTGGATGGATTATATAGCTTATTTATATGAAGATGTAAATAGACCAGAAAAAGATAAGGTTAAGATTAGGGCAATAGAAAATGCACCGGCTGTTGAAAAGTGTGAATTAGACCGAGCAATTAAACAGGCAAGAAAGGGAAAAGCGACCGGAACTGATAAAATTTCAGTAGATTTGATTAAACACATTCCGAAAAAATGCACAACACTCCTGCTACATCTATAAAATATACTACGAAGAAGGCTCGAAGAAAATTCACAAAAAAATTAGTTTCATCCCAATACCAAAAAAAGAATAATTCAAAAAACTATTCAGAACACCGAATAATTGCTCTAATGAGCCATTAAAACTCTTACTGGCAATCATAAACTACAGACTGCAACATAGAATAGATAAAAACTTGAGTAAAACACAATTTGGTTTTATAGCGAATGGGGACATTACAGATGCCATAGTGCTATTAAAAGTGATAATACAAAGAGCTTTAAACATAAACAGAGTTGTATTAGTATGTTTTGTCGATTACGAGAAAGCTTTCGACAGAGTTGATCGCTCGAAGCTAATCGAAGTATTGCAAAAATACGATATCGATCGTAATTAATATACAACTTATAAAGCATATTTAAATTGGGATCAGAGGGCAAATATGAAGATAGGAAGTGAATACGCCGAAGAATACTGCTCTATTAAAAAAGGGGTCCGACAAGAATGCCAGCTGTCTCCTAGGCTTTTCACAATGTACATGCGGAGGAAATAATGAAATCCCCGAAACTAAATGCACTGGGATTCCGAATTAAGGGCAATTAATAAATAGCATTTCATATGCGGATGATAAAGTACTAATAGCCGAAACAGTCGAACAAATGCGAAGAATACTAGACATCATAAATAAAGAAGGAGAAAAGTATAATATGAAAATAAATACAAATAAAACGAAAATAATGAAGTGCTCTAGGTCAAAAAGCGCAGAGACACAAATACAAATAGAGAGACAGCGACTAGAATATGTTAAAAAATATAGATACCTAGGTGTACTGATAACTGAAGATGGACGTGACGATATAGAAATAAAATCCAGAATAGCATTTGGAAATTTAGAAAAAATAACAAATAAGAATATGAATATAGATATGAAAAAACGAATATTACGGTGCTATTTGTAGTCCGTAATGCAATATTCTGCTGAAAAATGGACGATAAGTGCAGATTGCAAAAAAAAAAATTGACGCTGTTGAAATGTGGGCATACAGGCGTATCCCGTGGACGGATTAACAAACCGTCAAGTGATGAATAGGTGTAAATTAGGTAGGTTGCAATTATATGACACGGTATAAGAAGAAGAAAAATTGCATACATTGCACACAAAATTAGAGAAGAAGTCTTATTCAATCTGGTTACACAGGGGAAAATTAAAGGAAAAGCTCCAAGAGGAAGAAGGAAAATGGACATGATGAATACGAACACAGGAATTAAAGACTTCTTCCTACTAACAAAATTATCCGGGAATTTATAATGTTCGTGCCGTGCAACCTCCCGATTGGGAGATGCAACAATAATGATAATGATGATGAATTTTATATTTAAATAAGAAAAAAAAACTATTTCTTAATAGCTATCAAACAAAGAAAAAAAAATCGATTAATAAACAGAGGAAAAAAAAGTACTGAACAGTTTTGTATTTGCCTGCAATGTTGTATGGAAAGAGGCTTTAAATTCATAAATTAGTTTTAAAATATTTTATTTTTTGCGAATATGTAGAAGATAAAAAAAAAGTTAAGATTTTTGCATATAAATAGTTTATATTCAATATTTATATATATCTATTTCTGAGGAAGGCATGATTTTGTGAGCCGAGCAACTGTTCGGTTTATTCCTTAATACGATTGTTATCGACAATAATTTCCCAGTCCCCTTACTCTGAAAACAAATAAACTCTCGAGAAACTTGTTTAAAATTACAATTATAAATAAAATTAAAACTTTCAAATTTGTACAACCAAAAAGGAAATTTAATAAACGTAAAAAACGCAATTAGCGGTATAACAGATCTGATTGAACAACTACGAGAATAAAAGAGCAAAAAAACTTGTCACATATTCGAATTGAATCGCTTTTTCGTCGGTTGAACTAGAGTTTCGGTACTTATAGTATAGCCGGATGAGTATGTCAAATCGCCCTCCCCCCATGATTTGATTGAAATTTGGCCTACCTGTTTATCTTGCCAAAAAACCTACGATACTCAAAAGTTTTGAGCCCCTAACCTAAAAAAATATGTTTTTTTCATTTTTTTTGACTATATCTTTGCGAATTACGAACGGATTTTGAAAAAACCTAGTCGGGGTTGAGAAAATTACGAGATAACTTAGTCATTTATAGAGCCTCTCGAAGCAAAAACATAACCTAAAAGGTCAACTGAAAATTTCAAACTCGCCTAAAAATTAACGCTATGAAAGAATTCGATATTGACCCCTATAAAAACATCTTACGGGATGAAAATTAACACACTGATTTTTTAGAGAGGAGTGGAAAATAGTCAAAATTAGAAAAAACTGACATTTTCAAAAGGACTTTTATGTATACCAAACGCAATTTTAGTCTCCCAAAAAACCTTTTAGCGTACATACTTCGTTCAGTTTGGCACGGCATGTGCCTAAAAAACACGAAGTTAACATCAAAAAGACGAGTTTAACGGCCTAAAGCAATCCGGATATTTATTTTTTGACGGATTTTACGCTGTTTTTTGTACTCAACTGTGAAACTAACCTCAAAAAAATGTTTTTCTGGCATGCCTGAAATAAATATTTACATAAAGCTTCCTACACTCTACCTTTCGAACGCTCTGAGAGAGTTGAAAGTAACCTTAAAATCATATTTGGCGATAAAAAATCTTCCAAGAAGGTTATTCTGCGATTTACAAGAACAGGCAATTTTTATTTCTGAACTGGACAAAATTAATTGGACAAAACTTTTCATACTTGGAATACATTAGCTAAAATTTTGTCCAGTTCAGAAATAAAAATTGCTTTATATATAGATATACATATATATATACTGGGGAATTGGTCTCGCAGGCCGCTTCACGGCCCGTTCTTTCGGACTTTAAACTGTATTACTTTGTAAATTTTCATATAGTCTGCAGCGTTTACATATACAAATTTTTTTTTTGAAAAAAGAAGTACACCAATACGTCAATTAAAAAAGTGGGATTTAGATTAAAATATCAGAAAAACTGAAAGCGCTAGCAGTGTAATATTATATATGTGAGAGGAATATATTACATTTAATTCTTTTTGGAGACTTTCGGATGCGGGTTAAAAAGAAAATCAATACGGTAAGCGAAAGTTGAAATATATCGATACGTTATCTGAAATTTGATATTCTAATTACAATTTAAAGCACTTTCTTTGCCAGTCGACCGCTAGAGAACAACATAATAATAATAATAATAATAATAATAATATACAAAGTTTTGTGGATAGTATAAAGGAAATATTTAAAACGAAACGTATCACTGTTATCGGCTGGAGTATGATGATGGTTGACTTGGTATCAGTTCACTACGTTTCTGATTCTCGAGATCAATAATCACTCGACTAAATAATTAATACAGCCTACTTATGTATAATTTCGGTGAAATATAACGACGAAATTAGCCATGCAGTATTAAGGAAAAAGAATTTCTTTGCAATAGCCCGATATTTTTTCATAAATTCATAAACTATATATGTTCACACATTTCAATAATGAATCAGTATACATAAATAAATAAATGTTGTCAGAAATAATATATTATTATATTAACTCTGTTCACACGGAAACGTCTAGGACACAATGTTCTATAATCATACGTTTAAATATTTCAATTTCAGGAACTGCTACATTTCCATTGTAACTAACATTGATAATTTTTGTTATATTCTTTTAAAATTTCGGATATTTCATGTTTTTCTTGTGTTTTAATGAAACGACGTTGATTAAAAAAAAAAAAAAGCTGTAGGTGTTTCTCGTAACGAGTTTACCTGGTGCAATTCTTTAAAATGCTTTTGAGGAGTTGGTGGAAAATTCACCACTACGCGTATTAGTCAACTGGTTACGTTTTAGAAGTGTTAAAAGTTCGAGAGGAAAAGTGGAATAAAAGTGATATTTATAAAAGTAACTTCGGTAATTTTCGTACAAAGTCGGCACGGCGCGCGACTTGGAAGACTAGCGCAGCGCTGTAGTGCGACCGAAAGGTGATCAACTAGCGGCGAAGGGGAATATAAAGCGAACAGTAGTAGGCCGGAGTTGATGACTGTTGCAGCGGGAACTGGTTCAGGTCGCGTTGAAAGTACCTTCTGAACGGAGTCGAAGCTAGAGAAGGTGAATTCCGGCCAGTCAACTGCTGGTGAACTTCAGCTGGCGATCGCAACTGGTCCCGATCGAATTCTCAATTGGAATCTAAACAAGACAATAGCGAGCCTCTGCTAACGGTGCAGCACAGTCGATTTGAGGTCGAGTTTTTTGAACGTTTTTATTTCGGTTCGTCTATTAATAAATCGACCGATCGCGTTCATCTCGGTTCGCGCGCACTGTTTTTTCGCGTGTGATTTTTTCGGTTTCTCCTGTCGTCGCGCCGGTCTTGCAACAGCCGAAACTTTTTAATTGGTTCCGAGAGATGTTCTTCAAAGAGAAGCTGAAGGTGCCGCCCCATCACTTACCCGCTCCTGAAGGTACTCTCCGCCGCTATATGGGAAAATGTTACTATAACAATGACGATCATATGTAGTTCACGTATTATTAATATTACTACTATATTTGTTTTCTCGGTTTTTTTCATCACTATTATTATTATTATTATTATTATAATTATTCAATTAACTTTCTCACGGATAATAATTACGCAATTTTTAATTACCGACCTTTCGTTGTTTTCATCATATTGCTACCTACGTGTAACTCGGCGCATTCTGAAAACTATAAACCATTGCTACATGTTGCAAATATGATGTAAGAGTCGACTGCGCGTAATTTACTGCTAAACCTTACGGCTTATGTGTGATCAATTTCGTCTGCTACCGCGATTTTCGATGGAGCTATTTTGGCGAATAAGATGTTGTGACTCTTCTGAGTACGAGTAGACTGGTAAAAATTTTTCACTTACCCATGGCTAGCGAGATGCCATTAGAAGGGTATTTGCACGCAAGATCCCACCCCCGTTTCTTAATAGTCTGCCAAAAGGATGTAGGAAATCTTTAAAAAGGTACAGAATCTAAACGTTTTTAAAAGTATTCGGTGCCGACTCCAAAAAGCAATATTATCTAAGCGTAATTAATAATAATTTTCCTGAAATTTATTACTTCGAAATATTTCGGAATTAATTAATTTTTAGCGCATTTCATTTTTTGTCTAATTACGGATACCGAAGATGTTTTTTTAAATTTTAATTTCGTAATTTTTAGCGTGTAAAAATATTTTCTGGAGATTTTATATAGAGAAAAAAATACGCGGTTTGTGGGAGAAATTGGCGAAATAAATAGAAGCCTTCATTTAAAACACGCTTATAGAAAAGTATATTACTCGCGTAAAAAATAATTAATAAGGGGCGATTTAATATTGCGTCAACTGGTTTTTCGGTCAATTTTAGCCGCGTCCCCGATATTGAAATTATCAGTAACACGCACAGTGCACTTATTAGAATATACACCTATAAATTTTAAATGAATGATAGCGAATCGTTTAATTCTTCTGCGAGTAACTGTGTAACAAAGCACGAATGTTTAAGTTTTTTTTTTTTTTGGGAGCTGAAGGTTACCCCGCAAATGTATTTCAGAAATGAAAATCAATATTACACACTACTCGTGATTAGAATCGACTTCAATAATGAACGGTACATTTTATGTTTTTTATGCGTTTATTTATTAATTGCGTTAGTTTCTAAAAAGAAATCGTCAGATTACAGCAGGTTTGTAATCTTCGATAAACATTTCAGGATTTTTCAGTGACATCAATTATTCCCATTATTGCGTTCGTTCGACTTAATCGTTCAATACTTCGTCGATGAATCGTGTTTAATTAATTTTTGATCCCAGCGAATAATGCTAATGATCAGCGGCAGTTCAATGAACCACCGTATTTTTCAAGTATTCAATCTTATATTTAAAGCTTCAAACATCACGAGATATTCGGCAGCTAAGATGATATTTTAAGTTTTCGGTGTTTCATTGATTTTCCATGCCAAAGATAGCCTCACTTAAAAACTAGCCGTCCCGGTCCATTTATTGAGCGTAGTTCCGAATTTTAAAATTGGACATTCGATTTTGGAAAAACAAACTAGTACAAGTTGCCGTTCGTGTTCCGAATTTTCTGGCTAGAATTTAGCTCCTTTTTTTTGTTTTCCCCTTCATATTTTTGTGTTGCTTTTTATAGGATGATTCCTCTCAGGCCCGGATTAAGTGTATGATAGGCCTCGGGCTACAGAAATATTAGGGACCCTTTTCAGAAGTGATAAAATTATCAGTTTTATAGAATAACTAAATTTTCTTTAATTTAATTTAATTATATTATTTTGAATTCACGAATTAACATATAATTATTAATGTAAACAAAACTAAATATCATATAGACACAACAGATGGAATTTTCGATGCCAAAAAAAGGATATATATATATATATATATAATTTTAAACAACGAATTTTTCAGCAAATTTTAACCAAAAATGTTCATAAAAGGATAGTATGTGTGCGTGTGTTGCGCGTATACGCACACACACACACATTTATACAGACATTTCCTAAAAATGTAGATTCCGAATCGTTATACCGTAAAACAAATTTCTGATACGTTTTTACGAAACTCGAAATTTTACTATTACCAAGTTTCCTCCTCTAGGAGGAAATAAAAATGGATACAAAATTATTATAAAATAAATGTATTAAAAAATGCTCCTGTAAAGTTAATTCTATTTATTTAAAAAAAAGTCGATGTATATGACGAATGATAGATTAATAATCACACTCGCACCACGTTTTTCCTTCCGTCTACCTTGAAAGAACTCCCTAAGAGTAACAATGAAGTAAATATAAAAAAAATATTCGCTTATCTCAACTCCACTAGCCTTCTATCACAACTATAGAATCCTAACTTTCCGTGCCTCTGGCCTTTGTTGCAGTTCATGGCACGTAAATGAATAAGAAGAAGAAGAAGAAGAAGAAGAAGAATTTTTTATTACATGTTGAAAGTAGGTGTCTCTTAGGGCCCCTTTATAAGGTGGGACCCGGGGCTACATTCCTCCTAGACCCCCCCACAAAAAAAACCAGGCCTGATTCCTCATGAGCGGTTCGGAAACAACGAACATATCAAAGTTCAACAAAACAGGAATAACTTGACTCGCAGGCTTTGCATTAGGAGAAAGGTAAAAATGCCTTTAAGTTAAACTGCGCGGCGCATTTCAGCTCCGTTAACCGATCAGCGGGGGACCCCGGAATGCTTATTTTAGTAATTTTTCGTTTTTTAATGATATCTCAGTCACTATTCGATATTTTTTAGAAATTTTTCGAAAAATTCGTTTTTTTTTTCTTTTTTCGGAAGTGGTGGAATAGGTTGGATATAATAAAAAATAAAAAATAAATGACGCGTATTTTAGCCTGAAAAAGCCTTAAACCACAATTAAAACTTACGAACATATTTATGTCAACTATATTTCAACGTTAAAAGTCAATCTGAATTTTTTTAGATCGTTATGAACGGTGCAGCAATTGAGATGTTTAAAAAAAAAACTTTTCGTCCGATATTCACTGACGCACGTTTGCCGCGCGTGCCATCGTGTCCAACAAATTGTTGAGTTATCTGCCATTTGTTAAAAATCGAAATTTTTTAACGACGAAAACCTCCTCTTCAGTATGATTTTTTAAAAAAAAAATAAAGTCGCTTTATTATTATTAAACGTACATCGATCCTATTTAAAATCGTTCGTCGACACTTAGCTCGATAACGATCGATTTTGTAACTTTATCGACTGTCATGAAAGTAAGTCCTGAATATTTATCGTCTGGAAAAGCGTGACACCGACACGCTCGACATAGGTTAAACCTGCATCAATACGAACCGCTCTAATAGCAGAGTTAATGTCGCGAAGTAGTTTTAATTCTGAGCAAAAGATTTAACATACAAATACATCTCACTTATAACCAGCGTTATCCGAATTTTCAATCTATTATTAGGGTATGTAAGGCAGTTCAGAAATTATCAATACTGGACAACTTATTTACATTTTACAAGAGCGTTTTTAAATATAATTTTTAAATTTCAATTGGTAATTTTGTTAATTTTATTCGTTTTTTAATCTTTTCAAAATATTCTTCTGTACGCATGTTGTGAATGAAAGCTTCTATTTATTTCGATAATTTCTCGTACAAGCCGTATCTTTTTCTCTGTATATTATTTCTAGAAAATATTTACATTAAAAATTATGAAATTAAAATTTAAAAAAAAATCACCTTTTCACTATTCGCAATTAGACAATTACGGAGTGCGCTAAAAATGAATAATTATGAAATATTATTATATATTTCGGAGTAATAAATTTCCAGAAAATTATTATCATTCTTAAATAATGTTACTTTTTGGAGTCGAAATTGCAGCAATAAAGAAAAAAAGCTAATGAGTATTATCGTAATACCAGTTAAATATTTCTGATATCGTCAGCACGTATGGCCTAAACGAGTGATCTCATACGAATGTGTGATACATAATGAACGTTAAATAAAACTTTGCTTGAAATTTGAATGTTGCGCGCTATGTGAGAAAGCAGTTAGTATTGTTTAAGAATAATTAATAATTTTCTGAAGCATCTTATGAAATCATTTTTTTTTTAATATCTGTATTAATTTGTCATGTCTGACGCGATCAATAGCTTTTTCGCAATCTGAAGAGCAAAACATCGCGTCCCTGGTCTCAGCAGTTTTGTAATAGTATCATCAAGTGCGGCCAGTACTTCTCTGAAGCCAAATGCTTGACGGAAGCGGAGCTAGCACTCGTCTACATCTTGTTTATGTTTATTACGCATTCTCGCGTACATTATATGTTCGGGAAGGTTTTTAACCATTACATGTATTAGCCTGCGCCGTTCTTCGCAAGGTTATGAATATTGACTGCAATCGTTCATCGACTATTTAGAGCCTACGCTATAAATTTTATTAGTTAATTTGTTTTACAAGTTGTTTACGTTATCTAATAATTTAATAATATCGGCCGACACATTGGCCAACCGGTTTCCTAAATTATGTTACTTTTATTGAATGATCTAATTCTGATTTTAAAATTTTCAATTTTACATCTTTAAATGTCGGATCAAATTTATATTATCTTTAAACATATTCTCTACATGTCCAAACTTTCCGTTTATACGTTGAATGTGTCGCCGTCTTCCTTATTTAATTCTGTTGGGAGTTTTCCTTTTAATATTTCTTTAATTTTCCAATGCATATTAAAAGAATCGGTATGTCTTCTCCATTTCTTCAATTGCTTGGCTCTGTTTTTCCATCCAGTTACTCTTATTTTACGCTGCGTACATTTGCGCTCTCGTTTGTATAGTGTTTTATTAGTATTTTCAACCATACGACGTTGATTGGTCAGTTCCAAAATTTCTTTTGCGTTATTTGCTGTGTGAGAAGTTTTATTGTTATAATAGCATCCTTCGTAATCTTCGATACACGTTGTTTGACACTATCCCTTTTTGTTTCTTCAACATTTTTGAGAAGATTTTATGTTCCTCCCGATTGTGTACTTTTGATTTATAATGTTTTTTTGTTTTTTTTTTTTAAATTTATTTACTCCTATTTTGCTACATTGCTTTTTCCATTCGTTTCCATCTGATCGTAAATGTTACCATAACAGAACTGTGGCCATTACGCTGCCACTCGTTTAATGGAATTTCTAAAACGTTCGTTAATCAAGATGTAATCAATTTAATCACGTATTATTTATCTCTTCATCACTACGAGGACGATTGCCATGTATGAAATCTCGGTTTTGGCATTTTAAACCAGGTGTTCGTAATTACGAGCTTTTTTTTTTTTTTTTTTTTTTTTTATTGGCCTGAACAAATACAGTTCATTTGGCCAGCAAGCTACACTATGAATAGATATGGAAAATTAATATTAACAGAAAAAGGAATAAAAAGCAGAGAAGGAAATTTCATTCTATTCTACATTATGGCCGCATCTACAGAGTAGTGCCCACAATGATCAATGAAATTAGCCAAAAAGAAAAAATAAATAAAATAAGAAATCAAAATAGGTTATCATTCTACAGTATGGCCGCAACTGCAGAGCAGTGCCCACAATGCGCAATGAAATTAACCAAGGAAAAACAAAGAAGAAATTAAATTGGGTTATCATTCTACATTATGGCCGCAACTGCAGAGCAGTGCCCACAATGCGCAATGAAATTAACCAAGGAAAAACAAAGAAGAAATTAAATTGGGTTATCATTCTACATTATGGCCGCAACTGCAGAGCAGTGCCCACAATGCGCAATGAAATTAACCAAGGAAAAACAAAGAAGAAATTAAAATAGGTTACCCTTCTACATTATGGCCGCAACTGCAGAGCAGTGCCCACAATGCCTGATGAAACTTAATAAACAGAGATCAGATTTTTCTTTTAGGGGAGAAAACAAAAAACAAAAAGACAAAATGAGAAATACAAATTAAAAAATTGAAAAATTCCCATCTTACAATATGACCACAGTTGCCTGGCAATGTTCACAATGCCTGATGGGAAAAGGAAGTTGTAAGAAAAATAAATAATTGAATAAAGAATGTATCAAATAGACTGATAAAGAATAAAATGAAATAAAACCAACTGACTTCATCAATAAAGTAATAAACTTCAATAAATAAGAAAAGAAACGAAAAAGAAAAAAAAGTAAATAAAATGAAATAAAAAAAATCGAGCTTATCTATCTCCTCTCTCGTTCATTTTACTCTTAACCAAATGGTCCGACTTGATTTTCTTCACGTCTTCCCAAGCTAAATTTCATATTCTTTGATACTTAAGTTCTTTAATATCGTTGTAGATGTCTTCAATTTCATAGTCGCATTTTGAATTGCCCGTTGACGTATATATTTCTTTAATGTTACATTCAAACGAGTGCTATTCTATCTGAGAATGGTAATAGGGAGCAAAGAATGTGTCATTTCTATTCCATTAATATTTTTCGAGTTTTCACTACCAGAATAGTTCATGTTGCGTACTAATTTCCCTATATCCAACCAAATGATGTTCATATATTTCCAGTTATTTTCGTCCTTTTTCATTTCCTTTAAAACATTGTCCTGTTTACTGGGTTATGGTGTAAACCTCGGGCATTCCATTCGGCTATTCTAATTTGTGAATTTTCTATTCTATTATTAGCAGTCGGTGGGTTTCTTCGTACTCTATATCCGTTGAAGGGCCACACCGGACTTGGGGGCCATCATTTTATTATTTATCGCTATTAATCTAGGGATGAAATACAGCGTCGGTTTCCCTATTGCTTTCGCCAGATTTTCTGTTAGCTTAGCCGAATGAATCCGGATTAAAGGTTCTAGATGCTCACTTACTCTAGATTGATATTCATCAAACCTAGCTAAGACAGATGTCACGAGTGAGTTTCTGATAGTCTACTGCTGAAATGTAGTAAAATATTTAACGGAATTTATTAGTAGGAACAGGTTCGGCGCGTGATTTCCTGTCTACGATATTTTGTTCTTCTTTAGCCTTTCTAATCAACGTTAAGCTCGTCGAAATAGAAAATTACCATCTTAAGCGGGACGGTGAACGTACAGACTCACGTGGTTTTCACTTCTCTATCGCTGGAGCTAGCAATTGGTCGAGTGACCAGTTACTAAAGAAGGTCATTCAAATTATTACAACATCTTATGCTCTGCAGAGCATGAGTTGAAATACTTGACATAAATTGTTTTTTTTTTGTAAGTTTTAATTGTTGTTCTAAACGGTTTTCGAACCAAAAGTTCTTATTTCTTTTTAAACTTGTTTCACCGCTTCAAAAATTCTGAAAACATAAAATACGCGACATATATTTTTTTCGCGATTTTTTTATTTTTTATAAGATTTTTTTCGATTTTTAAACAGCTGCAGAAAATCGAAATTACACCGCCAAAAAGTTTTAAAAATTCCTGCATATGGTATTTTTTAAGCTCTCTAATTTCTAGAAAAAATTTTTAAAAACCTTGCAATAAAAACGAAAAATCGTTAAAATAAACATACAACGGATAGCTGAAATTTGGTGAAAATTTTTATATGGCATACTCGAAAATATCCCGGTTGCGTGGCTTCACTTTTATCCCCTTTAACCTGCCATCATTCATTCATTCATCTTCAGCTCAATCCACTGCTGGATGTCTCGAAGTTCTTTCCATTTTTTCTTGCCTGCAGCTTTTGTTTTTATATATCGTCTACCCAACGTGTTAACGGTTCGCCTCTTTTACGTGTTCCGTTTGGCGCCCGCATTGTCACACTGTATTTGCAATGAGTTCTTATACTCGAACGTAAATCGTAATTAAAATTTTCTTTAACACAATGTATAAATTCAGGACAATTAATTACCCTGGGCGTGAAGAAAAAAAAAATGCAAAAAACTGTCAAGTATATACAATGTTAAATTCAGAAAAGACCCCTGAAAACTCTTAAAAATTCATAACTCTCCATCAGATAGGCCATTAAAAATGAATTTCGAAGTATATTATGAAAATCGGAAACTTTCTTATGAAATGAAAAAGTTACCGATAAAAATTTATTGAAACTCCCGGTTTGGAGCAAAAAAACGCAACATATAAAAGTATATTCTTATAAGTACTAGCCGCCAAGTGAAGAATTTGAACAAACCAAAACTTATCTAAAACGTGGACATAAAAGAGCGAGGAAAAATATAGCTTCAATATGACAACTTCGTACTTGGACCGTTGAGGCGCCGACCGAAATATACGACGAACACAAGATCGATAGCAAGCTCGCTATTTAGAAGGAACGAAACCGAAAGTTTAAATAAGCACGAAAAGTAATATTTCCCCCCTATTACAAATATATACGAAATCGGGCTCTGAGTTAGATTATTTTCTTTGCTGTTTGATACATCGATAGAAAGCTCGTCATTTACATATTTCGTTTCTTTAACGGAACTTTCGAACTTGGCTCAGAAAAGCGCGAACAGAGAGACCTGTTTCTAGTCGAAAACTTTGAACCGGCTTATAAATACGAATATTCCTGCATATTTCTGTAGTTTGAAACTTGCGCGGATATTCGAATTTGGCCCCCTGGACTAACTCTGAACGTTAAAAAACTATTTATTTATCGAATGTGTGATATTACTGATGGAAAGCTCCCCCCCCCCCCCCCTATTTGGAGAATAATGAAACCAGATCTTGTTTGCTTAATGAAACTTTCGAGTTGGGTAAAATGTTTAGAAACTGCGAAAAATAATGCTCTCTTTTTCCTGCGGCTTCTCCTCATTGGCAGACATTGTTTTTATTTTCATTTCAACTTCAAAATGAGACTTCCGGGACACCGAAAATTCAGAAAAAAAGGTGCAGCGGAATAATAACCAGGTTTCGAACAAATTCTTTGATATACACAGTGCGTCCCCCGTAAGTTGTGGGACGGCCTTTCTAAAATCAACATTAGTTGCGCCATCTTCATGAAATTTTGGAAACTAGTTCGTACAGCCCTCTTTCTTCCCCAACCGAAGTTTCGAAACAATCAGATTATTATTTGTAGCAGCGCAGTAACAGTTCGTGCACGCGTCCCTTGGTAATGCGGTTACAATTTTAATATGGAAAAAAATTTGCAACAACATTTTGTTTTAATAAAGCGGTTAAAAATGCTACTGAAACATTAGAAATGTTAAAGGTGGCTTCTTATTCCGTAATGTCTCGTATCAGCATGTTTCGTTGGTATAACCGATTTTCGTGTCGGGTAGAGAGTCGATTTGATGACAAAGCGAGAAGCGAAAGGCCTTGCACAGCAAAAACGGATGAAAAAATCGCTCGGGTTGCAGCTGTTTTGAAAGAACATCGAAGTGCAGGCTGCAGGTTGGCAGAAGAGCTAACCGGTATTGCAAAAAGAAGAATCGTTCAAAGAATTATTAAGAACGATTCTGGAAGGATCGGTCGTTTTTTTTGTTGCACGGCAACGCACCTGCAATTAACACATACAATTTTTGACAAGAAAGATAGTTCCGGGGCTCAGAGTCCACCAGACTATTTTCTATTCCCCTAATTGAAAATGTAGTTGAAAGGTGGACCATTTTGCTGCAACTGAAGAGATTCAAACGGCCCCGTGATAATTGTGAGACCGCGTGGTGTACCAAGAGAGCTCGCACGAACTGTTACTGTGCTGCTATAACTAATCCGATTGTCCCGAAACTTCGGTTGGGGAGAGAAGAGGGTTGTACGGGAACTAGTACCTAAAACTTCACGAAAATAGCGCAAGTAGTATTGATTTTAGAAAAGTAGTCCCACAACTTATGGGGCACACTGTGTATATATTTTTCTTCTTTTCTTTTTTCTAATGTCAATATTTGACGTAAGCTTCACTCAAATTCTTCCACCGTTATCTATCCTGAGCCTCGCGTATCCATGTATGGCCGGCTTGTTTTATTATATCATCTGACCATCTTCTTGGGTGTCTTTCTTGTTTCCGTTTTCCTGTGTATGGCCGCTAGTTCAATCCCTCCGTAGTCCATCTTCCGTCTGTTAGTCTTGCGGCATGCTCAGTTCCATTTGTTTGTTGCAATTCTGGCTACAATAGGGGTATAGTTATCACAGATAAGGTTTTTAGTGTTGAATTTTTACCTGCTCATTTATATTTTTTTTAGAATAAATTCATATAAATTAGATATAAATAAAAAATAATTTGTTTTATTTTAATGTTTTAGTATTCACTAAGTGTGTTCCTTTTAAGTTAGCATTTTTATGAATAAAAAATTTTTGGGAGATATTTTTCGTTTCGAAAATTTTGACTTAAACACGGATATGTTTTTATTCTTTCCACATATTTGAGTTTGATCGGAAATATTTGTAATAGTAATTGAAAGGATAAAAATTAAAATGGTGCGTACTTTTATTTAACTTTCAACCGTATACAAATACGAAATAGTCGCACCATGTTGGTCATAGCGTTGTAATGTGTAAAAAATAAAAATGGTAGTAATAACATCAGTAACAAACAGCAATAAATGGCTTTGTCGATTTCATTTTGAGGTGAAAAAAATCCTTAAAAAGGACGAATGTAAGAGATCAGGAGAACAGGAGAACAGCAGAACAGCAGAACAGGAGAACAGCAGAACAGGAGAACAGCAGAACAGGAGAACAGCAGAACAGGTACCAAAACGGCCAGCCAATATGAAAATTAAGTTATTCTACAGGAATCGATTCAACCAGTAAAATCGAATCAAGAGAACTAATTCGAACACTTGCGATAATTCGAAATTTAGTGTACTCAATAACAATTAAGGGACTACGTAAGCACTACAGAGGAGAAAAAAGTTACGGTATTCCACTGCGGTATATAAAATAGGAACCTGTTTAACAACATTGCCAGATATTTTTTTGAAATAATAACGATTTCAGCGGGGGGTGGGATAAATAAGCAGACTTTTGCGACGTGTATTTAAAAGCTCTGCTAATCTGAAACAGATAAAAATGGTTGACATTATCGATCAATTAAGTGCATTATCCCTCTCAGAAGTAAAGTTTTTTTTTGTTTACTTTTTTTTTTTTTTAGGTACCATGTCCTATAACTTTGGTCAGAGACACCGAGACTATTGTAATTAATTGAACGAATATATGTATATTTGCCGTTTTCAGAAACTAGATAGCTTTTTTAAGTCCCTCCGGGTTATCTGAAATGCGTGTTGAAATGTGATTAAAATGGTATTTTCGGAGTGTTCTGCACATTGTTGCGATATGTTTGACTGTTAAGTGCATAGTGAAATAGATTTTTAACGTTACGCATTTGGTCTTGTATTGAGATCAGAATTTCTGGTACTGGGAACATGTTCGTTTTTTGTTTTTTTTTTTTTTAGATCCCCCCTTTGGACACGTCAGCTAAAAAAACATGTTCGTTGCTTCTTTGGCGGCGATGTCAATTCCCCCCTTTTCGTTTATGTTAGAATGTGATGGGATCCAGCATACAATGGTTTTTTGCAGATGTTAGTTTGTTATTAGGCGAATATACTGGACTATCGGGTGAAATTATTTTATTTCACTTAAAAATGTAGCCGGTGATATTTAACAGATTTTATTGTAATTTGAAACGCGATATGTGAATTGTATTTTGAAATATAGGGTCTTTTCTCTTATTTCCCCACATAGTTTATTCTTCGACCGTGCTACTTGTCCCGGTTCATATTCACTCATATTCCGTTCATTTCAGTTAAGGCCGATCACCCAAAACTCACTCATGTGTGCTAACTTGCGCTAAGTGTAACTTCTACTAACTGCTCAACATAACTAACCCACTATGAAAGATTATAATATATGATATTTAAGTTATTATTACAATTTTATATTGTTTTATTAACACGATTTAAAATTGAGTTATTTATAATTTCATATTTACCGGTATTAGTGTTTTTGTTAATGTTGATTTTTAATTATCTTTATATTTCATGTTTGCATTGTAAATTATGTAATGTTTTAATTTATTACATTAATTTCACGTATTCTTCAATTGTTCATATAAAACAGTTCCATTTATACTAACAATAAGGCAAGATATAAAATTATTACAACATGCAACATTTAAAAAAAATTCTTTTCGTTTTACATTAATGTTTTTCATACATTCTTTTTTTTTTTTTTTTTAATTATAATATCATCGATTATTAATTTAGTTCAAGAAATTAATACAAAAGAAAAAACAATTAAAATTTTTCAAGAAAGGGGGATTTTACATAAAAAAAAAAAAAAAGTGTGCAAGAATGATCATGAAATAACACTTTTTTTAAGCGATAAAAATGATCCGATTTTTTGTAAAATATTTTTATAATCAATACTTTTATAATAGACTGTTTAATATTATTTTTTTTCTAAATTGCTTTAATAATAATAAGCTATTTAATATGCGACTTATTTTTATAATTAATACTATTTGCTTTCTCGGATGAATCTAAAAATGAACTATGTGGGGGATTAGGAGAAGAGACTCGAAATACATATTTTCCTTTAGAGCAAGTAAAACTCATCGTTCTACAGCATCATATTGTAATTCGGTAATGTTTGTGAAACCATACTGCGACCCGCTTTAAAAGGGTTTTAAAATATTCCAAAGCAATAATGACACAAGAATTTTCAAATACGTATTAATATAATACATATTTATACGGAGAAATATACTACTAGATGAAAAATATGTACGATATACAAATTTAAAACAGGGAAAGTTTTTTTTACTTCGAATTTATCTTTATGTAAATGTAAATATTGTGGTCATCTTCAATTCAACATACGGAATCTTTAACGCATAACACGCTTCACTGGTATTAATTGAAAATGCAGACGATTTCGATGATCCCTCGCAACTCACTTTTTAAACTTTAGAAAACAAATTGTAACCAGACGCAAATTGGCAATGCAGCTGATCGGCGGTTTTTATTTTTTTTATTTCTTTTTAAATCATTTTCGCGCGACTGATTTTCTCTAATTAATATTCTCGACGGTACACGAAGTATGTAGCGGTTTTCCGTCACGATTTTACAATAAATTGCTACGCAAACCATGAGTTTTCTTTTTTTTTTCAAGAATGACGTAGTCAGTTTTTACCCTTTTATAAATATTCAAGAAGAACTGTCATCTGAGGGTCTAGGGGGTGTCACCATAGACCGATAGATCGAATTACATATGATTTGTTTTTGAACGAACAGTTTATTTTTACATCATCATCGTTAAGTTGCATCTCGTACAGGAGATGTGCGCATCGAGATGCAGTGAACAGCTCATATCTATTTCTAGCCGCTTTTATTACTTCATTCGCTTTATTAATTTTGCGAATTTGTCGTCTTGAATTCCATCCTTCTCTTTCCTATCGATGGTTATGATTGGAAACAAATACGTCATTCTGTTAAACCGGATTGGTAGGTATTCTCACTTGTAACTGAGCAGAGAATTATTATTATTCGGTAAGAACTTTTACAATTTCACGATTTTCTTCTTAAATCGAAAATCGTAGTAGGTACTCGTTTCTTCTTTTGATCTTTTTCCCGACTAGTTTCTTCCGCCGGCTTACGATTATTTTCGAACCGAGTGACTTACTCGCTTTAGGTTTGATGGTTTTTATAATTTCTCATTTTACGTGTTCCGCGTCTGTATCCGGAAAATGGTAATACATTTTACATCGTTTTAATTGTTTTGTTTTTTTTTTTAATTTTTTATTTAATATTATTTCCTTGCAGGCTGCGGCAGAATAATAACAGTTATAGTTTGGTAACACTGTAACTGCTACACAAATAACGCGAACATGAAAACAAATGCACGGCTAAAAAGAGAAAAGAGCCCTGAAAAGTAACGTATTGTGACTTTTAAATAGTCTATGCTGTTGATCTTGGTGGGGAAAAAACTGTCCGTCTCAGGTAACTCCGTAGGAAGAAATCGCAGGAATTTAAATTCTGGGGGACTCGATCAAGACATATTAAAATGGAATTCTTCACTCTTCCGCCGTGTATACGTTTTTTCATGTTTGGAATATTTGTGTAAGAATTATATAGTGTTGCCAAATTGTAACGTTTATTCTATTCTGACGCACCCTGTATGAGACTGCATGTATTTATTTATTTAATGATACATAGTTTGTTTTTTTATTGTTTTTTTTTAATTTTAATTAAAATTATTCGAAGCATAAATTCGTATATCTTGTTTCTGAAAACAGCGAGACACTTCCATAAAAAAAACGTCTATCAGTACTGCGATGAAAGAATGGGACATTACACAGTGCACTTGCCGGCTGTCTAGAAATACAGAATTTCTCGATAATTGTCTGTTGTCGAAACTACATGGGCCGAAATTTATTTATTTTTTTTTGTATCTTGCTATTGCAAACCTCCACTTAAATTTTTCACAAGCTTCCAGCGTATAGCGAAATTGCATTTTAGGAATAAACTTATTGTTTCTACTTATATTCTCGCTGTAATCCTCAGAATGGTTATATTTTGATAACAATTACATCGCTATAATAGTACGAATAATACGGACATCCTTGTTGAAACGCACGTCTTTCTAAACAGCTACTGTAATCGTATTTCTGTCAGTCCTTCGCTACATTCTTGTGTATTTTCGTTCGAGTAGATTCTAAAACTCCGATAAACTATCTTTTTAGTGAACTTAAAATAGACGTATCTATTCTGATCTTTCAAAACTTTTGTTCACTCCTACATCGGCCATTTTCAGAATGCTTATTCACTTGTTCCAATTGGTTAACTTATCTTTTTTTCCTATCACTTCGAGGAGCGTGTATCGTATTAAATAGGTTTCTAAAATATTCCCTGTTGGCTATTTCGAAACGCGGTACCTTTGCCAGAAAATAACGGATAATTCGAAAAAGCTTTAGGTTATTCTCATTTTGAAAATTCTGGTTATATTTTATCAAATTACATAATATTTAAATGGCTTTCTCTTCTAATAAAACTATCTAAATAATTATTTCAATAGCCATAGAAATCCGCTATTTCTTACATACCAAAGCGCGTTCAATATGAGCTTCGATGATGTGTAACTTCTCAGAACTCGGTGCGCTGAATGAGTTCAATCCTTCCGATTTTCTCTAGTGCAGAATTTTCCACTTCAAATGTCGTAGGTAAGTTTCTACGGAAAAAAAAAAAAGTGTAAATCATTTATACGGGGATATTTACAGGTGGCGTGGAAGATCTCAGTGTTCGAATCGATACGCTGCGTTGAAACTATAATAATTTTAGCGAATATTACGAGAGTATTTCGTACAAAACAGGATACGTGGGTTTACAAGCGGCTATACTCGTACAGGCGGGTGGTCGACTTATTTACCGCATCGATAAAACCGGTCATTCGCGGAATATTTCTAACCTCTTCGGAATTATTTTCGTTATCTTGTTTGAAATCATTGTTTCTACCATTTAATTTATGATAAAGGTAAATACGGAATTCGAATTTCGGCGAAATTTTAAGAATTATCGTAGGCCATTAACCGGAAAATACCGTAAACAATGATGTACATTTCAACCAGATACGTGTATTTAACTTTTATTTGTTTTTTAACAGGGCGCGCCAACACAAAGGCATTTAGCTAATTCAAAAAGCTTATAACACACGAGAAATGAGCTTTTAGGGAACCGTTAGAGGCGTTAAAGAAATGAAAAACAACGGAATAATAGACGGAGATGAAAGAGCAAGGAGAATACGCGTGCGATTAATTTTTTTAATACGTTCCAAGTGGGAAGAAATATCGAAAATGTTTTAGCGTAACTGATTAATTAGTTGTGTCTCGTTCGAGTGGAATTATCCGCCTCATATTGAAAAGTAAAAAGACCGCTGTGTCGAGTTAATATCTCGAATGATATGAAAGTGCAGCGAATGGAAAACTACTGGAAATTTAATGATGGAATTTTTTTTTTGGGGAAGCGTAATCAGAAGTCGAAGTAAATTATTGATAAAAGTGACCGAAGGATACCAAGAAAAATAAAAATGTTTACAGAAATGGGTGTTTTTTACTGATGTGTTTTCTTTTACCGATGTGAAACTGCTTTAGGCGCGCCTTTATTTAAATAAAACAATGTATAGTTAACAGGAAAAACGAGCGAGCGTACGTTATGACTGATAGTTCTTAATACATCTAAAAATTCGTAATAGACACACGCAGCCCTAGACATGTAGTGAATTAAAATTCTTACTCGTTACAAGCGGCAGATCAAGTTAAGGATAACGGATAGTCCGCTCCTTCTGTACGTAATAGTTATACGTAATCGTAACTGTCCACGCTTGCCTTATTTATTATATTTCAAAAATGTCATCAAGTGACGAAAAAATGCATGATGATTCTGCACGGAAAACAAAAATGACACGAAAATGAGGATATAAAGAATCGGTTATGTTGCATGTTATTGCATTTTATACCACTTAGGGGGGGGGGGGGGGGAAAGAAAATAAATTCATTGAAATTTAATATTATTATTATTATTATTATTATTGTATTCGACTTGGATGTTCAAAACGACCCGCAGACATTTTCATTACTATTATTACATATATGCGAACTAGAGCGACCAAGTTATTTTGTTAAAACTGCTAGAAATTATAATGCATGATTAGAAGCGAACTCATATTTAATCATTGATATTTTATTTTTTGAACTAAAACTATTGAGCATTTACACAACAGTGCGTTTTGTTAGAAAAATTAAACCGGATGTGAGTTTCCATTCATCTATTATAATAATTTCACATTAACAAAAATTATATACATTTTGCATTAAATTACGTTTTTATAATATTGTATACCGTTATATGTTAATGTTAATATAGAAATATCAAGTTTAAAGTAAATTAATAACGAATTTAAAAATTACACGTAACTTATAAGAGAACCATAACAGAATATGATCGTAGTTCATTGTAATAGTACATTAGAGATTTCCAGGAAATTACCTTTTCTGTCCCTTTTAGATGCCGACTTTAAATTTGGTCGCTTTGAACAGGGTCTCTCCCAACACGTAGACAAAAAAACGATATAAAGAATCGGAAAAAGAAAAGCATTCGCCATTTTTATTTTTCTTTAAGTGAAACTTTATAGATACACGTTTGTAAGAACCACAAATCTCTCCATCTAAGTAGTTCTTACTCTTGGTAAATTTGGTGCTAATAACCTTAAATCGAAGTTGGGGAAAACGCCTTTGAAGTTACACTTCTGCCCTGTGCCTCGAGGCACATTTAATTTTTTTTGAGGATGTCAAGCAAGGGACCTCCGCTCAGAAACAATAAAAAAGAACAATGGTTAGATACGATCGGAGATTGACAGAATTAATGTAGAAAGAACTGAAACAATGAACAGCGAAGGAAATGACAAGAGGCGCAATAAGGAGTAGGAAGCCAGAGAGATAGTAAATTAGAATAATGAATAGCGCGTTCGGCCGATTCAAAAAAGGATATGATTAGGATCACAAATAGCCTCGTAAGAAGGGTGACAATTTGGGGAGGGAGTTAAAACGAATACGCGATGAAAGTAAAAAAGACTCTGGTTAAGGCGCAAACGAACAATAAACATACAACAGCGGAAAAACTGGAACCAAATGCGAAAATTTTCTGGCAACATTAGTACTACCTTATTTTCTGGAAATTTTGCTAAATCGCATCGAATTTTTTTATTTTTGAGAAAAACGCGCGATTTACGTTTTATTTACGATGCCGATGAGGGGCGGTACTTTTTCGTTTTCTTATCTCTTTTTTGTTTTTTTCAACGACGCGGTTTGAAATTCCAGAAGTTCTGAGCCAGAAGCCAGAACAACGTATATATTACAGCACGCAATATATTTCGAATTACATTGGTCAAGTCTGTGAAATCTTTTGATTTTTAAACTGCCACTTTTTTCTTATTAAGCTTAATGGCAAATCTCTTGTCATTCCTCCTATTTTCGATAAATTGTAAGATTTCCTCTAGTTCTCGGAAGCTATCGGTGATAATTCTACCTTGGATTATCTATTGAATGGACACGCGTTGATATTTTAAGAGAGGTGGCTGTAATAATTTGATTATGCTTATTTAATCGAGGTAAGAGCGGCGGATGCAGCCACATTTTATGTAAGATTTTTAATAGTGGTCGTAGAAACTTTTTGCAGCGTGGATGAAAACGGATTGGCTCGTAATTAATCAACAACGGACGATTTTGGTTCGTTCTCATCCGGTACTTCAAACATCATCACGAAGCCTTGCAGAATTGCAAAAGTCCGAACAAATGACTAGGAATGCTTGAAAAAAACCATCGCACGAAGCTTCGCATTACTTCCGTTTAGTTGATTTGGCCAGTGTATTGCTCCGGAAATATTATCACGATGGCAAGATTACTGATGATGATGCTTTTGCAAATTAGCGTTGTTCGCCTGATACTTGGCAATGAATATTTGCGTGAACCATGTTGCAACGTCTAAAGAAATCAACGCGGATTTGAACGGACAATCAACAGGTCCAAAACCGTGCCCTAATCTATATCAAGTTGAAATTTTTGCGTAGCTCAGATTCAATAAGAAAAGGCGGGTTTTGAAATTCAGCGTATAAAACACAGAAAAATAACACCAGATTTTTAAAAAAAAAGAGAAAAAAAAAGAAAGAAGTACAATCGAATCTTGAGCGTGCGAAGCAGTAATGATACAAATTGGCTAAGAAGCTTTTCCGGTTTTTTACACAGCGTCGCAACATAGACGCTACGAAAAAAGAGAAAAGAATGTAATGACAGCAAAACGGATACATGTGCTATTGCTGTCGACGGAGGACTACTCGCACATTATCATTGCAAATATTTGCAAAGAAGCAAGTTCCTTCTTCGTCACGTGATGAAAGCAACGAATAATGGAGCAGCTCGATTGGTCGAAGAAAAGTAAATGGATATTGAGGTCTTGTTCAGACGACGAAATTCACTTACCGGCGGACCTAATGTTTTAAGAGTCCGTGAAGGCGATAGAGATCATTCCGCTGCTGTAAGATCCAGCATGTTGTATCCCCACAAAAAATCACTATGTTTCATTGAAAAACTACGTTGCGCGCAAATGCCCCGCTTTTCATGTAGTCCTCTTATCGATAATATCGAATTTCAGTAAAGTTTTCCGCGTTGCATTTCTAATCATTCCGATGTTTCATACAGTGAACTATACCAGTATTAAAACATTAGCTCGTATTAAATGAAAACGCGAAACGCCGAACATGCGCATTAATTAAATCTAATAATGCCGACTAACCGATTTTATAATTATATTTAATGTCGATCCGATGTTTCGCCTTATTTATGTAGGTAATTATATTTCTGAATTGTTCTGTTTTTTGTTGTTTTTTTTTTGAAAAGCGCGCGTATTGGTTTGCGTACGCCATGTGACGGCAGAATAGCGTGAAAAAAGATAGGGAGTAACGAAAGATTCTAATAAAGTTAAATAGGACAGAATGAGAACTTTGCCGTGAGATAGCGAAAGGAAATAAGTGATCATCTTTTTAAAATCGATTTTTCTTTAATAAACGACGACACCGAACAGAGCAGTCCTGCACGAGCGCTATACAGTCGTCGAATTCGATCCGTAATTAATAATGCATAATCTATATAGACAAGCGCGTCGCCAGCCGATGGGCCAGGGGGGCAAGATGATAGAAAAAGGATATGAGTTATAGGACAAAAATAAAAATTTTATAAGTTGTAAAGGCTTAATATTTTATTGAACAAGAATAAAATCTTAATTAAAACATAATTTTCGTGGGTTTCTGGGAAATTATTCATGATTACGCGCCTATGAATACTCATTATGGCCAGTTGATTAAAAAGTTTCAAGGCTCCGGGGGGGGGCGACGCCCATGTATATAGATATATAGAAATTTTTAGTAGAGTTCTACATAAAATTCTACATCAGTTCGAAATAAAATTGCACAATGTTACCGGTGTCGTTTAAGAGTAATTTTCTTGTTAAATTGCGCATAGAAAAAAAAAATTTATGCGAATAACGTTCGTCGAAATGATGACGATAACAGTTACCAAGAGCAGGCCGAGTGCCCTACGCGGGGCATCAAAAGTGCACGCTCATCGCTATAACTCTCCGCTGCAACTTTTACTGTTCGACCAAGTTGATTGATCGGCGATAATCATTTATCGTTAACATTTCCGTCACTGGAATTATTGCTATACCCGCATTCAGCCGCGTACTGCTGATCCGGCGATTAGTAGTAAAATATTTTCTATACATTTACAGACACCGAACCAACCGAATATCGTAGATTACGTTTTAGAGTGCTTCTCGTCTGATGCAACTTTTCCTGTCGAAAGTGATCTATATGGGGCGTCGTGTCTAGTATTCGGTTGATAAAGGATAACGAAAAATTATAATTTTATAATTTTTCATTATTTTATTAATCGATTATTGTTATTATCGTTATTCGATCAAGTAAATACATACTTTAAAAAGAGGCCACAACGCCGAGGGACATGGATAGGACCAAATGGAAACAAAGCAGAAATTGACTATATTATAGTAACTTCAAATATCGGCATAGTCCGCAATTGTGACGGACCGAACACAGTGGACACAGGAAGTGACCACAGAATGGTGCGCTGTAAAATTGAAATAAATAAAAAACTGGAAAGATATAGAAAGCATACAGGTTGCGAAAGAAGAATAAACACCATTAGGTTAAAGCAAAACTCAACCACATACTACAATACAATAACAGCACTAATCAAAGAAAATTCTGAATCAGCAAAACCGAAAGGTACAACTCTATAACTGATACGGAGAAACGATTAAAAAATATGATTAAACATGCGTCCAGCATATGTGATAAAGATAGCATTAAATCATGGAGACGCCAACTAACAGATAGAACGGTGAAATTACTGGAACAAAGGAAAGATATAATTCAGAAATCTGGAAGACATTCCGTACAACACATAGAAATAAATCGGCAAATTAGGAAGTGCATTAAAGAAGATTTAAAAGTATATGAAGATGAAACAATAAAGGAGTTCATAGATGCTAGTAGAGGACTTAGAATACTAAGGCATACCCTATCAAAAGGGAAAAGACAAGTAATAGCAGTCTATAATGAGCATCAAAAAGAGACAAGAGATAAGGAAGATACACTGAAAACGGTATATGCATTCTATAAGTCACTATACAACGATACAATAAATTTCGGGGAAGACAGTAACACACTACATCCAAGGAAAAAGAGATACCTACTATTCTAGAGAGTGAAACAAAATTCGCTATTAAACAAATGAAATGTGGTAGATCACCAGGTGAAGATGGAATAACACCGGAAATGATAAAATACGGTAGCGAAGAACTTATAACGGGAACTCTTAAAGGCTTATTTAATCGCTGCATTCTAGAAAAGCAAATACCAACCTCGTGGAACAATGCAACTATTATTCTATTACACAAGAAAGGAGACAAACGAAAACTGGAAAACTACCGCGACCTATTAGCCTTTTATCAATGCTATATAAATTATTTACAAGAATAATATCCAACAGACTCGAACGTGTATTAGATGAACAGCAGCCGATAGAACAGGCTGGATTTCGAAAAAAATACCGTACGACAGACCACATCCAAACGTTAACTCTATTGATACAGAAATGCAAAGAATACAACTTACCGTTATACCTAGGATTTGTCGATCTCAAAAAGGCATTCGATTCTATTTATACGCGTTCAATTATAGAAGCTCTAAAAGCTAGTGGTATAGAAAAGGCATATATCGAGATACCGGTAAGCATATATAAATCAGCAACAGCTAATGTGTAAGACTACATAACGTAACACCTACATTTCAAATACTAAAAGAAGTTAGACAGATACAATCTCACTACGACTATTCACAACAGCATTGGAACATACAGTAAAAAATCATTGGATTGGAGTGAAAAAGGAATATATATATAAATGGCAGATATTTACACGGCCTCTGTTTTGCAGATGACATTGTGATCATAGCACAGACTAAGGATGATTTGGAATGCATGATAAAGGAACTAGAGATAAACAACGTCGGTTTACAAATAAATCCGAATAAAACAAAGTACATGAAATACATATTCAAAATCAGAACAACCATCACATGCATAACGAAATACAAATACAAGAAGGAAACATAGAAGAAACAAACCAGTTCACATATTTTTTGGGTGAAGTTTGTACAACCGAAAAACAAATGACGAAATTAGACCACCTCGAAAGGAAAATATCAAACGGTTGGATTGCATACCATAAAATAAAACATATACTCAAGACCAAAATCAGCTCACAAAATAAAGCGAAAATATTTAACCAATGCGTGATTCCAGCGCTAACGTATGCTGCGGAAACCTGGCCATTAACGAAGAAAGTTATAGAGAAATTGAGAAAAACAGAAAGACGGATGGAACGAGCTTTACTTCATATAAAACTGCGAGATAGGATTAAATCAGAATATATCCGAAATCAGACAAAATTTGAGGACATCGGGACAAGGATAGCCCCCTGAACAAATGGGCCTGGGCTGGTCATGTTGCAAGACAAGTAGATGGAAGGTGGACAAAAGAAATGATCCAATGGAGACCGTATGTGGGAAAACGCGCAAAGGAAAGATCACTCGGAAGATGGACGGATGATATTGTGGTGACAGCAGAAAAACAGTGGCTTCGTGAAGCACAAGACAGACAACGATAGAGTAGACTAAGGGAGGCCTACATCGAATCAATGATGTAACACAGGCAAAAGAAGAAGAAGAAGATTCGATTTTCAAATTTTTCGCGCTTAATCATATTCAGCACTAGCCGGAGTTGTTACGGTGACGTTTACGTAGTCTGAAATTCATTTAATTTGTGCTTGAATTTTCCCACACTGTATTAATAATTTCTCTCGCCGATGATATCTCGAAATATTCAATCTTCCCTAATATTTCAAAAGTTACATTTATCGTGCTTTTCATCTGGCTTTATAAAATCGGATGCACCGCACTACATTTTCCGTACTGAAATGGTTATAATCTTCATCGATTAAAATTGACCGGCATTCAAAATATACCGCTATTTTCAATGGACTTATTTATCCGACCTGTAAAGGCGTACTTTTAATGTCCCATTCAACGTCATTACCTCCTTAAGTAATTCTCCGTAGTTTCCACCACGAGTAAACTTCCGTTTTTTTTTTTTATTTCTTTTCTTAAATCGGAAAAGAAAAAGACGGAAAAATGGGACCACAAAACCAGCAGTAAGGTAGCACATACTTGCTGTGCTCTACTTGGTGGAGTACGTTTTGCAATTCAGTGCGGTCGCAGCGAAAATGAAACAGTAGTTATCACGGAATCTGTCGTGGCTCGAATGTCAATCTAGCGGGTGCTGATGAAATCAGGTAAACCTCAAAGTAACATCAAAACTCGAACCAAAAGAAAACGAACAAAAGCTCGTAGGAATCATACTTTTTTTACTTACTTGCCGACGTGTAATTTTTCCTCCTCTAGATCTTTTCGAGGTCCGTTTGCAGAGAGGAACCATTTGCAAGAAAATCCTATAATTTGTGAATTAATTAACGAATTACTTTTTATTTTTTATACGCGCTGTTAGTTTATTTTTAAATATCTGTAAGTCTAATAAATGCAATTTGATTATATATTCAATTATATATTTAATTATATATTCAATTATATATTTAATTATATATTCAATTATATATTCAATTAAGTTTTTCTTAAATCCGTTACAAATACCGAAGAAAAGTAATTTCCTTTTTATTATATAAAAATTCATAATTTCTAACAACTTCGGTTGATTTCTCCACTTTTTTCAGTAATCTATTGGTTAAAACTAATAAATGTAATAATAAAGATTAAAAGAATATAAAATGGAAATATTGTAAAATAATCTAATACAAAACACAACTCTGAATATTTTTAAACTTTAAAAATTTTCATTAAAAATTACCAAAACGCGTGAAATGTATTTTTTTCCTCGATCGTTTCTTTCGACTACATTTGAATTTAAATGTACGAAGAAAATCGATTTTTAGAAAGCACATTACTTCACATTTCACATTCCTCAACCGACCTAAGAATTGGCACTGTTCCTATTTACCACTAGTTTCTTTTCCCTACAACTCGCACACGTTTAATTTACATAACTTATACGGTTAAATATGGTTAGAAAATGTTAAATATCGGTGTAATCATTATTTTTCTTCTTTTTGTTCATCTGTTTTCTCGGGCTGTCGGTAACAACCACGTTAACGGTTTCTTGATATATCTTGTCGAGAAATCAGAACGTGATACTTATCGGTTGTAAACACAAGATGATTAGATTAATTTTGTATTCGATCATTTTTAATTATCAGAAGGACCATCGATTGATTTTTATTAGCATAGAAGTTATTACCATATTGGCTAATAAGCACAATCGAGCAAATTTCATAGACGATCATTTTTCGATATTACCGAGCCAAGAATCTTCTGGCAACTCTTCTTTTTCCTTCGACCTTCCCTATCATTATGGTCTGTGGTAATTTATACTTTGGAGCGCCTCTTAATATAGATGCTTCGATTATATTCAACAACTCTGTCTTTTTTCAATGTACTTAATACTTCTTTTAGTTCGTCCACGATATTACGGGGATAACACCGAATTTCGAAAGCTTCTATACTGTTTATTATTTTAGCCTTCAGTGGTTCACAGTCGTACAACAACAAACCTAATAAACATACGAAGCATTTTAAAGCTCTGGTTCCTGTAACATTTTTAAGTTAATGTTAGCCACGCGGATCACCTGTGATGTCTTTTAATATTTTAATAGCACTAACCGACACAGAGCGTTTGACATTTGTCGAGTTGTCGAACTCACGTCTAGAGCTTTTTCCTTTAATGCATCAATTTAAAATTTTCGTAATACAGAGATTGTGTTGTTCTCCATCATCGGCGTTCTTTTTTCTCTTTCTATTTTGTTCAACAAAATCCGCATCGAAAATTTCATGTTTTGCGAGAAAATTTAATCATTTTGCTAAATCTGCATTTCTTCCGTCGTCGTTTTAATCACTTTTCCAACAAGCGCGAATAAATCACGTGCCCTCCCCGCCCGTTGCGACGTAAATATTATGGTTAAAAATTTTGAACAAGATTAAAAATATGCGCATCTCCATGTTTTCCGGATGGTTTCCAACTTTAAAATTAGGCACTATAGGGACGACGCCAAATTACATAGATGAAAAGAGCGTTATTTGTCAGGAACGATCTGTACTAACGAAACTATCGAAGTTGCCGCAAAGGTCAAAGAAACAACGTGTCTCTTCCTCTTCGCGGCGTGAAAAATCAGATTTCCTTGTTTCGAATTTAGTATTATGAAATGTATTATCTTTAGGTTAACATACGGAATCCTCGGCGCATGAAACATCATGCTTGACTAAACTTGTTCGCAAGATAATTTCATCTCGTTATTTTATTATTTTTCATTGCACATTTTCTACCCGTTTTCTCTCTTCACTTGAACGTCCATTTCCTCTTATTATGAACATGTTTCTCTTATTTGGATGTACACTTTTAGCCTATTCGAAAATTCGACCTCCCTTCGAATTTATGACGCATATGAATTCCATCATTTTTCCTTTTGTATCTGTTCATCGAAACCGTTTACATCTTGGTCCGGAACTGCGTTTCATCTGTGAATCGGTATGAAAACAATAATTTAATATTCCGTTTTTATCTACAGCTGCTCTCTAGTAAACAGTTTCTCCGTCAGTTAATCGCAATATCGACATTGTTTTGCATCAATTTACTGTCCCGCCAGCAGTAGCAGCAGCAGCAGCAGTAGGATGTTACATCGTGGACGACATTTTACGATTTTTTCTTTGCTTCTTAAAGAATACATAGCTAGCGGAGGCTATAAAAACGCTTCCAGTTGGGACATCGAATAGAAACGACTCAGCTCCGCAATAGGAGTTACACAGTGAGCCACATTAATATTGGAACACGGTAGGTTTGAAACTAAAACTTGTCAAAAAAATGAAAACGAGGGAAAAACTTTTAATTTAAAATTTATTCAAAAACATGAAAAATAAACACCCTTATAATACATGTGAAAAAGAAAACAGATAAAAAAGAAACCGCTCTACAATAAACACAGAAAGTAAGAACTTGCCGGTCACATTAATATTGGAACGGTAACTAAAAGAACGGAAAATGGCTGCCCAAAAAGGCCACCTAATAAATGAAAATCAATACTTGATATTGAAGCCTTTGGCCGCAATGATTGCCTCCAAGCGGCGCGACTTGCAAGAAACTAATTTCTGGAGGCAATCCCTTGGAATCTTCGCCCAATCTTCTTGTAATCAAGTTTACAGCTCTTGTTTGCTCGAAATTATTTTTTATCTAAATAATCCCACAAATTTTCGATTGGATTGCAGTCCCCGGGGACTGCGGCGGCGTTTCCAGAACCTTTGGCCAGTTGAACAACAACCAGGAACGCGTTTTATAAGCTTTTTATGCTTGGGGTCGTTGTCTCGGTATAGTTTAAAGGTGTTCCGGATCCCGATTTTTTCGGCGCTGATATGCAGATTTTTTCGCAGTATGTCGATGTATAGCAGTCATCTTTCCTTCAATAAATACTAAACAACCTACTGTTGAAAAACATCCCCAAACCATAACATGCCAGCCGCCATGTTTCACTGTTGGAAGAACACGTTTTCGGTCTAATGCTGTGTTCGGTTGTCGCCACACCTTTGCTCCTTCCCATCACTACCGAAAATATTAAATTTGGACTCAACATCATTCCAGAAAGTTTCAGGGGCCAACTGATATTCCAAAAAGCAAAATCGAGGCGCTTCTTCTGATTAATTTTGGAAATGAGTGGTCTGCTAGGCACAGTTCGTGAATTGTACCCATGTTTCTTAATGAGTCTCCGAATAAACTTCTTTTCCCGCCTTCTCGTATAAGTTTCGGAGCACTTACTTTTCCGTTACACTTCACCTCGCGCATTATTAGCCGCTTATCCGGAATTGAAAGTTTTTCCGGCTAAACTTTCTGCGGAATAGGAGCGATTCGATCTTTAAATCGTCGAATAATATTAAACACGCTCGTTTTTGGTAGGTTCACTAACGACCCCCCACAACAAATTCTTTCCACGATGATAAATGACTAATTGCCGCTTGTTAAATGAAATATTTCGCAAACCGAACGCAACGGTATTTACCTGCGGGTTGATATTATTTTACGTATTACGTACGTAATGTGTACCAGGGAAAGTCCAACTTCGCATGACTCAAACGTTGCACAGGTTTGTACACGTTTTCCGGCGCGTCATCGCCGCGTTCCAATATTAATGTGACGGGCAGATTCTTCCTTTCTGTGTTCTCTTCTGTTTTCTCACATGTATTGTAAGAGATGGTGTTCGTTTTTCATGTTTTTGAATAAATTTTGAATTAAAAGCCTTTCCCTCCTTTTTTCTTTTTTTGACAAATCCTAATTTCAAACCTACCGTTTCAATATTAATGTGACTCACTGTATGTCCTTTCTGACTGATACATATATCTACTTATCAGCCTCAAGTTCAAAGCACGTAACTTATGCCTAAGGTATAATAATACTTAATTCAACGCTCCAACAACTGCGTGTGGCATTCCGAACGTACAGAGCAACGTCTTGGGCGAATTTTGATATCTCTCCCCTAGTTAAAGATTAAATCATAAATCCGACTGTATCCGTGGAAGTAGCAACGTATATTCTTCGTGTGAGTTCGCAGTTAGGATTAAATTACTGTGTTGGAGATTTTTTTACATAAAACAGACATACCTTTCCTACTTTCATATTCAAAAACTATTTCAGATATACGAGAACGTTTTCGAGAAAAGAAACGATTATTCTTACGAGGGAGAAAAAAGAAAAGAGAAAAAGTTGATTACAATTTTTAAAAATTAATTTAGATTTTTAAAAAAATCAATTCAAATAACTCTCTACACTTCGCATTGATATTGTTGATGCAATGGCTCTCTATTTACAAAATACGTAATGAAATGGGTGAAGGTTATCATCGAAAGAAATATAATGAATGATATCCCCTAAACCTATTTATCAGATTGCAAGGTAACGATAATATAATTATTTCAGAACCTGTTTTCTTCTCTGAAGAGATGAATCTTATTTTCATCTTCCTCCGGTGTAATTAAATCCTATAATTAAATACCGCATGAGTGATTACATTTTTACGAAAAAAAAAAAATAATAATAATAATCTTCCAATAGAGATTATACGCTGTCCCGGGCTAACATTGTTCTAATTTTTTAACATTTTTAATTAATTGTAATCTATTCTTAATTTGACTTATTAGGGGAAGGGTTTTTTACTACTAACAGTAAATACAAAAATAATAAAAGCCGCATATGATTCTTTTTGGGGGTTGTTAGTTTTCGGACAGCTCACAATCTGGTAACATTCTGGTTCTTCCTCTTCGCTATGTAGAATACAGGGCCGTGTATCTGAGGGGGGATTTTCCCGGTTCAACATCCCATGTTTGCGAAATTATAACTGCTCGAATTAAATGGACCGAAATTCCGAATAAATTTATTCGTTTTCAATTTTTGACAAAAGGGGAAAAGAAAATTAAAATTTTTATGAATTCTATGGAAAACGACTATTTTTTGTTTGTTTTTATTCTAGTGTTGTCAAATATTCCATATGCAATAATTCACTACAGTGTACCATTTATAAATAAATATATTTCATGATAACACACACGTACATACATATATATATATATAGTATAATTGTAAAAATATTTTCATAACCCCCCTTGAAATTTCGGTCTAGATACGGCCCTTGTAGAATGTAAAACGGACCAATTGAACTTAATAAAATATTATCAAAAATGGTGGAAAAATTTTCTTGACGATTATTCACCATTTCTGGAAATGCGCTTTTAAAAATTCATTTAAAAAAACAACAAAATCTCTCTCCAATAACAGTGAAAACTGATTCGACTGCCGAATTATTCGCGAATGAGAACAACGCTTATCAACTAAATTTTTGACGAAATCCAAATTTCATCTAAAAAAAAAAAAAAGAGGTACAAAATTAAGTTAATCTGCGATAAAGAATCTTAATTAAACATCTCAATCGCACACTATGACTTGCGTTATGCAATTGAAGTAGCAAACATTTTTCCGTTACTTCAAAAATCAGTAAATTATAGGCTACCACCAGAGATGCGAGCTGCAAAGTGTTTTGAAAGAGAATATCTCATTAAACGTTATCTGTCGCCGTTTTATCGCTGCCACTTGTTACCTTTCCAATTGGCGTTAAATTACTTTTTTTAGGAAACAGTCCTCGCATTATCTCTACTACGGAGCGTAAAATTTTGAACTGCTATTTCGACAATGCAATAGGAAAACAATCCTACCCTCTTGATTATAATACTCGATATCATTATTGCAATCCTCCGGTTTATTTATCGCGAGTCCGAGATGTACGAAATATACAACTGACTGGGTCTGGAATTGGAGGGGAGCATAGGGATTATCAATTATCAAATTATCATAGCGTGCCGAAAGGGAAATCAGACTCAAAGTAGACACTTAGAAGAGCAGCGATATCGCAAGAAGATCAAATTTATGCTTCCGAAAAAAAGTAGGTAAAGAAATTCGAAAACGACTGCAGAGCTCTGTTAGTGACCGCGTAATTCTAATCAAAAAAACACCGTAAATCCATGTAGAATACAGCAGACTGGTCTGAAGAAAGATGCGTCCTTATTTATTACTACCAGAGAACACTGCTTAAATTCGGCCGTTTGAGAAGGTGCTTCTGCATACCTAAAAATTCCATAATTCTACGCTTAAACCGATTTTAAATATCTCCGATTACTATCGTACAAAAACAGGCGAGAATATATGAGCTAGAAATGATATTTCGAAAGAAGACGAACGATCACAGTTTAGTCCAGACTTTGACACTTTTTAATCGGCTAACAAAAAGTTCTGGACAATCAGATTTTCAGTAATTAATTACAGACATAACAATTGATTCGCACGCTTTCATAATTATTTAATACTCTTTATAATTAGGATAAGTTCGTTGAAGGAATTGAATTACTATTCGTGTAAATTTGACTCTACATGAGTGCAACACTTTAAATATCTCTCGATAATGTCTCTTCATCTTTTAATAGTATCACCGAATGAGCCGGATGGTTTACGTGTTACGAGTATTTATTATATTTTCGGACAATGATTTATCGAAAAGTTAAAACTATCATCCAGATATTTAAACATTAACCGCCGGTAAAACTTCTCTACCAAATTTGATTATTGTTTCGTAATATTATGCATGATAATCATCATTGATAGAGTAAAATAAATTACTAAATAATTGCAGTTATATTTTTATGATCAAAAGTAATTGATTAAGTCTGACTCTAATTTAGAATATACGTGTCATTTTGTAATTCGCAATTATAAAACGCGCAACTCTGATTTGGTCTATGCAGAACACCGAGAACGGTTGATAACATAGCTACGTGAAAATAGCAAAAATTTGAAGAATTTCTACTCAGCTTCTTCCCGATGTATGTCAAGGTTGTGCATACTATTTTATTCGACATAGACGGACAGAGTAGATTGCGCCGAAAACGTTGGAAATTAAAGAAGGCATACAAGTGTTATCATTGCAGTTCGACTGAACAATTCTCTCTATTGTGAAATGCTTTAAGAAAGTTAACTTCTCTCTGTACGATTAATCGTTGTATATTAAAGATATTTTCTGTCGCGCCAATAATCTCTATTTAAAGAAAATTTAGCGCTGTTAAATTTTATTAGTTTTTCAAACTATCAATTTTTATATCGCGTTAAAGTTATTTTTTATTATTTGCAAAGATGGAATTCGCACACTCGTGGTTTGAAAATTACATATAGAAATATGTCGCCTTCGGAAATAATCAGTGTAAAGCATGAACATGTTGATTAATCAACCGTCCTGCAAACAACTGCGAAAAAATACCTGAAATTTAAGGAATGCAAGTCACGAGTCGTTTCAATCTCCATCAAGTAAAAAACGGGCTATTAAGCCGTCAATTAGCACGGTGATTCATTTTAAAAGCAGCATAATAAGGGTTAATTCCGAGCTAAGTAAAAACGAGAAAACAAACATCAATTCCACATGGTGGAGATTGTCTTGTTGCACGATTTAAAAGCTGAAAATTGGATTGAGATGTACCGAAGGTATGATATTAAAACGAGAGAAACAGATAGTAAGAAGAGAACAAGGAAAATTCGTGACAAGTTCTCGCGAATAGAAAATCAATAATATTAGTACAGATACTGGATTACATTGTAAGAGCGAAGCTGCGCAGATGAGATGCTATTCACAGTGAAGGCTATGCAAGAAAATGTGGGGGTACTCGCGGAAGACGAGAAACCGCGACCATGGGTGCGATAATCGGCGCTCGTTGCAAGATTTAATTCACCGAGTTCAGACGGCATAATCGCAACCTCAGCTGGCCGGATTAAACGAGTCACTGCTGATGGCAATAATGACAATAATCGGAATGCGATACATTTTAACATTGTCTCTCCCGATTACGTAATCGGCATTGTTGAAAAAGGCCAGTTGTACCGAAAATCTCGCCTAATTGCATTACCGGCAACATTCAATTCTTCAAAAATTCTTCAACGGCAACCGATTACTATACTTCAAAGTAATTCTCGATCGCAGCGAAATAATATCCGATTCCAGAATACGTGCTAATACTATTATTAGCCGAACTCAATAATCGCGCTATAGGCTGATTTTAATGTAAGAAGTTCTGCTCTCTTTCGTCGTACATATTTCGAGGTCACATTGATCCTCTGCTTAATAATCTGTTTCACCTTATTTGTAGCAGTGGAATAAAATATGAACTGCGAAATTTCCGAAAATGAGAAAAGAGTCATATTTTTTTACCCCCCTGCGCAAAGAACCCTTAGCCTACAACAGATAATATATAAACGCTGGTCTCCTCCTAGTTTTCAGTCTTAGAGATAGCCGTAAACTCAACGATATCATCCATCGTCGCTGTAATTTTCTATAATATTCTGTTTGTCTGCTCCGTGCCTGTGTATCTGGCCGTAGTCTAATTCTTTCGTGCTGTTTCTCAGTGTGTCTATCTGTACCCGATCAAAGAATAACTCTGTGCAGATATGGCGTTTCGCTTATCGTAACTACAACTCAAGTAAACACACTACTCTGAAGTCGGAGTACGAAATTAAAGTGCGAATCGAGCAAGCTCGAATAGCTTTTTTTTTGAAGATGAAAAGTATGTTTATAAACAAAGAGCATCGTAAAATCGGGAATAATAAAATGTTGCGTTTGGTTTGTACTGCCGTTTGAAATTTCATTCAGCGAAGAAAAGACTGAAATAGCTATCGAGATAGATCACAGTTTGCTAAGTATACGGCTCTCTACGAGTAAGCGCTGCATAGATTTAGACTGACGGGTGGCCGTTTTAAATATAAAAAAAAAAACTACTACAATGAACTGCGATCATATTCTGTTACGGTTCTCTTATAAATTATGTAATATCTAAATTCGTTTTTATTTACTTTAAACTTGATATTTCTATATTAATATTAACATGTAACGGTATGCAATATTATAAAAATGTAATTTAATGGAAAATGCCTAGGCAATGTATATAATTTTTGTTAATGTAAAATTATAATAAATGAATGGAGGCGTACTCACATCCGGTTTAATTTTTCTAACAAAACGCACTGTCGTGTAAATGATATATTTTTAGTTAAAAATAAAATATTAATGATTAAATATGAGTACGTTTCTAAACATGTATTATAATTTCTAGCAGTTTTAACAAAATAACTTGGCCGCTCTAGTTCGCATGTATGTAATAATAATAATAAAAATGTCTGCGGGTCGTTTTGAACGCGGTCGTCCAAGTCGAAGATAATAATAATAGTAAAAAAAAAAATCCGGTGGCCGCTATCCATTATCGTTGGGTCGCTATGAACACGTCACCGTTCGTAGGAGTCAAATGAACTGGTCGAATTTTGATTAGATTGTTACTTGAGATGTTTTCGTGATTAACGAATTTCGAACTGTTGCTCCTTATAGCTGTCCAACATTAGACTTTTTTAAGAAGAAAAGATAAAAGGGCAAATAAAACGTGGTATGGATCACAATGTTCCTTGCGAAAACAATTATTAAGTGGTGAGTGTATAACATTGTTCGCGACATGAGCGAATATAAACGATAGGTTGAATACCGACAAAAGATCAAACAAAACCAGACATAGAATGATTAATATATAGTAAGTGCATCAAATTCATCCTTTTTATTGAGATAAATCTTAAAAACGGTGTTTGAAATGAAAATTCCATTTTATTCTGTTAAACTCAATGTTAACTTTGTACTTCTAAGTTGGTTTTGTTAAATGTAGCATACTATTTCTACCCAAGGTGCTTAAAGGCAAACTCTTTCATGTTACTCTATTTGTTTCTGTGCAAAACTATAGATATTACAAAACTTTCCTTTCTCGCTTAATCATAAAATATATATATATATATATATATATATATATATATATATATATTTCTATTTGCTAGAGAAAAAGGAAACGGCAAAAGATTTCGTTGAAGATTGAAAAAAAAGTTTTGGGGAATACATAGACGAATACTGAAAATACACCGTGTATAGATAAAGTCAAAAATTCTGAAATATTAAAGAAATTAAAGAAACAGAAATCAAATACTAATTTATAATATAGAATACTAAAAATAATTGTCCACCCGAAATATTAGGAAAAAGACCCCGTGGAAGAAGAGCAAAGTCTTGAATAAGTGATTTCAAAGAACAGACAGGAATCAATACTACGGAGGAGCAGTTAAATATGTTGGCTGCTAAGGAGGTCTCCAAGAGAATAATAATCGCAATGAAGATAGGGCATCTGAAGAAGACGATTCTATCAGCAACAAAAAGGAATTTGATCATATATAGCGCAGCAGTGTTTTAATATAATCTAGAAAATTTTTACCTAGTTAAACTCATTAATGTAGTTATAGAGATCATATAAACCATCTCTTACAATGCATAACAATAATTGTTTACATAACTGCTTGACTTCTATTTTGAACTTTGGGTGTATACAATTAGGAACGATGAGAGTGGTTAAATATTTAGGATTAATTATCGACAGGATCTTGGAACTAGCATATCACAAATTTATCTAATAAAATTAGGCGAATGCTACGGGCACTTTATAAATCGGCTCTTTCAATACCCCATATGGTAGTTCGCGTGTATATTATAACGCTTTAGTATTGTCAAGAATCATGGTATAGGATACCAATTTGGGGGAAGCAAAAAGGATGATAATCAGAAAGATTAGTAGTCAACAAAAGAAATGCTTAAAGGCCATAATCCCTGAGAAAGATTAACAGTAATATTAACTGGCGGAGAGAGAGAGAGAGAGAGAGAGAGCGAGTCTCCAATGATGTTTATCGCTGATTGCTTGAATATAAGAACCACAAGTATATCAGAAGCTACGATGACAAGAAGCAAAACAACGTAGAATATAGGGAGGTATATGGTATATTTTATTCGAGCGTAAGGCCCAAATGCTTAAGATTAATAATACGGATGAAATAATTTTAATTAAGCTGCTAGAAAGAATCCCAGAGGATATAACGCAAAAGCAGATAGGAACTTGGAAAGTATTAATTAAGCGCTGGTTGGTTTATAACATTAACATGACAATAAGTTAAGATAAATCGGGAACTGGCTGTGGCGGAGAATCGACCATTCGTATTCGTCGAACATGTAGAATGAAATTGTTCTTGTAGCAGAGTTTTTTTTTGTTTTGTTTTGTTTTTTTTCTCACTTTTTATAATTATGAAAAATAATTGTAATGAAATATTGTAACATATTTTTTTAATAAACGATGATAAGTGTGTTGGGCACCCACAGATTTGCAGTATGCCTTGTGGGACGTACAAATTTTTAATGGAAAAAGAAAAAAAAAATCTATTTAAGTGAAAGTATCCCTCTATTAAGGCGAAAAAAAAAATGCACTGCCAAAGTGCCTATATAACTGTGGTAGGTTTGTCGCGAATTAGTGAAACGCGTGGTGATCTAAACTCATTCGAAAATTCGAGAAAGTCTGTGGTCTTGGCGAAAGTAAAACGTACCGGTGACGTTTATCCACCGGAAACAGGAAATCGTTGACGTAGATACTATACGGTGATATTTTTATTTGATAGTTATAAGCACAAATAGCGTAGTGCGGAAGTCGACAGTATCGAAAGTGTTGAATTATTATCGCATTTAAAAATATCGAGATGATCCATTCGAGTTTATCGTTTTGTCACACCATTATTGTGTGTTCGCGGTTAGAAATGAATGATTCTCGTGCGATGAAACACGTTTTATCGCGATACGATCAAAAAAGTGTTAATTCAAATTACGCGAATTTCGATAAACAGAAATAAATTAGATTAAGCTTCTTTTTAATTTTATTTTTGTAATATTAGTACATAAGAAAAGCGGCGTCGGTTCTATAAAATTCAAATTACGAGAAGAAATTTTAAGCGAATACGTGCTCTACACAAACATATAGCGGGAACGATAAAATGTTCCTCGAATAAATAATACTCTTCAATAGGTATTACCTGAGTATTATTAATTTTCAATTCAGCCTGTGTACATTAAATAAATACAGGCCACGCTGTTGAACAGCTGGAATGACGTGGTTGCGTAAAAAACACGTACCGTTTACCGGTGACGATACAGGTACCAAGACCGGGAAAGCACCCATCGTCTCCCGGACAAAAAATATGGCCGTATGATAAAAGATGTTGTAAACCCGTACTACACAGTAACCTTTGCAGAATGAAGCGCTACTGGTAGCGCAAACTGTTGCTAAAATTAGATGCGAAGTAAAAAAAAAAAAAAAAGGAAAAAAAAAAATTGGAACTATTCTTTTTTTTTTTATGCCATCCGCTTTCCCCCTTTGTCAATAATATTCCGTTCAAATTTGACTTAATTAGTGATTCTCTTTTTATAGCGTTTTGAAACTTGAACTTTAATTATAATCACCCTATATAATAATAAATAGTCAAATCGACAAATCAGAGATATATAATTTCATTAAAATTTTGATTCTGATCCTGATGAAATAAAGGAATCAATATAGAAAGGATTAAGGTATAGAGCAGGGAAAGTCATCCTATGAGGCACAAAGCGGAATAGTCCTACAGAAGATGCAATAGCGTCTGTAATGCGGATCGTATGTAATTCGGAACTTTTCATTCTTCTTTTCTAGATCATGAAAACTTTCTTGGATGAATAGGGAAACAAGAGAAAAGCGGAAAACAGAAGGAAGATTAGATTAGACAGACGGATAAAAGAATGATCGTTACAAAACGAAGAAATACTTGAAGTCTAGCTTTTTTGTGATAAAATGATAAGCGCTTACAGAAATTCTAATTCGACGGTCCGCTATATTTAAAATAGCAATAATTTGATATCGTTCTTCAATCTATATTATTATATATTCACGTGTAATTAGCAGATTTCTCAATTCATTTTCTGCGGTAATGCTGCTTGTTTATTCCTTCTTTTTCCACGCGCGATAATATATCGCGGGCAAATTAAGCAACCTTCAAATACATACATTTTGTTGTACTGTTTTGAAATAAAAATCGGGCGAAAGAGATCATAATGACGCGGTTCTGCGTCTCATCTATGCAGCTAGTTATTTTTTGGAAAAATCGAAAAAATTAATCTAACTCCTCTGCAGAAGTCTTTAACTCGCGATAGCAGAATAAAGTCAATAATAAATAAATAATAAGAAAAAATGCCGTTTATACATGAACCGGAAAAATCTTAATAGATACACCGGTTAAGTTGAAATCGAAATGGCCTAACTTTAACTAGTTAAAATCAATTTCGTAATCAAAATAAAAACGTTCGTTCTCGTCTGACTGTATAATTTCGAAATTTTAACGAGAAATACAATAAACACAATTTTTTCGATTTGTAGGAGCGTACACAACCGGATGTACAGATGTGATGACTGAGTACGGCGTTAATTCCTTATTTTTCAGAATGTATTATCCTTCGAATTTGGACGCAACTGAATTTAAAGTAAGTTTAACACGTATTTCATAAAATTTATTACACGTTTTTAATTGCGAAAGATGTAAAAAATTTTCGTTCTAGCTTACGAAGGCCACAATTACGTTCTTCGTGAAGGTTAGAGATTTTTCCAATTAAACGTTTAAAACGATAACGTTGTTTTTGGTACCATTCGGTTTATGCACAATTTAGCGTGTCTTATCGCCTTGCTGGTTGAACAGTATAGAAAGCGTGCTTAATAACTGGGATGCTTCGTGGCACAAATTAGTGACAATAAAAAGAATCGAAAGAATTACGAACCTTACGACAACGATCGGAAGTGAAGGAAGTGTATGTCTAAAACGTTGAATGTATAGACAATTTTTTCAAACTTTATCGTGTATAAATCTTAACAGCAAAACATTAGCCAGGTACAGCGGAAGCTAGTAAAAACCCAACGCGATCAAAATATACATTGTTACGTTGTATGTCAGCTGGTCCGTTAAAGGTCCAATTTTGACGATTCATGTACAACAGAAACGAAATGATGTAACGCAGAGAACATAATATATAAACTTTAGTATTATTTTTATCATAGCATTTATAAAGTTATATATATATATATATATATATATATATATATATATATATATATATATATTAATTACAACGTAATTCTTAGGCTACCCCCCATTAGAAAGTATGTGTGTGTACATCAGCGTGCGTAAATAATAATTTTTTCCCCTCCTCCCGTTGTGCCTAGCTTTCGCCACCTGGCAATTTAACATTTTTTATTTATTCCTTTTTTTTTTTTTTTTTTTTTTATTGTTTTATTAAGTTTCTATTATTATTTATAAATTATTAAAATAAGTTATATTTTATATAATTATATTATTGAGTTTTATGTATTGGTACAATATGTAAGCAGATTATCTGGTTCTCGCACCATCTGTAGTAAGGTGTTATTGACACGGTCTTATAGAATGGTAATACTTTTTTTTAAAAAATCTGTTCTATGGTGTCATCATATATTTCACAATGCCAAATAATGTGTTCAATTGAGCCAATCTCTCCGCATTCGCACAAATTATTATTCGTTATTATACCCAGCCTATGTAATATTTCCGGAGTTCTCGTGTGCCTATGCGTATTCGGCATATACAAGGTATAAATTCTCCGCTCGTTGTATTTGGAAACCATGTTTTCTTCTGTATGGTTTTTTGTATTTCGAAGTATTTCTTCCCAACATTCCTACTAGTTTTTTCATATTATGCTTGCCACTCATCACTTATCATCTGTTCAATAAGCGGTATATATTCCATCCACGGTATTTTAATCTTTTCGATTTATTTTTCCAGCTGCTCTGTCCGCTTTTTCCCTCGATACCGCTGTGTCCAGGTATCCATTTGAAATATATTACATTTTTATTTTTTTGGAGTTTACCAATGATATTTAATATATTGCATAATATGTTATCGGCGATAGATTTTTTTCCAATTATTTTTCGAATTGTTAATACAGAATCTGTCAATATTAAAATTTCTTTATTTTGTACCTTCCCGATTGTTCTTAATGCTTTCTGAATAGCCATTATTTCCGCTGTGCATGATGAATAAAGTTTTGGACGTCGAAATGATTTTAAGTGTTATTTTTAGTTTTATTATGTACCGCTGCGGCACATACTTGTCCGTCCTCTGTAAATAATTTCGAATTCGCTATATTTGCTCTGTATTATACTATTTAATATTTATTCGTTTATGTTATTATTGTTATGAAATATTCCTGAGTCAATATCTGCATATATTGGTGTTATCCAATTTAAATACGGTGTATTATAGGTTGGTCATATTCATTGATACGTTAATATTATTTAATCTTTGGTAGCTTTTAAGTAATAATGGGGTCTTTTTATTCTCCCAATATTTATTCTGCATCGAAATATGATTATCAGTGTTATTATTTGTGTCTATAACTAATAGGGTGTTGTTTCTGTGCTTTATATTTTATGAATTCTTTGTCCGAACTTTTTTGTAAAAAAAGACTAACTGGTAGCTCAGCTCCTTCAATCTGATTTACATGGTTAGGTGAAGATGACATTGTTCCTAGGGCCAATTTGAGCGCTTTGTTCTGTATCACCTCTATTGCTTTAAATTTTGTTTTTGCCATTGTAGCGCATATAATTCCTGAATATTCAATATGTGTGTTTATTAGTGATCTATAAATCATCAGGTTGGTTAGTAGATGACTGCCTCATTTTAATCCACTAATTGCCCTTAGTATGTTAAGTCCTTTGCAGCAATTTTTTATTATTTTATCTTTCTCATATTTCCATGTTAATTTAGTATCAAAGTAAATTCCTAAATATTTGCAAATTCTGTTATCTCTATCGCTTTATGGTTTATTCTTAAATAAGGGCTGGCATTAATTCTGCGCCTAGTAAATATTACTCCTTTTGTTTTATCAACTGACAGATTTAAATTTAAAGAATTCATTATATTCATTAATTGATTCAGTGATTTTTGGCTTTGTATTGTAGTCGTTCTTAATGTGGCAGTTGTAGTATATAGGACTATATCGTCTGCAAATTGTAAAATTTTTGTTTTCTTCTGGAATTTAATTTTATCCAGGTATATGGTGTATAGAATTGGACTTAATATCGATCCCTGCGGTATCCCTTCATTGTGCATATAACTGCTGTATCCCCTTATATATATTTTTCCCTGGTGTTTAACGACAATCTTCCTGTTGCTGTAATATTTAAATATCCAGTTACATAATGTGGACCTAATACCGATTTCTCTCATTATTCTACATAAAGTTTTTAAGTTTGCTTTGTTGTAAGTAGATTTCACGTCTAAAACAGCTGCTGTTGTATACAATAGTTCTTCGACATATTTATTTGTAAATCTGTATTAAATATATTTAGGTTGTCTCTTGCAGATGATTTTTTTGTTTTTAAAGCCATATTGAGTTTTTGGAAATATATTTCTATTAAATAGCCACCACTCCATTCGATTTTTAATTAGTAGTTTCATAGTTTTGCCTACACATGATAATTTTCCTTATTAGGTTTTAGAATTGGGCAAATTAGTTGATCTTTCCAAAGATTCTATAAATATAGACACATCGTTTTACTCTTTTGTCGTTATTAAATACTTTTAGAATATGTCAATTAAAGGGTCATTTGAGATAAAATACCTTCAGTTTATTTCTTTTATAATTTGAGAACAATACGAGATTTCTAACGTTACTAGAACATATGTCATAATTATTTAATAGAATTACTATTCTATTAAATAACTCTAAAAGAAGCTTGAGCAGTTCACATCCAACAATAACCTCTTCGGAAATCTTGATGATAATGGTTGCGGACTGGACTGAAAAATATAAACGTGTTTCTGCAAAATATTAAATTTACTTAATATTCCTACAAATGTAAATAATATAAATAATCAATGTACAATAAAACGTAAGTAAGAGTGTTTTTGCTATAAATATAATAAACATATTGAGAAAGAAAATTATTTAAAGATTACTAATTACGTGTATTCCGATGTTGGATAATCATCTACTAATGGAGAGCGTTATCTTTCGAGAAAGTTTCGAACGGCATTCGAAAGGAGCTACTGAAAGTAGAAAAAACAAAAAAAATCCGATAAATTTTGAACATTTTTTATCGTTAGTTACTCTATTCGTTGACAGATGGCTAAAATTTTCTTTACTCCAGTACACGATGGTATCGATAAATTTGATTACCAAAAAAATTTATATTATTCGCTTTTTTTTTATTAATGTAACACTTCGAACTTTACGCTTTAACATAAAGCTGCTAATAAATACTCCAGGAGCAAATATGTCATTAGTACTAGGTAATTTAGAAATCATTCTATAACGTGGAAGAATCCATCACTTTCTTTATGAGTGTCAGCAACGTAAACCTCTATTAAAAGGTACTCGGCTAGCAAAGCAGAAGTGTTATAGGTTTTTAGGCATTGTCTCGTTCCGGATATTCAAGTCGTACGCTAATGGTTTATTTATGTAATATTTGAAATCGAACATAGGGGTCACTTGATCTCGGGTGAAATTGAAAGCAATTCGCGCCAAAAGCAGAAAAATATTGCTAATTACTTCTGTTCAAACCCTAAAAGTGAATTATAAAATATAGTATTTCCTTTTTTTTTTAATGAAATATAGTATTAGAACAAAAGCGTATGGAATGTTCAATTTACTTTTTTTTAAATTTGTGAGTATAGTCGGGAATCAACAGAAATTCAGCGACATAAACGGAATATAGTGGGAAGAAAGAGTGTTCGGCAAGATGATGAATGAAGGGAAAAGAGGATTGAAGAGAAAGCTGAAACGACACAAGTTAGGAAAAGTTACTTATGGGCGACCGTGTAGATCAGTAAGTTAGAATTGAATAATCAGTTGTTTTCTTTTTTCTTTCCTTCCTTTTCTAGCCTAGAATGAAACACCATTTGCCACTAACCATTAAATTAATCTTTCAACCTGTTTAGATCAACTTCTACTTTTGCTGTCGCCCCGAATCGAACCCATCATTATTATCTTCTTAATATCAAACGGCACTAGACAATCGAGACGGCTGAATAATCATTTTGCTTTCATTGGCTTGATTGCGGTGCTTTATTATTATAATTGTCTACTGTTTTGTTTTGTTTGTTTGTTTGTAAAGATGCAAAAAAACCCAGAAACTGCCGCAAAGTAGGCGCGAATTTCGCTGTTTAATTTACTGTAATCCGGTTTAATAGGAAATAAAATTAATTACACCTAGGGTAATGCAAAGTTTAATTAAAGTAACTAATACATTTCGCAGTCTGCCTCCTCTTAATCGTGATTACGGATGCAGTACTATTAAACATGCCAGTTGTTATTTTAATTGAATTTTCATCCTTAATTGCGATTATTTGTCACTGACACGCTGATTTAATAAGTAACCTGAACTTCAATCCTGTCTGGTAATTTTGTTCTTTTTTGAATAAAACTCTAAAAGTCTACTGCGACAATATTAAGACTTTTGTACAGAGAAAAATGGTTTCTCTTTATTTTAAAGCGCTAAAAAGTACAATACTGCCGACAAAAATTTGGATATTTTTATATTAAAAAAAGTGGAAAAATTTACAGATCTGAAAATACTAGATAAAGTAACTGACTACAGAGAAATATAAATTTCACAGCTCCGAATCTGAATTACGAAAAGAAAATCAAATATCAAACAAGGACAATTGAAAAAGACGGATGCACTTTATGAAAAAGTACAATAATGCCGATAGATACGGGTCATAAAATTGCAGGCTGGAAATGCGGTCAAGAAACTAGGCGAACAACAGAAAAATATTGTAAAATTCATCTAATTGCCAGTTAATAAAATAAAAAAGTTCAGAATATTAGTATAAATATTTCATTGCCAATCATCCGAAGTTAAAAATACCTTCGGAGGCAGAGCTTGGAAAAGCGTTTTAAATTCTAAATTAATGGAACTTTGCGAAAAGTGCATTATATACATATTACCAAAAAAAATGGAAGAAATCGAACGGATGTTTGTGAAATGCGGAAGTGATGGAACCGGAATTATTGCGAGCAGCTTTTGGTTCTAATGTTCCTCTTGCGTTTGGTGCTAGATTTAATGACATCGCGGAGAGCACTAGCTGCCTTTTAGACAGTTTTACACAAAATTTATGAAAACATATAATAAATACCCTGCTCGTTTTGTGTAGTAGTTTTTTTTTTTTGCTGTTTTTGCTTGGTTTTTTTTTTCCCCGGTACACCCCAATAATAAGAACCTGCCAAATACACCCCCAGAACAATTTGTGATCTGGAAAGCGGTCAAACGAATTTAGAACATCTGAAAAATCGCAGATATTGTAAAATGATTAGCGAAGCCTACAAAATTTGGCTCCGAAGAAAAGAACAAATCAGAAATAGCTGCTAAATTTTTGATCATCAAAGGCGGTCGTTAAACGAGTTCCCCCTTCTTTGTTTTTCAACATGACGTAACAATACAAGTACTAATAGAAATACTTAAGACTTTTATTATCCACTATGTACAATAATGGTCGGTATAATAGTTTCCAGATGATTATATGAAGGAGAGGTAAACGCCGTTGAAGAATAATTCTCTTCATATCACAAGAAGAATTTTCAGATGACCATTATTTCTTATCTCTCGAAATTTATTGCGCGCTCACTCGTGTACCGGCTGCGCAAGAACATCATCGTGTGCATTACTTTTGCAATGCCCTCTACGTATCTTTTAAGAACTGTAAAATAGAGATTAATATAATACCAAATTCTTAATCGGATGGGTTATATTAATTTCATCATTATAATAAGCAAATATTTAATTAATGAATGTAGTACACTGTGCACCTTAACTTCACAATCCCCGACGACGTCCTGCTAAGGGTATGGAACTCACTTTACTTACCCTACCCGATGTCTCGGGAATGGGGGTGGGGGGGATTACCTGAATTTCAGAGATTGATTTGTTCGAATTTTTAAATTAATTACACTGTTGTTCATCAGTCGCAAATAAAAATGTTTGCAGCCGGAAATGAAAACTTTTTTTTTTTTTTTTGTTATTTCGATAATATTTAAAAAGCAGCCACGCGCTTTCATAGAATTGTTCAAAAGGCACCAATGAATAGGCGCATATCGACATTTTATATTAAGTTAAGAACTTATTAAATAGTCATATAACGATTGCGTCCAATAAAAATAAGATACAGATTATATTAATTAATTTAGATCGTTTCTTGCATGGCCTTTTTTTATTTCAGTGTATTATTATAGATAGACCTTTTAAATTAATTCCATCCGTGATGATAACTCGCTTTTTCCTTAGACCACTGTAAACTTCAAATAAAAAGAATACAGTATTTTTCTCTGGTATGCACCCACAACAGTAAAAAGAAAATATAGCTGATTCACGAAAATCACCCGTTTAAAACGATGCTTTGTTCACTACACTTTGAAAACGATAGTGACCTGATCGTGTAATGCGGTCTATTCTCCAAAATTCAGGTAATCGTCATTATAAATTTACTTACAGGTGATTTGAAAGAAAATAAAAATAAATATACAATGAAGACAAACAATTATGAAGAAATAGTTAGAATTACATTACGGAACAGATGGCGAAATTGACAGAATGAGGTAGTGTCGTTGTAGTGGACACGGTTGCTCTTGAATTTTCTTTCTGCGGTATTTGCAGTAAATGATAATATTACGCCGTGCTAGTTTGAAAGTCTAAAATAATATTTTTTTTTGGGATTTTTATTAGGATTACTTAAATACATTATGTACTTTTGTCGGAAATCATTCAACAATCGTTGCATTTTTAAAAACCCAAAAAAATGTGTATTTAAATTATAAAATAATAATATTGAGAACAATTCGAGCGTAGCTTTATAATTTATTACAGCGTTTTTGATAGAGTAGTTAAATCGGTAATGCATAATACGCGTGCTTTACAGAAACACCATGACCGATGGGTTTATTGGAATCCGAAAGACACCATGACAATTAAAGGCTTCGCCGCATTTCTACATTTATGGACTTTTTTTTTACGTTTCCTCATGTGGCTTTTCGGAAAAGGTAATTAAAACTTTTTACCTTTTTTTTTTTGAAGAAAATTTTTAAACATCTTCACCTCGAACAAGGAACGCATTTGCAATTTATGTTTATTTTCCTTTTTAGCTCGTCTTTCGCTACTCGACTAGAGTTTTATACTTCGTTTAAATATCTCGGCTAGAAATAATGTAACTCGGCCGAATTTTTGCCCGTCATCCTACATTTCTCGAGACCGTTATATTAAATCTAAATCAAGCTGCGATCAGGAGGGAAGCGGCAAAAATCCCCCATCAACTTTTAGAAAATTATGTTCCATTAGAGCTGACTTTTATCTGTTTGCTAAAAGAATATTTGTAACAAGTGATGCTAAGGCGGTACATATTTCTTAACTATATATTCTCGACTTTATTCACCTATACATTCCTCATCTGTACTCTTCCAATCTGCTATTTCGTGAAAAATAATTTTAACTTGAAAATATCTCTTCGCTACTTTAATTCAGTAAAAATAGCATTGGTTTTTTTAACATTCTTAATATTTCATATCGTGCGCCGAATCACTCTTCTTGTTGAATGTTTCTTAGGGAACCAATACATTTAAATGAATTTAAAAACGAGTTTCATGACTTGTGCTTTCTGACAATTTCGAAAATACCTGTTTTGTGGACGAAGTGCCGATAATGAAAAATAAATAGTGAGAAAAAGGAGTAAATGGGTCTTCTACCCATTATCTCTGACTTCCATTAACAAATTTGTGGCTAAATATCGATACTGCGCTACCGAATTAATGGGCTTTGCGGACGACATCCTCCTTTTTTCTTCGCCTGGCGATGTTTTAGCAGCCAATGAAGCACTCAATTCGTCGCTCATTGTGCTGGAACATTCTCTTTCCTTAGTTCATCTTTCGATTTCTCCCTCTAAGTCATCTTATACTATTTTTACCCTTCGACCCTATAATCCTGCTTTGGTTAATCTCTATCCGTAAACGATATATCTTTTTCTCATGTTAATTGCTTCCGTTATCTCGGTATCTTTCCTGATATTCGTTTGTCCTTCTCTGAACATATCAGATATCCCTTTCTGCTTCTACTACTAAAAGGTGTTAAACTTGCTAAAAGCTCTGTCGCCAAACTAAATGGGGTGGCGATTCCTATATTCTTATTTCTCTTTACAAATGTATTATCCGTTCAAAATTTGATTATTGTTCTTTTATTTATGGCTGTGCGTCTCTCTCTCTCTGTAAACTAGATGTAATTTAAAACTCTTGCCTTCACCTTTGTCTCGGCGCAATTAAATCTTCTCCAATTCCTGCTATTCTTGCCGAATCTAATTCGTCACCCCTATCCATTCGTAGATCCTATTAGGCTATCGTTTCCTTGTTGAACGTTTTCCACTCACTCCTGTTTAGTCCTTCCTTTCGATTTTTTATAATAGCTCTGGTGCTTTACTCCTAGCAAAACCCCTATTCTGGCATTTATTTCATACCGTCTTAGTTCGTTAATATACAAAATTGTCCGCAATTTTGCTAACTTCTCACCTTTTTTTTTTTTTTGTAAGACCAGTCTTGGATTCCGTCGATACTATGATCTTGCGTCGTCAATTAATAAAACCATATATTCTTCCTTTTACTGCATCTATATGATGATGAGTCATTATAGAAAGCATACAATCTGGAGATGGAATTTATCTACGTCGAATGAAACACTTTACTTACACTGTGACACTATGAAGGGTGTTTGATAGTATATCGGAAAGTGGTTTGTATATGGCAGGAGCGTCCGTGTGTTGATGTGAATGCTGCGCATTCTAGCTGTATGTGCTGAATAGTTGGAGTGAGAAAACCCAGATAGAAAGGACACTGCGTTAGAGAAGGTGAGCCATTTAGAAGATGGTTGTGCGACATTGCGGTATGACCAGTCCGCGAGCAATTCTTAAAGTTATCGATGTCGTATAGAGAATTTCAATTGTGATTTTCAAGCCGTTTTTGAGGCATTGAATTTTATTTGATATTTTTGTGATTTATAAACCAAGTACGTATACGGGAATGCTAAAAATTCGAAAATAGATTAAAAATATTTTGGAAAAATGTATCATCTAATAAAATTGTGTACCATATTTGTTTTGTCAATATACTCGTATGTATATATTTTGCACGAAATTGCGCAGATAAAAGCTAATGAATGTTGCAGAAATAAAAATTTAGTAAGTCGTGTTTCTTACTAAGCTATGGTAATGCTTAGCGGATGAAATTTGATGAACGACACCGCAGGTAATTTCTAAAAAAATGTCTGAACAAGCTACTACCGCAAAGGCCGTATATATAACTATATATACATATATAGAGACATTATTCGTATACATGTCGAAAGAAGAAGAAAAATAAATTGATAACGAAAAACAATATTTTTCACACGAAATTACTGATAGCACACTGAACGGATATTTTGTATAGCGATGTGGAAATAATTTTCGTAATTCATCTTTTTTACTAACGAAAATAACGATGTTGAGAGCTGATGAAGTTTTTGAAAAAATACGCCAAGTATTTTGTGAAAAAGTCCGAAGAATAGAAAGTGTCGTTTGCTGGCGTCAAAACAATTTCTTGTCGAATCGATCTCGTGTCAAAAAGAACGTACTCATTTTTGACGCGTCCTAATTTATTTTCCAGCTGTCCGGATGTGTAAAAAATCGTTCGATAGAATATGTTTTGTTGTTTGCCAGGCGTTGGCTGAATCAAAAATAGTTTTTAGGAAGGTGATTTGACGAAAATAATAGCAAATAAAAAGGATTATCGATGCTGATCTTGAAATAATAAAGCAAATGGAAGGACTGAAGAACGAACAATGGAATACAAGCAGGCGGGATAAATGAGTCTGGAATAAACGGAAGAAAAAACAGACGTGGACAGACAGTAAATGAAGCAGTCGTTGTAACCGAGTAATACGAAAAAAAGCAAAAGCGATATCTTCAGCCAAAGCTAGAAAATAGATTAAAGCAGCGTATGTTGCAATTTGGAACAAAACAAATAGATAAAACCGAATTAACAATATCGTAGACGATGTGATGCTATCTATCATAGAGACAGTAATTATTACCGAACAACGTCTTTGCTATTGTTTTACTCGCGTGCATGTCTTATTTCAGAAACGTATATACCGACATTGTGGGAACAGCCGCTGTCGACGAAAATCAAAAAAATGCCAATAGTACTATTTTCACATGGATACGGAGCCACCAAATACCTTTACTCGACCGTATGTAACGAACTGGCTTCCAGAGGCTGCCTGGTTGCCAGCATTGAACACAAGTAAATATATTTTGCCTACTTTAATTATTTACGAAAAGTCAAAAATTTGAACAAGATTAATCAAAAAAAAAAATTTTCTTCGTTTCATTTTTTTTTTTTGAGTCCGCTCTGTACCTTTTTCATTTAGCTGGGCTTTTTCAATTCACCAGGTTTTTTCTTTTCATTTTTATACAAGTATTTTTTTCCCTTTTTTTTTTTTTTTTTTTTTTTTTGTATTACAATTGCATCGGTCATAATTAAATATAATGAAGTTATAAGCTGGTTCTCCATCCGAATTAATTATTCAAGTGACGCATAGAAAGTGTATCGTATGTTTTAATTATATTTCCAATCAAGTCTATACGACTGATATCATTTTTTTCGCACTGCCACATAATATGTCTCAATATTCCTTTATTACTGCTTATTATTTTCATTTGAAGTAATTTTTCTCTAGTTCCTAATTATGCATCATTTTAAATAGCATCGATATTGGTTTTTCAAAAACCGTTACATTTCTTTTGTATTTCATAACACTTCGTTTCATATGTGTTTGACTTCTACTTGTATTTTCATTATTGGAAATGCATTCAATTAGTATCTATTTTTCTGTTATTATTTACCGTTTCGACTAAATTGTCGACAATTTTATTCCTAATGATATTATTATTGCCAGCTACTAAGAAGCTCTATATCGTATTAGGTTTTTTTTGTACACGTATACTGCATTGTTATTGGTGTCATTTTTGTTACATGTATAATCTATAAATATTGCTTCTAATGAATCTGCTAGAATTATAATCGTTTTTCAAAAAATATATTTTTGGTAATTTCATTGTTTTATCGTACATTGTTGCTGCATATTTTTGTTTTTCATTATTAACAGACACCACCACCCATCAGTGTATATAATTTTATAATTATTGTATTCTTGTACTTTCGGTTATTGTTTAATCGCGTTATTCCTGCATTTATAATTTTTCTAATAGGAAACACATGAAACATTAAAAGTAGTTTATTATGCGCTAGTAGATTCGAGGATTAGATATCGAATTCAGGCATGGGGAATGACGAGAAAAGTATATTTGGGGAAAATAAATAAACTGCAAATTAAATGCTTGAAAATTAATAACAAAAACTTTAAAAAAAAAAGAAGACGTAATGAGCATAAGAGGAATGTACTTATCACTGAAGGAATACATATCATCAGAAAAGAAAATCGAATTGAAGGAAAAAATAAATAGCAGAATACCAGTTGAGGAAAAAACTTGCGTACCAACTGCCGTTAGCAAGAACAGAGATGAGGGAGAAACGGATAAATATATTATAACTCACACGTTGAATAAAATACCCAAGGAAATAATAGAGAAGGAAAAAATAGGGGAAAGGAAAATAAAGGAATGGCTTCAGGAAGAAGGGAATATAAAAAAAATAATAAACATTAAAATTAAAATGACAAGGAGCAACAAAAAAAAAAGTAAAGAAAAAATACATCAATTATATACCTAATAAAAGAACAGGAAATAAATTATTAGTTATCGACAAATAAAAGAATAGATTAAGATGTAGTAGTCAGTAAATATTACACGAACTTGTATACATGTATATGTTTAAATTAAAGATGGTTAAGTGTTTAAGTATAGGATAATTCGTAGACAAGCGTTTTAGCTTGTTGAAAGAAATTTATGTAATAAAAAACAAATACGTATTGTTCAAAAAAAAAAAAAAAAAAAAAAAAAAAGACCAGAAAAAAAAAGTGCTACATTGGAAGCAGCGAAAATAATGATAAAAAATTAATAAAAACAACTAATATCAAAATCACAATTTTTGATAGACCAAGTGTCTAGCAAAAATTGTGATTTTGATATTAATATGAAGTACGAAAACTCTTTACGTACTGTTAAAAACAACTAATGTTTTAAACAAAGGCGCACTCAGGATTATTTTTTGGTCGGGGCTAGAATTTAGAAGATGAGTTAGGGGGTGGTAACTCGGTATCTCGACTAAGTACCTATTTATTTCCGTGGTTTGTAAATTAAAATAAAAAAAATAAAAAAAAAAAATAAAAATTAACGAATATTATTGTTAAAAAAATTACAAAACTGACGAATTTTATTTTAAAAAAAATAATAATAATAGAAACACGTAACATTATGTTTGTAATAAGCGCAAATTAGATAAGTATACGAATTTTATTTAAAAAAAAAATTAGCTAAAAGTATATATAACATTATACTTTTAATAGAAGTAAAAAGTAAATAAGTATGTATGTTTTTAAAAAAAAATTGAGTAAAACAAAACATTACAAAACGAAATTAAGATTTCGAAGATTTTTTTGGGGGGGAGCAATGGCCCCGTGGCACCCCCCTTGAATGCGCCAATGGTTTTAAAGTATAGAGCCACTGTTAAATATTTATTGTCGGTTACCGCTGATCAGCAATTCAGCCTGAAATGTTAATTGTGTATATTACTTTTTTCTTTCCACTACTCCTTCTGATGGCACATTTAAATATTATCGATATCTGATGCGAGATTCCCATACGAGTTTCCTTTACGGTTAGCCCCTTCTTCCCCACGGACGATATAATATGGTGACTACGAGAGGAGTCGTATAGAGAGATCGCAAAAAGTAAATTTTCATTAAAACACTGCATGAACTCTGAATAGGCTGTAGTTGTCACCGAGAAAAGAAAAAAAGAGGAATTATGATAGACAAATATCATTCGGGAATTCCGTGAAACTCACTGAGACTTGCATCACAAAATTGACTAGATCGGAACGCGTGTAACATTTAATTTGAATATAGGTTAGTTTTGTATTTTTAGTATTAATCAAGGATCTCTTAATTTAAACGAAGATTTTGGGCTGCGCCATCTCGTTCGATGGTGGATTTTTCAAAGTTCACATTTAATTCAATTTAATGGTAGAAATAATCAAAAAGGCGGATCCAAAAAACACGTGTGTGGATCCGTATGCGTGCGCGAGAGAGTAGGGAGATGCATTTTTCAAAAATTGTACACCTCAAAAATTCAACACTGTATGTTTTGGAAAATAACGAAATAGGGTTTTAAAAATACGACTTGTATTCGTTGTTTAATGTTTTACGTAAAAGATTATTTTGATAGAAAGCTAACATGTTTGCACGAATGTAAATGTTTTGATAGGGACCATTCGGCTTGTATTACGCACTATTACGAATCTAAAGAACAGATGGAACGCGATGAAAGGACCTACATTCTACATAAGCCTGTTAACAATAAACTATTATACCAATCAATACACGAACGAGTAAGTAGTATGACACGATTTCTCGCATAAACAAAGTTCACGTAACTCTATTCGAAACAAAAATAAACGGTAAAACGGAACAGATTTTTCATAATTATTAAAAATTAAAGTTTTTACCTTCAATTAATTAATTAATAAGTGCCTCTGCAAATAATATTTCTCATTCTAGTTCGTAGATAAAATAATCAGCTATTATTTCTCAGTATTCGCGAACAGTGAATTATTTCAAATAGGCAAAAAATAATTTAAATTACTCGCAATTTTATTACTGCCATTCGATTATTTCATTACACACGATGTTAAATTCGCGTTATCTACATATGTTTATGAAGAGAAATAACGCATTTTATTTTAGAAGTTTATCTTTTAATCAGAAACATTAATAATTAAAAAACATGTAGCAGTAGAATGCTAGTTCTCAAACTATATACCGAATTTTTATACTCTGGTTGAACCTTTTTTATTCGATAAAATAAATTTTTCCATACTCCGCGCAGTGGCGTACTTTCTTTTTTCTTTTCTTTTCTTTTTTGGGGGGGGGAGGCAAACCCCTCTCGCAATTTTGGAGAGATTTGATCACGGAAAAATGAGCAACTGCTCAGAGCGGTACAGTTTAAGGGGCGACGAAATTATATTTATTATACCTACACTGTAATGGAATTGTTTTTTTTTTAAATTAATACGCTTCTTATACTGGGTTATAAGCGAAATTGCCTTTTTCATTCGTGTTCAATTATATTCTATTTATAAAATAATCGCATGGGTTTATTTATTTATTTATTTATATTTTAATCGCTTTATAACGAGGGTAAAAATAGTTCAAAGGGGAAATAATTTTTTACTTTTCTTACAATAAATAAATAAACAAATAAAGCTTCTTAATTTTTCACACGAGACAATTCTTGTTTTCTCGCTAGCGTAATAAACTTGAAATTCAGGCGGACTACAGGAAAGATTTTTTTTGCTAATCATATTTGTTTCATTTTTCGTGCTAACAGCTTTTGAATTCGCATCGAAGTGCATAGAAAACATATTTACCGATTCCGGAAGTTAGCGAGTACACAATTCAGTTTATTTAAAGTAGACTTTTATTGCGAAAAAAAAAGAGAAAAAACTGAAATGAAAACAAAAATTTAATTTAGATTTTGTTTGTTCTTGTAGTTTGCCATATGTCTGGTTATTAGTGTATCCTAAAAAAATCGGTACTAGAATTTAAAAAAACGTAACGATTGTCTTTTAATATTCTTGTTGTTTCATCTCTTTTTTTTTTTTTTTTTTTTTGATTTTTTGACCCCCCCCCCCCCCCACGAAGCTGGTAATATATCGCCGAATATAAAAACCACCTATATTGGCCATTGCACTATTAAGACATTTCAAATTTCAGTATACAAAAAGCGTATTCATCAGCGCGAGAGGTGTTTATTCGCATATACATCAATCAACTAGGAAAAGTATAAAAACGTAGACGTGATCAAGAATAAGAAACATAAAAATAACAAATACCAATCGAAGCGAAACTAAAGAGAACAGCGATCAGAGCATCGTAAACAGATGTGTACATCGAACGATACACAGTTGTCGATATCATTTCTTGTTCGTACATGCTGTAAACAGTTAGTTGACAGAATGTTACACTCCCGGGTAATTACTTCATTTTCATTGTTCGTAGTATCTAGAATTGTTAACTACACGCGTGCAGTATGTTGGCAAAGTTACTGTTTTAAAAAATTATATGTCGACTTGGGAGAATTTTATTTACTTATTAAAACAGAAAAAAAAACAAAAAAAAATGGGAAAACAAACGAACTACATTCGTTTTACTTCGTAATTACTTGACTTACATCATATCAAACTAGACTAACGAGTTAAACAACATGCATAAGCGCGATTATAATTTGGACGAATTACATATCAATCTAAACACATGAACACGTTCTGTACATACTCGATCAGCATCGTACGAGCGAGCGAACGTACACGTGTATGTGCCGCAATAAACACACATTATACGAATCAGCGCAATAAAAAAAAACTCAAAAAAACATAATATATAACGTGTTACTTTTGATTTCTTCCATCTATTTTATCGGTAACTCCCGAAAATGTATAAATTTGTAACAATTAAAACTGAAAAATTTCAATATTTCCTAAAACTGATATTAATGCATCAACTAACAGTTACGTGCGCAGTGTTTAAATGGAGTCGGAAGGTGCGGAAAGAGAAACCAAAAAGTTTCGAGTGCTCTATTTGAAAACGAACATTACGGAATAGGATAAATGGAAGAAAAAAATCTGGATCATAGAAGTATTAGTAAGAGAGTGGAAAAATAACTGGACAGAACACATATTATTATTAAAAAGGGAGGAGAATATTGCAAAAAAAAAGGTGACAAAAGGTATTACGCAAAAGGAAGTAAAAATGGAGGAAAAATCTTAAACTGGATAGATTGCGGACAGACAAAGAATATAGTGAATAATAGAGAGAAATATAGTTAGAAAACTGTGGCTGCACGATACCGGCCTACATGGAGGCAGAAGATCATGAACGAATAAAATACTGGACATTTAAAATCGGATCAATAAGGAATTGAACTTTAGATTTAGTTATATCTGTCGTTTTTGAAAGACAATTTTATTATCGACAGATATTATCCGTTGTTTCGTTTGTTTTCAGTTCGATAAAAATTTTTAATGATATACTTGAAACTCTTTCCAACGAGTTTTTCCGTTCTGACCTTCCTCGTCATGTATAATTTCCTTAGTTTTACAGTATTTTTTCATAACCTCTTTCTCATCATCATCTACAGTCGTCACTCCAGGTGAGGGGTATCGTGATTAACATTTAATCCACCAGTGATTTTGTGATTTTCCGCCATTTGTCACGATCCTCTGATTGACGTACGCATTGTGTGCGAATGACAATCCCGTTGTAAATATTATACAATATATGTCCACCTCTTAGTTCGAATACTTTTTAAATCTATTCACTCGCCGTTAGTACTGCATCATTTCCAAAGCATTACACGGTTTTTCTTCACTCAATAATAAGCTCCTGCCTATATATTTCTTATTGTGGCTTTCCGTTTGCGGTTCATCAGTTACGAATATTATTTTTGTTTCTAAATAAAATCGAAACGTTTTTTTTTGTCTTTCCCGGAGTTGTTTTAATCTCAACCGATATATGCATATGCATATGCATATGTATATATATATATATATTGACCGATTTCCGATCACTTTATAAACCAAACAAATTTTATTTTATTTTTTTTATTTTTAATGCAATTTTGCAACTAGCTCTGGGCTATCTAGCAATTTTAATAACATAGTATGGATGATTTGTGGAGCTCCTTATCCAGCGACAAGGATTTCCGCTACCTGTATTTTAATACTTTTTAATTATAATTGTTCATTTATAATAAATCTGTCGGCTTTGTTCGTTTTAATCGTCTGATTTCTGTCGAATTGTCTAGTAATCCAATGGCTAAGATATTTTTGTGATGATCTAGTTTAATGCCATATTGCCGAGCAATTTCTTGTATTTGTTCTTTGACAGGTTCAACTGCCAAATCCGTGTGCAGTGTAAGATTGCTTACATACCATGGGGTATCTGCAATTGTTCTTAGTGCTTTATTTTGGAAACGTTGTATTATCGCTATATTACTCGGTTTAGCACAGCCCCAAAGTGGACTTCCGTACGCCCATACAGGTTTCAGGATTTTATTATACAATAGCAATTTATTCTCCAGCGATAATTCGGATCTTCTTCCTATAAGCCGTAACATGTTCCTGTACTTAATATTCAATTCGTTCCGTTTTTTAACTATATGGCTTTTCCATGTTAGTTGTTTGTCCAAATGGATTCCGAGATATTTTGCTGATTCCTTAACCGGAATTACCTGATTGTTAATGTGAATATTTTTGATGCTGCAGATTTTTTTATTTGTAAATATTACACGGGCCGATTTTTTCTCGTTGATTACTATTCGCCCCCGCTTGAACCATATCGAGAGTGTATTAATTGCTGATTGTAGGTTTATTGCGACATTTTCTAGCGACGAATCTGAACAAATCACTGCTGTATCGTCCGCGAAAGTGGCTATTTCCGTGTTATTTGGCACAGGTATATCCGCTGTATAAATTAAGTAAAGAACTGGTCCCAGTATGCTACCTTGAGGTACACCAGCTTTTATCGGATGCAATCGAGATTCTTCATCTCCATACTTAACCACAAAATATCGTTCACTAAGGTACGATTTAAATAATTCAAAAAGCTGGTATGGGAGGTGGCGCCGGATTTTATAGAGCAGCCCTTCATGCCATACTCTATCAAACGCCTGTTTAACATCAAGGAAAACTGCGTCGCATATTTTTTTACCCTCTAAGGACTGTTCAATAATATTGACTATACGGTGTACCTGCTCTATAGTTCCATAACCAGCTCGAAATCCAAACTGATGTTCCGGTATTAAATTTCCACCTTCCAGGAATTGTTTCATTCTTTTTAATATTATTTTTTCGTATACTTTAGAGAGCACCGGAAGAAGAGAGATTGGTCGATATGATGTTAGTTCTTCTGCAGGTTTTTGCGGTTTCTTTGCTATTATAATTTGTGAAAACTTCAGCTGGATAGGAAAGTATCGTAATCGAAGTATAGCGTTGAATATATAAGTTAGTAAGACAAGACCTTTGCGAGGTAATTCCTTTAATACCCTGGAAGTAATTAGATCGTATCCGGGTGATTTGTTTGGATTATTGACTTAATTTCTCCGGGATATCGTTTAGCAGTGTTGGTAGAGAATCTTTTCCAGGATTTGTCTGGAAGACCTCAGCAAAATAATTTCCAAATTCTTCGGCCTTCTCGAGATTACTTCGAGCCCATTTTCCGTTTAACTTTCTAATTGGATGCAGTTTTTCTACCGGTCTTTTTAATCGTTTGGTTGCTTTCCAAAGGGAATATTCGTATTTGGGGGGTGGGTGACAAGTTATATAAGTATTCACTGAATGTTTCATTTTTGTGAGTCTGTAGTAGTTGCTTTACTCGTTTTGTTTGGTTATTTAATCTAATTTTGTCTATTGGATTTCTATTATTTTGCCATATCTTCCGCAGTTTCCTCTTCGAAGCAACTTCTCTACGTATTTCTGCCGGGTAATATTTGATTGTTTCGTATTTCTTATTACGTGGGGTAGCCGCCCAGGCTGATTCCTGGACAGTTTTTATAAAGTTTTCAACAGCTGTTTCTACGTCTCTTGCAGTTTTTAGTGAAATTTTTAAGTTAATTTTGTTACTCAGCATTTCTCGAAATGAATCCCAGTCGGTTCGTCTACTGTACAGTTTTGGTGCGCGTAATTTCCATATAATTTTTTCACTAATAATAATCACTACTGGTGTATGATCAGATGAAAGAGTATCATCAGAGTAAACATCAATAAAGTTTGATGATAAGCCTTTGATTACAAAGAAGTCCAGTAAGTCTATAAACCAAACAAATAAAAACATAAAGTATAGAAATTTTGTTTGCTTAATAAAATACAAAAATTCGCAACAAGTACGGGTCCGAATCTGAATGTTTATTTGTTTCGCAATGAACACAACTGTGCAATTTTATTTGTTAGTTTGTTTAAATTTTAAATAACAGTATTCATTTATTAAAGCTAAAAATTTTTAAGCTAAAACACAAACTAGTGTGAATAAACTATGTTCTCGATTGAAGATGCAACCGAATGCAAGTTGTAAGATCGCATAGTTGACTATGTCTGATATTCATAGGCAGAAAATCATCACTATGGTAAAAACTTATGTTTTACCATTAGTAAAAAAGGTTTTTATTTCAAAAAATTAAACTGTTTAAATTTAATTGTAAAAAAAATTGTTACAATAATGCCCTTGTAGATTACGAAAATCAAAAATCAAATGATTACATAAAATCTACTTTTACGAAAAATTTCTAATAATCCTTTTACCAAAGTCCTCACAAAATATGACTTATACACATATAAACTTGGCCCTTTATGTGTCTTAGGGGGTTTCACCCCTTGATCCCGCCTGAGGACAACCCAGGGCCCCTTTTTGTCCCAAAACGTTACATATATATTGTATATTTAAGAAAATAAAATATCAGCAAAATGCAATGCCAGAAAATTACAACAACCGCATATTTTTATTTAAGAAGATAAAGAGTATCGACAAAATCGATTGCTTGACGTTGTCAATTTTTATCGTTTTATTCGAAGACAACGTCAAGCAATCGATTTTGTCGATACTCTTTATCTTCTTAAATAAAAATATGCGGTTGTTGCAATTTTCTAGCATTGCATTTTGCTGATATTTTATTTTCTTAAATATACAATATATATGTAACGTTTTGGGGCAAAAAAAGTAATGGGGGTCGGGCTAAGAATAACGTTGTGTCATTAATATATTAATCATTATGTCATTCTTATGTCTGGGATACTAAGAAAATCTTGCCACGAAATCTGCAATGTTTTTGCGTCACACTTATAAGAAATTTATTTCATTTCGGAAGAATGACGTACAAGGAGAGAGAGTGCTAAACCTCAGGATTTTAGTTTCGGGTGAAGAAACGTAAAACCTTCCTCCTTTATCTATAAACACTGCACATTCCGTTTTTTCTTTAAGGCGGCAATCGCGACGCAAACGATATACGTACTAAAAACAAATAAAACGAAATTTGCAGAAAGGAAAAACAAAGGGAAAGTTCGTATTTTATTCACTATAGTCAGAAAATTAGGTTGAAACGTGCAAAAAAAAAAAAAAAAAATTGTTTTATGACAAAAATCTACGTTTAATAACAAAAAAAAACATAATACATAAAGATACAAATACAAAAATGCTTCAATTCAGGTAAAATAAACACCGTAGTTATAGCCATCAATTTTGGTCAAGACTTTTAACAAATAATATAGCTAGTAAATAAAACAATGAAGATTATTAAACTACAAATATATCCTTAAAAATCACAAAACCGAACGAATATATATATAGTCGTATTTGATCATTTTACTTATTGTATAGATAAATAAAAAATTTAATAAGAGACATACAAAATCGTGTGCATTTAACTGAAAATGAATGAGAAATCCGTTCCCGTGAAGATTATATTAAATACTTTCGAGATCGTATGCTACTAACTATCACCACCAATTTTTGGTACGGTGATTTAATAGTTGTGATGCGTTTCTAAATTATCCAAGAATAGAGAAATCATTATGAATGCTAATGAAATTTGTTTTAGACAGATTTTAAAAAAAATTAAATGCAGTTCGGATAAATCATCAATTATTAGTTGTGTTAGATGTCAAAAAGTTTACTGTTTTTATTGCTTTTGTGATGATTATCATCCAGGCTACTGAATGTAACTGATAAAATCAAATATAACATGCAATTTAAATAATACACTTATCATTATCTTATTTTTGTTGCAAAATGATTAAAAAAAAACTTTTTAAATAAATTAATAAATATCAATATTACATGATTACTGTTAAACTTATTATTACCCGAAAAAAATTATAATACATACAATGCAATGTAAGAGTTTAATAGTTGTTCTTTTTCTAAAATTAACTTTGTTTTTTTTTGGTTAATGAATGTAAGTTTTTATCACAGTATTTTTATTTCGTACGTCTAATTCTACTATAGAGGAGGGTTGTTAATACCTACATCAAAGTCATAGAATGTGTAGTTTTCACTACGTAGAGCCAAAGTTAAAATCCCATATAAAGTATGCCGCAAGCTTTAATCCCCCCCCCTCCCGCAAATTATTAGGCGTTGAGTTTTAGTATTGTAGGTGAATTAATGTATTATTGATAAACTTTTATTAAAGCGAACTTAATTCCAAACTGAAATTCCGAAATCTAGCGCTATCCTTTTTAATCAGTTGAAACGTGAGTTTTAGAATACTCTATCTGGTAGTCCAAAGGGTCTTCCCACGACGAGATCTAAAGAACCAAATTTCAAATATATGTATGCATACACTTATAAACAATTAAATCAAACGATTTTATAAAAGTAGCTGTTACCCGCAACTTGGCTGGTGAATTTATCGTCTTCTTCGGTACATTTTCTTCGATCACAGCTGTCATCTTTTAATATGCTCTTTTAGTATTCCATCAGTCTCGTACTATTTATTTATTCAATAAACTCTATCCATTTACTCATTTTGCTTGCATAGATTTGATATAAAAATGATTTTTATTATTTCCCGTTTTTTCGATTAAAATGTGTACACATTGTACAAAACTGTATATTAAAATGTGTTAATAGCGAAGTTTTTTCCCCAAAATTTCTATTTGTATTTGTAATTTTTTTTTTGTTTTATTCTTATTCTTATTCGTTGTTTCATTAGTCGAAATTAATTCAGATACATAGCACGCTCAATAGTTCGAATATTTGACATATCTGATAAGTACTCTGTTTTATTTTTATGTAGCTTCCTCCCATTAAGTGCAATATGACTTAAAATCTTTTCCAGCGTTTATAAACATAATATTGTACAATACATTTTCAGTTTTAACAGTTCATTACCGTAAAATAAATAAAATAGTGATGAAAACGAAAAAACAAAATAAAAATTATTAAATTAAAAATATAGCTCATTTCATTAATTAAAATGTTTAAATTAGGCATAAATCATTAAAATTACCGGAAAAAGATATACTAAATATATTTCAAAAAGAAAAAAAAAAAAAAGAAAAAGAAACTATTCCCTTTTAAAGTAATTATAGGGGCAGTAGTAGCAGAAATAAATAAAAAAAATTTCAATAAATATGGGAAAGAAAGTATAACAGTTTTACATGGCCAGGTAATTTACAACCATCATTCAAAAGTTGTGGTTTTAAACGATTAAAAACATCGAATGTAGCAAAAAAAATTTGCTGAAAAAAAAAATAATTTCCATCCAGAAGAAATAAAACGAATATACAGATTTTAACTACTTTCAAAACAAACGTAAAAAATGAAGAAAACGAATGAAAACGTGAGATTTTTGAAAAACTGTCTACTAATTAAAAAGAGAAAAAAAGTGAACATTTTGGTTTAATAAGAAATTTTGATTGATATTACACATCTCTCTTTTCTGTTTTCTGTTTATTTTTTGTCAAAAAGTAGCTGGAATCGCCGGTTACACTCCCTTCACCTTAAAAACTGCTCAAACATACATAACCTTCCCGCTTCGTGACAGGCAAACGAAAATTTTCAGTCGCTAGTAATAATACAAATTGTCCCTGTGTTGAGAATAAACGCTACAATATCTGGAATATTGTTCTTTTTATTTATTTTTTCTATTTATATTACAAAATCTGGCTAACAAAGCTATTCAACGAAATTTTTAATTTTGAACTGTCATGAAAGGAAGAGTACTCACCGGCACTCATCCGATTCGCGACTATCATATTACCGTACGATTAGCGGGCTATACTTGGGGGGGGGGGCTCAACCGGAAACCTTTACTCAGAAACAATAAGAATAGGAAGGAGTCAATTATATCTCGATACGGTCAGATACTGTTAAGAGAAAGGAACAAATAATAGGAACAATCTGTGGAGAGGGGAAAGATAGGACATAAGAGGCGCAATATGGAGTAGGAAGACCAAGTCTCAGCAATCCAAAGTAGAAAACAGAGCACTCAGCAGAAAGAAATCAATACTTAATAAACACATGATCAGCATTGCAAACATGCTCTTCGTTTGAGTGGAGAAGACAATATGGTGAGGCAACCAACGAAAAACGAAAACGGGAGGAAGATAATAAAGTATAGCTTATGATAAAATCATAGGAATGATTGGGTAAGAAAGAACAAATGGCCTGAAGGACGGTCACGGAGTCTGATATAATCAAGAATTTAGAGGAAAGGTGATTGGAGGAAATGAAAATAATAGAACGCAGGATAGCCAATAATTCGGCTGTGAATATGGACAAGAAAGAAGGCAAGCGAAAAGATTCTGAGAAGCCAAAATCTGAGAGGATAAAAGAGGCACCGACACCATACGGCCTCTTCGAACCATCTGTAAACATCGTTGCATGCGAAGGAAATTGAGAATCGATAAAACTGTGAAGTTCCTATTTAATTAGGGCCTGCGGAAGAAACTTAGAGAGTGTAGGTATAGTATACATATTAGGAGGACGGCAGAGATCGTCGAAATTAAAAGTGAAATAAGGGAGATTGACAAAGGACATTATGTAAGGACGAAACGAACTGAGCCGAAGGGAGATTAGAGATAAAAAAAAAGGAGGTTTTCCTAGGTACGAAACGCCAGTTCCTAGAAATGGATAAGAGTAGAGGACGTAAGTGGGAGACGCTTAGTAAGAAAACGATAGCCCAAATAAGATCTGCGAATAGAAAGGAGTGGTGTATTCGATTCGGCCAGGACTGCTGGACTAGAGAGGATTTAAGAGCACCAAGGCATAGACGAAGGCAAGAGTTTTGGATTACATCCAATTTAGAGAATCGAGACTTAGAGGTACAGCCATAGAGAAATGAACAGCAATCAAATTTTAAGCGGATGATAGATTCATATAGAGAAACAAGGACATGAGAACCACCACCCCTTTTGGTTGGAGATAAGGCCTTCAGCAGGTTTAGCCTTTCGGTTGCCGAAGAGGAAAGATACTTGATGTGTTCGGAGAAGGATAACCGACTGTCAAGGGAGATACCAAGGTAACAAAAACAATTAACGCGAGAAAGCAGTGTATTTGCTAGGAATAGATAGACAGAAGTAGGATTATAAGGTCGCAGAGTAAATACGGCATAACAAGATTTAGTAGGAGAAATAGAAAGGTTAATTGAGGAAAGGGAATGATCGAACACAGAAAGAGACTATTTAACCGCTATTTTCAAACAAATTTTATGCAGTTGTGGGAAGATAAAAAATTATTTTGTTGGACTCGCCTTTTATTTAAGTAAAAAAAAAAAATGTATGCAATGCAAATGGCTTTGACTTAATTCAGTTGTTGGGGAAGACAGAAAGCCATCATGAAAAAGGATATTTTTAAAAATTATCGATGTTACGCAAACAAATATGTCTAATAATAGGGGTTTAATGATGTAACAAAATTAAAATTTTCAAGTCTTCTAAGTACAAACAATTTTTTAAATTTTCATAAAATTTTCTGGAAGAAGACTTTTTAAATTTAAAACAGAATTACGGAATTTTTTCAATTTTGCAAGTTTGAAAAGTGTACTTTTAAGATTCTAACATATATAAAGGTGTACTGCGGTTTATCTTATACTTCACCGCTTCAGATCTAACAGATGTTTTTCCAGAAGTGTTCAAGCTTCCTCATTTAATAACCACACTACTCCGGTAACCACTTTGTCTGCAGAAAGATCGTTCTCAGCAGTGAAACGAATAAAAACGTATTTAAGAAATACACAAGGTCGGGAGTGACACTATCTTCATTAGCTTTTTTCAGTATTGAAAAAAAATTATTATCAAACACATTAGGGGAAATGAGCATCGTTTCGTGATGATGTAATAGACATTTTCGTAAACGAAAATCGAAAAATTGAATTCATTTACAAAAACACGAGACATTTCGTATCTTTTAATTAATTTTTATTTCTGTTCTGTATTTAACCGAATTTTACGCATGTTTATTTTTATGTAAACAAAATATTTGATTCTGGCGCTTTCTCAGTCCTGAAATTCACGCTACGCCACTGTCATTATGATACACGTGAATTTTCAGTTTTGCAGAATTACCAGTTTCAGTGATTATTTTTGGATTTTCTCTTTTATACGTGTATAAAGATAATAACATATCTTAACACAGTCAAATATTCATTAAAATGTAGTAAAGTAAAATAAAAAATAATTCTGTTCGGTAAATATTTTCCTTATCAAACAACAATCATAAAAATTTCCTAAAATAGTTCAGCTAATAGCGTGGTAATAAATTTACCGCTATTATGAGATTCTCTGATAAAAGTTTATTTTTAATATTATTAGCTTAATAATAATTTTACAAACTAATACTAAATTAATTCAAATATCTCTGGAAAAAAATTCTGGTGATATATTCGTAAAATTATTCATCAAATTTTAAAAATTCATCTAAATTATTGTTCTAGTTACAACATCGAAGTTCCGAGTGCATTAGAGTATTAAACTGGCTAGAAGAGGCAAACAATGGAAATGCTACAAATATATTTCCTACTAAATTTAATGTGAATTCACTAAAAGTAAGTATTTTATAAATGCTAGAAATATTTTGCAAATTTCACGTACCTCAATTTATCGTCATTATTCCGATGTTTAATGAAATTTCAAAAGGACGTAAAAACTAACAAAAGTCATTGCAGCAAGTGGGCTGTGAATATGTGTAAAAAGAAATTCTTGAATAAGTCAAAGAGTACGCGTCTCGTAATCAAAGACTGAAACATTAAAAGGTTAAAAGAAATTTAAATAAATTTAACGAAACACACGAGTAAAATGGAAATAATCAGATAGTAATAATTTTTTGGTAATATTCATAAAAACAATACAATTTTACAGTACTGTATAAAGTTACCGTTTTATTATTTTAAGGGAACCTTGGATTTTTGCAATATTATAATTATGGGTCATTCTTTCGGAGGTTCAACCGCGATGTACACCCTTTCAAAAGATGAACGCTTTAAGTAAGTATTCTGTTAAACGTAGAAGCATTAATAATATTGAGTATGTCATGAAAAAAAAAAAAAAAGTTACATTAACGCAGTAGTAAAATAATTAAAATTTAAAAAACTTTTTCGGTAAAAAAAAAGTGGATGTATACATTTACTCATAACTGTACTTATTTTCTAATTTTTCAGTTTACGTCTTTATCGATTCCTTTATATTCGAACACGTCTTTTGCTAATATTTCTTCATCTCTAGTCATTTTTATTCGGTTTTAGTTCTGTCTCGACAGATTTCTTTGATTCTCAGTTAACAGTGGATATGATTTCATTAATATCGGCTTTGTTAGTTTAGTTATATACATTTTTAAAATGCTTTATTGACTCCATTAAAGTATTAAATTAACTAATAATGTTAACGAGTATCAACACGAATAATGTTTTGGGCAGAACCATATAAAGAGGCCACATATTTATATCTCTCCGGTTGTATTTGTAATATTGTCCGATGATGCTCAATAAATAAGTAGTTTGAACTAAAACTTTTTAAAAACGCACAAAAAAAAAAAAAAAAAAAAAAAATCATGATGAATATGGAGGTAGTTTTTGTAAAATGTCGGTGAATTTTATTATAATTTTTAGATGTGATTCGCCAAAAATTGAACAAATATTTTTGTGAATGCTTTAACATCGACAATCAAATAAATTCAGAAGTAGCGTAATGACTGCATTAATTTAGAATTACATTAATTTTGATAAAAAAAGTGTTAACATTTTATAAAAGTATTTATTTTAAAATAGTTAAATGATGCGTAAAAAAACTTGAAAGACCGTATACGAAATCCCTTCCAAATATCAAGTAAATTATTCATTAAGGTGAAGTGAAAACTTTAACAACAGTTTAATCAAATTACGCTTAATGCCAAGCCAAAAAAAAAAAAGAAAAAAAGTAAAGCAAAGAATACTTAGAAAAATGGTTCAGATAAATACACATTTTCACGAACTTGATTTTATTACAAACAGCGGCAATGCTCATATACCAGAACTTCGCTGAATTCTTCATAAAAAGTTTAGTTATTGCTCGAATAGCTTAAAAATGTGTTACTTTAAGTTAATATAAACATATTACTTGTGTTCTCTTTTCCTTTAGGGCAGGTATTATGTTAGATGGATGGATGTTCCCAATTAAAAACGAAACGTTAGACATTCCGCAACCGATGTTATTCATCAATTCGATGACATTTCAAATTAAATCAAACATCGAAATAATGAAAAAATATTGTAATTTAAAGAATAACCTCATATATACCATTCGGTACGTTAATTGGTTTATTAAAATTTCCCCTATTCTATATAGTTAACTTTAATAAGGTAAATAAAGTTTAGCAATGTTAATTTAATATAATTTACTTAAATATACATCGAATTAATCGTTCCTTCTAGTCCACCTGGATACACGTTCTTTACATCGAAAATTTAATATAGTTATTTTTTTGGTCAATTAAATTTAAAGATTTTAAAAAATCATAAAATTACAGCATAGAACAGATTGCAAATTTATCTGAATTTATTTTGTTCTTCTTTTTTTAAATAAAAATATGCGTATATCTTTCTTGTCTGTAGCATATAAAATCCTGTCTTTCTGGTATTATGAAATCGAGTAAAACCGGAAAAATACCAAGCAGGTTGTAGAAAGAACTGATCTTGCGCGGGTAAATTTTTGACATAAAACTATTGACAATGGAATAGAATGATAAAAAATAAACCATATATAATGATATTTTTTAAAAACTTTGAAAAACCGTACACGATTCAATTGACGCAGAAAGCTTAATAGAAATAATACGAGAATTTTATATAGATGAAAAATATTTTTAGAAACTAGAGATAAAATGAAATTTATGGGTGTTCTAAAGCTTTTAGACAAGGAGATGGACTTAATTTTGTTCAATTAAGAAGGGTAATGAGAGAATGTGAGAAATTACTGAAAATAGAGGATGTAAATAAACAAATACGATCAGAATGGAAAAAAAGGATTAATAATCAACTGTTTGGCTTTTGCGGATAACTCAATTTTTTTTCACAGAAACAGATCAACCTTCAAAGGAAGTACAGAAAAAAAATGGTTTACAGATTTTTTTTTTTTTTAACAGAATTCATAGCAAATGTTACAGCAGAATCTGAATTCATTTAGAACAGTAAAAAATTTCAGATACTTAGGTGAAGATACTCAGCAAAGTGGCCTATATGGGGAACAGAAAATATGAGCAAGAAAAATGGAACTGGTTTTTCAATTAACTCGAAATACACACAACAAGAAAAGAATATCAACACACGTCAGAATAAGGCACTACAATACAGTTACTAAATTAGAGCACCTATATATAACATAGCCGAGGATACAGAAAAAATTGATATATCAAAGAAGAAGAAGAGAAAAATTAATAATAACAAAAAGATCAAATGAAGAACTTCAGGAAAACAAAAACCTATCCATCGCTATGAAAAAGAAGCCTGTTTTTTTTTTCCTTCTTTTTCTGGTACGCATATCAAAAGGATCAGTGAAACTAGATTAATTAAAATAATTTTTTAACACTTTGTCAGGTTAAAAACTAGTTCAAGGTGGTTCGCAGATACGAAAAAAGGATTTAGAAGAAATACAAAGAGATACATTAACCGCGGAAAATAGAACAGAATTAAGAAATATTTAAAGGTTTCAAAGAAAGTAATAGCAAGAGTAGTGAACAAAAATGGATCGGAAACGGAAAAACACTGTAAAGTAATGGAGAAATATTAGGAAAACAGAAAAAGGAAAAGTTAGTTGTTTTCACGTGGTCTACGGATAGCCAGATTTAAAGAAAAAGAAGAAAAAAAGTGGCGACAAAAATGTTTTTTAAAATAGATTAAATGTAGAATAATTATTTAGTTCTCCATACATTTGGCCTAAACTCATCAATTATAATTTCTTACTTCCCAAATGAACAGTATTAATTTCACTTCAGTAAGATGCGACTTTTCGTAACGATGAAACACTGCTGCTTCTAGATTATATAGCGTTCGTTCCATTCAAATCGATTTCTTATAGTCCTCCAGTCATGTTGGCATTGAAGGCAATGAATTGGTTGATTCATTAGCTCGATCTGCCGTTCAGACTGGTCAATTTCTATCCAAATTTTCTTCTTACAATCTTAACGTTCTTTCCAGGAATTGCCATCGTAGGCAATGGCACAATATTTATCCTCTTTTATTCTCGAATCCTGAATCCTTCTATCTTAGTATCCAAACCCATCCTCCTCCGTACCCTTGGTACTATGACTTCCCTCATCTTTCGCGTTTCCTCATCTCTTCCATTTGCAGGCTTCGCCTAGATCATAGTCGTCTTCCGGCATCTTCTTTTCGCTTTTCTATGTCCTCTTCTCCTTTTTGTTCCTTCCATCCGGATGATTCTGATCTAATCTGTGACACAAATCACATCTTCTTTGAATGCGCGTCTGTATCTATAGAACGCTCTCACTTCTATAGTCAACTCCTGAAACTCGGTCTGCTTACTCCATACAGTGTTTTCTTTATTCTTTCACTTCCATCCCCGGTAATTATTCCTATTATAGTGTCCTTCATAGCTTCTATTTCCAGTAATATTCAATTTTAATTCGTTTCAGCCCTCTCTCTCATTAACAACACAACCTAATGCTGGGTAATGCCCTCGACTGGCGACCCCCCCCCCAAAAAAAAACCACTGCCGCTTAATAGGAGGACGTTAATAGTGTAAGATGAGCATAAGTTTCAAACACAACCCTACTTATTTAACTAGTTCGAATTAAATAACAGTTATTCGAAACGAAGTACGAGAAAACATGTACGAAAATAATATTTTACAAACTGTCTATCAGGAATACAACGCACGAATGCCATTCAGATACTGCATTTGTATATGGTTACTGGTTAAACATATTTGTGAAAAAATTATCAGCTGGTATTGCGTTGCGAATTCAGAACCATTTGATAATGGATTTCTTACATAAACACATACATGGTGAGTGCAATTTAAAATTTTACTATTTTGCATTAACATATTTACAGATAAAAATGGAACGAAATAATTTCAATAATATAATAAAATTTAAATATATAAAACATAGCTAACGTCGTAAAACACTTCAAAAAAATATGACTACTGCAAGGAAATATAAAAAGTATTTCGACTTATTATTTTTATAATAAATTAAATGAACCTGTAAATTTAACTTATTTTTGGCAGATTTATTATAAGCAGTCTATGAAAAAATTGTATTTTATAATGTACTACCAGTATAATTTTATTTTTTGCGTCCGCGAATATAATTTTTATTTTTCTTTAAATTTACAAAATATAATTTGTGCTTACTTTTCATTTATTTAATTTTTTCAACAAATCTAAATAGCATTGCAAATGTGTCAAGCTAAGGTTCCTTTCTAATACGAAAATATAATAGTGGTATTCGGTGTTCGTAGTATCTAGTCGCTGTCGCAGCAAATCCTCGTTAACGTAAAGGTTTTGTCTGGCCCGTGTTACCGTGTATCGAAATGTCTACGCGCCATGCCGCATAATTTACCATATTCTTTGTTAATTTTTGGTAAAAAGTTAAAGTTTCTGTCATTTCTCTAATCGTGGTCAAGTATATGTATCAGGATCGCCGTCCTGTCATTTTTTTTTGCGAGTTTTACGTCAAAATATATGCTTTTCTTTGGTAAAAGTTTCGTTATTGAACACGTGGTGTCGGCTTCATGATATCTCCGACGGAGAGACCACCGCCGTTCCAGGGCGGGATCGTAACCGAATTTATCTCGTGATTTTACTCCTATTTTCGTTCATTTAAATATTTTTTTCGATAAGTTAACAACAAAATCAGGAATTAATTAAAAGCCTAATGCTCGCATTAAAAGAATCTATAAGACAGCAATCGAGACGAATCGTTAAACTGGCTTCCGGAAATAGGGGTCGAGAGAACATCGAGTTCACTTCACTGACGCCCAGAAGCAGGGACTGAAAATCACGATCCACTGCAATATATATATAAACAGAGCTAGAAAAATTTTTCATGCTAACTCAACAGATTAGATTATTTAGTTAATCATTTTATATGGTATTTTGACAAACACATAAGTGAATAATGCAGAGAATTGCACGCGCTAAAATAATATAAGGTGCGCTACATGATAAAGTCCATTTTCATAATAATAAATAGGTTGTGTATTATTTTCTCAACTCGGAAAAATATCAAGATTATTCGTTATTAATGTTTTTAAAACTAAAATGTTTTTCTTTTTTCAGGGATCGATTTTGACGAAGAACAGACTAGGACATACCTAGATAAACAAAGGCACAATATAGTTCAAGATTTTATACTTTATTCCAAAAAAAAATATGCAAAAGTTAGCATTTTTTAGTGAAAATTAATCTACCATGTATTATATATATTTCTTATATTTATATGTTACAATAAAAATTTTACATCGAGGTGTCCATACACAATATTATTTTATACAAATTACATACGTAAATTTCGCAACGTTGAGCAAAACATTTCGTTTAAAAAATCATACCATATGATACATACCAATAAAAATACGTCTTCTTATTTTTACTGTTCGCATTGCAGTGGCATGTATAAATCTTACAAATTTTTTATACACCCCATATCGGAATCCTTAATTTTTTGCCAAATTTAGTGCACAAAAATGACTAAGTTCTGTAAAGAAAAAAAAAAAAAAAGGTATACCGGTTTAAACTTTTTATGATGTTTTTTACAATGTATTTATTTCTTATTAGCGCATTTTTGTAAAAATTTAAATTAAACATTTCGAATGCTTATATTTATTTCACAGAGAATTTTATAGAAGTTTTATGTAAACCAGCTTTTACCTACAACCTTTTGCTAATATTTACATTAATAATAAGGAAACGCAAAAAAAAACTTCAGTCGCATCAACGTTGAAGTAATGAGCAAATAAAATAAAACTGAGCGATATTTAATGCAGAAATATTATCACAGTAATAATAAATTAAACTATCATCGATAATGACTACGATGATAGTTTAAAGATTAACGCGTGACAGTATGAACGTAAATAGTATCAATTTTTTTAACAATAGTTAAACAACCAATAAAATTCTATAAGATTTTATACCGCACTAGAAGGAATCATTAGGGCGAATCTATTTTAAAAGTAAGTTCCCTTATTTTTTAAAAATTCTTAAACGACACTGCGTGACAAAATTTACAGACGTTTCAAAGATTTTTTAATACATTATATTTTCTTCGTGATGATAGGGGCAGTAGTTTAATCCAAATACAGTTAGAAACCTCTTTGCGAAGTGTGTTCGGAAAGTGGAGGTCTATTGGCAAGTATGTGAATTGTACGGTGCCAGTTGAATGTCAATCAACGTTTTAAATATATTAATAATTTAAAAATTCCTTATAAAACTATTTTAATATTTCATCTTTATTTTCTAAAAATCAGTGTAATATTGATTATAAAATTCTTCAGTATTTTTTTTACGGTATAGTCACTCTATTTTATAATACAGGCTCGCTTCACTGCTTTTCGTTCTAATTACGGACAACGTCTATTTGCCTTGTCTAGACTTCGATTTTTGTTTATATGTTTCTTCGAATTATGATCTTAAAAACTTTCTCGTATTCATTTTTTTCAGTTTCATCTTTGTCCTATTTACTGTTAAATTCTCTGTTTATGGTTGCTGTAGACGCGATGGAAATGTAATCAATTTTGATACTTACAATTCTCTACCATAATTTTTTTTTTTTTTTTTTAAATAACCAGTTCTCTACATAAGAATTTTACAGCACTCGGTTCGCCAAACAAAAATTAAACAAAACGAAAAGCTATATCAAATTTTCATCACAGTAAATTATTTTTTCGCTGCATAAATTCGACGTTCAAGAATGCACCTAAACAACCAGATTCTCGATGTGTTACAAAATAAAGAGAAAAAGAAGCGTGAAAGGAAGATTGCGACGAACAGTTTGCAAACAGACAGCAACTCACATACTTACGTACGTTTTGCTTACTGTTCTACTACATTCGTGGAATATAAATACTCTTGAAACAAAAAACGAACCGTTCGATCTATTTTAATCATTAGCGTTGTAAAAAACGGATGGACTACTAATGTTCCGTATAATACGAATGTAAGACAATTAAAATATTTATGAAGTTGTTCTGAAGACGAGAAAATTGAAGTACTGCATTTACCTGGTGTGAGCATTAAACTTTTCTCAAAACTTTAAGGGAAGAAAAATCTTGTAAACCACCGCGGATGCGGAGCACAGTGTAGCTTACGAAAACTCTCACCACGTGGCAGATAATCGGCACATATCACAAAAAGGCAGTAATATATTTCTGATATTGTGAAAACGGAAATATCTTTATTCAGCAGTGCCATCAAGTTACGATCAAAAAATTATAATTCTAACATACTGTGATCGGAAAAATCAATGACTGCATTTGATCGACGGATGTGACAAGCAAAGAAACAGTACGAACTGTGATTGGAATTAAAATTATCAAAACGCTAAAGACGCGTTTCTTGTTTATCTATACACATGCAAATTTCGAACATTCTAACTGTTGTTAAGAATTTTTCTCAAAAATTGAATACGATAATCGTAGGGACAAATATGTTGGATTTATACCTTCAGATGTCTTCTAAGTTATTCTGTTTTCGCATGTTTAATGAAGAAAAAATTCCATGTACAATATAACCTGCAGACACAACTCTGGCTAGATATATGATCGCTTAAATGTAACCATACTATCGACTCGGTTATTGAAACCTTGAAATAATTTAGAATCGCAAAATTAAAAGAAAACTTTAACACGTTATTCTAAATTCTTTCTTGTCAATATTCCAAAAAAAAACAACTTCAATGTAGACTTTCCGAGAATCACAAGAGTCACTACTTTCCACTCTTGGACCTACGGTATGACTAATAGTAAGTAATATTTATTTCGTAAGGTGTGAAAATAGCGGTAACTTCGCAAGAAGAAAACCACAGCCTAAAATTATTTAGAGGTGAAATATAAAGGAGTTAATACCGAATTAAAACTGCGCGAGCTGCCAATAATTACTTATGGAGTTATTTTGAATCTCAAGTATGTTGCGCGTTTTATTAATCGTTAATTAACGATTATAACATTCACTTATGGTCAGAAGTGTCATTCCAATGTTTTTTAAATAAAAATATGACTTCTTTTTTAAAACTAAAAAGAACGTTGGTTCGGCGTTCAACCGATAAACAAAAAAATCATTAACCAAGAATGTATTACTTTTTTTTTTATTGCCCTAATCTTTTTTGAATAGGCTTTTTGCAAACAAAAACTGAATTTTAAATTTCTATTGTAATCTTTTTCTTATTAATTAACATTTATTACAAGTTATTTTGCGGACTTTTATTTGAAAATTTCCAATTCACTTCGATAGAACATATTAAATTTCATCAATTAAAACGTGGTATTCGAATACTAAATCCACTGCTCAAAACCAACGAGAATGCAAAGAATATATACGTATACGGTTTGAACAGGAAAAAAAAAGATTTCGCGACCTTTTCTGATTAACAGAATCGTTGTTAAAACGGGCACTGTTTGATTTCGATCATTTTCGGAAGCGATTTAAACGCTGACCTAAAACATCTCGTGATCAGGAATTGATCGAATTTATGAGCACGAAATTCAGTTTAGATCTGAATAATAATCCGTCCACGTCTACTAGCCGTAATAACGCCTGTGGTGCATTGACACCGCGTTTATACGTCATGTTGAACATTTGAAACACAAAACTATAGTTTGTACTTTGATTATCCTACATTTTGAATGTTTTTACATTTTAATCTTTAATAAAAACTAACTTCACACTAGCAGTTTTATGTTTTGCTTTGAAATAAAATTTTACTTCATGAATAAAATTGATTCTCTCGATGGCATAATTAATTTGCGCCTACGTTTAAACAACTCTAATTCATTACAATGCACGGATTTTTAACATCTAAAACAAAACCATAAAGCACGTTTATGATTTACGTATTTCTTTTTAAAGAAGAGGACATTTTTTTTGAACATTGAAAATCAAAAATTGTTACATTTACTATATTTAGCCTTCGAAAAAAAAGTAACAAATCCTATTGGTAAACGAAAATGTTTAAGATATTTCAGTTATGTAGATCGAGTTTTACAGTTATTTTAATGATCCATAAATAATTATAAACATATTTTGTACACATTTCGAATGACACTACTACTGATTTTTACTAATATAACTGAAATAAGACTAATCTATGTACGTATATAAAACAGATGCAACAAGTATTTTGATTGAAGACCAGCACTCCGAGGTAAGCCTCCTTTTATAAATTCATAACCACTGGTACATTAGGTTCATCGTGTTTTTTTAAACATAATTTTTGATTTCATTCAAGAACGATACATAGTTTCTGACTCAAACTTATAAGTGATTTATTATTGAAATATTGAGTATGTACAGAAATTGTTCGCAATAACCTTCCATGTTAAAAAAATCAGTTGACGAGAAACACTATGCCATCGAGAGAATCAATTTTATTCATGAAATAAAATTTTATTTCGAAGCAAAACATAAAACTTCTAATGTGAAGTTAGTTTTTATTAATGATTAAAATGTAAAAACAGATTCAAAATGTAGGCTAATCAAAGTACAAATTATAATTTTATGTTTCAAATGTCCAACATGACGTGTAAACGCAGTGTCAATGCACCACATATGTTATTACGACTAGCAGACGTGGACGGGTTGTTATTCGGATCTAAACTGAATTTCGTGCTCATAAATTCGATCAATTCCCCATCGCGAGATGTTTTAAGGTCAGCGTTTAAATCGCTTCCGAGAGTGACCGAAATCAAACAGTGTCCGTTTTAACAACGATTCTGTTAATCAGAAATTTTTCCGACTTTTGGCACAACCAGCAAATCAATATCAAATTTTTCTACATTGTTTACCGTATCATTTCAGAAAATTCTAAAATGATCATGAATTTTTATGACACTTCCAAAAAGAAGAACCCAGTATTGCTCGACTGTATGTGGATAAGGTTCTTAAAAATAAAGATCTACTTTCTGCATTGTTTCATTTGAATTTTTTATTCGTTTTGAAAATACAAAATCAAAAATAACAAATAATAAAATGAAAATTTTTCGAATTTTTCAGGATAACCTTCAGCAGTAGCTGTAACATAGGCACGATGAAGTTTGAATTTACCTGCAATCTCTTCAAAAACTTAATAAGTGTAAATTGTCCGGAACTGCTTTTTAGAGGTTTTATTGTAACACATCAGGCAAAAGTTGTTCAGTAATTTAAACGTGAGTGAGCACCGTAACACTCTGAAGCTCTTTAAAAATTAGAAAATTATTATATAGCTACGGAAGTAATTAAATAATCCGCGTTAGTGGTTTCAAGTTTTTGGAACTGAAGAATTAAAATAATCATAATATAGCTAAAATAACAAAAATCAAAAATCAGTCAGATACGCGTCAGTTTTTATTTCTGTTATTTTTTTATTATTATTACTTTTTTTTTTTTCAAAAAGAAAAATTATCATGCCAAAATTTTGTGAAATAAAAAAAGAAAAATGTTCGTAATATTTCTATATTCTCATTTTATGCGGTACAAATTTAATTTAATTTATGATCCGTCCAGTAATATATTTCAAAAAAGGTTTAAGGGGATTCGAAATATCTCTCCGCTTCAATAGCAGTGCGCAGTGAAAGATGACCCGTTCGAATATCGAAAAAGATCTAATCTTCTTTCGTGATTCAAGTATTTTAATGTTGCCGCGCAATATTCAATTAAAAATTTCTATTTTCATTCATGCAGCGTTGACCACATTACGAAAGTTCCTTTACAGTAGCACGATTTTCGTCGGTTTTGTTTCTTGGTATCTTTTCGAAACGTGTCTACACTTCGTTCTACGGCTGACTACTTTCTATTCGACTTTGTAATTATTCTTTACTAGCAAAAATCTATTGTAATCTACTGCAAATAATATATTAGAGGTTAAAATCGACTTTAGCAACCTACTGGGTACTTTAGAGAACGTCTTTTCTGACATTCATCTTCGTATCTCCTCCTCCCTTTAAATTTCTATTGTTTCATCTCTTTAGTCTCTATCCTATTTCGGTGATGTCTTTTTCAATGGCCGCTTCGTTTTTCATGAATACACAAACTATTTAGAGATCTCTTTTTAAAATACCAATTTGCTTAAAGTTGTTTTACGCTAGAGTGGTAGACTTCTTTTTTATTCTTCTTAATTTTATTATAAATGAATTAGCCGATGAAAATTAAATTTTTCGCTTGTGCAGAAATACTTCAGATCGGCCTACTGTAAATCAGATCGCATTCGAAATGTATACCTTCGCCTGTATCTTGCAAACACAGTTCCTCCTACTCGTGCAGTTTTCGCCAAAAACAACATGGTTACCGTGTCCATTTTGCAGACACTATCTCGGTTATCGCTTTTTAATTAATAGAGTTCTTATTTGCTATTCAAAAAAATCAACTCATATATTTCTTCTTCACACTGGCATTTCTTTTATATAAAAAAAGTACATTTTCCCTTAGCACCTTAATAAATTTTTTTCTTTCACACTTTTCTACAATAAATTTCCTTACTTCTCTCTTCACTATGTTAATTTTCTTCATCCCCTTAATATGCCTTTTTTCCTTTTCTTAAATCTCTCTCTCTCTCTCTCTGATTCTACTGCTAAACATAAATATTTGCATTTGCTATTTCCGTTCCATGACGTTATCACTACCAATGTGCCTTCTTTCTCTTCCATTTTCACTGCGGCTAACTTTCGACTCACTAGTGTTCTATAATCTATTACTTTTTCGCTTTCTCCACTCTCCATTAACCTTATGGTCTTCAATTTAAACTCAATTAATTCAAATCTATATTTGAAAAAAATCATCTAGCCCTATCTCTAGTTTTTATGTCATACCGTACACGTAGAGTCCTTAAAAATCCGTCTAATCATTCTCTTCGTACTCTACTTATTATATTTAACTCTGTCTTTTCTACAGGAAGCACACCCTACTCCTAGAAATCCTTTATCATCTCTGTCAAATTTCAAATTCACTGAACTAATAGTTCTGAAATTATTTAATATTGTTTTTTTCATTTCTCCTTGTGAATTATAGAGGGATATTTATTGATTAATCGAATATGAAATGCCGCAAAATAAAAAAAAAAATATGAAAATACACGAAAAAAATCATCATCAATGTGTTGTAGTAATTAATTTAAAAACTCGTGAATATAAATATAATCTGATGCAATTAGAAAAGAAAAACACGAGCGGCTTATAACTTTAAAGTGGATTTCCTTAGTTTTTATTTGTTTTTCGTACTGGTTATATTTATGTAAATATAAGTAATTAAAAATCTGGGAAACTACCGAACTCCAGAAACCCATTTTGGAATTCAAGTCTTCCGAACTCGAATTGCTCCCAAGTATATGTCCCGTCTTCGAAATCGAACTTGGAGGTAGTAGAGAAGTCTGGAGAGTAAATGGCCGGTTTCCAATAAAAAGTATCAAAACCCTCGAGTATATTAGTATATTACGAATCATAACTTCATAACTGTCGACGACAAAGCTCACTTTAAAGTACATAGGTACGGATTAACTGTAAATTTTTGTGATTAGCGATATATAGTTTTATATAGGTTTGTCTGAAATACAACGTTTGTTTAAGAAACAGAGTGAAATTACATTAATTTTGAATGAAGAATTTTTATTTTTTAATAAGAGCACGCGTCAAATCATTGAAGAAATCAGCAAATCCACAACTTCTCCCTTTTGGAGGATGTGCATATAAACAATATTACAAAAAAGGAGGAGGGGAAATTGGCACATCAAAATTTTGGAAATTGAAGAAAAAAAATTTATGTCGTTTGTATGCATCGGAAAATTTTATTTTAGCGGCTTATAAAATAAATCAGTTATTCGAGTATGTAATGCATTTAAAAAGAACTTACTTCAGAGGACTAGTTTTAAGAGCATTGAACAGCCGATGACAACGCAAATCAGACGCTAAATTCAATATATGAGTAACGATTTCGCTGTTCTTGTCCCGTTTTGAGTTGTAATAAACGACCAAACTGGTTTTTTCTTCGATATTCGTTATGAAATAAGTACAGTTTTCTCGATCCAAATGCGCGCACACCACCTTATCCAAAAATAACAACTCTGCGAAATGTTCTAATATAATCCTTTTAATAGCCGGCAAGTGAGTACACGGTTGACTTAATTTCTGCGTGTATCGGAAAAATATTAAACATAATGATATATGTTGAAACGGATTAAAACGCAAATTTCCGTAATTTTGTATGTTTTTAAAGTAACAAATTTTAGTATACCTTTGCAGATTTTTTATATAATAAACGTAGAAATGTTTTAAAATTCGCAAATAAATGTAGCTCTAAACTATGTGTATGTATATACTGAGTATAGTATGTTCTTGTCAGAAGTTGACCATTTAACAGATGCACGACGCGTAATTATTAGTTAAAGATAAGCCAGTACAGGCATTACAGTGCTACGGGTAAAATATATATGTTTAATTTAGAAAAATAGCATATTACGCGTTATACCTCGGGGTGCCTCATCATAATGTAGTAAGAATGATTTGTAGCATTTCTATCAGCCGTTCTAGGTAAATACTGGAAACCTGGTCCATACCAATTTTTTAAACCAGCAGCATCAAATATTAACATAGCAATACACATTTCGCCCGGATTACAAAACTGTATTAGATTCTGGAATCTAAATTGATCGAAGCAAACATTTAATACTGACGTAAAATGTACTTAACTGATCATAAAAAAAACAAAAAAAACAGCGTAATGTTTACACGGTATCCTTTTTTCGAAACATTCAAATTACTTAAAACTATCGCATGTAGAAGAAAGCGTAACAAATAATTTCTAAAACAACGATTTAATTTTTTTTAATGGAATGAAACCAATTTTAATTTATAAATAAAATTAGTATTATCATTAGTTTCAGGTAACAATATGAGTTTTTATAATTAAGGTTTCTTTTAATTTACGTAAATAAATAATAATTTTCATTTGGATTTTAAAACTCTTTTCCATTATATATTTTTTAAATTGACTCTGGAAATGAAAATATGTATATTCCCAGAAAAAATTTCAGATTGCAATGTCCACAGTGCAATTAAAATGTTACACCTGTCACAATGCTAATAGTACGATTTTAATTACATACTCGCCTAGTAACTAGTAAGAAAGAACACAGATATTTATTCTAAAAATACTAGGTATCATTTGGTTTCATAATACAAAACCTCATAAAGTTACACCAATCACTTATTCATTATCCGTGCCGTTAAAAAGCATTTATCCGTTCACATGATACCGTTTAAAACATCATACCGATTTACCATTATAAAACAAATATCAGAAAAGTAATATGTACAAGAAAGAAAAAAAAGTGCAGAGTGAGTACAACGGGAAAAACAAGATAAACTGTTATAAATAAACAACAATTTTCCGTACTGACGATATAGAGAATAATTTCATTAAAAATATTCACCAAGAAACAATGCATAATACTACCATATTCTATCTAATAATAAAGACAATATTTTCTTAATAAGTACAGATAAACGGAATAATTTACTACACGATTTTTGAAATAGCTCATTTTAAACATTCTTCATATCCATTCACATATTTTAGGTTTCTTATTTTTACATTGAACAATAATAAAATACTTTTCAAATAATTAACGATACATATTATCTTTGTTGTTCTTAAACACCACATCAACATTTCCACCCTCCCACCGACACATTGCATATCAGTGAGAATTTGATATATCGTTAAAATAATTTAAGGATCGCTATATTGACAACCAATGCGTAATGAATACAGGAGCTTAAAGAATATTACTATAACCAGCTTATATTATTTAAAGAACCTTACGGAAACACTAGCGTATTAAATTGGATGAATATTTTAAGCAAAAAAAAAGTAAAAAAGAACCAAAAAAAAAAAACAAAAAACATTTAATATAAAAAATAAATGCAACGTACAAAATAAAAAATACAATATTTAATTTTTTTTTAAATAACCGTTTATCTGCTATTATATATTTTCGTCTTTAATCAATAATCAAAAATTTATAATAAAAACTATTTTATATTGTCACGGTAATTTCAATGTGCTAAAAATAATTTTTGATAAAACTGAACTCATTGTACTCACCTTTTAACAAAATCCAGCTTGTGTTTATTGCAGACAATTTTTAATTCATTTGCAGGTATTTCTTGGCGAAAAAGCATGTAAAAATATAACGAAAATTTATCCAGAAGAAAAATGCGAAATTGCACCATCCAGTGATACAGTTCTGGTAACGTGTTGTTTGTTCGTAGAAATTTCCATATCTTTTGTAAAATTCAAAATTAATTAAATAAAACCATTATCAAAACTTATGAAAAATCTTCGTTGTTTAATTTAATAATTTAGGTGTATGAAATTTTTAACGAAAACTGTTGTTTACATTTATATTTAAACGTTAAGGAGGTACGGCATTAAAATAATACACTACACACTTACATAACAATTATATAACAATTTTGATATACTATTTTTATATAGGAATCATTCAGTAATCAAGATGCATACAAATAAGAAATTTAAAAAAAAATCAACATATTAATTTTTGAAATCCGGCGAATTCCGCTAAATTAGGCCAGGAATTAGACAAATTCTGAAATACTAAATCAAAATGAAGTTTGTAATAATAATTTGTTCGCAATATTTAGGACGCAAAACTGTTCAGTTGGGCTCAATGTGCACACTAGAAATTATAAATACCACGTTCCTGTTTAAATCTGAAACGCGACAATAAACTTTTCAATTGTTTTATTATAATAATTCAGATTGTAATAATTAAAATGTAATTTAACTATAATTTTATGTCTAAACCAAAGGTAGTTTTGATAGCGGAAGAAAAGAAATATAAAGGATTACATAAGTCAGTAACTGTGATACTAGAGAACAGAAAACATTAACTTGACACGATGACCGAATGATTCTATAAATAAAATGATTAGAACAAGGGGACGTACCTCTTTAGATTGTAATATTTTCAGCCAAGAATTAAGATTATTAGTTAGCACGTGTAAGTTATTAATACAGGATAAATTTTGCCAATTCTGCAGATGTAGCTGAGCACATAATAATCCGTCTAAGCAGTTTATTTCTAATCTAAAAATATCCGAGGGAAAAAAAAAAAAAGAAAAAAACCCATTATATCTCTAATCGGATATGTATAGGAAAAGATAAAAATTAACATAATGCAGCAAACTGATAAAGTGTAAAATTATACTATTTATCATACTAACTGTAAAGTGTTTTTCGTACATACTAAAACTGATGGCACATAGTGGTCGAGATGATTTTCCTTTATCAATTTCACTTTCTTCGTTAAATCTTCGAATTTGATATGTTTATTACATAAAGATAACATATAAAGAGAATCGTATCTAAAGTACAGTTTAAGGATAAATGCCTATGAAATTGTTCAAAAATGTTAATAAATATATACAAAACAATTATGAAAATTAGCTCCCAATATAAAAGGATACAAATCGATCAATTTTATTCGAATAGCTACAAATTTTATTATATCGTTTAAAATGGTTGTCAATTCGTTTGAACTGTTGGATTCTTGTATGTACGACAATTTTTCTTTTATTGCATCATACATATGTTGCAAAGAGTGCTAAAAACAGAAACCAGCACAAATTACATTAAAGTTTATTGTCTAGAAAAAGTATATAAAATTCATTAATATCCACCTACTGAAAAGTTTAACATTATTACTTAATTACACTTTCAATTGCACATCAAATGATTTAAACTGAAATCGCTGGAAACTATATTAAAGATTAACGGTGTAAGATGAATTTTGCTTTATTCTTTTCATAACTTATTCCATCACTTTAATAAAAATGAATGTTTACATTAATAACTTTATCGCAATTCTATAAATATTAAATTTATTTTTTATAAGAACAAATGCACAGATACGCATAACCTTTTCGTAACTACAGTTATCAGAGAAACGCAGTAACACATTTATAGCACAAACGTTCTAGGAATACTTCCTGTAGCAATGAAATAATCATTAAACATTAGGTTAAGAAAAACATAAATAAAAACAATAAGAAAACTTAACACTAGTAAGAAACCCGTCGTAAACGGCGAATACTCAAGGGGTAAACCGTTCAGGAAGTTTGGTGTACAACATCTAGGAATTCCAGCAAGTAGTGTACAAAATTTACATAGGCGGTTTACTCCTTGTGGATACTTCTTACGAGTAGTAATATTTAGGAATATTTACATTTCTACTTAAACTTGTGAAATACAGAAAATATGGGGAGCATCATGAACTACTCAACTTCTATTGTATTATTAAAAGAGTCAAAAAATAGTAATTTTAATGTCAACATCCAATGTGGACCAAAGTGTCTCTTATTGCCCGAGTTGTCCGTGATAAGAAAACATAAGAGATAATATACACAATTTATTACGCGTAAAATTTCGAAGAGGAGAAATTAAAAAAAGTTATGCTTTTGCATAGAAACTATATAAAACTATATTGTCGGCGGATTAAAGTCAGAAACGACTCTTCACAGTGATGTAGTAGAAGAAAATAATACGTCAAAATACAACAAAAATTAAGGGGGAACCATTCCACTTTTGATAATAATTATATAAAGGTTTCATATCAAAATTTAAGGATAAATAAATAAATATGTACCTAACGCAAAAGAGTATTTCAATGTCCATTCTTAACAATGAATATGATGCTCATTCATTTATTCGGCAGTTAGAAAAAACCTACTGTTACAATTAACATTCAAAAGTATAAATAATCTTTAATTTTTGGTTCGCTCTTAAGAAGAAAAAAATAGTAATCTGGCCGAATTGTCATTTATCCATTTATTGCGTAATATTCCATCCATTATAAACCATTATTACCTTTACTTCATATATATATATATATATATATATATATATATATATATATATATATAATAACTAAATAAAACTTAATTAGATAAAAGTTCTATCAGTAAATGTTACATATTGGGCTGTAGATTTCAGTTGTTAATAGCCAATTATTCAAAGGAACAAAAATTATTTTCATTTATGTTATAGTCACATCAATTTCTAAATGTAAAATACCGCTTCGCATTAATTTTAAAAACTTAAATTTTTAACCAGTATTTTCTTCTCTGCAATAGAACGATAATGATGCCATTGCCAAATGCCTACAAATATGTTATATAATCAACAATCTTTTACATTTAAATTCTTTCCATTAATCATATAAGTATTATTACTTCGAATAAATTTAGGATAATTTGACATGTTCCTTAAAATGTAATCTGCCCAATTTTCTCATTAACTCTGAAGTCCAGCTTTTCGGCAATATGGAATTATTCTTCTAAGATTACCTTTTGCCTCTTTCTCTTTTATTCTTATACACGTGGAAATTTCATCCAATGGAGCATAGCTAATGAGTAAAAAATAATCGCTTAAAAATCAATTATAACTATTATTAAAAATGAAAAATTGTTCTTACATCTCGTCTTAAAAGTACACGCTCCTTACTACACAGATAATTCAATTCGAAATAACATTTTTCTGCTTCGATAATTCTCGGTAAAACAGTTAATATTTCAGCGCATAAAAATAAATGCGAAAATTCTCTTTCCTTTTTCTGAAATAAAAGGTTTCAATTAAAACCATACGTAATTTGTTACAAATTTATTTTGAAAAAAACATTAAAAATATGAATAAAACACACTGATACCGTTCCGTATTTACTTAAAGTATCGTACACTAATCCTTTTTTAGTAACCTTCGAATTTAAAGAAAAAAAACTTAAGTTAAAGTGAAATTTAAATAAACGTTACAGTCGATTACAGCGCAAGCAAAAATAAAATAGGAATAATGATAGAATTTAATTGGAAATGGAAAAAAGTTTAAAAAATTTATTAGCATTTGTAGTTAATTTTGGTTAAAATACTAATGCTGGTTCTTATTAAGATGATTTCAATACGTGTCTAAATTAGCGATGAAAATTTTTAAACACAGTTCTAAAGATCATATTTTGGCAAAACATAGTTCAGTTCAGTATTTTCATTACTTACTTTTTTATTGTGGACGTTGTTTTTAACCGCAATGATTAAAACTAAATTAAAAGATCAAAAGTTCAAATTTCTTAATCGCGTTTAAAAGGTTGATAATAGAAAAAGATGATTTATAAGTGATCATCGTAAAAATAGACCGATAATAAACGTATATTTAAAATCAAATTGAAAGTTCTTAAAAATCTGAAAGCATCAGTACAAATTTAATGGTTATAATTTTAATATTATATATTAATTCAATCGCACATAATGGTAAAAGTTATGAAGAAACAAATTTACAAGAAAACGAAATACATATCAAATAAAAAATTCACCATCGCAGAAGTAAACGTAAAAAATAATTCAAATTCTTACGAAACGAGTGAAATACAAGAAACGGAAGAATAAGAGTACAGACTTTTAATTATTACACACATTGCATTTTCAAAAGTATTCATATCACATTTCTTTATTTTCTATAACTTTAAACTATTATTTTTATGAAAGGTTCAATGATAAAAAAAAATAAGAACGCAAAATTTATTAAGTAATAAACGTACACATAGTTCCTTCGCTTTATCGAAGTTACAGTGCTCCAAATGTGTGAAAATATTAATTAAAAAATCTTTAAAAACATTCATTGCCTTCTTCGATTAAGTATAAACTAAGATATTTCAAAATGTGAAATTGACAATAACAATCAGATAACCGATTTTCTGTTTTGGTTAAAATTGACGTTTTTATCATTCGATTAAGATCGATCCCGTTTCCGTAAGCGATTATTGTGCAGCGAATATTTGTATTATTACGTTCTTGTAAGTATATTATCGATTTAAAAATTTCAATAAAAATCAGTTTGTTAGAATAAACAGACTGAACTTTAGAATATTTTACAAATTTATACGGCCTTTACTGAAATATTGCTTTTGCAAAATTAAGATACAATTAAAATTTTCTCCATCAGTACTAATATCGCTTATAAAAAAATAATATTGCTGTTTAAACTTAAAGTTTTATAAGTATACTTTTAGTTATACGGTTTAAATGAAATAAGTAATTTATTTTCAAGCAGTAATTATGTATCTTGTTTATTTTAATAGCATAAAGCGAACCTTAAAATTTTGAATTTTTCAAAATTTTATTTAAATGTTAAAATAATAAATTTATACTTTTAGATTTGGAACATTTCATCGTTTAGGTTCAATTATAAATTTTTACACGGACGAAATGTATGTAAAAAAATTAATGAAAAGTTGAAGTGTAAAAATTTTATTAATTTTAACTATATTTTAAAATAAAACTAAAAAAAATTATTAAAATAAATGTACGGAGTAAATTAAATAAACTATCTTTTGACGTAAATCTCGATTTTCGATTTACTGTTGTCATGGTATGTCTTCGTAATGTACTTATCTTGGATTTTGTCCTCCATAAAAAATTCTTGACATTCCATTCTAGTTCACAAACCTTTCGACGGCTTGTTTATTCGTTATTCTTTCAAGTGTATATACCGAATGTGAAATATATAATTACGAAAATAATGAATATTTATTTTGTAAATTAAATAATATTGGTGTTTAATTCTAGTTAAAGTATTATTTTAAGATGGCGGCATCTTGTTCGATCTAATGTATGTATACGCGAATTAATTTGTAGTGTAAACTGATAAGTTCGAAATCGTTTAAATATATTGTGTTGTGATAGTATTTACCATTTGTACAGATGAGGTAAATTTCATTTACATTTGTTGTAAAAATTAAGTTGGTTGGTTACGAAGCAGACATCAGTTGTATTTGATTTACTTAAAGTTGTCATATAGTGTTAATATTTTAAACCATACTACTTTTTTTTTTTACTCTTTTTTTTTTATTATATAGATCTTTTCATTCCTAGTTAACTTAACGTAACTATCAAGTGGTTATTTTAATTCTAAGGTAATTTCGTGATAAATTGATTTTATGTGCATATATATGTATTTATAAATGTGTTCACACATATGTATACATGTCGCTTGATTTTTTGTTACATTTTCTTGTGTTAAATAATAGATGGTAATGTTTATAGTTATTTTTATCTGTTTTCATTAGGTGTCACCTAGATTAGTAATGACTTTAACAGTTTTACCGGATGAAACCTATAACAACGTATAAATGTTTAATGGACAGTACATTAAAAGTTTCAAGGTGTCGTGAATAAAATTACATTTGCCTGCATATAAAAAACCCGTGATACGTATTCCGATTTAATTTCTGAGGTTGCGGTAAAATTTAACATTATTTATGATATGCCGTAATTGCTTGTGTGGGAGCCTTAGGCTCGCTATATTAGCATGGGCCAAGAGGCCATCATTACAAATATGAACCCTGCTATTTCTGGGAAGCCAAATACCCGATCATCGGGCTATCATCGTAAAGCATTAGCAGAAATAAGGAATTCATTATTACCTTTCGCAAACGGTGTAACAGGTACAGATAATTACTCTAGTGCAGCTAGTACCATATCAACAGCGTCTACGACATCAGGTGTTAGTTCCGCATCTGGTTTAAGTAGCAATTCAAACGGACTTGAAAAAGATTCGAATTATCTTAAACAAACTTTGACGCAGCTTATAAGCATGGGTTATTCGGAGGTAAGTCAAATTTGATTAAATATCTTATTTGCATGTTATTACAAGTGTATAAATTTATAAGGGTTTTTAATTTTATTTTTTTTTCGTATATTAAAATTCATGGCTGTCATTATATAATTCTGAACATATTTTTCTTTTTCTTAAATAGTTTTATTGCTGTAAATACGTTTTTTGCTTACTAATCTTATTTTTATATTATTTTCGTCATGGACATTGTAGATAAGTGTACATGACTGATATGAAGATTTAAAATCAAAGAGTAAACCTTAACCTTTTACCGTTATCAATCGTACACTACAAAAGCAAGTGATTTAGTACTCACTAATTAAACAATTAGTATAATGTAAATTACGCCATGGTAAATAATTACGATAGGTCCATTCTCGAATATATATGCATTCACAAATATTTCTGCTAATTACGCTATCGATTAAGTAACCTTTTTTTCGTTTTCTTTTAACGAGAATATCTCTGAATATGTAATTATAGAACATTTTCATCCGTCAGTTTGCGCGATAATTGCGTGCGCGTTAAAATTTTCTAATATTTATATGTGTGCGCAAAATTTTTAAATTTCTCAAATTGTACTGTATTTTTAAGGTTTAAATCTTCGATCATTATTGGCTTATTTAAACAATATGGAACTAGTCGATTAAATAGTTTAGTTTATTGTTTAATATACCGGACAAGAGTAAAATTGTTAGCATGTACCGCGCTACATTCGAATAATTCTCTTCATGATACGTACTTCAATTATAAAATTAGTCTCCGGATACAAATGATTTTATGTGTAGACCATAATTTTTTCTGTTTCATGATTTACGAGCACACATTTACGTTTTTTTTTTTTATATATATTTCAAATCAATAGATTAAATTCCGGAGGACAAATAACTCCTCCCCCCTACGTCAATAAAAAATTTATACATACATATGCGAATTAAGTATTTCTGATAAAGTTGCTATTGTGGTATCTTAACAGTATTGAGAATACATGAATTTTCGTCTAGTTGTTTCTTATATTTTTCAAAAAATCCCGAAACTATTTGTAAATTGCACGAAAAAATAAATCATTTTACGTGAAACTATGATAACAGTTGAATGTATCTTCTATTAACAGCTATGTTATATTTTGACTTTCGCAACATTTCTAATTTGTAATGACTATATTATTTTACCAAGTAATATTTGGGTTCTGATATACACATTTAAATTGTTTCAGTTTTTTTCGGATGTATATACTATCTGGTATTTTTTCATAGTTTTTTAACTGTTATTTTCTTGGTTTGTGTTCTGATCGACAAATGTAATAGTTCTAGCGATCTTTTTTATGAAATAAAAATCTTTTATTACTTTGAATTCTGAAGCTTCCTTCTTAATGTAATTATTATCACAATTCTTAAAGGAGGATACATACGTAATCCAATTACTTTTTTTACATACATACCAATAAGAAAAAAAAAACTTTTCGAATTCTTCCATTTCATTTTTGTGATATGTACAGTGCAGTGGTGTATCGTAATAGTTGTTGTTTAGGTTATATTTTTGTAAAGGGAACGTGCTATTTAAAAAAAATTTCTTGTAATTTTTTTCTCGATTCTTTTTTTGCGAAAATATCGTGTCTGCTCTGCAGGATTTATGATATAAAATTTCCCTTTTTTCCAGCGGTATACAACTTATACCTTAACCTGAAAAGTTTCTTGTCCGAAAACCGAAAATATTGTATCTCGTATTATATGTGCGTCGTCGGAATGATTGTAATTTATACCGGATATGATTTTTCAAAGTAAAAAATCATTTAGTTTCTGTCGAGAAGATGTATGCTATATGTAAACGAAGATTCGTCCTGAAAAAAACTTTTTTGCGTTCTTACATCGTCAAAAATTTATAGTCACGAGAGTCGTTCGAACATTCGTTATACAGTTCGCTTTGCAGTGCGAAAGAGTGGAAATGTATTTTATAGTTGGTAAATGATGATGATGATGTTTCTCAGTTGTTCGGTGACGATGAAGTTTGGGAAAATGTTAAGAATTCTATGCTCGCCGAAACGTTTGCCAATTTTTCATCTTGCATCTTTTCTATACGTAACGTTCCTTAGGTCATGGCTATACTCGTGCTATTCGGTTTGGCATTTAAAAGAAATTTCTGTGTAAAATATTTTAACGAACAACATTTTTTAATCATGTCTAACGTAGCGATAAGAAAATACGATGCTGCTAAATTTCGAAATTTGATAGGGAACTTCGTCGAATTTATCTTTTTATCGTCCCGTTTAAAATTGCCTCCTTTCAGCCGTCATTGCACTGAGCACATTTGTATACTTCCTGCTTTTTTTCTTTTTTTTTTTCACATTCTCGTTATCTCATATCCTGGTAAGGCAAGCTTCTAATACTGTAATTAAAACTTTATGCCTAAAAATAGATTTTTTTTTTTCGACTTGTTTAATCCATCCATTTTCTGTTCTGAATAATTCTAGTAGTATGTTTGGTTACGATTGCTCGACTAATAATAATTTTAGTGATTTGTCGCTTTAATGGAATTTTTTTGAAACTATTATATTGGCTGATAAACATTGGCTTATTGATTTTGATTTTATAAATGAAATTGTCTTGTGAACGGATTGGTTTATTTGCATTTATTTTAAATGTACAATTACAGCGAAGAATTAATTTTAGAGATAAAATCGCATAATTATAAATTTATTATTTTTACTCGTTATTAAGTCATAAAAGTTTTTTGTCTATAAATGGGGGAAGGCTTTTTTAAAATTGTTCTATTATTTGTTTTTATATATACACGTAATATATATTAAAGTAAAGACATTTTCCTTTTCGCTGATCAACTGAAAAATAAAAATATACGCGTACAACAAAAAGAGAAATATGCATTTCCGTTCGTTCAAAGATGCAGATATTTTTTTTTCATATTTAAAAACATGCGTCTTTCTTGTCTACATTGAGTATTATGTCAAGCTTTTCATTGAAGAGGCTCGCAATTACCATTTATCATAGCGCTATAATTTTGAGATTTTCGGGAAAACCGTTTGTTTTTTTTTTTTGTTTTTTTTTTTTATAGTTTAATTAAACCGCTTGTTGTACTATATCTGTGCTTTATTACCGTTCACTATTCGCCGTCATAAATTATACTGATGTCAATAATTGCGATGCCGACAGTGAATGTTGTTTAATATTTAGTCATTGGGTTTAATCGATATTTTTTTTTTTTTTAGCAAGTTAAACTAAAAGAGAGAAAGAATCAGTGGCCCTGCAAATAGTTCATTATTATTAAGAGCAGTTATATGTTAATTTTGTTTTAAATCGATTCTCGGGTGTTTAGAGAATTTATTTTTCACCCTGCGAATAACTAGTGTCGATGTATTTTTTTACATCGCGAAATATTTGATATTTACGTGTTTTTTTTTTTTTTATTCTTGTTTTGTTTTTACATTGGGATAACCTTAAAATATTCCGGTGATCTAGATTCGATACTTGCATAAAATTGTTTTAGCGATGTATCATCGAAATATTGAATAAAACTTAAAATTTTGACTAAGCTACAATTTAAGCTGATGGCACGTAATTTTCGGTTTTTTCAAATTTGGTTTAATTACGTTGAACCCGGCGAATTTATTGCCAGAAGAGACTTATTAACTTTTTGCAATTATTTTGCTTGTTTACAATTATTGTGATCTTTCATATATTATGTCGTATAACCTTGGCAAAAAATGTTAAGCTATTAACTTTCCCTATTACGCCCGGCATTTTATATGTAACTGTTCAACATTTTCAAACTTCAGTCTGTAAGTTCAGAAATGGTGCGTGGAACTATTTTTTAAAAACAAAAAAATATTAACTTATAAAATATTCTATGTGAAATTCAAACAAACATGTGTATTGAAATAATGACAATTTAATAGCTGTTTTTCGAACACTGAGATTTTTTTCTTTCTCGCGTTTTTAATTGCGAAATATTTATTTCTCTAGTTCTTTTTTCGTGTGATTTTTCTTGAAATTTTATGTTTCTGCTGTAGATCAGCGGTTCTCAACGTTTGTGATGGTCTTTGTGAGAGCTACAAAAGCTGAAAGATGGCGGAAAAAACTTTTTATTATTGTTTATAAAAATTTTAAATTTAATTTATATGAAGTTGTACAAATAAAAATCTTATAAAAGCGTATATATTTACTTGTTTTTCCCGGTTTTTCATGGATTTTTTGCATTGATTTAAAATACGGCTCTCAGTATGTACGCTTATAATTTATTTTCAGGGAACTTAATTTTACATTAACTAATATGTGGGGCGGTATAATAACGGTTTTATCAAAAAAAGCATTCGCATCGGGATAAGAACCGCTGCTATTAATTTATATTTTATTAACAAGTGCTTATTTTTTGTTTGTGTTTTTAATTTAATTTTTCTTACTTTTAAATTGTTATATTCGTATAATAGTTATATTCTATTCTCAGTTATTTTTCACTTGAAGTAGCCAGTGTTTGAATTCGTTTCGTATAATTTTTACCCACTTATTCAACGTTTTAATTTTATGCCATTGCTTCGAACGCATATTTAAATTCCGGATTGCTCGTATTGAATGTTATTTAATTCAAATAAGCCTGCTAAAACTGAAGTTAATTTTTGCATAAAGTGATCCAAACTTTATCAATCGATGTCCGCCGTAACATTAATTTCCAAATATTTCGATATAGTGAGATATACAACCATATACCGTATTTGTTATTGTAAAACGATGTGTGTTATTGGAGGGTTAAGATAAGGAATCACCAAAACCTGTAATACCATTTACCATTTCGATAGTTAAATAAAACGAAATATTTCTGCTACCATCTTACGAGTTGCATAAAAATTATTTTTGTGTTTTGCAACAAACTGATAAATCGATTTTGTACATAGAAATATGGTAACAATATGAAGTCTCATATAGGGCGAGGTAACACAAGGCAACATCTGTGTTTAAATACTGCTAAAGTGATTGGACTGCGAATTAAGATTCATACAGTACCAAGTTCAATAACGTCGAGATCATCGGTTCCAGTGTTTTTTTTTTTTTTATCTTTCGACCATTTTTGTTTCCTCGTGGCTCTCTAGTATTCAATTATTCGGACGCCGAATAAATTTGAAAGTGACGACAGGGTCAGAAAAAAATTGAATTTCAAACTCGGAAGACACTGAATTGGTGCACTTTTAAATTTTTGGACCTTTCTAATTGTGTATGTACAAATTTTAATTCGCCGATTATGTGATGGTTATAACGTGCAGTTTTATAGAGTCGTTTTATTCTGCTTTGACATTTCCGGAATTGAATTTACATCCTTTTGTGCGTAGTGTTATAGTGTGCTTGAAGCCTGTCGCGATGAACTATGTTTTTCGAGAAAATAGTATTAAATTCATTCAAAATATCTGTTTTTGCGACAATCGAGATTTTTTTTTTTTAAATTAAAATTTCTTAAAATTAAAATTTGAAACGAACGCACAACTAAGTTTGAGATAATTATGCTAAATATATACGAAAAAAAAAAAAAAAAGATAAGGACAGAAGTTAATCGTACTGCGACAGCAAAGGCGGTTCCTGTAGCAACTTAAAAATAGTTCAAGGAACTATGTAGATTACCAATCTTTGGATAAAGCGAATAAACTAAAAAGGAGAATTTATTTCTGTTTCTTAAAATCAAAGGAACTGTGTTTTTTGTGAAAGAGAAATTTAGTGTTTTTTATAACTTTGCTTGTTCTTTTCAAACGATTATTTCAATCGTGCGTCATGTATTTTAATTTCCCTTTGCTAGCTTACTCCATCTTTATTATTTAGTTATTTTTTTGAACAAATTTATTTTACTTTATTTTTTTTCATATGTCTATAGTTAACGATCATTGATTATGTTTTGAGCTTCGAACAAAAAAAAGTCTGTTCATTAAATTATCAACCGATTCGATTTGAAAAAGGCGTATTTTAGTTTAATTAATCGGAAGGGAGTTTTCATCTTATTAAGCGTTAATATGTTTTTTTACACGCCGTATTTTCGCTGCAGATTGCTCAACTGATTACCAGCTTAATTCGGCTTATTTTATTTTCACTCTAGGATGAAGAACGTCGAATTTAACATGGTGGTAATACGTTCGTGACTTGATCATGATAACAGTAGACTATTTTTTCACACCTTTTAAAGGTTTTATTTGGTATATTTTGATAATACGCGTTGAATAACTTTATCGGGATTCGATAGGAATAATTAAAGAGGTAACACAATAACTCGTTGCGATCTAGTCGCATTCTGCAAACTTCCTAACTTTATGTCGATTATTAACCTTAACATTTTTTTTCCCTTAAAAGCGTGTATTACCTTAAAAAATCATTGTGTACAATGAGGAGAGGAAAGATAAGCACCTATTTATTTGTTATTGGAGACCACTGTGTCGGTTACATAATATACGCATCATACTTTGTCAACATTAGTTTATTTTTAATATTACACGCATATATTTAATGAATTTCTACGATGAAATTACGTAATAGGTCCAATTGGTCTACGTCCAAATGAACACTCTGAAAAAAGTTATTCGGTGATAATTTATTTACTTCAGCCCTCATTATCTAATGAATCATCCGTTTACAGATCACTAAAACATATTATGAAATTTTTCAGTCGATGATTTTCAAAACGAGTACAAATGGTACGCACGGTTTTTTTTTTTTACATGGAGTTCGAGTAAAAGTATGCTAGAATTGATAATAAAATTCAAGCAAATAGCACTGATTAATAATGTATCTTGGTGAATATTTGTGTCGGCTAATAGAAATCAGACGCTTTTCTTATTTATTTGTTTTTTTTTTTCCTGATAATCTTAGTTTATGAGACATTGATCTAAGGAAATCGGCAAAATGATTATAGTGAGTAGAAGGGAAAGCATAAGGTGGAAAATAATAGGGTTATTCTTTATGGGGTGTATCGATTTTTCAATTAAAAACGTGATTGTCGTCGTAAGGGTACACAGAGCAGGGGACCATCCAGCCGGGGATTTTGTTGTAAAACCGGGAAAAAAAGTAATAATAGCGAAAAGTAACATTTTTAATAAGAAAAAATCAAAATAAATGCATTTTTTACTGTACTTTACTCAAAATAAATTACGAAGTTCTGTTTCATTTATATATGAAGTATGCTGCGGCGCTCAAGTATTATCAGTGGTAACAAAAAAAATCCATTCTTCTTTTTGTACAATTCTAATAATCAGGAAATCGGAAGGATTTGGACCAGGAAAACCGGGAATTTAACAATTATAGTTTTGAGCGGCCACCGCGAAAGAGGGAGGAGCAGTTGAAATATAAATAAATGCGTGTAAAGTTATTAAAGGTGTAACGGGAGAGTTGGGAAAAAGAACAGTAAAATAAATCGAAGGTTGCCGGAAACATCCGGCCATCTATTGAAAACTGTTTTTAATAATTACGAGAGTCGAGAATTAAAATAGTTTTTGTTTCGTTTTTGATGAAATAATGAACTAAAAGCAAAAGGTAAAATTGCAAAGCAAAATCTTGGCCTAGTAAACGTCTTCCTTAAAACAGAGACACTTGACGGCTGTATTTTCCCCCCACTTTAAATAAGACGAATTTAGTAGCTTAGATGTAATGTCATTAAAGCTACACTCAAGATGTATTCTGGTTTACGGATGAATCCGTAGAATTGAAAAAAACTTATTGAACGCTACAAAGAAATCTGTCTAGTTGAGCAGATTTTCCGTTCCCCGTTTATTTTTGTCTTTTTTTGCTCCTATTATTTCCTTATGAAATATGAAGAATGTATAGGTATATAAGTTCCGTCTAAATTAAATTTTTCAGTTACTTTCTTCGCTTTTTGTTCTCGATGATCAGAAAAGTAGAATTTACAATCGAAAGCAATAGTGAATGAAATGTTAGTTTTAAATATTTTTTCTTAATGGTAGTTTAACTATTAAAAAAGAAAAATATTCCAAATTCAAATGCCGGTAATATGAAAATGCTTGTTTCGAAGCAGAGGATATATTTGACCGGAATCTTTAAATTAAACATAAGCTTTTAGTAATCGGTGCAGAGAAGAAAGTTGGAAGGTATGATGGATCATTTAAAAAAATAGTGCATCAAAACAGTGGTTTTATGCAGAATGCGGCAACGAGTGTTCGGAAAAGTCCCTACTTGGTTGAATAAATTTTATACTCGTTTATAAAATTTTGTTAATTCGGTGGTTATTACTTCGATTTCCAGAAAAAAATTTTAATGTGATCGTAATTTATTTTTGGTCAAGAGTTAAAATTTATTTCAATTGTAAAGTTTTGTAGTTACAAGCGCAAATAAAATCCCTACACAGTGGACAGAGCTTTGCGTTTTGTTTTGATGATTACTCGCGAATTATTTTGTACGTTTCGTGGATAATGCGTAGCGGTAAAACACGTTTTTCAATTGATGCAGCATGAACTTTTGTGTCATATTTTTTCACCGGAGAATTTGATGTCAGAGGCTTTCGCATACTCGACGTACAACCGTCCGTGATGGTTACTCTCAAGTCCTCCTATTCATTTCAGTTGACTGAATTTAACTGTCATTATTTTTGTATTCATCAATGCGACTACTTGATTTTGTAAACTTTGCCTACATTGTTCTTGGCAGTCGATTGTGATTTTCATTATTGATCAGTATTTAGTAATTTTTTGAAAAACTTTAGTCTTCTGCGTGTGAATAATCGTTTTTCATTTTATGAGTGGCGTTTGATAAGTTCGATAAATCTGTGCAAAAGTGAGATACAGTCAGTTTTTTTTTAACAGAAGAGTTGTTCGGTTCATTTAGTATCCTAGGTGTCATCTATTGTGTACTGTTAGAAAACGTTTTTTTTTTTTCCTCTGTTTTGGGCGCATCAGTGAAGGCCCGTCACCCAGAAGCACTATAAAAGGGAAAAAGTCAGTTATAGGGACCTTTTCAGAGATTGATGGAATAAATATGCTTAGAGCTGGAATGATATAGGGAGTAGGGAAAGGTAACATGTACAGAGCACAAACGGAGCAGTGTTTTTGAGTTCATTGCCATTCTACCAACAGTTGTTAAGATATGAAAATTATAGCTAAAAAATATGTATTCGTAGGTTTTTTTTTTTGCATTTTTTTCAGAAGGTGACACGTATAAATTAAAATCTATTATTATTATTACGTTTACATATTACTATAAACTTTAGAAATTATCAACGGGAAGACATATTATGAAACTTTAGTAGTCAAACCATTACGATTGAAATATGGAGACTCTGCGTCTTTGAATATTTAGGCAAATACTAAAAAGGAATATTACAAAAAAGAGAAAAGTAGTAATTTTCCCAATCTCGTTCAATTAGTTGTTTTTTGTTTTTTTTTTTAAATTTAGCCGATCTTAGAATTCATCGTTGATTCTTGCTTTAAGATTTACTGACTGTTTTTACGAGTACATAGGCAAAATTAATTATGTGTAACGTTTTGTTGCTTATAATAAATGTGGTACTGCTGTAGTTTCTATTTTTAAATAATTCTATCGAGGTTTAATTGTCGAATTATTTTAAACTAATTCTAAAGTAAATGAATAAAAGCGACAGTAATGTGATTTCTATTAAATAACAGAAAGGAGGACGTAAAGAAATATTTACGGTAGTAAAATAGTGATGAAAAAAAAATCGATTATTGTGTTATGACCGGGCTGAACGATCGAGCGACCTATTAAACGGTTTTGTGTCGTTTATTTAATATATCCGGTTTTGCATGCAGTTATTTAATTGATATGTTTTCTTTCTCATTCATTCGATGATCATCCACACGATGAATGAATATTAAAGAAATAAGAGGGGGGGGGTTCTTATCGGTTGAGTAGGAAGTGCTCTTGTATTTTAGTTCCACGGCACATTGAACTGTTGCGAAAAACAAGTTCAACATTTTAATTAATGAATCTTTAAATCGCATAGAAGATAAATATAATTATACTTATATGTGGAAGCGCGGTGTTTATAATTACTTTTACCATTGATATATTTCCGAAATTTTCACGGCAAATGAATGTATCGACGCGCCCAATTAAAATTCGTTAATTTATACGATACAAACTTGATGTATGAATTTACAAGTGTATTCGTGTGATGTTTCAAAAGATGAACACCGACTTGAGAACGCGCCTGTAAGCTACTATTCTGGCGAGGATAATGGTAACCCTGAAGGAGAACAGTTTCTCATATTCGGCATTGTGGAAAGTTTTTTATTTCGATATAAAAGATTTCATTCCGGAATACGAGCGCTATATAGAAATCACATGATAATCTGATAATAACGATAAAACAAACTTGATTAAATTATAAAAAAAAAAAAAAAAAAGTTGCATGTTACGCATTAAATAAGGATCGCTTTCGCGACGTATTAAATATTTGATAGATTTAAAGGAATGCGTATGCTAATGAAAAGTAAGTAAATAGGTTGATAAAGGTCCACATTTGAAGAAAGTTTTAGATACATTGCGTGATATGGATAAACTAGCATCATACGTATTATATGTAATCATGACTAAATCATATTCTGCTTATCGTATATATAAAAAATTAATAAGTCTCTTAGTTGGTGTCATCATTTTTAAATTTCATAGCATCTAAAATCATCTGCTAGGGTGTGCTTCACAATGAAATATTTGATTTGAAAACGGGAAAAAAAATTGAATATTTAATATCCGGGACATGACACGGAGAAGTTACAGCGGTTCGTAGAAGTAAAACTTAAAATGAAAAGAACCGAAGAGAATCTCCGTCATCGTAGGGCACAACTAACAAGGGAATTTTTGTTTTCGCCGTATTATATTTGTACAATTATGTATAAAGCATTAAAATAATTAGACAAGAATTAATAATTAAAAATTTAAGGTCAAAAATTTTACATGACATGGGGGAGATTCGAACCATCACCTTTTTTTTTTTTTTTTCAAGTTGTGTAAGTCGATATTACTTTTACCATTACACCATGAAACAAGTTTGTCATAATTTGTGTTTTTATACTAAATAAATGTAATAAATGACGTGTTTAAATTTTTATTAAATTAAAAATTATTTTCAATTGTTTTTTAATAATTTTTTTGTTTAATATACTTCATTTTAGAATAGTCAATCTTCCGAACCATTTGCACAAGGTAAATAAACATATTCTGGAATTTTTTACATATTTTCGTCTAAAAAATGGCTATATTTATTACCCGTTAAATGCGGCTGCCAAAAAAAAAAAAAATGTTAATTTCTCGCGTAAATCAAAAAGTTGCATTCAAATATTTTACACAGTTCATATTGCTCACATGGTCTTCTGTCGATCTGCAAAATTTCATCAAAATCGGTGACCTGAAAATCCGTGACCTCTCCTCGTAAGAACTTTTTTTTCGTATCGATATTAAATGAATTAATTTCTGAAACATATCGGATATTTATATTAACAATAAGGTTATATATCACCTTATCAAAGAAACGGTAAAATCTCTAATCGGAATTCACTTAGATAAAAAATTAACTTGGACGACACACACACATAGGAAAGAAAAGGAATGAAATGAACTTGAAATATAGAAAAACCTACTGTGGCTTTTGCAAAGGAAATCAGAACTGTCCCTGGAAAACAAAGTACTACTATACAAACAAATATTGAAACCAATCTATACGGATGTCCACTCCGGGAATGCGCTATGCCGAGTAAAGGTTGATTCACACACATTCGTGACGTATCAGTAACGTACACAGGACGTGACCGGGACGTACGTCGGCCAACGTGAACCACAAGTGATTTGAATTCACACCGGAACGTGTTCTATTCGTGCAGTGATCGTGTTACATAGAATGGCAAATTTTTCAGATGACGAACTTATTACGATTGCTTTAATTTTTGATGAAGAAGAAGAGCAAGTTAAACGTAAAAGAAGAAAATGGGTTCATGAAGCATGGAAAAAGAGGGGGGTTGAAGGGGAATTCGTAACTCTGTATAAAGAGTTGGGGCAGAAGATGGATCAAAATTTCACGAATATTTTCGAATGACGGAAAATTCATTCAATTTATTGTTGAATAAATTAGCAAGATTACTTTAAAAAAGAAGATACAACACACTGGAGAAGAGCTATCTCTCCTAGAGAAAGACTTCTTGCGGTAAGAGTTCGCAATAATTATGATGTAGATACTCAACATAAGTTAATTAGATCCCCTCAAGTTTTGAACCTATTTTTACTAAATTTTATAATTCTATATTTTTTTAAAAAATCTGCTGATAATGTAAGAGACACAATTATTCCGCTGCTTTTCCGTTGAATATTGTATTTACTGAAAATTTTTATTCAATATAACGGGCGCCAATGGCACATCACGGCATACCACGACCGGAATAACTCTACCGTGCAGAGAAATTAGGCTTTTTAGAATTAAAAAAAAATATATATAAGAAAATTCGCGCAAGGAGTTTAAACCAAAAAAAAAAAAAATATGAAAATTAATTTCATAACATATCATTTGAACAATCTTCTCATACATTCTCACATTTATACGACCGAATTTTTTAGAACATTCTAAACTATTTAGGGCGGTGTTTGTCCTGCCTATATCCGTTGTGGCGTTACAGCCACGATAGGGTCGACGAGAAAATAAAATTTATTGTAAATAATAAATGATGAAATAGTTTAAAATACAGGCGAGAGAATTATGTTGAAAATATATATAAATTTATATTTGTTTTTTTGTAATAATTTGTGAGTATAGTAGTGTAAATGATTGAAAAAACCGAAACTGGCCAAATGAACTGTATTTGTTCAAGCCAATAAAAAAAAAAAACCCGAATTTAGATGTGTATGTATAATCATGTTTTGTTAATCAGTGTACGTTTTTTTATGCAGCTGCTTCATTTTAAATCGTTGTCGTGTATAATTCAGAGATATAGATATATAAGAAAGTTTTGTTCAATAGATATTTTTTTGTGAGTGAGTAAAAATAATTTCCGGAAGACCGAAGGATTCTCGACAAGAATATAAATAAAAAAAAAAGTAAATTATTTTATAACACAACCGACTCTCTCTCCGCGAAATGATAACGTTATACCATTTTTCCGTTTTTTTTACAATTTCTCACGCCTCGACATAGCTTGCCTGCACCACCCGAGCACACAACACCAAATCGGCATATTTTCACACATCATTCAGCACACTACGAACCCGATCGCCTCCTTGACGCCGAACAAATTTTTATACTCTGTGTCCATATACCGTGCATCAGATTGATCATAAAGCACAGTATAATTACGATAAATTTTTCGTCATTCATCATTAAGAACCAACTCGTTCCGCAATAGAAAACACAAGAAATGCCGTCGTCGTCACGTCGTGAAAACGTAAAAATATCGTCGCGAATCACTGTGAGATCACGTCACGTTTCACGACGAGAGTGCTTGTCAGCGCCGTCCCGGTCTCTATCTAACTTTGCAACGGGAAATGTAGTTTTCCGCCGGCGACAATCTCGTTACGGACACGTCACTGACACGTCACGAATGTGTGTGAATCGACCTTAACATTGCGCAAATACAACGTTTCCAAAATAAAATCCTGACAGAAATTACAGGTGCTCCGTCGTGATGCATCGCCAATCATACATTACATACAGATCTGCATATAAGTACAATCAGTGAAGAAATCAAAAAAGTTGCAAAACAGTGTACGGTCGAAAGCTAGGATAGCACACAAATAGCCTGGCCGTTGCATTGCCAGATAATTCCAATGAAATCAGACGCTTGATAAAGCCAACGGACTTGCTGTAGGGTTCAAATATATTAAGCCGGATACCAGATGAAACTCATATCGCTGAATAGGAGTTTCCACAAATTATCATCACCCACGCGCCAAGTGCGCTAGATAGTCCATAAGGCTAGTCGCACATTCGCGGAAGAAGAAAAAAAAAAAATTAAAAAAAGAATTTCTATATTCGGGCGCTCTATTTTTCCGTTTTTGCTTATTACGCCGGAATTATCGGTGCGTCATCGCGTACGTATAAATTCCCGCATAATTAAGCTGTTTTTACCGTACTTTGTGAAAAAAGTGAAAATTTTCTGAGTGCATGGTCGTTAGTAAATGAGAGAGATGTGTTTACGGTTTTATTGTAATTTTAGGGAATGCGTATTTTATCATTGTTATGTGCGCGCTCTATGATGAAATTATGTTGTGCTACTGTTCTGGATTTTCTTCTGCATAGTTCGATGTTTAATCTCTTTTCACTAGGTTTTTTTACTGTTGATTTTCCTTAATTCCTGCACGTTGTTTAAGCGTATCATAAAATAATGGCGTGTAGTCTATGATAAGATGAATAGCGAAGAGATGCTGCTAGTGCTGCTCGGAAAGATAAGAATGCGTCTTCGTTTCCAAATTATTGATGACCTTGGCGTCTCAAACACCATGCACGTTCTCTTTTCTCATTATTATTATTACTATTATTATGGTGATTACGATTATTTTATTATTAATATTACGATATTAGAAGGAAAAAAAATATTGTCCGGTAGTAAATTGAGACGAATGGTTCTAGTCGCTTAGTCGTTTTTATCTCGTTTCAGGTTCACTACAAACTTTTGTTCGTTCTATTCATTAAGAAAAGAAATATCGGTTACTTAATTACTATTTCGTGAGCAAAAAATTCTACCTGTTTTGGCTGTGTGATACATTATCATTAAGGGGAAATTAAATCGTTATGAATGAAAATCAGTCATATATTCGCGTAATGGTGGTTAGTACCACCAAGTGCTCCCTAAGAAGAAACCTAGTCGTTATGAATGAAAAATATTGATACACTCGCATTCGATGTTGCTGGTTAGTGCAGCGATTGGAATATGAAGTATTAATGCGACATATTCAATCAGTTGAAGGAATTTATCATTGCAATCGAAACTGAGAAGAATTCCTGACTGCTATGGCTTGATGGCATCCGCGATTCCAAAACAACTACTACACACCTCGTTAGATTGTTCGGCTATTGCTGAAATTCTTACAAATTATACTAATACCGATCGCTTGTTTCGAACTAAAATTTTCTCCCTACAAATGTTGTTATCGAAGAAAAAAAAACTATACTTTGGCTAACAGTTTTGTTCACAGACCAGGCGCTCTGCCATATCTAATATGAGGGGAATATATGGAAGAATTGAAAAAAAATAAATTTAATGTAGGCGATCTTACATTTACCTTTAAAAAAAAACAAACTTTCCGTATAGAATCACGAACTATACACGTATTTAGAAACGTGATGCACAAGTTGTATTAATTGTAATCAGGTGTCATGAATCACAATTTTTATTTGTTCTTTATTTCCTTAGAAAACGCGTTGGGACATTTAAAACGTCGTATCAGCTGATTAGCAGAAAGTGTCAGATTTTTTGCGAGTAACAAATTGCCCTGCAATGACCCTTCTGTTTCGCGAATATATATTTGTTGTCAGCTGTCAGTTGTGAGACGAAATTGAATAAAAATCAAAATATAATACGAAACATGTTTATTAGCTTGGATAATAAGAAATTTAGATTAGAATGAAAATACAACGCCGGTAATTATAGAAGAGAAAAAAAAAAGCACGAAAAAATAATAAAAAGAACAACTTGCATCAAATGGTTCTGCTTCTTAATCCAGTTTTTTTTTTTTTTTTTTAAATTTCTGTACAATTAAAATTGAAATTAAATGCTATTAAAAATACTATTTAACGTTTCGAACTATCAGAAACTTTTAGTGTTTTCGATGATGGACCGATCATAATACGTACGCGTGTTCGAAACGTTGAGTATTTTTAATAATGGCGTGTTTCTATCGAAAAAAAAAAGTGTTATTTTAATTTTAATTTTAATTTTAATTTTAATTTTATTAATATGAACCGCGAAAACTTGTCACGTAATGTTCTGTAAAATTTTTTTTTATATTGTTGTTGGTGCGCTTTTGTGTAATTTTTCTGTTTTTTAAACACTTTTGTACGAAATTCTGATACGCGTTCCACGCAAGTTTACTAGAGCATCGTACTTTCGATATTTCATAGCGTATTTCGTATTATTACTTGCTGAGATCTACAGATCTATCTGATTTTATCATATTTTTTTTTTCTTCTACGAGTTATCAGTTAATCTATCCCGGTTTAGCGTGTTTTTTTTTTTTTTTGTTATTTAGCACTTGGTTAATTTTTCCTTAGCATCCGAATATATCGTACAACAAATATGTTTGCAAGTATTTTACATCTTCTTTTTCCGATATCATTATCACATATTGCAGTATATTTCAGGAGTTCCGCATTGCAAACATTATAATGCAAATTAGTATTTTCATTAAATTTGATTATTACATATTTTTTTTTTTGTAACGGTTATTTTGAAAATGACGTTTGCTTTAGTAGTGCATGTTATTGCGTGATAATTTATTGCCCAAGTTCGCCAAGAATTTTCTATTTTTAAAGTTTGTTATGTAATAGTATTTCTGTAATAATAATTATGCCGGTTGGAATGACAATTCTATTATTAGTTATTCGGTGGTAGTTTGTCTTGTTTTAATTGTAATTGCCCCTCGCGCCAAATTAAAAGATCTACGCTTATTAAATATTCTTCGTAATAAAGTGTAGAGTACTTGATGGAAAAATCAGCCCTCCTGCGGCGCAGGATATATTTCGTACGTTACGCGATGGGTTTGTTACCATGTAGTGACGTTTATCATAAATCTCGCTAGTCGTTTACAAGTGGTTCAGTCGTAAATTTTGATTTCCGCTTGAACAGTGCTATTCTGAAACTATTACTAAGAGCATTACACGAAATTTATAAATGATGCTTAAGACATACAGAGAAATTTATTTCTCCTTCTCTTTGTGTCAAGTATCATCAGATGTCTGATAATACCCTGTGTCGTCCTCTCATGAATTAACTATTTATTCTGTAGTTTAAATTTTGTTAGTGATTACAACTAAGGTTTCTTTGATGAGTTTCAGAGATTGTATAGTGATATTATTAATGAACGATTTCAGTAATTTGAACAAAAAAAAAAAAAAAAAAAAAAAGTATATGAACACATTCTCTCCTACAATGAAAATCAGCTAAATAAACTGGAATTAAATTAAAGAAATACAATGCTATATTTTTATTACAGATTGCCAGCAAGAACGAGAAGGAGGCAAAGAGAGATTTTAAATACTACTAGCCCGAATATCAAAAAAATTAATAATAAAATTAGAAATACCGGAAACTAATGAAAAATAATTCAACGAAGAACGATTAAAGAGAATAAGGTTATTATTGCGACGAGGAAGACCGCGGTGAAATTAAGATTCTTTCGATGATTTTTCAAGATATAAACCGGTTATAATGAGTAGGCGACATGCTATTACGAAACGATCGTTTTAATCCTTCAATGCTTCAGTTTTATCTAAAGGTATCTTCTGTTAATATGAGAAATATTTTTCACTCCTAAAATTTGCTTTTATCCGATATCGATCTTGCATACCAAGCGCGTAGGTATTTGCTCGTTATGAAGCAGCGAAGTAAAAATTGATTATATCTTACAACTACGAAAAAATACACAAGTATTAGCATAGTGAAGAAAAATGGGAGGCGGGGGGGAATTGGTAAAAATCGTTGTTGCAGTTCTCTTATCATAATAATACCATCATGGGTATCAATGTAAATTATGAGATCATTGGTATAAGGATAGTTGTCGTCAAAGTTGAAAATATCGAAGAAAAAAAAAATGATTTTTAAACTTTCGCTAATTATTCTACTAACAGTGATTTTAAAGAAAATGCGACTTCTCGAAATAAAATGTAGGTGGTATCAATAAGACCCGAGATTTTAGTCACAATGGCCAAATATGAAGATGCGTATTCGGCATATTTATATACATGTATATAATAGAATTTACGAAGAACATACTATTGATATGCAAGCGATATTAATGTCTAAAATAATATTAATTTTTTTCTATATCGGAATTTTATTTTATAACCAATTAAAAAATAATATTGTTATTTTTTTAAATTGTGTTACAAAAATTTTTTAAGGAGCTTCCACATCACTGGGCAAGGTACCGTAGATATTGCTTTTCAGCGTCGTGGAATTAAGATGTTGTTAATCATTTACATTTGTAATTGCAGACAAAGTTTGATTTTTGTGTTTTTTATTGGTTTTTTTTTAATCAATTCTTTAATTACGTTTTTTTTTTTTTTGTAAGTTTTTTTTTCGCTTATTTATTTCTTCGGCATCTAAAATATTTTCCGTCACAAAATTTTATAATAATTTACTAAGAAATTTTGTCTAAATTTTTGCATTTTTATTTATACTGTTATCCACGGTTCCGCCCTTACGTTGTAATCCCCGTTTAAATTTGTGCCTAAAAATGGATAAAATTTTTTTTTCGTTTTATCTAGAATTTATATATGTTATACAGTAAACATTTTTTTAAATCTTTATTTTATTTTATCTCGCCTTTTTAAAATTGTTGTAAACCCTTTGGCTAAAATATTCAGTAGTGCGAACCGAGTGCCACTTCTGGAAGAAGTCCCTTAGCTTAGATCATAGTAATCACCCAGCAAAAAAAAAAAAAAAAAAAACGGCCTTTACGTTAAGCTGAAGATGCTCGGACTTTCCGTAACGTCTTTCGTGATTGAACAAAAAAATTTCGCTCAATTAAATGTCACATAGCCCATCGTTTTGAACATAAACAATATCAATAACTGACACATAGTTTTTTCCCTTTTCCTTACATGCATATAATATTCGTAATCGTTTGCGATCGCATTATAATTTCCTCAAATTATATATTTAAGAGAATATGTTCTCCATCTGCAGACCGACTTCTCAGTTGAGCATTTTATAAAAATGAATTTATTACAACAGCAAACCACCATAGTTAGGCAAGAATTTAAAATTTTTGAATAAAAATAATATTTCCGGTAGCAACTATTAAAAATTCCTCTTGCACAGGATTCTTTATTACTCCGTAAAAACTAATAAAGAACACTTTCCTTTTTTTTCAATATCCGCGCTGCGTACACCAAGCTAATCTTTGAGTGTATGTTTAGATAATATCAAAGAAATTTAATAATTTGAGTAACGCAAAAAGAGAAGATATGAAATACGGTGTTCTTACTTGTGCCAAAAATTAATACAATGTTAACTTATTTACCATTCGTTAAATTTTTGATTCCATATTTTTATTTTAAAGCGATATAGTTATGGTCTCCTGGATCAGCCAAAATTTCTAGTTTATTTTAGAATGTTGGCTGAAAGGGAAAAAATTCAATCAGACTTATGGTCGGATCGCATTGTAGAAAGAAATGTGAAATTGTTATAACCTTGAAATTTATTTAATAGCGGTGTCATTTGATACATTTACATTGACGGAGGAAGCCACCCGGCGTCAACGATTTATTATCAAAAGTAGCGTCGTAATATTTAACGTTTAGCCAGTGACAAATATCCGGCAAATATCATACTTCATTTTTAATAAACCCATTCGTATTTCGAGAAATTGATAAGATTTAAAAAAAAAAAATCAATATCAGTGATAATCAGGCGAATTACTGAATTTTAGTAAAGTTGCAAGCAACATCTCATTTTTTAAGCGCTTAAAATTTTTAATAACTATTTTTTTGATTTTTTTTTTTTCGTCGAATAAAATGATTGCTCCGACCCCTAAGAATAATATTTAGTCACAAAATTTGAAAAATGTAAAGTGTTTACGTCCTTTACATGTATTATAGGGCGCAGTAGGTACCATCAGTACAATTTTTTTCGTGAACGTGAACAGATGCTTAAAAACATTTGTGTTGCTCGGAAAAAATTGTGTTAAATTGTAAATAATTTGTTTTCTCTTCTCTGTAAATAATTATGTAAATTATAGAGATTAAACTGTAATTTTTTTACAATGTACAAAAAAAGAAAACGCGTTATTTGTAACAGAGGAATAAGCCAAATAAGTTCGCCAAAACGATCAGTGCAAAATGTTGCGATAGCACAGTGTGTTAGTGGTTCAGCGACTACCCTCGCGCCTCATATTCTGCCTTTTCCTTCTTCAGTCATCCTACTACAATATTTGTTGCTCTTTCTGATTAATAGTATCCAGTCAGAATGAAATATAACTAATTGCTTGTCCTTTTGATTGTTTTTGGGTACAGGTCTTTGGTTGGTGAGCCCCCTCCCCCTGTCGTAAAAAAAGAAAATAAAAAAGTTAACTTTCTGGAAAAGTTCAGATTCGACGACTGTTCAGCTATATTTTAATTGTGATATTAATTTTATAAAATCGTAAAATTGATATTTTGAAACTTATGCGCTGCATAAATTTTTGAAAAAAATTACTTTAGTTCTTATATACTATAATTGAGATCAAACTGTTCATTAAATTTGTCATAATTTTGCAAAACCTCTACATACTTTTTAGGTAAAAAATAATGATTTTTTTTTTTTTGTTTTTTTATTTTTTTTATATAACCTTGTATGAAATTTTCAGCCTCTGTGAAAATCGTGTCTACTCCAATTATATTCGATGCCGCCATTTTGTTTCTAAAAAAATTATTATAATTGCGTTTATTTAAATAGATGTATTATAAACGACACCGGCGATCATTATTTACCTTTTGTAAAAGAATGCAAAAAATCACTTCTGATTTCAGAGTAGGCAGTCGTTTTTATGTTTTTTTTTTACAAGATATTAAAACAGCTCGACTACTGCTAGGGTCGAATTTTTTAAAATTCACTTGGCTAGAAATTATCTTTGAATACTTTCAACGAATCGTAGGCCTGTGTTGTTCATTGTAACGAGGAATATGAAGTAATATAATTTTTGACTGCCCAACGACGCTAGGTGAGAAAATTGTAGCTTGTAATTAAATTATTGTATAATTTTTTGTTTCTCATAATTTAATGTTTTAATTTATTTTTAAATAGACGTAAATGCAATAAATGCGGAAAAATAAATCATAACTTCCGACAAATTTGTTTAATTTCTCCATAAATTTAAACAAATATATAAACTAAGCGAGCGGTAAATAAAATGATAATGGGAGGTGGAATAATGAAATTTAGCATAAAACGTACATAAATATTTAAACTTCATAAGTTTTAGATGTATCTAAAAAAAAAAAAAAAAAAAAAAACCCATAAATAAATACATCTTCTAGCGATCTGGGCGAAGAATAATTTTTCTTTTACTCGTCTTTTTTGACCGTTTTATACCAGTTTTCTTTCACCGGATAGCGTTGTATTTGAATGCTTGGTAATCGGTTTTCAGAAGACGTACTCTCCTCGCTGCCATGGACAATGTTATATGCATATGTCGCGCTAGTAGAAAGCGATTCTTTTGCTCAGCATATTCAACGGATATTCGTTATTTTTCTTTCGATATTTACATTTTAAAATATGAGCGGAATGAAGTAGTATAACATACCGAGTTTCGCAGCGCTCCCGTGTACACACACAGTCCTACTTGCCGTACATGCTAGTACGGACTTTATTTTAAGAGATGTAAAAAGAAATATTCGCCGAGACGGCAAAGTTAGCCTTTGCGAATTCAGCCGTTACCTTTGACAGCTGAACATTTCTTTTTTTAACACGAAGTGTGTTGCATCGTCCTTTGTTGTTCACAGCGAAGTGACTTCTGTAAAAGGTCTTGTCCGATTAAACGCGATTTCGTTTTATTAGCGGTGTGTCTGTTGACGACGAGAGGGTTCGAATTATTTTTTGTAGGTACACATAGTGTATGTGTTCTTTACGAAGGCGGGGATTTCAGTAACTGGTTTAGAGGATTACGTTTCTCTTTTCATACGACTTTATTCTTTTTATCGAAATAATTGAGTTTACTTTTCCTATGTTTGAACGAGCGGCCACTTCTGTTGTATATTCTCTCGGATACCTGCGATCGGTAACAGCTTGCATACTTACTGAATAGATATAAAACGTGTCTTAGGCACATGAGCGCACATCATCATTATATGTGTTCCGTTTCTGTTGGAGCTGCTACTGCGCTACGCTTATTAATATGCATTAATCGCCGATAACAACCGGTTTTACATCTGTGAAGAGCAGGAGATGTCTTTTGTTTCCTCTGGTATTTTTATCATCGGATCTTTTTTACTTTTTTTTTTTTTATTTTTTATTCTAGTTTACTTCTATCATTTCTCCTTCTATCGTGTATACTCTTCGCACTCCTACCATTCCGCTACCGTCTGCTCCATTCCTTTGGTAACTTTTCGTTGAATGCTGTTCCGGTATTATGCAGTGTCATTTTACTGAAAGGATGCTAAAGTGTTTCTATTTCCTTCTTTCGCTCGCGTTGTTCCGATTATACCAATGCTTCGGAGCGTGCCAGCGTTTCAAATTCGCTACAGGTTCGAATTATTTATGCGAATTTTTTTTAAAAAGAGAGACACAAATTCATCTTTTGAGAGCAGTATCTTTGTTTCGGAGAACTGTCTTCTGTTGCTTGTTCCGCGTGGACTTGAACTATAAAAACATTGGGCAGATGAGACGTTAGGACAATTAACGTGTAAAATAGTATGCAAATTTAACTAATCGTCTTATATGTAGTGTGTATGTGTTTTGGCAAAGTTTTACTCTTCCTGGGGGGGGGCAGTATTGCGTTAAAATCGACACACGGAAGTGTAATAATTTATTTTCCGGCAACAATTAATTACCGTAAAAAGTATTCGGTGCAATTAATATCACGGCGAATTCGTAGGCAAGTCTCTGAAACACGATAGATGTCGTATTTTTCGACTGCGTCTCTTCGACTTGCGTATTTTTTGGTTTTTTACTAAAAGTATAATAATTACCCGAGAAACGGACCTATTCGAAATCAGTGAAAATTGTTCAGTTGGAATACAGAGATGTTTTCTTTTCGTTCAATTTCTGCTGCGAAAGTTTATCCGAAAAAGGAAAAAGCTACAAAATGTCTTGATTTTTTTTGGTGAATGAAAAATACATTTTTACCGTACATTTATTATTTGTAGATCTGTAGAATTTTCGTTCTGTACGTGTTCGTATAAAACTTCGGACAAGTAAAAATAAAACCTTACTTTTCATCAGTGGTTGCTAAGTAATTCTTTGAAGGAAAAAAAAAAATCGGATAGGGAAACGTGTGTTTACTCCCAGGTTTCGTTCTAGTAAGTTGTGTCAACTGGAGTAAGAAAATTACGTTACCTGTTTTTTTGTTTGTTTTTTTTCCCCAAGCTACGTGAAAACAAAAAAGTTGTTGCAACCCTCTATCAGCAGAACTCCACGAACACTAAACCCTAGTCTATTGTTGAAAATGTTGACGATAGTTATCAGTTGGTCGATAGTTTGTGCGAATAGTTTGGCCGGTTCTGAATCGAATAATTTGTCGTTTTTTCCATGCACATCATTATGTTGAATGAAAGACGTTTTTTTTTTTTTTTTTTTTTATCCAGACTATTAGAAGATGAGTCGTGTATGGCTCTCCTGCAGCAATGATGAGTGCTGTAGTATGCCAATGCACGAACAAAATATCACGCGATATATTCTACGTTAGTGAAAAAGCGACGCAAATTTAATTGAGAACATTCTCCAGTATATAAAATAGCCTGAAGGTTAATGGGATTCGTATGTAGAGAGATAAATGTAATGCACAATACCGCGATCTTTTTTTTTTTTTTGTATACGAATATTGTAATCGCAATGATATTCTGCTGTGGACGCTAAATGCGCATTCCTTTTTGGGTGCAGACTTAATATGTAACTTTTCCTGTTATCATCTTTTGATGTTACAAATCGTAACTTTCGTTATTTATACGATGATATTGTTACAATACGAAAAGGAAACATTCGACCAATAAAGCTATCAGTTACATTTATTACAAATACAGAAACGTACAATAATATGTTTTTTTTTGTTTTTTTTTTTGATACCACAAGCGTTCGACTTGCTTTTCATTAATTTCGTCTCATTTTCGGTTCCAACTGCTGTCCAGTATACTTGAGCACATTCATTTAACGTTTCCTTGATATTATTTCGAAAAAAGTGTTGCTGTATGTTTTTCAACATGGATACGCTTTTGATTTGTGCAAAACAAAAAAGCGCAGATAAAAAATTTATTACGACGACGTCATCAATATTTTTTTAAATTACTCAGAAATTTTATTGAAACAAAAATATTTTTACTTTATTTTGCTCTTTTTTTTAAAAATTAACGTAGAGCGATGAAGTTCTCCATCCCCATTGAAATAAAATTACAGAAAATACAGTACGATATTCTAAATAGAAAAAAAATATAATTCTCAAAAAACATCACCGTGATTTCTTTTGCGAATAGCGTAGAAAATGACGTTTTTATCTTTTTGCAGTTGAAAGTTTATAATTTTTTGTTTTTTTTTTGGCTTTTACTTAGCAGGCAAATTATTATCCGATTTCCCCCTTTCTAAAGATCTCTTAACCTTATCCATTTTTTAAAACTACTAATAACCTTCACGCTCTTTGAATTACACGTAATTCATGAATTGTAACGGCCCTAAAAGCGCGTCTTGTGAATTGTACTTTTACAAAACTGTTGAAGGAATTGGTTCTTGAAGTAGTTAGAAGAAAAAATAAAACGTAAACATTGAGATTACTTTTTTTTACATGTTGCATGGTAAATTTATTAAAAGTTCGTTTTTTAAATTTTTTATTAATGACAAAGTATAGAGAAACAAGTTCTGAGGTTTTAACTGACGACCTCATACATATTGAATTATTTTGAAGAAAGTAAATTTAATCCATTTAAAATATATACTTCACACATTATTGTTCTATAGGTGATATTAGCAGGTTATTTAGAACCTTGAGGCGTTTCGAAATTGACAAAGTATTTACGATCGATGTTAAACTTTTCAAATGGAATTAATGTTAATGAGTATTCATTAGAAATAAAGAAGGATATAATTAGCGAAAGGTTTTCCGAAAATCATCCTAGGTTACTTTCTTAATTTTAAATTTTACAAGTTAAAACAAATCCCTCGATGACTTTTAAGATAAAGTGTGTTCCTATTTAGGTTAGTAAAATCTTAATTTATTATTTTCATTTAAAAAATTGACTTGTTCATTTTACTTTTTATAATTTTGTCCACGTATATATCTGTTATTTATGTTCTCTGAACAAAATTAGATTGTTGCGACACAATAAATAAACGTTTTGGATATATTTAAAGTTATGGATGAATTGTTAACTTGTTTACTTTTTTAGCATTCTGTAATACAAAGCACAAAATTCTAAGAAGACGACTCGAAGATAAGAAAAGATTCGCATAATTCTTACTTGTAAATTGTTTAACGTATAAACGTGAAATTATACACATATAAATACGATGCATTACTTTCGCATTATTCCTAGACATTCAGTTGGTTTAATCCGTGGAGGAGTTTTTGGACCGCTTCAGTTGAATTGTCACAAAGATTAATCGCTGAGTTGTTGTTGTTTTTTTGTTTTTTTTGAAGTTGTGGGTCTCACAGGGCAAATATGTCCGTTGTGTGAGTGCCCGACACTCTTATCAACGTTTATAAAAATAAATACAAATTACAAAAATTACAACTATCTTAACTTATTCTATTTTTAACAATATTAATAAACCTAGCCTTATATTTAAGTAACAGTATATATACGTATGCCAATAGATAACATGCCGCGTTATACGCATCTGTACACCAATACACGTAGGCAGCTTAATATTTAAAATCGAAAAAACATGATCTGTGAGAGCTTAAAATCCAGGGTTTTTAAATATTTATCATGTTCAAAACCGTATATTTCACATTTTATTATCAATTCACTGACTTGGCAATTATGCGGATTTCGTTTCGATCGCAGTCCCAAAGCTGATTTTCACATCTTTAAATCGATTAAAGTATTTATATTATAATAGTTTTTTTCCTCCAATAAATCTAAATTACATTTTTTTATTTTAAAGGTTTATTCGATTACGTTTGATAGTTGCGCATTGTTTCTACGGCGTGCGGTCCTAGATATTTAATTTTTGGAATTAACGTTAAAAAAGCAAGAACAGACATATTAGTATAAAAGTATTGGATTAAGCGCACTTCCCTGTGGAATTTCAGCTTTCATAAGTGTCGATATGAATTTCACGAGAAATTGCCTTTTAGTAAGGATCATAATATATACGAAAAAATTATGTAGGAAGGCAATACTATTGCGGAAGCCCACAAATGAATTCCCAAACAATAGAGCGACTTCTTAATAATTAAAATAAAAGAGACTATCAAGAGGGGTATGTTGGCCTTTACGCGACATTTTTCCGAATATGAAGCACACTTTTTTGAATAGTGACGAATCTACACTACGAGGTGTGACAATTGTAGTCGTAGAATTGTTTCATAGTGCGACTTGTGGTAAAACTGCGATGGTACAGTGTTCTCGTTGGAAATAGGGGACATTTCTGAGTCAGTATATCCAGTTTTCATAACGGTAGCACGTATATCTCGCGTTCTGTGGTCGTTTAAATGAAGTAAGATTATTACACGTGTCGTGAAATTGTGCAATGTAAATACTGAGCAACGTATCCTGTGATCAAATTCTTGGTCAAACGCGGAGTAAAACCGTCGGAAATTCTCGTATAATAACAAGACGTGTTTAAGGAAGGCGCTATGAAACAACCGACTATTTTTAAGTGCGATAAGCGGTTTAAAGATGACCGTGAATCAGTCGAGGACGATCCGCGCTGCGGCGGTCCTTCTACCGCAAAAACGCCGGCTAATGTTGAATGTGTGCGCATGCGCGTGCTCCAAGACCGTCCAGTGAGTTGTCGAATGTAGAAGAAGAGTCAAACATCAACCGCGAGACCATTCGGCAGATTTTAAGTGACGATCTAGGGATACTCAAACTGTTGTGTGTCAAGATCGTTCCAAAACTGCTCACCGCTGAACAAAAAGAGCTCCGGAGAACCATCTGTCAGGACATGATTGATCGAATTGACGCTGAAGGAAACCAGTTTATGTCGTCCATTATCACGGGGAACGAGTCTTGGGTGTTCGAATATGACCCTGAGACCAAGAGACAGAGCATGCAGTTGATGGAGACGGTCTGGAAGCGTCCGAAAAAAGCTCGCATGACCAAATCAAGAGTCAAGTCTCTACTGATCGCTTTCTTCGACATCAACGGCGTTGTTCATCACGAATACGTTCCCGTAGGCCAGACTGTCAATGCAGCATTCTACATCGAAGTCCGCGTATAATGCTCCAGCGCACTCGTCCTTCGCAGTATGCCAGTTTTTGACGCTCCACAGCATCTCCACGCTTCGGCACCCTTCTACAGCTCGGACCTGGCTCCGTGCGACTTTCATTTGTTCGCTCATCTCAAAAGTTACTTGAAAGGTAACCGATACGACGGCATTACCGAAGTCGAAAGTGTCACGACGAGTGTCCTGATGGACCTGTCTTCGGGAAATGGTGGTAGGGGGGTGCTCCCAAAAATAGGTCGAACGTTGGCGGCAGTGCGCTGATCTCGGAGGAGACTACTGTGAAGGTGTTCAGAGTAAGTCTCCCTCTCTCCCTATTTTTAGGCCCTCTAGGACAAAATTCTACGAATACAATTGTCCCATCTCGTACATATATATATATAATATAATCCCGATTCTTTTAAGTGCTCCATTCCTTCAATTAGAACCAACAAGTGGTCACCGATCCGAATCTCATGCAGGGAACCCTCAATTTTATCGACGTTGCAGTTGTGCTACACAATATTATTTTACGACTTCGTCTTTGAGGTAAGCCCTCCTACACCTTTCTGGTCTCTATGTAGGCATGCAGGCTCATCAATTGTAGAGCATCTGCTGAAATGGTGCCGGCGTTTTGCCAGCTTTCTGCAAGCCTTGTCCAACTGCAACAAATGCTGTTAAATCAACCAGATATAAATATTACGGCATACAATTGACTAAATTGCCTACTGTAACTTTCACTGGCTTTAGACGCTGCAATAGCCCAGGTAGTTTTACACGCGTCACCTGACTTATTTCTAAATAATTAAAAAAAGAAAAAAATTCTTCTTACCATACTTTATCAAATACTTACACTTACACACAACATCGCATATTAAAATCTTTCAATTGTGTTAACCACACTGTGTATTCGTTCTATGGTTCTATGAGCGGCTTTGAGTCTAAACTGATAGTCAGCTATTCATTTCTGTGTCTCAGTATGGGTTGCATGTGATTTAATAACATTTTTTCATTTAGTTTAGATACTATTGATGATGATAGAATAGACCGATATGATGGAAATTTTTCAAAGTTTTTCTGACAACTAATTGTGCTAAGAAATAAGCTTTAATCGTGTAGCGTTAAAGAATGTATGTTAGCGCGACAAGTCGTTTGCTTGGTAATTCTTTCAGTATTATGGCAGTAGTAGCAGTAATTAAGTAGAATGATGGAATTTTTATTTTTTTTGACCCATCAATTTAATTGTAGCTTTTTAATTTCGTTGGTGATACTAATTTTATTGCTTGGTTATGCGCCATTATTATTTAATGGTATCTCAAGTATATTGAAGAAAAGAATAAAAAAAGAAAAATTTATTAATACGCACTTAAAGGTGAATTGCATTCTGAATAAATATTTGGCAAATTCTTGTGCTTGTGTAAATCGCTACGAGTCCATTTTCCGCCTAACTTCCTGTTAGTGCAAGTGTAATTTCGCTAGGTCTTTGTAACTCTCTTTTCGCTTTCCGTAGTGAATACTTTAAGGTAAGGTTGACAGGTGGAATAAAAGTTTTGTAACGTTTTAATTTTTTAGATTAAGAAGTAATTTTTTTACCCCTTTAATCTTCTGTTTATTTAGAGTTGTTTTGTCAACCAGGTATGTTTGTTGCCCATACATACCTTTTTTAAAGTTGCTTGTTTATTTATTTCATTTAGGTAATTAAGTTATAGGTACGTGATCGTTATTACATGGCGTTGCTTTTTTCAGTTTGTCAGGCTAACCGAATAAAGTATTCGATTGCTATTTCTGTATTGTTTTTAGTTTTGAAGAGGATCGATTTTTAAATTTATATTGACTTGTAATTAATCGTGAAATACTCTCTAATTTTAGTATATTTCTTATATATAATAACTTCGGCAACTTCGGTGCAGATTTTTTCTATACTATTCTGCCACCGATAGAGTGAGTATTACTGGCGAATTGGCGAGTGATCGGATAATAAATTATTGATAACAACCCGTACGTCGATATAAGTTATTGGTATAATCTTTATGATGAAATAATTAAGTAAATGGATACGTCAGTAGGGGCCGATATGGTGGACTTCTCAACAAGTAAGCATCGCATTTATTTTTATCGAAAGCCCTATCTTTAATTGTTCGTCTTAATTACGGCAGTATAATTTACAGCGATGTGTGAAATTTTAAGAAACGTCAAAATTTTATGGCAAGTTTAATCATGGAGATTAAGTCGCTAAAATATTATAAACAATGAATTATATTAAATCATCAGTAATAGCAAGAATATTATCACTGAATTCCGGAATAGAAAAACATTTAGTAATATTCTCAATTAAAAATAAATGCCGACCGTGAATTCGGCGGGTTAGATATATTCAAGTGGGAAATATTGCCATTAAAACAATCCAAAAGGTGCACTAACAATTGTGAAAAATTCCAGAATTCCTGGGAAACGAAAAATGAAATATTTCGGAACATTTTTTTAATGATTAATAAGTATTGTACACTAAATTTTAACACTTCCTAATAAGACAACTTCAAATTTCGTCTCAATAGGTTTAAAGTCGCCGAATTAAATAATTTCGTGAGATATAATAATTAAAATAATGTACAACATATTCTAAATAGATGTGCTATATTAAATATTATATATAAGAAAACATTATAATTATAATGAAATTCCGTATTTTTATTAATTTAGCCAAAGAAAAAAAAAATAGACATATTTCAATTTTGGGTGCTAGGAAAATGGATCCCTGTTTCCTAAAACTGTATTTTCAATGAATTAACAATGTTAAATTGGTTCGGTTTAAATGTTATTTTAGAATCAAAATTACGTGGAAGTGGAAAGATACATAGAGAACTGCAGCAAAATGTATGCAAATTTTAAAAGCGAAATAAAATATGTCAAAACTCTTTATATACGTACATACATACATACACATATATATATAAAAAAAAAATAGTAGGCGAATTAAAATTATTCATAAAAATTGCGACAAGGACCTGAACAAACTTGTCATAACATACAGCGTCTTACTAAAAACTAAGAAAAATCAAAGCTATTGTGGAAAAACACGTATTATATGTCATAACGTAAAACACATAGTGCACATATTATAGTGGTTTAGAAATGCACTATTTTAAATGTCTACGAAAAATTTAAGATAATTTGTTTAATTAAAAATAGCATATAAATACGATTAACGGAAATTTAAGCTTTGCAACTTCTGTCGGATTAGAAATTTCAATAAATCCCAGTTAATAATGTTTAACACTAATAGAATCGCGACCAGTAAAAATAAAATCTGTTTTTTGTTGCTGTAATGGTGGATAGCCTGCATTATTTTTTTACTACATTATATAGATCTGATGTGATTTGAACAATTTGTTGCTTTCCTTAAATGGAACTGTCGCGTAGTTTATGACAAAAGTCACGCCGCACTGTAACGATTTGAGCAAAAGACAGAAAAATGCAACAGAAACGGTCCAAAAAGTTCTAAAAGTGTATCTAATATGCTGAAAATGTAGGAAAAATGTTATACCAGCACAGCCCAAGCGGTACGATAAACGAAACGTGAATTGTGTGAAATAATGAAAATAATTGATTGTAAAGAACACATCTAATTAAAACAGCAGGAAGAAAATTATAAACAAGTCATAGAAAGATAAAAACCGTTTGATTTATTATCTCGTATTGCCGGCTCATGCTTCAATCACCGCAGCGCATTGTGATGGCATCGATTCAATAAAAGCGCGAATAGTGTCCTGCGAAATTGAATCCCACTCCTCTAAAAAAGCATTACCCAGCTGCAACAATGAAAATTTTATGGTAGACTACGACTTCAAATACATCATTTGAGGAAAGAAGTGCTCTATCAGATTGAGGTTCGAACTGCATGTTGGCCAATCCATTGTAGGAATTCCAACTTGCTGCAAAAATGTTTTGTAGTTTTAGCACCTTGAGGACGGCCGTTGTCCTGCTGTAGAAGGAATTCTCGACCCACAAATGGTGCAAATGGCACGACACGGGTCCGCGGAATGTCGGCAATGTAAAAATTAGTGTTTACTAATGGTCCTTGATAAATGTGGAATTAAGTGTGTTGACATCATGTTGATTCGGAACTCAGATAATTCTTTAGTTGTTTCAATTCGTATTTTTATCAGTTCGTAGTTACTTTGGTGCATCTATAAGTGGAATGCAGATTAAAAAGGGGGTTAAAGATCTATTCTTTCCCGTGATCATTTTTGGTCATTGCCATAACCTGATCTAGATCTTTCGAATGATTTTGTTTTAGTCTAGTCACTGCCAAGTTCATTGCATAGAAATTGAATTTTATTCATTTTCTTCAGTCTGCTATTCTATCCTTCGTTATTTTCTTTATTTCTTTCACCTTGCAATGTTATGTATACTCGAGCCTACTTTTCTGTTCGGTCATTATGTTCTTCTCTGTCTAGATTATTTGATTACGCTAAATTCAAGGAAAAAGTATTTATATTTTTCTGTAGTTTTTCTTTTCGACCTCCTCCCGCCATTTTTTTCTTTCAATGTATGTCTATATTGGAAATACATCGTTCTATATATATATAAAAAGTCTACAACACTACGTGTCCAACTGCATCTGATATTTTAGCAGCTACGAATCACCTGTTTAGTCGATTATTTCCAGGGAATTATTAATGCAGCTTTTAGGATCATGAAATATTTATTTTCATTCCTTTTAATTTCCAGAATTTTTGAATTCGTTATTTTTTCATGTTTATATGTTTATCAGGGTGGCCACTCAACCGAAAACCCGGGGGGAATAAGCTGGGAATAAAAATAGCGAAAAACGATATTTTTAATGAGAAAAAATCATTTGAGGCGAAAAATGAATGCATTTTTTACTGTACTTTACTCGAAGTAAATTACGAAGTTCTGTTTCATTCATATAAAATATGCTGCGGCGGTCAAACACTACCAACAAAAAAATATCATTCATCTTTTTGTGCAGTTCTAGTAATCATGAAATCGGGATAATATGGATGCCTAGATTAAAAATTATATTTGAATAGCTAATATGTTCATGTGATTCCAGAATAGCAGCTATAATTATAATTACACTTATTTTTCATTTGTTAATATATTCAGTCAGCATGTTTTAATTATAATTTTTTGGTATAATATTCACCCGAAAAGATGTTTTTTTATTTATTTTGGAGATAATAATAAAAAAAAAAAAAAAAAAAAAACAAAAAAACAACTGTTTGTTATAATTTACTAGTGGGTCGAATTCGGTTGTTTTTTTGATTCGATGCAATTTTTAATTGCCACATTTAATGAAGATACATTTCAGAGCTTGTCAATTATTTCAGGAACTTGATTGGTATGTAGGTGAAGCGATTTTTTGTTGTTTTTTGTTGTTGTTTTTTTTTTTTTTTGCACAATAAGTGAAAAGCAGAGAATAAAAATTAATGGAAATATAAATTGGCACAATGTATCGAAAACGTCTACTTCTGGAACAGCTAGTGGTGCAGCAGTGTTCTAAAATTTTCACCGAATATGCGAGTTGTTGTTACTTACAAAATATTAGATTTTCTCCTTATCGCGAATTATTTTTCAAGAAAAGCAGTGGTAGTATTAAAGGGGATTCTACCGTGTATTTCGCTTTCCGAGTTGCGAACCGGCCGAGCGTCTAAGAGAGGAAAGGAGAAAGAAAAATTCGAACTTATGATCGGTGTATTCTTTGTTGGCGATGAGGAAAATAATTGTGCTCACAGAAGAAAGATAATAATTAAGAATGAACCGCTGTTCGGGTAGTATAATGATAGGATAGTGGTGCAGAGCGGCGGATAGTGTGTAGACATTTGGTCGTTGATGTCGATAAAATGGATTGAAGAATGTAAAGAATGCGCCTTCTACTCGGCTATGTGCTTCGTGGTGGTTGTGCGCGGACGGCTTCTCTATATACAATCGCCATAGTCGAATGTAGATTGTGGATAGTTTAATTTCTTTTTTACCTACCCGGCCGTGGCTAATCCTTCGAAAAACACCAACAGGAAGCCCTTCTTCATGATCTTATCACCTTTTTACTGCAACACTATAAACTAATTTCCTCTCTCTTTCTCTACTCGTTCGTTTTCTCTCCGCTTTCCACTGTACACGCTTTTCTTTTAGCATTTCGATGTGCATACGCGATCGCGCCTACGACAAACTAGAAAAATAGAATAGCATCCATCTGCCGTTGCCAGCGATTAACTAAGGAATGCCGACTTAGGCGCCAACTTCCTACATTATACCTTTTCCCCTATAAATTATTTTTCTTATCTCGACATATTTTCGCGTTTTTGTTTCTTTTCTTTTTCCTTATTATTCGTTATATCCGTATAACTTCTACTTTCTAATGTAAATTTAATTCCGAAACAGAAAAAAAGCGATAAGTGATTATTGACTGTTCTGACGGGAAAGTCATCTTGTTTGAAAAATAAGCAACGCATTGAAGATTTTATAAGAAACTAGAAAAAACTGCTGTCGCACCGACATTTGTAGCCTGCAGTAATTTGGACTCGAATAATTAAATTACTCTTAACGGCTACTATCTCTTAACGCATATAGGTTTTAAGTGTCACGTGCAAATGCGAGACTTTTTCTTTTAGCTGCTTTATTTCCCCATCACTTGTCAGTCTCACGAAATACGCTAAATTATACGTTACGATCTGTAGAAAGAAGTAATTGTCACAGTTGTTGGTTGTTAAGTCGGTATACAGTACTTTTTTCACTTAAAGAACAGTAGCCATTTTTGAAATTACGATTTCTCAATTTTTTCCGTTATTATATATTTAGCTCAGCCTGCAGAATATTGTTGCATGTAATAATAAATCGCCTATAAATTTAATTTTTATAATATCAGTAAGTGTGCCCCGGGAGGAGTCTAAAATTCAAATCCTTCCGTTGGTAGAGTGAGAAATTGCTTTAATTCCCAAGCTATTATTTAATACTTTCTCGTTTTTCATTTGGGAAATTAGATTCTAAAAGTAGCCGAGTATAGTTATACATTCATCAACTTGTGCTGTTTATTTGTTTGTTTCTGTGCAAGGTAGATTATTGATAACTGATCAGACCCACTCCCATGAAAAAGCTCTGCCACCATGAACACATTACAGCAGACTGCTTTATTCATTTATTCAATTATTCAATCGTGTACGGATCTATAAATTTAAAGGCTTTCAAAATATATTTCTGTGTGCAAATATATTTTATACAAGATTCGTATCGCAGGGTGGGCGGGTGGGTGGCCGACCAACCAGGGAATAAGCCGGGAATTTTGTCGTAAAACCGAGAAAAAAGTGTAAAAATAGTCAAAAACGATATTTGTAATAAAAAATCAAAAAAAATCATTTGAAACGAAAATTGAATGCATTTTTTACTGTACTTTACTCGAAATAAGTTACGAAGTTTTGTTTTATCGATGTTAACACAAAAAAAAATCCATCCTTCTTTTTGTACAATTCTAGTAATCAGGAAATCCAGAGGATTTGAACACTAGGAAAACAGGGAATTTAAAAATTATAGCGGCTACGAAATAAATAAATCATTTGTAAATGTTTATTATTTTCTTTTCAAATATTACCGAATATTATAAACCTTTGAAATAGAACAATCCGTAACCTTTGTATCGAACAGAGAGGCTTTCTCCGAATCAACTTAATCGTAATTTATTACAAAGCCCAAAAAATTAAAATAAAAAAACAAAAAGGCTAACTTGGCTCTCTTATCTAGTTATTAATTTCCCTATTTTATAAACAGTCCAGTCGGTTATTATTAACATGCTCATCTTGTACTTCATTTTGTTGCCAAATTTCGCTTCAATCTTTATTATATAGAAAAACATTTCTCTGCATTTTTAAGTTTATTACCGTTACTTTTGTTTTTATTTGATCTCTCAATTTAGGGATGCTCTCTCTTCTGTTGCATTTTAAATTACTTTTATTATATTTTTAATTAAAAATTATTCCGTGCATCCTCCTCCTCCTCCCAGTGATTAATCAGGAATGTAATTCTGATCACATCCTTTTCGGATGTTCCGCTCTGTCGTCGTCCAAGCGTCCCCCCCCCCTTTTTTTTTTTTGCTTATAATTCCTTAAAATTAATATTTCTATTCTTCATAGTGCCGCATCCGTAGTTTCATTTCCATCGCCTTCTATTGTTCCTTCCCTTGAGTTCTTTATTGCCAGCAATTCAAATAAATAATCTGTTGTTATTTTTCGTCGAATATGGGCCAGTAAAAAATAACATCTTTGTTTATGAAAAGAGATGGATTAGCGTTATATTTTTTAATTTATTTCCTTCTAAGAGTCTATTTTGTAGCCCTAATTCATGCTATTATGCCGGTATGTGGTTATTTTTGTCCTTCTCTATTAACTTTTTCAAAGATTCGTTGTATGCATCATCTTTCCTACTTTTATCGTTCTTAGTGCTATTAGATGTCCAATTTTAAAAATTATGTAGGTTTACATTATAATTCAAAATGTATACTTACGTTTTGTTTACATCAATTTTATTCATATATATATATATATATATATATATTTCAATTGCTACGGAAATATATTTATTCGCTAAGTATATTCAAGTGAATTTTGATACGTTACTAATTCGTAAAGGATAATTCGTGACTTTTTATAAGTTTGTTTCTATATTACTATATACAGGGCATATTTTGTTTATAAATATTTTAACTGTTATTATTTGCACACTGATTGTATTATCGTGTGAATTTACGTGCGTTATTAATTAGGAAAATGGTAAATGTCTTTTTCCTATGTGTTGGTTTTGCAGTATGTATAGACATCGTGTATTTAAGAAAAATTTTAATTATAATAATACATACATACGTTAAATAACTATAACGTGTATTTTAATGGGCTACTACTAATGCGGAAGTGATAAATTTTTCTTGCATTAAAAATGTGACTAAACAGAGCTGCAAAATAGCATACAATATGTACATAATTCTGAATGTAAACGTTTTGAAGTTAAACAAAAAATAATTTTCAAACGATAATAGTTTTTGAAACTAAGGTGACTGGTTTTTAAATTTCACGCATTATGAAGTTGCACATAATCATCCCAAGTGGAATGCAAATAATAAATTTAGAAATTTAAATTATCATGTTTTCTGATAAGAATCTTCAGGTTTTGTAAGTAACATTGAAAAGTGAAATGCAACAAACGAATTGATGCGTTTGTTTTAATAAATTTAAAATTTAAAGATGTAAAATAAATCGGAAAAAATCGGTGTATCCAATGAAAATTACTATTTAAATAAATGAAATTATAGTAGATCGGTAGATTTTAGGCTAAAAATATTTCATGTAAAGATGTATTTTGTTTTTAATTTCACAAATTTTAATATTATCTATTGCTAAATGTATTGAATTTATCATATTTTACTGATACGTAAACTGAACTGTGGAAACTAAAATTTTTGAATTTTCATTTTGAATAGAACTATGTTAAATAAAAAGTTATCTTAATGTTGTGTTAAATTCTGCTCGAATTCATTCGTGCGAGTATGTTGATTTCTTTAAAATCCTAGCCAGCTTCGGCAGAAAAATGTAAAATTTATACGATTTTCGAATGAAAATAGAAAATCGACAAATATTGAAAATTGTTTTTTATTTTTTTCAACAATTTCGTGTTTTTTCAAAAAAAAAAAAAAAAAAAGAAAGAAAAAAAAATCTATTTTCACAAGGTACAAATAATTATATATTGTGTATACCTTAATGAACTTCATAAGAAAAAGAAACGCAATCAGTAATTCTAAATACAAAAAGGTTTTCTACAATTAGAATATATAAAGAAATTATCTCGTGTTGATGAATGAATAATTTATTGGAATTTAGGCAGTTCAGTTTGCAAGAATTAAACGTTAAATACATATACAGAACTTAATGACCTTGTTGGTTTAAAAGAAAAGGGGTTTATTTAAATACGCTATAAATCTAAACGTTTACTTTCCTACCAACATTGAATAAACCATCACCTGCAAAAAGGGGTACGTATTTTGTTTAGTGAAGGATTATAATTATAATTTATTTTAATTTCGGGAAATTTAAATAAAATAATATGTAATCGTGAATCAGGGATAAATGTGTGAAACTTACATTCAGTCTGTATTATTCTTTTTATTTTTACGACGTGTCTCGGTTCAGTGCAATTCTTACAAAAAATTTTAAACTACGATAATTAATTAATTCAAATAAACCAAAGCGTCCGATTGTCGCAGCTAGTATGAGATAGATTCGGTAGATATACGAGTATTTGACAAATATTTGGAGTTATCACTAATTCTGATGCATGTTGAAAGGGCCACAGGAAAAAAAAAAATAGTAAGCGAACAAATCCTACCATATTGCAGCAGTGTAAATCAATTGTCACAATTTTTTATTAACTGTAAAATTTGTTTTTAGAACAAAATTTTCATGGCATACAGAATGTTTGATAATTTCAACACCTGATATTTCATTTTTCGTTTCTTTGCGAATTTTATGGTTAAATATGCATTTAGCCGAATGGATTTTTTAAAATTTAATACTGAGTCTATTAATTTATTTTTTACGTAGTTTCATTATGTTTTTGTAAAACTTTTGATTCGGGTGAAATATCATTATTAAGGGCGCTGTGTTACGCAGTATGTAAATTAGTTCTTTTATGTATTAACTCGGAAAGCAATAATTATTACAATGCTCGGGAAATATTAAAAGAATAATTTTATATTCAAACGGCATTCGTCGCAAAGGTTAGATGATACCTAGGATTCCATTAGTTTAGAACTTAGTGACTACAATTAACTTACTGGAATTTATGAAAATGTGACACATAGGCAACGATAACGGTAGAAATTAATTTCGTTCGGAGGAGGGGATTTCATTATAAAATTTTCTTTGTTCGTTTTTAATTTTAAATAAATTTAGCACCGAATAATTAAGCATTTAGTCGCCTATTATGTTTAGTTCTTCTTTTAATGTCATAGAATATTACATAATAATTCATATTGCAAAAATTTTACAAAGTTTTAGCGGACTGCATTATAATCGCATTTATTCGTATATTTCAATCGAAGATTATTTCTTAAAGTGGTATGGAAAAGTAATTTTTCAACGCATAATCCGTCTCTGTTTTTTTGTTTTATATCCATTACAGAAAGCGGTGCGGTTTTACTGGGGCGAGGAGTGACTTTTGTGTGATGTAATGAGCGATGAAAGATTGCAAAAGTAGGGACGTTAGATAATTTCCGTTTTTCCATTTCTATTCGTTGTACATTTTATGAGAATATGTTTGTTTTAGTTTTGAGGGACACGCATACCCGTGTTATTTCGCAATTAATTTTTTATTTCGGCTAAATTATGATTTTATACGCGCGATGTTAATTAATTAAACTGGTTTCATCTTGTATAAATGTCATACATTCTTCAGTCCTCGGTGCTTGCAGTACTAACGTAAATAATAAACGCACACTGTTAACAACAGCTCGATTCGAATAAATCGTATCTTACGGATGTTTACAAGCTTCTGATTCTTTAAACACATACGTACTTTCAAGCGCCGTCTTCAATGTAAAAACATTTAGCGCTTGCTCCGACTCCCGATTTTGTTTTTTCGATTTCTTTTAATTAGTCGGAATTACAAATATTTATTTTTTTATTAACAAATTTATGCAACAGTGTTTTTTTTTTGCAATATTATTATTATTATTATTATTATTATTATTATTTTAAATAGAAAAAGAATGTTAATCGCCAATCAACCACCTTAGAAGCGCATTGGATTCCATAATAATATTTGTTTTTACGAAACTACTAGTAAAAAATTTATGAAATTACAAAATATCGTCCAATTATTAATAAAAATAGGTGTTTAAACATCTGTTGAATTCGTAAATATCGCAAATATAGAAATAATGCCATTGAGGTGATGATTTGGATGATGGTATCACCCTGTATACACACCTCTTCTTTAGTTTTCCATCAAATAATCTACTACGAGGCTATGATGGATTGAATGACGTACTGTAATATTGCACATTCATCGCTTACATCGGGTTCTTAATATTCTAATGCTTCCCCGTGAAATTTTTTTCTTAAAATGACCTTATGATTTGTAAGCTACGTGTAGGGAAATTTCTGGTGCGGGAATGTTCGCATGAGAAGTCAGGGGCCCTGCTCTCCCGTTATGATTTTAAAGTGGTGTTTGTAACATCATTTAAAAGACGACAATAATATTATTTTTTAGTAAAATTTCAATATAAAATATAGATATGAATACGATTTGTATACCAGTGCGTTCTTATATGTCCATGTACATGTTGTATAAATATGCCAGATAGGCATCTTCGTATTTTATCGTTTCGACTAAACTCCCTCTTCCATTGATTGATACTAAGTATGCAAGTGTTTGTGTAAAGCATTAACATTAACTCGACGATATATACTAATAACAATATTGTTTTTTTTTTTTCTGTTTTATTATTATTATTATTATTATTATTATTATTATTATTATTATTACTTTTTGTGTTTCTTTAACTATGGACATTAACCCGGTGGAAATGAAATTTTTGTACATTTTTCATTGTGCGACAGCCAAGTTCGAACCAGGTCTTAACACCACTGCTTAACTAACTACATCACGCTAGTTGAGCCGCATTAGTTCTCAGGCTGTTGTTTACTTCTGACATATTATTCGAACATACGAATTATTTTTATACGCGGATTTTACCTTTGTGCAGTATTCATTGTTTTCTATGTTCTTGCTATTTTGCATCATGTTTTTGACTATTGCATTCTTCGCAAAATGAAATAAACGTTTAATAAACGTGAAGTAAAAACATTACAGATATCTTTATAAGATTTCTTTTCTGTTACTGCGTTTTCTTATTAAAACGTTACAGATTTAGTTACAATATAGTCTTATTATCCGCGGCGTAAAAATAGCATTGTCATTAATGTATAAACCTTATACTGTTGATTTTGAAGGATTAATAATATTGTTTTTAGAATTTTTCAGTATTTTTTTACTTAATTTTCTCCGTTTCTTTTATTCTCTCTGTTCTGTTATTACTTTCTTTTGAGCCTTCATACTTTTGATAGCGGTACGCTAAGAACAGCCTATATTGTTATTACAGTGATTTATTATTTTAGATACTTTTCATTTACAGATATTTTGCACTTTTGCTACTTAATCGTCCTTGTAGTGTTGTACCTAGAACTCGACGTGGTCAATATTTATCTCCTAATTATTCTGTTTGACCATTCGTAGAGTATAGTAAGAAATATTTTTAGAGCCGTGTTCGAATACGATCGTGGAAGGTCAAGCATTAATTTTATTTGGGCTATACGGCAGTTTCGTTTGACGTTTATAGACATTGTTATTTTAATTTTATCTTTTTCGTTTGAATTATTTTTCTATTGATTTGATTGTGGCCAAATGATTTATCGCCGGGTTAAAAAATTAAAAGAAAAAAAGTCTCAAGGTTTTTTGAGAAGAATGGCTATAATTTAATTATTGAGGTTATTAATTTGATTGGGTCCGATTGATTATTTTTTTTTTTTTTTTTTTTTCGAAATCGATTATTCTTCCAGTTGGTGGTCGTAGTTAAACAGTAATTGTCTCTTCACTGTCAGCCTTTTCCTTCATGCTTATTCTAATACGAAGGTTTCTCCAACAGTTTTCTCCCCATATGTCTTAACTTGCACATTATTTATTTGCATTATCATCCAATATTCTTCCTTTTGTCTAGTTTCCATTGTTCCGATTAATCCTTGTTTATAAAACATCTTTAATCTCCGTTATTTTTGGCGTTTTCTGTGATGTTTCATTGTCTAATCCGTCTGTGTGGTTCTATTTTATTTTTCTCGAGTTTCTTCGTTAATGCCGTAAATATATATATATATTACGTCTTGATTTTATGCAGAAGTTCCTTTTTTCATTTGTAAGCGCATTTCGTAATTTTTAAAATGCTACCCGTGCACTAATTCACAATTTTTCTTGAAATCTTCATTTTGAAACTATTATTTATATTTAACATCCGCCTTTAAATATGCGGCCATTTCCATGACACCGATTTATGTCGTTTTATCTGAAGAAAATCATCGCTTCTCTTTCTATTCGTATCTCCTTTATTTTTTACTGACACTTCTTAGTTCGGTTTCCAGTTATTGTTCATTTTTGGTTAATTTTAATAGAGAAATTAACAAGGCTTATTTTAATGATCCGCTTAAATACAATTGAAATAACAGCGCAATTCATTCTGTACATTTTGCCCGAGTTATTTGAATAAAACGATAATTTCTGTATTTATCAGAATAAAAATGTTTTCATGTAGGGGCCGCCGGTATACTTTTTAAATTGGTATAAAATATTCTCTAAAATACGCGAGTAATTTTGCCCGCGATGCTTCGCGTAATCGGAGCTGTACGAAAATATCTGTCATTTTGTACTTATTTTAACAAAAACTAATCAAACTACTATGGCAATAATTGTGCGTTGTAGATAAGAAAAGAGAAAGGCGAATTTCAAATAATTGATAAAAATGTAAATGGATTGTAGCGACGGAATGTAAGCTCAGATGGAAAGAGATGGTTTTTTTTTTGTTGTTGTTGTTGTTTGTTTTTTTTGAAGGTGAGAGGAGCTTTTTGTTCAGTACCATTTAGTTGTCAGTGACTAATGACTGAATTACTTTTATCTGTCAGTTCAATTTAATTTCTATTTTCGCTCGATTGTCGAAATTGGGGGGGGGCACTATGGCTTTAGTCGAGTATTCGAACCATAGTGTCAGCGTGGTGTTTGTCATGAGGAGGAATATCTATTGAATTAAGGAGGAATTCCTATGAAAGATATTTTTGGGAATGTTTTTTTGCAAGGAGCTGTGCTCCTCCGTAAATACATAATGATGAAATGTTCCGAAACGAGTTTTCGAACAGCAAAATGTGTGCCTAAGGCGGCACACTTGAAATATATGTATATATTTTACTGGTAAAATGCTGTTTAAAATCACGTATCTAGAATTTACGGTGATTTACTTATTTTTGCGTGTAGCCGAATAATTGTTCGTTCTATAATTTCTAGTCCGCAGTGAAATGATGTGACTTTTACATCGATATTTCGTTTCCCAGAAGAAAAAGAATATTTAGCCGGTATTTGATATGAAAAAGCGAACTCTGCAACATAATAATGCCAACGGTCAATGCGAAGCTATCATCTAGCTCGTGCAAAGATGTGTTTAACGTGCACCCTAGACTGGACGGGTCAGCATATATAATGTGCATAATGTTAGTTAAATATATAGACTGAAACTTTGAAGAGGTTCCTTCGGTGGATTTCATTACGCGTTGGTATTATCTAGTTCAGGTTCAAGATGGAGCAGGGAATTGCCAGTATATACGTGATGGTATTGATGAGAAAGTTGTATTTCTCTTTTCTTTTTTTTTTGTGTAAGTTTTTTCTGAAATGTTGGTAAGAGAAGAAATTACAGGTGATATTATTATCATTATCATTATCATTATTGGTAATACACGACTACGCGGTGAATATTTATTTGTACACGTACACAGTCACACGTGTGGTTGTAGGAATTGTAGAACGCTGATGATATTCTGTGAGGGGTGGTGTAATAGCACGGAGCAACGGTAATCTTTGGAGATGAGCGAAAATAAGAAGAAGCGAAGTTGCTCTTACACTGATATTAAGCCGGAGGCTTTAATGCGCCCTTGCCCACCTCGATGTTCTTATCATCGGGCCACCTCGGCTATTATATTACTGCATATCATTACGCTGTACAGATTATATTATTACTTGCGCACAACGTCTGTGTGTGCGTCGTGTATTAACAGTTCGATTAAAAACGTGTTAGCGCTGTTGCTATTGATATCGGTATCGATATTGCCAACCTTCCGTACGGAAAATAATATTACAACTGATGATATTATTGTTAGCAGATAAGTATGTTGCTAGAACCGCCGCGCTACACTGTGATTATTACTGTATTATCATTACCAAGTTGACTGTCCACTCGGCGCTAGTAGTGTCTCAACATGTTCCTTGCACCGCGTTTTGTTGTTACTAATATTTGTCTTTTCTGTCCTCAGTTCGTACACACTGGTGTCCTCTTATGATGTAATAAAAATAACGAACGCCCACTTTAACGCATCCCCATCTGGTCAAAATGATTTATATTTCTTGCTCCACTTACTCCAATATGCGTTTCTAATAATAATAATAATAATAATAATAATAATAATAATAATAATAATGATGAAATAATAATAAATAATGCATAAAATACGACGCAAGGAGTAAAAGCAGCTCGATCGCAGCAGTTGCACGCCGGCAAGTGGCATTTTTCTTCCGTTTGCCGATGCAGCTTTTGCATGTTTGCATTTCCCCTTCTATCCCTCGTCAACGTTCTTCCGCAACGCCTAATTAAAAACCTGTTATTCTCTATGCATTCTCGCCTCTTTCTCATTTTTGTGCATATGAATGTATACATATATAATACTTTTGTGTGTGTGTATATGTATGTATTATACATGCGCTAGATGCGATCCTCAGTTGCTTGCCCGATTAAAAGCATCCATTTAGATCAACTGTATTATAACAGTAATTTGCATATGTGCGACCGAGCCGCTATGAAAACCTTACAGGTACATTTGAATCGGAAGATAGATGCAACCCGCATTGCATACCTTTAGGCTATATTGGATCTTGTCAACTTGGTAATGTATGTGCTATAAAATCGGCCGTTGCGAGTGTAACGTAAAGTATTTTCTCGGACTTCGGGGCAAAGAGACGGCTAGCGTACTCTTATTCGTTTATCGATTTCAGGTTTATTTCGCGATTTACATGTAAATGTATCTCTTAATAGAATGTCTGAAGATTAATGTTCTCTCGATCATCGCTGTGTGTGTATGTGTATATATATATATATATATATATATATATATATATATACACATATATGTGTGTAGCTATTTGTATATAGCTTACGTTAATGTTAACGAGATGTGGTAAAAGTCGATATTATTATCGGCTAATGTCTAAAGAGAAACAGTCGAAATTTTGCAAAAATATTTTACTAATTGTAAACTGATAGCTTTATCGCATATTTATCAGTCGAAACTGTCTCACGGGCTTTTTTTTATTGTTTTCCGTGTATACGCGAATATTTTTATAATAAAATGCTGCTAAAAAATAAGGACCTTGCGACTAATTGTCTGTCGTTTGTGCTGGAAGTTCTTTGATTATTTTGTTTGCCTGACTGGTTTCGTCAAAAGTACGTTTTACGCTGTGACAAATTTATCGAAACGTGTCTGAAGTGCCGAATCATGTTTAATAATGACCATTTATTCACTACACCTGATAGATGTGTTTAACGTTATTCTCATTGCATCGAAAAATATCGAACGTCATGTTTCATATAGAGAATGGTCTTTTTTTATGTGGTTAGCAATGTTGACATATTTTTCGCTTTTAGATTCGTGCCTGTGCGTACCAATACAAATTCCGATGCGTGTTGTATAATTAGCATATTATTACCGGAACTAATACGCAACTCTACTGTTAGAAAAGCTATTTCAGTAGATATAATTTGTTATCAGTGAAAAAGGAATATGCACTGCGCGCGCGCGCAACATACGTATTAGAAAAAATGTCCCAATTGTATGTAACGTTTGTTATATTTCGTAGGATTTTTGTTATTGTTATTTAAAAAATGTCACAATTTTATGTAACGAAATATGTAACGAAAAAATGTCTTAATATTATATAATGAAAGTTAAATGTTAGGATAGGATATTTTTTGATTATGTTATTTTTTTTGTGTTGATGCCAGTAAGAATTACGTTGTAAATTTTGATCATTTTATACAAAGTATAGAAGAAAAAGAGACAGAAATGAAAGCAAGAGGGGTCAAGGGGCACAGCCCCTTGCGAGGCCAAAATGGCCGAGTTTTTATATATATATATGTCTATATATATGAATATGTATATACGAAATATTTCTCATGTTACAAATTAGTTTAAGCGATTGGTTTTTTGAGTCGAACAGTTCGTTGTTCAGAATTTGAAAAGAAAATTTTTTCTTTGGACATGTCAACTATGGATGTTAATCCGGCGCAAATAAAAGTTTTGGAGGTTTCGGTGTGCGGCAGCGAGGTTCAAACCAGGTCCTGCCCGAGCGAAACACCGCACTGTAGCTGTCAAAAAAGTTATTTCGACTCTTTTATTCTTAGAAACGTAAAAAACGATGTATTCCGGGACGTAGCGTAGTTTTATGTGGGGTGGGGGGAATTTGTAAATGGTTCGAAATGTGTATCAATTTTCCTACTACATCGAAAGGTATGGAGCTTGAAAGCATTTATTCTTGAATGGTCTTTCTTACGAGTGCGCCGGTTGTTTAGAAAAATCCGACAAAAATTACTTCATTATAAAACGAGACAAATGTAGTAGTATAGGGATATTTTTTAGGAGAGTAAAATCAATGAAAAATGAATAATAATAATAAAAAAAAAAGATACAGGTTAATAGTGATTAAATGGCGAGAAGAGTATGTCATCTTAAAAACGATGCGAAAGAATTATTGATGACTTTTAAGTTGCGATGAAAAATTTTCACAACTCGAGACACAAAATTTTCAAATCGTAGCCCAAAACGGGAATTATTATTTTAATGTATAATATTTTTATAATTTTTACGACACTGGTTTATAAAGTATTTGTACGCGGCAAAGAATGGCCACAGGGGTATGGGTACGAGATTAAAGGAGGGAAATAATAGAGAATGTACGTAAAGAAGTATTAGAACGTAATACATGAGTAAGTATATGAAATAACAGGACGTGACACGAGAAATAGGGAAAACACGTAACACGAATGCAACGGAAGTATTTGTACGCGACGATTGTTTGAGAAAAACCCATGCGATTGCATCATAAGTGGGACTCGACAATGCCTGCAAGGCAATGTAAACTTAAATATCTTTTCGGCATGCAGTGAACGTTTCTTGAGTGCAGTCGCATAAACTAATACGATGCCGAGTAAAAAAAAGGAAATATCCTTTGAGGATGATCGCGCGCGAATAATTGTGCCGCGAGAAAGTGGTCGGTCGTATCGTGAAATTGCTAAAAAAAGTGCAGATGCTGTTCGTGGCTGTGAATTACGTCGTAAAAAAAATACGAAAGCACTCATATAATCGAGAATGAGCGTCGAAAAGGCCGGTCAAGATACTGTGAACGACGAGCCGTCATCTGTCATTCCCAAAAAAAAAAAACCGTTCGAAAGCGCCTTCTGCGCTTATGGAAGACGTCGCAACAACGACGGAATAAACAAGTTCGTCCGTAGAATATTCGTAGAATATTACATTCCGCCAATATTTGTGGTCGCTTGCCGCATCAGAAACCGTACACATCTCCAAGCAGAATAGAAAGAAACGGATACAGTTTTCCAGAGAGTATTTAACAAAGTCGCTGCAGTTCTGGCATTCAATGATTTGGTTTGATGAGTCCGAGTACAATATTTTCGAGTCGGATGGGAAGCCGTTTGTGTAGAGGAGACTAAACACTGAGCTTGAAACTCGCAATATGCACGCTACAGTGAAGTATGGAGGTGGGAACGTTCTGGTTTAGGCTTTGCAATGCGGCTGGCGGAGTCGGACACCATGAGTTCATTGAGAGTAAAATGATAGCCGTTATGTATGTAGTGTTGCGATCAAATTTGCGCTCTGGCGCTGCAAAATTGAACCTGTAGCAGCCGTTTACCTTCCCGCAGGATAACTACCCGAAGGATACCGTCCGCAAATGCGCCACGTCGTCTGCATACGCCTACTCAATCGCCAAACCCCAATCCAATTGAGCATTTGTGGCATCATCTTTGGAGTTCCACGCACGCAAACGACGGATTTCCAACTGAAATGATCTTCGGAAGCATTGCAGGTTGCTTGGTATGAAATTTCGCCTTCCGTCACCCAGTCGCTGGCATGCCCTCCGATGTCTTCGTAAAAGTCATATTTTCGGTTCATATTCTAGTTTTTTTTTTGTTCAAAAGTTACTACGTTTCACATTCCATACAAATAACCGTATTCATTTTTCATTTTCCGGAGTGTTTTTTTCTTTTTTTTTCGCAAATAGATGTTTTTGTTCTTTTAGACTCTTGTCATTATATCAGCTTGTACCTTTGCTACACGGCGTTTTCCCCCCTCTCCTGTGGTCATTTTTTACCGTGTACAAAACTTTTGTTACCCACTGTATATGAATTTGCATGTTTCCAATTGTTTTTTCTTTACTCTTATACAATCGTTCATTATATATCTGAGAACATGCACTTTTATATGTACTTACAATACTTCAGTAGCGCTATAATTGAATAAAAAATAAATTCAATAAAATAACAGTAAATCGTAATTTGAAACCCCTGATTTATTGATTTTAAATGATTTCTTAAGATTATACTGTAAAAAAGCCAATAATGACGATTAATAAGGAAAATTAAAACATTTTAATAAAACCAGATTTACCGACTATAGCGATTTCTTTTTACATTTTTCGTATTAATTTTTGATTTAAGTAAGAAAAAAAGTAACGGTTTCCAAATTTTTTTTACTGATATAACACTAAAGATCGTCAATTAGCTATTGAAAAAAAAAAAAAAAGAAGAAGAAGAAAAGAAAATCGATGAATAAACGGAGGAGAAAACGGTACTGATTTGTCTTAACCTACATTTATGTATAAGATACCGTGTTCGTGTCGTAATTAAAATTGATGTTGAATTCCGTTTCGTTTTTGCGTGAAACTGGTTGCGAATTTAGAGAAATTACGTTTAAACGGATTCGCCGGGATGTGTGCGAAAGAAAAAAGGACAGAAATGTGGAAGAGGCTAATCGTTGGACGCATCGTACGGCGCGGTTCGCGAAAATAATTCGAGCTGTTCGAAGCCGGACTGCTGCGGCCGCGACACCGGCTCATTAAGGTTTTTCTCGGCGACACTATCGAGATTATTCCGCAGAAGACAAAAAAACGAATGGTAAAATGAGAGGACGGGTAGAGTAGCAGCGCGTTGCGTCGGTCGCCGCCGGATTGACTTCGACGAAACGGGACCGATCGAATAGTGATCGCATCGCCCCAGCTAGAGGCCGGAGCAGACCAAGTGTAACATCGGTCTGACTGCTGGGCTTACGTCGTCGTAACGCGATGATTGTGACATGCGTCACACGGGATGACTGATCGCATAGCATGCTAGTCGTCTTAATCAACATTCCTCTCGGAACGGAGCCGAAATAGCAGCCATACCATCAGCAGCGTGGAATTCGTATCGTTCACGAAACAACGAATCTCATCATCATTATTAGCCAGCCTTCTGGCTATTGTTACGTCTGCATGCGCATGTGCCTCTACACATGTACACGCTCGCACACGTACACTCGTGTGTGTGGGGAAACAAAAAATGTCCGTCGTCCGACGTCGAGAATGTTTACACTAGTGTCAACTCCCCGTTATTACGTAATCATGACCAAGAATCCGGAAGATACGTCGTTCACCGCAGATTTCGTTAAATGAGATTTCACGAGTGCCTAATCAAAAACGCTCTGCTCTGTACACGTGTGCGAGCGAGAGGCGGAAGGGTTCGGTAAAAGGGCTGACGATGAGGACGTACAGTTGTTAAATCATCTGTGAAATTCCGAACGGCTATGCTATGGACGGACGAACTGCTGCGCCGTCATGAGCTCATGTCTCACCGTCCATGACTTCTTTTTCGGTTTTTTCGTTCGATTTGGTCTTTTTTCGTGTGTTAATCGCGCTTCCTAAAATACAGATCGACATTGTGGGGCTGAAAAATATCATCCCCCTCGACCACCGTTGTCATGGTAATAATTTTTCTTGTTCTTTGATAATGTGGCGGGAGCTTACTTTAGAGCAGCTAAACTAACAAGGATTGCTTTCGTTTTCAAGTACTTTGATCGCCTTCTTAATGTGTCACAGTATTGATTGACAGCACCGTTCTAAATCGAATAAATTTTCTAAGATTTTGTGCGATTGATGAAACGATTTCTCGCGCGTTTTAAATACAGAGTTGTATCCTTCGTATAGTGCTCTTGGAGTGTAGGCTCGGTGTACTTAACACTTTTTTAAGGAATTTTTCGAAAGCCAGGGGATCCGTCGAATAATAATATAAAACTATGTGTGAGATCTAGTTCGATATCACAGTGGTGGCGGAAGTGGGGTTTTTTAGATTTTATTTAGATAAAGGATAAATTGTCCGGAGGGGGGTACAAAATTAAAAATGGGATGCTTAATGTAATAAATATAACTTGACGGTCGGTAACTAAATGTGGGTGTCTCTGAAATAATTACGAAAACGGTATGTGTTTTAAAACATGTCCTGGTATTTTAACAAGTTGCAAAATTTTTTACGAATAAATTTTGTTCAGTTCGCGCATTCTCTTATTTAATAATTCAGTAAGAACATTTATTAATGTCAGAAATACCGCTTGAAAATGCATGCATGTGGGAAAAAACAGTACTTACGGTTAGACTAGATAGAGCAGTAGTACAAAGAACTCTAAAAAAAAAAAAAAGCAATCTTTCTATCGAATTATTTTAAACATCTTGGCAAAAATAATTCTTAACTAACGTTCCGTAATTATTTCTCCGAAACCGGTAAATTTAAGATAAAAAAAAAAAAACAAAAAACTAATAAGATCGAATAAACAAAGAAAAATTGATTTGCCCCGTGATGTTTGTATAAATGTTTCGTTTAGAATAAGCTGCCATATAATTTAACATACTCTGGAACAGGTAAAATCGTCTTACTGTATGCTGTATACTGTATAAAATTCGTATGATTTTCGATTGCGAAATTTGATAATTACTGTTGAAAAGTTCCGCGGCGTAATTGAAGCAAGATACTGCGGATATTCCGAGTGCTCCGATTATAATAAAAAGAGGGAATATGAAGATATGAAACGAGCCCTCGCAGACAGATGTTCAGCACGTGTGTTGGTTGTTCGGTCGTGATTTCTTAACCGCTCGCTGCTACCGCACCTCTGCCATCTCTTCGAACGGTATCTCGAACTCCGCAAATAGCTGCGTTTTATTACATTTTACATTCTTTTATTTTTTTTTTCCTTTTTTTTTTTTTTTTTTTTTTGCATATTTAAATATAAATACATATAAGTAAGCAAGAAAAATGCGTCTCCCGACCATGGTTCGATAAAGGATCTTGAGGGTATGCCGTTCGTATCTAATCTTTTCTATGCAAATTTCCTCTACCTGGAAAATTTTTTCTTTCTCGTTCTAGTGATCAGATATTCATCTCTTCACTGTCATTACTAAGATGCATTTCTGGCTGGTACACAAAAATTCTACAACTATACAGGTTTTTTTTGAGCTTTATCTTGTTTCAGTTAGCGCATTTGAAGTTCTTTTTTTTCTAAACTATCCAACGCGTCGTATACGTTAATTGCAGTTAGGTTCTGTATAACTATTTCTTCTGATTCGACATACCGGTTATATTTAAAATTTATCATGGCAGCATTTTCACCGGTAATTTCTCACCATAACTTAAATGTTTATTATATCTAACGATCGACTCTATACAGGGAGTAGAGAAAATTAAGCAAAATTCGGTTACCCGAATAAAAGCTGTTGAGAATACAGCATGGGTACACATTTTTTTGTTGATATTTATTTCATAAGAGAGGGGAACTGACGAAATTTGATCATGATAGGTCTTTCCATTTGCAAAGGATATAATTTCACTTTTCCCCCTGTTTAATTTACGACGCATATTAACGTTTCTAGTGTTTCGTTTTGATTTGATCTTGTTTTTTTTAATTCACCTTTCTTTCACTGTTTTTTCTTATATAAAAGAAAATATATTCCTTAGATTTATGTGATGTTTATTTAGTGAATTCATTATATTACGGAACTCCTTCTTTTTGGTTTTTATTTCAATAAGACCTAAAGGCAGAATTTTTAATGTCGTATTAATGAAATCTAATTTTTGAAAAGGATTTTACGGAATTCATATTTCGTTAAAATCGTGATGATTTTTGGTTTTTTATAGAAACATTGTACGTTTTCTTTTTTGGAATAAATTGATTTGATTAAAAATTATGTTCGTGACGTGAATAATTCATGTTGTCCCATATAGCGAATTAATTTGAGAATTTTAGATAAATCGCATAATTGGTCGAAGAAAATTAGTAATGAACAATTTGTATTATAAAAGCTCGATGATTTTTTTGGCGGAGCATTAGCTTAAAATTGAAAATATGATTATAGGAATTTATACTCTCAACGAAGTCCGCCAACAGTCACATTGAAAATACCTAGACAAATGAATAATGTTTTATTACTGTTTGTATTTGGTTGCAATCTTGATCTTTAGCGTAAGACTTAATTTAGGAATATTTTTTCTCTCGATAACTTGCAAGTGATGACATAAAAATATATAAATGTAGTACTGCATAGATATTAATTTGACTTCTGCGTAAGCATGTATGTAGTTTATTATAAGACAGTAGGCAACGATGGCCGCGTCATCCTATTTCTATGCGGTCTATTAACACAAAAATGTGTAAAATTGATTAACAAAACTTCTACTATTGGGCAATATATAAATATGTTGTTTGTTCTGCATTATAAATAGTCGTGAGCCTGTATATTATGTATATATAAACACAACTCCCAGTCCTTGAGAGAGGGCAAGCCCCCTTGACCCACATTTTTCTTTTAAAATTCTGTTGGGAAAATCGTTTTTAATTGATTACGTAATTTTTCCCCGTCTTTTATTTTGAAAAAATCTTGCTATTGTAGAACAAATCATTCTACCTTTGTATAACGTAACAGGACATAATCATGGGACAAAAAGTGCAGTGTAACCCGGCGTAAAAATGACATAGTTATTAATATATTATAAGTTGATAAATGTTTGTAAATTATCGGTTTTAAGGTTTTATTAATTATTTTATTATTTTCCGTGTCATTCAGTTAAAAAATTTGTCTGAGGCTACAATCGAGTTTTAAATGTGATTATCACCATTTTTAATTTTGTTCATTTTTTCGTTTTTTTTTTTTTTTTTTCAAAATGAAAATATAAAAATCTAGTTAATTTTTTCATTTATTTAAAATTGCTAGAAACAAGCAAAAGCCATCCATCATCACAGGGAAACTTGCTTTCTCGTTATGAAAACACGTATCGTCACCCTGGACGAAGAATTTTTAAAAGTGCTGTCGTATAAGCCAAACCAAGAGATGGTCGTGTTACAAACGGGCATCGTCTTTTGTTGCGGATAACAAAAGATATCTATCCTTCAGAAATTATGAATATGAAAATTAAAAGCAAATCGGCAAAACCAATGGGAAAATGTAGTAACCCCTGTCCTGTAACGACATTTTCTTATACAGGTCAGCGAAAATGCGAGGTATCGTTTGCAAGAACCAAACATCCATACCTTGTCTCCCGAATTATTCCGAAACAGCATTAACTTTTTTTGATACATTTTTGTGTAGAAATAAAACTCCCCGAAAAATCCATTATTTAAATAACATATTTATGCCCCGGTGTATTCCTGTTTTTTTTTTTTCTCGAGATAATTTCATACTTCAGAAGTATTATTCTCACGTAGGGAAAAATAAGCTTTTATCGTTTTGCGTTTTGGAATTAGCAAGTGTCAGCAATTGCAAAATTAAAGTTCAGAATGTATTAAACTCAACAGCTTTACTGAGAGTGGGAGGACCAGTTCTTTTCCCCCAACCGTCCTTAATCTTCCCCAAATTCCTCTGGTACCAAATTATTTCAGTCTGGGTAAACCCAGCAGCCCGCTTTGTGAAACAAAGTTAATTTTTGACAACCGAAAAATGACACTTTCGCAAGACAACTACAATTTGGTTTCTTCCCATTTCGTTCAGTCGTCGTCCTACTATTGTCTCCTTAATCAGGCTAAGAATTAATCATTCTCTTCTCCTCGCTTCCCGCTTTTCTTTTTCTCTATCTTCTTTTCCTCTCTGTTCTCTCCTAAATTCTGATTTTTCTCTTGAATGCGACGCAAACCATGTTTCCTTTGAATGTCCGGCTCTTGTTAGCAAATGTTTCCTTTTCTATTCGAAAATCTTAGCTTTTAGCCTTCCGATTCTTTACAGTGCTTCCTTTATTCTTTCTATCTCTTATCGCCTCGCAATCTAACTTCTTAGCATAATACGTTTAAGTGGTTGGGTGAAAGCCAAAGGTGAATTCAAAAAATAAAAAAAAAAAAAGAAATGTCATTATTAACAACTTAGCAAGACAACAGCTGCCCACATTTCGTTTCAACCATGATTTTCACAATTTTACTACTCGGTCTCTTATAAAGAATGTGTGCACGTAGTTTTTTATTCCGGCTTGTTTCGGCGTATTGATGGACATTGAAATCCATAACAATCGGAAATTTGATCTAGCCATCATTTTCGTATTATTTTTTGTTTTTGAATTATCGTTAATGTTTTGCGAACCTATTCGCTGCAATGTTTAAATTAATAAAACTGACTGCGTACTATTTTTGAAATATTATCAATATTTCAGATTCACAAATAATTAAAAAATGTAATCTATGCATTTAATTAAAATTAGTGTTTATTTGAGATTAAAAAAGAAAAATAAAACATTTTCTTAAAATAACATATTTCTTAAGTAATAAGCAAAGAACAAATGATAACTAAAAATGTACGCCAGCTGATGATATGCCCGAGAATGCATCGTCGCATAGATTAACGGGCAGAATGGATATTGGTGTTGACAATTTTAATGAAAAAGTCGACGTAAGGTATGCGTTGATTACTTCATTCCGAATGCTAGCCAGAATCTTAAATAGTCGGCTTTCATTGGCTGAGCTTTTTAAGCGGTGGACTCTGCGTTTCTAGCTTTATTTCTCAACAAAATTTGTCTTGCGTAATACGACTACGTATAATTTGTCAAGTGTGTTTTTTTTCGTTTTATATATATATACATATATATTGGTTATTACATAATTTTTGACAGTAGGGTGATTTTCTTTTTAAAAAGTCTACATTCCGTTCTATAGCAACTATAATAGAGTTCACTTTTCGTTTTTTGTCATTAAAACATAAAGATACAAATCCCCCAAAATGTTAGAACTGGATAGTTAAAATTTTGAAATTAAAGGGATTATAAGTACACAAATAACTTAAAATATTAGCATGAATGAAAGAAATGAATTTGGAACTCCCGTAGGTCATTTACGCGCTCAGTACTGATGAAAATTTTATGTTTGAATATTACTCTTTTAAACCAAAACTCAACTTTATAGAGTAGCAGTATATCTACGTTATTAGTCGAAAATATTTTCACTAAAAATTGTAAAATGAAAGTTTTTTGTTTTTTTTTGACCCGCCTAAAATTTTTTTACTACGAAAACAATAAAAAAAGAGTCCCGTAAAAAATAAAAATTATTTGATGAAAGATAATATATTTTTAAGAGTTTGTGAATATTCTTAAATAAGACCAGCTTTTTTTGAAGGCAAAATCAAATTGCAATTAATTTTCAATACTTAGCTTATAGTAAACGAGTGATTATATTGTTACACTCATTAAGAGTTTTTTTCCACGCTCAAATGATGCGAACTAAGGAAGAAAACATAATATTCCATTTAAAATTATAGTACAGTAAGTATATCAGATAAATATGTCCGCATATGCTTTAACGTACTCAGAATCATTATGAAAAGAAACTTGCCCCCCCTCCCCCTCGAAACCAGTGTCCGCAATACAACTGATCGGCAAAAGTTGCAAATGTGAATCTATCATTAAAAGTTTTTTAGAATAGTAGATTGTTAACTGATTTATAGTCGTACTCTCTACGGCAAAGCCCGTCTCGTAAACGGATTTTTTATTTACTGCTGGAGACGTATGTTTCGATTATGTTCTTATCCAGAGTGACGAGGTCCGTATGCTGGACGAATTCGAAATTTCTATTCCATGTAACATACGAAGTAAATATCTCATAGGGGGGTTTCGTTTTCACCTGAAATCAGTGTCTTTCACTCTACAATTCAACGTTTTCTCCCCGGCTGAATCATTGCGTGGAAAAAAGTTATCGGCGCCTAGACGTCGCCTAGTTCTCAGCAACGCTAATCACACCACCTGTTGCACGTCATTTCTTTGTGGCTATTTCGTTCTACCATTTGTATACCATATCTATTCTTCTTTCTGGTTGTTTGTTTTTGGTAATATTTTAGTTTTTAACTTCAGATTCTAATTTTTTATTAATACTGATTACTAGCAGGTGTAATTAAATAAATAAGTGTTTGTAAACTACCTGCCGTTGAGTATTATTGATTATTTTTATACTTTGTTTGTTCAAATATTGTTTTTTCGGTTATGAAAGTTTTATAATTGTGTTTTTATAATACGCAATTTTACTTTATTATTTGTCGTTTTTCCCGAACTTAGGTTTGTAGTTTTTGATTAATATTTAGTACTAGCAAGTATAAATTGATAAATAATTGTTTGTAATCTATCTGCTGTTAAATGTTGTTGATTATTTTTGTACTCGCCTTTATTATTTTCTGTGACATGCGGTGAAAATTTTTTTTTCTAAGGCTTCAAATCAAGTAATTTTTTTAGGTTTCCGTACACATATAATGTACGGAATCCTAATGAGATGGTTCAGAAACGACAAAAATATCAAATAAAAATTAATAATTCGCGAACGGGGTTTAATTACTGTTTGTTATTCAAAGTTGTAAATGAACTTAAACTGTCGGTACATAATAAATACATGCTTTTGGCTTAAATTACATATGTTCAGTATATTTTGTAACCCTTATCTCTCGTCAGTAGGTCGATAGTGAAAATCGACCACCCAGGCTATGAGTCCAAATTTCTTTAATAAACCCTCACAAATAACAACGCAGTAACAATTGATCTATTGTGCATAGCCATATGTAAAATTAAATTACGGAGAATAATATACACGTTGAATAGTAAAGGACTTAAAACAGAGTCCTCCGCTATATAAAAGTAACTGAACGAAACACTATTTTAATTAACTGATTAAAAAGAAACGGCAAATGAATCAAACGCTCCTTTGACATCCAAAAAGTTCGTCGATGAATATTCTTCATCAATAATGGACAATTATACGTCAGTAATAAAATGATCAATACGGTTTATTTACCCAAGTTGTCGGAATCCGTGCGCAGCAGAGTCACCTTAGGGGAGCCTATTCTTAAATGCGATCTCCAACGTCTTTTTAAGGCACAATGCCAGTGAAATGGGTGTTCACAAGAAGTCGCTAACAATTGAGACGTGTTAGCCTTTTGTATTGGAATGCCAAAAAAAAGCATGTTCAATGCGCAGGGATAATTCCGTTGTGAATTAATTAATTTAAAGCAGACACAAACGCTATCAGACAGTAATCACCACCTGGATTAGATAAAACTGAATAAGAAATGTCGTTTAAAACAACTGCTTCGCATATATTCCCCCAGTACGTACCTTTAACATTACTTTTCCATTATATGACAACTTTTATATAATTACAATGTTATTCAAATAATATTTAAATTCATTTAACGAATTTAATTAAACTAATAATGTATAATAATTCTTTTCTCCGTGAAATTATGGCATGCAAAAGGCACGGTAAAGCAAAAAAGCATGTGGGGCTGAATGGAATGAACAGATATATTCGTGGCGATACCGTGAAGTTTTAAACCGTGAATTATAAACAATTCCTTATGTTCACAACGCGATAATCATTTTGTCCCAAATCGGATAAGTGAATCGGTGTGTGAGAATATTACGTTTATGTGTAGTATGCTATATAATCAGTAAAACCGTTCAGTTGTCTAATGTGCTGAATAATCAGTTTCTTATTGCGTCTACAATCCGAATAGCCATTAGATACGTTGTGCCAGAGAAAAAATTACTTTTTATTCGTAAATCCAATGTCTCTCTTTTTCGTCTTTTAAGGTCATCAATCATTTCCAAATAAAGAAGTTGTCTCTTAAAAGCGGCGCACTTGGTTGTTAAATCTGAGAGTGACTTGAGTCTGGAGCAAGGCAAGTCTCAAAGCCGTTATCATCAGTTTGGTAGTTAAACGTTACCGCGCTATATATAGTTTTAAATTTCAGGAATGTTGGTTTTTTTTTTGGAAGATAACTGCATCTTTTGGGGAGAAACGTTAACGCTCATTTAGCAGAATAAATTTTATTAGTTACCTTTTAATGTCTTTCTTGTTTTTTTGTACATGTTTTTCATCTTTGAGCTTGTCAACTATGTTCATTAACGTAGCGCAAGCAAAATTTTTCTATATTTTCAATGTGCGGTAGTGGAATTCGAATCAGCCCCTACCTGAGCGAAACAACACTGCCTATTTAACTACACTATGGGAGCTGATAACCTTTAATGTATTAATCACAAGTTGTTTTTTCTTCTTTTTTATCTTAGTAAGAAGGTTGTGATCCCAAAGTTTTTATTTTAAAAATAAAAAGGATTTTAAGATATTTCGTTATGGATATATATGTATGTATATAAAGAAGAAACACATTTTATGTATGTGCGTGTATATGCATATTATTTGAGTGCGGATGTGCCTGTATGTGGGTGCTTACAAAGTATGAAATATGTATCAGGAATGCATTACTAGGCATAATCAAGATTGTTATACATGTTCTGTACTTTAGATGCAGCCCATTTTTATTGCTCTCTAAGAAATTGTAAGTTGGTGCTCTTGTTTTTATTTTCTATTTTTTAAACACTGTTCTGAGAACCAATATAAAATTAATGTAAAAAAACCAATTTTTATGTTTAAACAAAATAAGTTTTGTAAAATACACGATATTTTTGAAACGTTTTTATGTAGAAATTTAATAATATAAACTTTCATCGCCCGCCGTTTCGTTAGCTGTTTGAGAGATTAGGCAGCAGAAATGTTAAATGTTTTCGTCTTATACGCGTGAATTATTCTACGTTATCATCTGACGAACCTTTCGAAAAAATGTGTGACTATGTGCGTTTAAAGTATTTTTTGTTTTTTGATTGAAATCATTTAATTTTTATTTGAAGATTGTTTAATTTGTTATGCAATTTTCCAGGAATTGTCAATAAAGGCTATAAATATTGCCAAGGGCAGGTACGAAACTGCAGTTGATTATTTAAAGCAGCAACAGTCATCTGCATCTCATTCACCTCAAGATATTCCAAATGGATTTGGAAAGTCTAGTACAGCAGGTAAAAATATTCTCGTATTTTATTATTATCGTAGTTATAAAATTTTAAATATGACGTCTGAAAAAAGTATTGAATAAAAATAGTAAATGACAACAAGCTTAATTGATACAGCAACTAATACAAACTTATACAGGTTCTGATGCAGACTGACATTAAAAACTCGCATTATATGTTGCATTTGAAATCTGTGTTTACCGCAATCTTAAAGAAAAGAGGGTATTCAGTCTAAGGCATCAATTTTGGGCGTTTTGTCGAGCACAATAAAAAATAAATAAAATAAAAAAAAAAAAACATATTTTTACTATTCATTTTTTACAAGATACTTGTTAATATTTTAAAAATATACAAAAGAAGAAAAAAAATTGAAATAATAAAGTTATAGCTTGTAAAGTTAGAAGTAAAAAAAGGGGGTGTTCTGGTTGACACGATCACAGCTTTTCTGGTCATCTGAAATAAAATTAAAACAAAAAGATTTTTCATTGGTTAAAATGTCATTATAGCCTTTACCTATGAGAAGACGGAAATTTTTTTTCGCAAAATGACAGCGGTGTGAAAAAAAGGCATTTTTGACCTCTTTTTTTCGTAATTTTTAATTTTTTTAAATAGTAACAGAAATAATTTTGGTACAAAAGTGGTAGTGGTGATAGAAGGTTGGGTACAAAATTTGAAGCAAATTGGTCAAGTAGAACTTGAGATAACGTGTCAATCATGTTGAAAAAAGCATTTTTGAGCAAGTTTCAGGCAGCCGCAACAGTCCAAGTCATAGAATAATATACGTTGTACTTAAACTTTGTTAATCGGTAATTTCACATTGGTATAACCTTCGGTTAATGGATTTTTAAATATTCGGGCTTAGCTACATTCTCACATTTATATAATGTATTCATACCAAAAATGGTCAGGTAGTTGAGCATTGCACACTGTTTATTGTCCGATTTGCTTTAGCGTGATATGCTTAGTTGCTGCGCTACCAAGATAGCTACAACTCCGTAAATTATTAGAATTTTAAAATTGTCTTTCAAGGGTATATTCGTAAAAGTTCTAAACTTTAAGAATATGCAAAAAAAAAAAAAAAATTGTTTCTTGCAAAATTCTAGAATAGAATAATTATGGGTGCGCACAGTATATTGCTTAGGAGTTGCCCATCCATGATGTTACACAACACGAACGTGTATAGTAACTTGCTCATCCAGCTTTTGTCAATGTAATGATGGCCGAAAAAAGGATCCTTAAAAAGCGTCACGTTACTTTTTGATACATTTGATACCACATTCTCTTTAACATTGTTTTAATTATCGCAAAAAATTATATTCGTTCCGGTTTTGGGACATCATTCGTAGGAATTAATCAAAATTATTTTTCATTTACCTAATATGTAACGTCATCAGATAAACCTAATTCTCTCGTCCTTATCGCTTATCTCACATGTCACCGTATGTGGATTTCCTATTGACCGTAATGAAATGGTCGATTGGCATACAGTGTGCTTTCTCGGTAATCGGTTGCACGCAAAATATTCCCCGCTAGTAATTTTCTCGAAAATTATTATGGATGACGTAATTATATATTTTCAAACCGACTTTTCATTCATTACACGCATATATTCATTTTTTTAGCGATAATCATATTGCCCTGAAGCGCCCTTCTGAATTTTCGATCCCTGTGAAACGCCTACTTGGCGGCTCTATATCAAAGCGGCCACCCGACCGGGAAGAGGAAAATTTTGTCTGAAAACCGAAGAAAAATCAAATTATTTGGAACAAAAATGAAACCATTTCTTAAGACATTTCGTCGTCTACTCTCTTCCTTCTTCACGTTTTCGTTTTCGTCTCGCACTTTCCCTTAATTATTCTCTTCATTCTGACGACGAAATCATCTGTGATCCTGCCCATATCTTCTTTGTACTCCAATCTGTTATCACTCAAACTCCCTACTCCTTATTGTGCCTCGTATATCTCTGTTGTTCCTATTCACAGTTCTTTTGTTTTATCAATATTTGACACCGACTCTACATTTAACTGATCCTTCTCCCTCGTGTCGTTTCTGGGTGAAGATCCTTTAATGACATGCCCAAAGGGGGGGTTAAAAAAAAAAAAAGACATTTCGTCGCTTAATAATCAAACGTTTACAACGCTGGTATAAAAAGTTTTTATATTATGTCTCTAATTTTTCCGCCGAACAACTTTTTTTGTAACAATCAATCTATTTGCACGGTGAATAATAAATATTTCTTTATTATCAGTGCATCGTCGGTGGGTTCTGAAACAGGATCAAATTCAGTTGTTTAAAATATTTTGCAACACTACCTAAATATGAGTCCGTGGGAAACAATTTCTGATCTCACACAGCGTAAAATAATATAAAAGTTTTTTGTTTTTTTTTTTTTTTTTCGTAACGCAAGTAGGCAATTCCTGGCTAATGACCATGACGGTCTATTTTTACAAGTTCTTTATTTATTTTATTTTTTTTAATCTACTGCAATTAGTCCCAACCATGTTTACGTAACTTTTTCGTATTTTTTTTTTCTTTTCTTTTCAAATTAAAACTATTTTAAGTACGTTATTTTATTTTTATTTATCTTCGGTATATTTTTAGCGTGTAAAGTCAGTTTTTTAAAATAAATTTATGATTAACTTTGATTATAGAAAAAGTGGCAATCTGTTTTTACGTTTGATTTTAATTTTTAAAATTATTTATTAAAGAATTAACACTTATAACTTATTGCTAAAATATAAAAAATAAATTATAAATTCATTTTATCTACTGAGGATGGCGAGGGGTAATTTCCGATTGCGTGTACGGCGCAAAAATATTAATATTTGGAAAAAATTTGCTTGGGTATATTTCGTAGTGGACAAGAAAAAAGGTGAAAAATCGTTTAGAGAAACAAAAGAAATTGACAAAAAATGTCACGTGCGATAATTGTCATTGTTTAGTGGTAGCGTAAGAAAAAAATCTGTCCACACGGGCACTTCTCAAAAAAATAACTCCATCTCCGATTTCAAATCTGATTCGTGTGGGGGGGGGGGGGGTATCACGTTATCTATGTATTACAGCAATGTACTATGAAACAGCTGTTTGCTGTGATGATATCATGTCAGTTTTGTGTACATTATCCATACTAAAGGAAGCTATTATTCAATCATGAATGTTCTTGTAAATTCTCATTTGCGTACGAAACAAAAATTCCAAATCATTTTAATTTGATAATGTATAAAAAAAAAAGAAAAAAATTAAATGAAATAAGCAACATTAGCGAAGCATTAGTTTTTAATTTAACATTAATTATGAAACGGAATCACCAAGAAGACCATCACTGGATGGCCCAGTTTTTAAATAGTGTCAAATTCAAACCGTAACATTCGAAATATAAAAAAATAAATGAAAAAATAGATTTAATTAAAAATTGGTTAATGTCAAATCACAGTACAGTTTAATTCAGTATTTAGGAGCTATTTCATGCTGTATTCACTTGAATAAAAACTTTTATTGCATTATTATTGTTTTGTTTTTTTCCTTCTAAAAGCAACTTTGTGTTTTCCCATTTTATCATTTTCTTATATGTACATATTTAACATTTATTGTTTATGTGAATTGTAAATTTGATAATAATAATAAAGAAGATTATCGTTGTAATAATTAACCAATAGAGATCATCATTGTTATTGTTAATTTATTATTCAATTATATTTCCGTTTAATTCGAAAACTTTTATCGATAATTTAAAAAATCATTAGCACTCTGATAGTTTACACTAATATTGGGAAAACAATGTGTTAAATACGATTAAAAAATTCCGAACTGAATTTTTCTTTATATCTTTTATTGTTTTATTTGAATTTATTATAAACTTTTTTTTAGCCTGAATGTAGTTTACCGAAAGTCTTTTAATGAGTAAAATTAAAAAATATTATCTATGTTATGATAAATTAAAATGAAAAAAAAGTGTAACATGAATTTTTGAAACATTAAATTAAATAACTTTTTCTATTATTTCTAGTCCGACACTTCTGTGTCTTCATTTTTTGGAATTGTAAATGCTAAATTAAAATCACAAATTACGATCCTATTTTTCCTTACTGACGATAGAACACGATCGCGCTATAATTTTGTATATCTTCTTCTTCTATAGTCAAACGCATGCCTGCGCATCGATGATCCCAATGGCATTCTAGATTTTTCTTCCTTTAGCTGCACACACAAGGTCGCCGACTGAGCCTAGCTTGTTTATCGTCGCACATTTTTCTCTTTCCTCGACGTCGCTTCGATTTTTCTTTCAATTATCATTTTTATCGGTTCATATCTTTGACCTCCTCTGATTAAATGTCCGAACTATTTGATTTTCCTATTCTTGATTATCTTACTATCTTGGACTACAAATTTACCGGTAAAGGAAGCATTTAGGATGCGTGAGATATTTGAATTTTTTTTTCTCTACAATCGATGTTGCGTCGATGGTTTGGACCAATGTTGTAATATTGATGAATAAAAAGTTAGAAATAAATACATGAAATAGTTTTTATTTTTTTGGAGCTATATTTTGAATAAAAAACGAAAAAAAATGCGCTGTTTCTTCAGTGTTAAAAATACCATTTTTTCGGTGTTATTAGTAATGTCTTAAAAATGTATCAAAAGCAATAAATTTTCTACATACATAGAATACGGGGTTAAAAAAAAATGTAGGTAATAAAATAATCGCGACTTAATTATTTGTATATTACGATAACTCAAATGGTTACAGTAGAGTGTAGTTACATTTTTTTTTTTTATCTTTATGGAGGTATGTAAAGTAATGTTTATATTTTAAAATTAAAAATTAAAAATTAAAAAGGGTAATACATTGTAATGTGTCCATTACATGGGTATTAAAAAATAATAATAAATAAAATAATAATAATAAAAAAAAAATAATAATAATAAAAATAATGTGGAATGTGTGGTGCGGGTGCGGATGTGAGCGCGCATGAAACTGTTGTCGGTGAGGGGTGGCCAATCGCCGTTCAGAAAAAAACAATAAGATCTACCTGATTCGGCCAACACGGACCGGAAGGCGGTCGGAATAGAAATGACGACAAAAAAGAAGATTTTGAGGACGGAAGTGAGTGGTCTTTTGGCTGGATGAAGTTAGTCTCTAGTTTTGGCACTTTTGAATCGAGTCGTTTGCCAACGTTCGTTAGTTTTGGGTTTACCAGCAATCTGCGGAGGAGTCCTGTGCGACCTGCTAAGAGAAGTAGTTAGTTTTGGCAGAAGTTTCGCGTTCGGTCAAGTTGAAAAAGACAGTTATTTGTTCGAAAAGTAAAACTCCGAAATGCGCGACCTTATTAAAGAATAGTTGGAAACGATCGAACGTCCGTTAAAAGAATCAACGACGAATCCAATTGTTCCGTGACAACCGACCGCCGCATCGTCAACCTACGGATCACCCCGGATATCCACCGACAACAGTGATACGTAGAATTTTGTATTATATTTGTATATATCGGTTTATATTAAATTTTATCCGTATTATCCGAATTAATCATTGTTTTTCAGCGGTCGACCGGTAACGAAAGATAGGTGTGATCCAGTTTATTTTAATATATTGTTTATGCTTCAAAATTGCAAAAAACTTAAATTATTCTTAACTTAATAAAATCTAAATAAATAAAATCCACGAGCGTAAAACCTCGTGGTTGGCATCCCTGGATTTAAATTAAAAGCGGTGACTCGTTGAATAGTACCGTTACATTTGGCATCCCTGGTGGGGATAAACTTAGAAATTTATCCTTCGTGGGAACGAACTAAAATAAGCTTAACTTTAAATTTTGAAATATATAAAATAAATTAGATAAAAAATTAATCATGGACCCTAATGTTATGGAATTCTTAAAATCGCAGTTCGATAAGATAAACGCTAAATTTGACGAACAAGAAAATAAATTTAATCAAAAATTCGACGAACAAAAGACATATTTTAATACAAAAATAGAAGAACTTAATCAAAATATAAATAATATTAATAACAAGATTAACGAAGAAGTTAATAGTTTTAAAACAGAAATAACCCTGATGGTCGAAGAAAAGGTAGCGGAGTTAGAAGACCACATAGAGGAAGAGAAAAAGTCTATAGAGAAGAAAAAGATGTCTTGCGTACAACTAATAAAAGAGAAATTAGAGAGAAAGAAATCACTGAAAGACGAGAACTTTCCAAATAACATTAAAAGAAATTATGTAGAAAAGAGTAACGTGACTTATATACCGTTCGTAGAAGAATACGAAAGTAAGAAGAATATACGGCCCTGGAAAACCTGGCTGTATTGGGCGATTACGTGAAATAGCGAAATAATAGAATGTAAATAAAATATTAGCCATAAATTTAATTGTAAGTATTGTAAATAGTTTAGCGTCGCAGCGAGGGAACGGGGAAAGTATTGTAATCAAAAGTTTGGTTATTGAAAAGGTCAGATAATTATAAAAAAAAAAAAAAAATATATATATATATATATATAAAAAATTTAAATAATAATTCATAAGTCCAATTACGTCCGAGAGGCAGTAAATTAGTAGATATTGTAAATAATTTTCGAAAAAATTGGGTAAAGACGAATGATCTACAAAAGAAATAAGAGAAAATAAACGGTATGATAGATATTTCCAAGACCAAAAGAAGGCACGTCCGGAGAAATTAAGCAAGCGCTGCGGTTGAAATGCGCGTTGTATTAGAAAATAAAGTTAGGAAATGTAGGAAATAAAAATGTACGAGGAGTATATCAGAGTATTAATTTACTAAAAGAATAGGAAAAGTAAATAATTTTATATTTCGGGAAATTACTACCTATTGACAGAGTAGCCGGATGTAAAGAATATCTTAAAAAATAAATAATATTATATTTCGGAAATAGTACCTATAGAAGGGGAAGCCGAAAGTAAGAGGCCGTTAGACTGCGTCTAATCACGGTAGAATAATTAATTGTATTTCGGAAAAACAGTACCCGGGGACCGGGTAACCGAATATGGAAATGAAGCGAAAGAAATATTAATTGTGTTCGGAAAAGCAGTACCCGGGAACCGGGTAACCGAGTATAAAAAGGAAGCGAAGGAATAAGTAGTAGTATGGTTCGGAAAAAACAGTACCCGGGGATAGGGTAACCGAATGTGGAAATGGCCTTTAGATTATGTCAATCGCGGCAGAATAAGTAAAAAGGTTCGATAACAGAACTTTAAATAAAAGAGAAGACTTTCAGTTCTTCAAAATAAAAATTAATAATCAGTATTGGCTGCAGGTCGATAAGCGAGCTGCTAGCACATACGATGGTAAAATGTAAATATATAAATATGTAAATAGTGGAATATGGTATTTTACTTTGTAATATAATTTAAATGTATATAGTTCAGGGATAAAAGGGATTGAGCACCGATCCGAATAAAGAAATGTGTAAATAATAGAGGAATACCATCGCCAAAGTGTAGGTGAATATTTAGTTTAAATTACGCGAATCTCGTGGTAATTGTATATTTTGAAACGAGCACCTGTAGAAGGGGATCGGAAAAAGAAAAACTATCTTTGTGCAAGTGACCGTGTATGGTTATAACGACTATTATTCGTTGTCGGGAATTTCTTAGGATTTCTCCGAATATAAGGCTAGGCTAATAAAAAACCATGAAAATTTGAAGGGTGATGACCGCGGTCAATGGTTTAGTGTTCTTATAATAAAATGGTCGATCAGCGTTTCTCACGCGTCGATACATTTCCGAGTATCTGTGCCAAGAGAAAATGGTGTTCAGGTAAAGCCGGAACATCGCCCAGTGTTTACAAATACATTGGCCGTAGTTAACAAAGAGCGGATAAGTAAAAGACCAGTTTTTAGGAAAAGCTATAAATAATATCCGATTCATAAGATCGGTGCGAGAAAAAAAAAAAAAAAGGGTCGTTATGAAGAAAGACATTAGTGAGGTAGGTTGGCCAATAGTCCCGGAACATTTTCAAAAGAACAAAATCGATGGTCAGAGTTTCTCAGGAAAACAATGAGGCGAGCGCCGTAGAAACGTGAGCGGTGTTTTGGTAAACAAAGTACAACGGCCGTCCTAAGGGCAAAGGCCCGAGCAGGTAAAGCGAGCGGCGAAGCAAAATAGGTTGGCATGTCGAACACATACGAAAAGAGAATGGAGCGACCATTTAGTCGAAATAAATAAAATTGATTAAAATGGCTATTAAACGACTGCCTACCCTGTAAATAAATGTAAATAAATTTTAATTATAAAAAAAAAAAAAAAAATTTATATAAAATAAAATTTTTTTCTTTTCGATGGGCGGGGATCTGTAATGTGTCCATTACATGGGTATTAAAAAATAATAATAAATAAAATAATAATAATAAAAAAAAAAAATAATAATAATAAAAATAATGTGGAATGTGTGGTGCGGGTGCGGATGTGAGCGCGCATGAAACTGTTGTCGGTGAGGGGTGGCCAATCGCCGTTCAGAAAAAAACAATAAGATCTACCTGATTCGGCCAACACGGACCGGAAGGCGGTCGGAATAGAAATGACGACAAAAAAGAAGATTTTGAGGACGGAAGTGAGTGGTCTTTTGGCTGGATGAAGTTAGTCTCTAGTTTTGGCACTTTTGAATCGAGTCGTTTGCCAACGTTCGTTAGTTTTGGGTTTACCAGCAATCTGCGGAGGAGTCCTGTGCGACCTGCTAAGAGAAGTAGTTAGTTTTGGCAGAAGTTTCGCGTTCGGTCAAGTTGAAAAAGACAGTTATTTGTTCGAAAAGTAAAACTCCGAAATGCGCGACCTTATTAAAGAATAGTTGGAAACGATCGAACGTCCGTTAAAAGAATCAACGACGAATCCAATTGTTCCGTGACAACCGACCGCCGCATCGTCAACCTACGGATCACCCCGGATATCCACCGACAACAGTGATACGTAGAATTTTGTATTATATTTGTATATATCGGTTTATATTAAATTTTATCCGTATTATCCGAATTAATCATTGTTTTTCAGCGGTCGACCGGTAACGAAAGATAGGTGTGATCCAGTTTATTTTAATATATTGTTTATGCTTCAAAATTGCAAAAAACTTAAATTATTCTTAACTTAATAAAATCTAAATAAATAAAATCCACGAGCGTAAAACCTCGTGGTTGGCATCCCTGGATTTAAATTAAAAGCGGTGACTCGTTGAATAGTACCGTTACAACATATTTGGTGAATTTTTAAATAAATTACTTTTCTTTTTTAGCACGAAATAAATTATTGAACCAGTCTACGTTAATTGCATACGTTTTTGCTTTTTAACAAAATTGCTATGTTTATTTTGAAACTATAACTTAGAGAGTTGTCAGTCATCGAAAAAATAGCAGTATTCCGTATTTAGCAATGTATATATTTTTAATTTAATTCAATTTGTAGTCCGGTGTAAAATTACTAAGGTAGTGAATATATCATATTTAAACCAATGCAGAATGTATAAATTAAACTCATGTTAATTTGACTAAAAATGATAGAATAAAGGGGGTTCACATGAATGGTAAAAGCGGTTTCAGTTTATTTTTAGTTCGAATTCCGAGTAAAAAATTTGTAATAAATACGTTACCAAAGTATGTTATCAAATTGAAGTGAAATATATAGTTTTTGTTAGTTAAATGAATTTTAGTCTGTTATTTTGATATTGAGTAAACATATGAAAAATAATATTTTTTTATTAGTTAAAATTAATTTTTTACAGTATGCAGTTTGTAGACTTGTTAGTAGTGTTTATATGCAATTGAAATATTTGTATTCATATTTCTTTATAATGAATTCAACGATTTTGAGTGTATTGAGATATATTTGAACGGAATTACTGAAAATCACAATTTGCTAAGAAATTTTTAATTTTTTCTTAACTGTTACATGAAAATAATCTTGTAATATTTAATGTTTATTCTGAAAACGTAAAAAAACTCTATTTCATCTTTAAATAAAATAATATAAAAAAATTAAAAGAGAAATTTATATTTATTAAAGCAATAAAAATAAGAAAAATAATGAACATATCAGGAAAGAGTAATGATCTCTGAGCACTGAATATGGAATATTCGTTTAATATGTATTTGATTCAACTCACGCTCAAAAAAAATTTCACCAAATGTGTCAATTCAGTGCTCAGAGATCAGTACGCTTCCTTGATATATCTTTTCTTTTAATTTTGCCCAACATTTCTTCCCAAGTTGGCAAAATCCTTCAGTTCCTAAAAGCTATAAATTCGTACCAACACATATAAGCTAAGCCCTTCAAGCTGCACCTCTAGTCACTAGGCTGTACATATGGTGTTAATTAGAAAAAATAAAATTATTTTTCTTATTTTTATTGCATTAATAAATAAAATCCTTTTATTACGTTTTTTTATATTATTTTATTTTGACATTTTGTGTTGCATTTGTGGAGTAAAAATTGTTTCCTCATTTTCGAAATTTTTATTACAATTTTCAGGTATAACGGATTACTAAAATAGTAAGTTAATAATAACAAATATAATAAACAATTATAACAAACTAATAAGATAAAATTTTCTTACTTAGTAACGTTTTCGGGCATAAATAACGGATTACTTTTTTCTTTATTCACAAAACGCTATTGAATAAGAAAGTAAAAGAGAGTAAAAATTTTGGTGTAACAATTTTTATATTCACAAATAAATGATGATCAGAAATTTTTCTTTTTGCAAACTTTCTGCGGGTCCCCAGATCTATCCAGATACCAATTTCCATTAAAATTGTCTTTGCCATTTTCAAGATATTATCATTAGCATTTTAACACTAACACGCTCATCGTAGTAAACAATTTTTTTTCGTAAAAATCTGCAGGTTTAGAGCTATCTAGGTGTCAGTTTTCATAAAAATTGGCCTTGCCATTTTTGAGATCCTAACGTTGCATGCAAACGCAAAGGTCAAGTTAAATAAAAACATTTAAAAATATTGAATAGTACAGAATATTATTACCTATTTGTTTCTATTAGACGTGAAAACATTATCAATAATAGTTTAGAAATCATTAAATTATCAGATCACATTCATTTAAACTGTTTACATTCGTTGTTTTTGTAGTATTTACAAAGGCTGTTTTTAAATCATTAAATTTAGAACAGATCGAAAAAAGTAAATACCTTAATAAGTTTTGACAGTCAATTTCCCGCTATAACCTCCAATATTGTCTTATATTATATATATATATATATTTAAAACTAATAGTAAACTAATTTGATTCAGCACCACCAAAAATTACAATAAAATTTAATATTTATTTTATTACACTTCTCTTTCCATTTAATTCATGTTATCTACGTATAGGTAAGCCAACATTGATTACTATTTTATTTACGCCATTATAATAGTGTTATTGTTATTAATTATTAATGCTGTTATTGTTTTGTTAATATTCAGTACATAATAAAACGTGCGTGTTTGCTGACCGAAAAAATAAACCTCTGCAGACATCGAATTAAAGATTTTATAATTTATAGATTAATAATAAGCCGTGTGTTGAAGTATTAAAGTAATTCTGCAAATGTAAAACGGAAGACTGAGAACTGTTATGAAAGCCGATTAACAGCCATATTTAAAAAATTGATAAAATAATTTTTATTTTTAATAATAACTTTAATAAATTAATAATAAATTAATTTACATTGTATCTTTCGTTTTAGTTTTCTTTATAGTTACGAATCTATTAATAGGTCCGCATAGCAGTGGCTTACCATATAAACGGAAGTAAATGTTTCTTAGTGCCATTCGCTACCACTAAAATTGTTTTAGTTACAAAGATTTCAATATTACAAATTTAAATGCATAAGGGATGGAAAATAATGTACATATATCTCCCAATTCTTTCACATTCGTCATATACAATTTCATTGTAAAATTATTATAATAAAAACAGGAAATAGTTTTCTTGTATACTCTATACCATCTTGGAAATGTCAAGGAAACAATTTGTTGATTAAATTTAACAACTTTGTTGCGTACCATTTGGAAAAGCCCGCATGCAGTTTTAAGTATTATCCAGTTTATCGTCAAATAAATTTCGCTACTATAATAAATCATGAAACACTTTCATATAAATTCGAAGTCGTTTTCGTTTTATACTAATTAATACATGGGGAAGGAAAATATCAAAAACATCATATAATAAGTATCAAACAGGGGCAAAATAAATCATAAAAGTCAACAATCGAGGGGGTCTTTATTCTACAGTTAATCAGTAACTAAAGAGAAAGAAGAAGATTCTTAACGCTGTTTTCAGAAATAATAAAAAAAAAAAAGTTGAAATGCAAGTTTAAAAACTTAATTGCGCATTGAACATTTCAATTGATTAGACTGTATGTTTTTTTACGATTTTTTTTATTTTAATATATAGGTTTATGCTCGTTAGGCACAAAATTGAATCGAAAACCGAGCTTAGAACGTGAAATTCTCCGAGCTAGTCCCGCGACAATGGATAGTGGAGCTGGAAGCAGTAGGTCAGATAGTCCGCGGCAATTGTCGGATATCTTAACAACTCATCCACAGCTTACAAGGCAATATTCGCCCAGTAATTTTACCGAACCTCCGCCGCCGCCACCGCCTCGTAACAGTTCAACTCCACCTCCTCCTCCACCACCACACACGCCATACAATTTATCGATGCAGCAGATATTTAAACGGATGTCACCGGCGCCAGTGGTACCCTCAAGGTCATCGGTAACTGCGCCAACATCGAATGGTTCCCAAAACCAGCAGGGAGGCACTAGTCCGGTTTCCACTCGACAGCCGATGATTGTGCAGAACGGTCCTCAAGTGCAACAGCAGTTAACGCAGCAAATGCAAGTATTAAGTCTTTATCAAAATTGCGGCCCGAATTCCGAACCGCCCCCGCCTTATCCTCTGGGGCCACCGCCGGCTGTTACATCACCGCCGCCACCTCCTTCCTACTCGATACCCTATCAGAATCGGCAAAGTCCAACGCATTCTCAACCGGACTATAGGAAATCACCGTCATCAGGTGTCTACTCTGGCGGTTCCGCATCGGCCGGTTCTCCTAGTCCCACCTCTGTCACCATGGGTCCACCGCCGTCCACGCTCACTTCGTCCATTACCAGACCTACTCCTTTACAAGCCTGGAGCGCCAGGCAAGCCAAAACGCAACCAGTGGTAATTATGAAGTCGGTGAAAAGTACCCAGGTTCCAAAACCAGTATTACAGACTGCCATCGCGCCCACATCTCCACCGACGACGGCTGCAACACCATCCACAAATCCGCCGCCTCCACCGCCTTCGTACGCTTCCTCTATACAGCAAAAGCATACCACGCAGTGTCAAAAGCCGGTATCCCAAACCTGCCCGTCACCTCAACAAGCGTCCCTTACTACGCCATCCGTACCCACTACCGAACCGCCTAGTTACGCTATTACAATGCAAGCTCTAGCCGCTCAACGAGGTATAACTACCGTACCACTTCCTTCGCCGTATTCGAATGAAGACTCGCCAAGTAGCAATAATAAAGATAATAGCAACAGTAGTAACAGTAATAATAGTAGTAGTAGTAATAGTAATAATAATAATAATAATAATAACAATAATAATAATAGTAATAATAATAGTAGTAGTAATAATAATAATAATAATAACAGTAGTGGTATTAACAGTAATAGTAATAATAATAGTGCTCAATCGTCGTCGTGCGCGACAGAAAATGGATCTATGGCGCTGAAATCCGTTCCATCTTCTTCCTCGATGCACCCGGTTTTGCAGAGAAAATTTTCCCCTTCCGAATCGCGCTCGGACAGTCCGGTTTCTGTCTCGTCCACCGATTCGAGGACGCCTCCATTGCCACCACCTAGTTCTAACTCGGCCGTAAACGGTGTTCAAAACGGATCCAATAAACGACCTTACAAGATAGATCACCAGTCACCGATTCCAGAACGGAAACATATGAGCAAAGAAAAAGAAGATGAGCGAAGAGACTGTAAAGTTCGGAATTATTCGCCTCAAGCCTTTAAATTTTTCATGGAACAACATATAGAGAACGTTATAAAATCGCATAAACAGCGTGTCTTCAGGCGAGTTCAATTAGAAACTGAAATGGCGAAAATCGGACTAAGTCCGGACGCTCAGCATCAGATGCGTAAAATGCTTTCTCAAAAAGAATCAAACTACATTCGATTAAAACGCGCCAAAATGGATAAATCAATGTTTACCAAGATAAAACTGATCGGAGTTGGCGCATTCGGCGAAGTGACGTTAGTTCGGAAAATCGATACACACCATTTGTACGCGATGAAAACGTTAAGAAAGGCCGATGTTCTGAAAAGAAATCAAGTAGCTCATGTGAAAGCCGAACGAGATATTCTAGCAGAAGCTGATAATGAATGGGTCGTTAAATTATACTATTCGTTTCAGGTACACTTGTTATTTTGCGTTTTTATTTATTTATTTATTTATTTTGCGTTTTTATTTATTTATTTATTTTTGTTTTTATGATTTTTTAACGTTGGATTTTGATGTGAAAACTTTCGAAGTTCGTCTCTTGTTAGACAAAGTAGTTGCATAAATGTTTGTTTACAAATTTAAAAATTTAATACTATTCGATTGAAATTTTTGTCGAGCTTATTAAATTTGTTTTTATTAATATACGATTTTCACCGTTGCTTTATTTTTTGTGATTTATAGGACAAAGACAATTTATACTTTGTAATGGATTACATACCGGGCGGTGACCTAATGTCGCTACTTATAAAACTTGGCATATTTGAAGAACCTTTAGCTAGGTAAAAAAATTAACATATGTACACATCTGCATACGCATACATTATTTTTTCCACTTTTACCGACAACATATAATTAAAAATGAAAAGTTTCCAACTAGTTTTATTTCAACCAATTAAAGAAGTACACTGTTTGGTCTTCAAATAAAATATTTATCTTTCGGTGTACCCGTTTAAAAAATAAATAATACTTTTTTTTTTTCTGGTTATAATGAAATAAATGTTTGTTGTATTAAATTCTTTCTTATTTTACCATTCGATTTTTTTTTTGAAAAAAGTCGAATTTTTAAAAGAAACAAAAGAAAGAAAGAAAAAATTGATTTTAATAAAATAATGATTTTTTTTTTTTGCATATAGAGTTTGTAAGTTGAATATCAGTGTTGTGCATGAAAAATTGTATAGAATTCTACAAACTTTATTAGGTTTATAATCGTAACACTTTTTTTTCTTTTTTGAATGTGAATGAAAAAACTCGGAAACTTCAGTAATTAGTATTTTTCAACATTAGCGAAAATTAACTAAATATTAACCGTTTAGTGCATAAATTATTCGGCTAAAATTAGAACGTTTCAAAAATGAAAATAAAATTAGTTATTTTCAATTTTTTTATATGATGAAATCTTACATTCGAGCAAGTAATATTACATTTTCCACTTTAAGCTCCAGTATTTTCAAAAATGATTGCATTTTAAAATATGAAAATATTGCAAGGGGTACATCTTAAAAATTGTAGTCGAACCATTTGCTCTTGCTAAATTATTTTTATTTATTTATAATTCCTGTACGCAATGATAGTAAGCTAATAATGTAAAACCAAAAGAAATTATCTATTCATTATATATTTCTGTATCATATATTATAATAATCTTGAAGCTGTTAACGGTTTATTTGTGTACTTCGTAAGTCTCTGATTTGCGAATTCCTTACTTTTTATACTTATCGATTTTATTATTTCAATCATTCAACTTTATGTTTTTCTATTGGTACTGATAAAATTAAATTTTATGACAATTATCAATTTTTTAAATAGATATTGTTTTTATTAAGGTTTTACTTGGCCGAATTGACGTGTGCCGTTGAAAGTGTTCATAAGATGGGTTTTATTCATCGCGACATTAAACCTGATAACATATTAATAGATCGAGATGGCCACATTAAATTAACCGATTTTGGGTTGTGTACCGGTTTCAGGTGGACGCATAACTCTAAATATTATCAAAATAACGGTAAGTAGAGGTTAAAATGTTATTAATTAACCCATTTAATGTACAAGTGAAAAGGAAATTGAATTTAGATAACGAGCACCGTTTTTGACATTCAAGAACGCCAATCGAACGTATCAGATTAAATTGCATTTTTACATATTCAAACTGTTATTGAAGCATGGTGACTTAGAAAACGCATTACAAAAACCCTCGACCGTAATCGATTAATTTCATAGTAGAATAACAACTGTTAGTTTTTCCCTACAATGTTGAACTACTACTATGGTTGTTTAATAGTTTATTTATTGTTTTATGTATTTAATTAATAATTACACAATTATTGGAAAGTTTTACATGATGATTAAAAACGGTTGTAACAATTTAATTTGAAATAAAGAGTGATTATTGTTTTAAATTAATGTCGCTTAAAATTTATAAATATGTACAAATTTATTCATTGAGGAGATGTACATATGACTCATTAAACGTGTTTAGTCTAAATTTCATATGGCATGTTAAATATATTTTTTATCTTTTCTTCTTTTATATCACAAACAAAACGATTAACGTTTGACTTTTGCAGATTTGTTAGGAAGCATTTTTTTATTTGTCAGTTTTATCAAATTTCTACCTCTAAATAATTTATTAACGATTTATCTAAGTTTACTGGAACATAGTTTAGATGGTAGATTGAAATTTACAAATCCGGTTAAAGTAAAGCTGATTGAGGGTTATGCGGGCGGTTAAGGGTTTTATAATAGTGTACTATGTGTCTTAAAGGTCCAAAAGAATATTGAACTAATTTCTTTTTTTCAGTCGCACTTTTACTTTCCAAGATTTATTTTCAGATTTATACAGTTTAGGGTGAATATTCACTAGCAATACGCGATCGCGATACACTTTTAAATAGAGAACTGTCCACCAAGGTGACGACGACGCGACGTTGCAGCGGCCGATCGTGTCAGTCTCCAAACCACCACGACGCGACTTGTTTTCGATTCGTATACATAAAATGGGCTTTCCTTCATCATTCTCACTATCATTCCGCCCAATTTGCACTTTTGTAATTATAAATTAACAGATTTTCTTACAATCAGCAAATAGCTGTAACTTTAAAATAGATTGGATTGAGATTAGAAGTAAGAGTAGAAATAGACGGTGGTTTGGTTGTATTATTAATAATCTTACTTAGAACTAGAGCAATGGTGCTCGCATGCAATTGGGGATTGGTGCGGAATGTGTAGAAAAATCAGGAGCAATAATTTTAAAACCGATTTTACCAAAGAGATAGGCCAGCTTGTTACCTGTCTTGTTATTTTAGTAACAATTTCAGGTTCTACTTTTTCCATTCAAGTTTCCAGCAAGGTGTCCGCATCAGAGTCAATGCTGGATTTATTTGAAAGACAGTAAACGGCAAATATGGCGATTGAAAATGTAGTAAAGGATATTGAAATTCGTGTCGCTTCAATATTGTTCAATGAGAAAGCCTTATGAAAGGAGGAGTGTTTTATGGAGGAGCGAATAAAGATAGCTACTCCTCCACCTTTATTATTTTTCGATCAAGCCGATAAATTTGAATACCCGGCCATTTCAGAACATAATTCGAGTCTATCTTCGTTTCACATAGACAGACTACGTCAATAATAGATCTTTCATCCACTAACTGACCCAGTTCGAGCATAGTTTGGTATAACCCAGACGTGATTTTAGACATTGTTGCACATTGGAAAATTTCTCGATACACATATATCCCGTATCGTTACGCTATTTCATGTTTGTTAATTTTTTCAAATTAATCTAATAAACTTATTATTCATTCATTTATTCATCATCTTCCTTACTCGACTGCATTCCTACTTCATAAATGTAACGAATGAAGTTATATAATAGTGGTCGCGGTTGCGTAGCGCTGGTAGATATACTCAGCCTTAGAGCGACTTGAGTCCGGAATGAGACAAAGTCTCAAACCCGTATATATATCTTTTAGTTTGGTAGCCGAGTGCATTAAATATTAATTCCATCATTTTCCGTTGCTTCGCCGCTTTGTTGTCACCTTTATTATTCGCTCGCGATTCAAATATTTTCTGTTGCCTTCCTCTCGCTTTCGTCTTGGCTTAACATCTCCAAATTGTCCTCTTCATCTAAGTGGTAAAACCTTCTGTGATTACGATTATATATTTTTTGAGTACTCATTTTTATATACAGGACACGCTACTATTCTGTATTCCTACTTGCTATTGTTCGGGCTTCTTGCTTCGTATCGTACGCTTCATACATTTTATTTTTGCCCAAACCCTATATATCATTCCAGCTTTCACGATTTTATACTATCAATATTTGACTGAATCTCGATTTCTAGCTTTTTCCCTTCCATAATGCTTCTGGCGGTGGTCTTCGTTGACGTGCCAGAAAGAAACAAATAACAACTACCGATTTCTTTATTAGATGTTTTTTTCGGCCAAAAATTGTTTGTTATCCTTGATATTTATGTTCATAATAATTTCAGTGGCGGTTAATTTTGTCTGTTTGTTGAGAAAATCGGTACGCGTTGAAAGAAACCAAATTGGTCAGTTTTGGTAATGAATAGCAAATATTAAGAACTACAAAAATGATATACGTTATTATGAAAATATGACGATGTAAAATTATTAAATTGTACGAAATATTCGGTTACTTATGAAGAAAAAGAGCACCATTAAACTGCTATGCGAGTCTTGGCAAAAATGTTCAAATAAAATCCACAAAATATAAGGATTTTCTAATCTATTAGTGATTGCTTTTCTTAATTTTTTTGTCGTAGTTTTAATGTGGAAATGCCGGATTTTAATTCTAACCGAGAATGTCCTATATGTATCGTCCGTATTCAATTTTATCAAACTCCTTACATTGTTATTTTTATATCTCTAATATATTTATATAGTGTTAGATATATTGATGTAGTGTATTCAACTAAATGATAGTACTTGATTTTTGTAGAACTTACCTAAACAAGTCCGCTATGGAAGATAATAAATTATCTAACGAAATTCTCTAAAGTCCAGTTTACACTTAAGTACGGCAAATTATACGGTGTAAAATGACATTGACTAAATTTTTACCGAGTGCTGTGAAACAAATCTACATGTACATTTTTGTGTGTAGACGTTGGTAAGAAATAGAAATACGTTTGTTTTTATTTATTTTGCTTCTCTTCATAAGTTGAATAAAACATTAGCTTGCGAGATTAAATTCTCTCATCGACATAAGATACGCTTCCATTGTGCCGTACGTAATGCACTGATTTTGAAATATAGCAGTTTAATAAACTAAATATATGTACACGCTCATGATATCATTCGTCGCGTCTGAGCCGTAAATATTGTAAAGTATTTAATATGTAGAATTAGCTGAAAGTTTGTTTTCTTTTCTTTTTCGTCTTTTTAATGATAAATGCTCCTAAGTTGAACGGTAAATAATGTTATACTTTTAAATTTATTCTTAGTTTGTTTTTTTTTTAAAAAAATTGGTGCGATTATATATAAAGAAATTATTGCCAGGATTGCGCTTGTATATTCGATACCGCTGACTACCGATAATTTTATTTTATGGTTTAGTATATTAACGAAGTTTTTGTTGGCTAATTTTTAAATGATTTATGCTTATTATATGGCTAGTTTGTGCTCTTCAATGGTGTATTGAATTCATACTAATACATTTTTCTGCCGCCATCTTTACTCAAATCAGATTTTGGTTAATTCCGCAATTTTAGTTGAATTTTACTTCTAGAAATTACGATGTATCATTTAAATCAACATTTCTAGACTTCCAGGTTGTATTTGTTATATTTAACAATATCAAATACTTTTTTTTTACTCAGAATACGTTTATGTATCGTGTTCTTAGTAAACGTCTACGTATCTTGACAAAAGATACATTTTAGACTATAATAATTAAGGAATATAAGAGCCATTATAGAATTAAAAATAAAGGTACAGAGAACAGTTTGAAACAGGACGCTCAGTTCGTTATTACGAGATCTATCGATGTTAGTTAAGAAAATTAAATATACGGTTTCGTTCGTGACAAACATCGATCTTTCAATCAATATATCACATATGCCTGGGGGGAAATATTTTTTTCCAAAATTTCGAGCTTTCAACATCCTGTGGGCCTAATTTTAAAGTTGGAAACTCTGATATTCTAAACTAGAGAAATATATGGGGATACGCGTATTTTTAACCTTATTCAAAATTTTTAGCTATCATACTCGCGACACAAAGGGGGGAGGGCACGTCATTTTTCGTGGTTTTTAGAACTTTTCGTCAACTTCGAAAGTTTCGTTAAAGAAATGGTATACGGTTACGTTCGAGACAAATAGCGATCTTTCTAACAATATGTCACATGCCTAAGGGAAAAAATATTTCTTTCAAAACTTTCAAGCTTTCGGCGCCCCGAGGGTCTAAATATAAAGTTATTCGCTGGGCTATATTTTTTGTATAAAGCTGTCCTTTATACAGATGGTTGAGATACATTTTGGTTTATCTCAATTTTTTTACTCGAGCTATTATTTATGTGAACATTATTTATTTGCTGGGTTTTTTTTTGGCCCAAAACGGGGAGTCTATATAATTTTTTAACCAATTTTGTTTTTTTTGTTTTTATGAAAGAGCTTCTATGTTTTGTTTTATATTTTCATTTTCACTTTTAAAGATTTATCTGGTAATGAGTTATGAATTTTTAAGTGATTTTTGAGGTCGTTTTATGTTCTCTATATCATATATTCTTGGCGATTTTTTGGAGTTTTTGGTGCCCATGGTTATCGATTAGCTTGAAGTTATAGATTATCTTAAAGAGAATTTTAATTGTAATTTTTGATGCAATTTTGAAGTTTATAAGTCAAACCGTTCGTAGGTTATTGATTTTTATTTGATATTTTTTTGTCGTTTCTGAACCATCTTATTAGGATTCCGTACATTGTATGTGTGCGGAATCTTGACAATGTCCACAAGCATTAATCGGATCTCTGAAATATTTCAGTTTTATATAGTTAATCATATGATTGTGTAATTTTCTGTTCAAAAACTTTTAATTTGTTTAATTAACTATATTGAAAAAAACATTGTAGAAAATAACATCGGGAAAAATGAGATTCAGGCTAACCTAAAATAACTTAGATTAAGCGTAGAAAAACGTATAACATAAGGATACGAACATGGAGAAAAGGCATCGATTCGTTGACTGTCGCAGTTTAAAGTACATGGTAGTCATTGCATCTTTGAAGTATAAAAGGATAGTTTTATGTGACAATGTGATGGTTAGATATCTTAATCGTTCACGCACGCTATTATATAAACGTCTAAAACAGAGCAGCCAGTGACAACACAAAAAATCTTATCTTTTTATTTTAATAATGAAGAAATTCGTGCGCGCGATCGATTCATCTTCTTACGTGACTAATGTTGCAGTGTTGTTAACGAGAGAAGCATGTTTAAAGCCAAATCTGTGATGCAACACTGAATAAATAAAGTTTCGTCTGTAAGCACTGTCCTCGAGTAGAACATTTTGGCATTTTAAATGCACCCATTGTTCCTATCGAAAAGTAGGCTTCAAAACATACTTGCTTTACCGTGTTGCAATGAATTGATGTAAAATAAATCGACCCCAAATGCGTCTATGCAGTGACGGTCAAAAAATTTGACAACACCGGTTCCTTAAAAGTAACGAAATGTAAAGTCAGTGTCTATAGGCGGAAGTAAAATTTTCCCTATCCTGAATTTTACTAAAAAGTTCTCCATAGATGATTATTGTGCGTCGAGTAAAAAGGATAAACAGAAAGAAGAGATTGGTATTAAACGCCATCGTCGTTTAAATAGTAGCTATTCATTATGATCGACTTGGAATAATGTTCATTAAGGTTATTTTTAGTTTTTTATGTTTATCTGTGATTGTAAATGTGCTAGTAAACATTTATGAACATAAGAAAAAATCCTATAGAATAATTAACAGTTAGAAAAGTGTAACGTGTAGCATGTTTAAGAACAGCTCTAAAAACTTAAAAACAAATTAATACTTCAGCAAAAATTTGAAAAACGAGTAAAAATCATCATTTCCTCAAAAGTATAGAAAGTTTATAAATTAAAAGCCGTTATTATTATTAATGTATATAATTTCGGTGGTTTTCAATAGTGGTTAATATATATATATATATATATATGTATGTATGTATGTATATTGTATGTATATGTATAATATATATTTGTATATGCTTTTTAATATAGAACATGGTCGACAAGATTCTTTAGATCCTAACGAAGAGTGGACCAATGGAGCTGAATGTCAATGTTACCAGTTAAAACCGTTGGAAAGGCGTCGAAGAAGAGAACAACACCAGCGTTGTCAGGCTCATTCGCTAGTTGGAACTCCAAATTATATTGCTCCCGAAGTTTTACTGCGAACCGGTTACACCCAATTATGTGACTGGTGGAGTGTAGGGGTTATTTTATATGAAATGCTGGTCGGTTCACCACCATTTTTAGCTAGTACACCCGCTGACACCCAGTATAAGGTAAAATGTACTATGAATTATAACAGTTTTCTAAAGAAAATGCTTAAATGTGTTGTTCTAACATTTCTTCGATAATAGTTTAAAATACTCAGATAATTAAACTCATTTATTTATAATAACAACTATACGTATTTCAATTACCGTATTTACTCGCGTAATTTACGCCCTCGCATAATTTACGCACCCTAATTTTTGCACATATTTTTTTGGAGAAATAATATAAACCATATTTTCGTTATTAAAATACATTAATAGGTTCAACATTACTAGACAATGTCTAATTTCTTAGAAGTAAATTACTGGTACCCGAATTTATAAATTACCATAATGTAGTTACCTATTATTGTATAAATATATTTGGTTCGAAATAAAGGTAACTGATTTCACTTAATGAGTGTTTTGTTTAGGTAAGAGGTAATTTTGAAATATACACCTACTACGTATAACCCGCAAAATGCAGGTTGATCTGATTCCCCGCGTAATTTACGCACTCCCTTTTTTGGCAGGTTAAAAACGGCAAAAAAGTGCGTAAATTACGCGAGTAAATACGGTATATAATACTCGGAGAATGTCTTACTGAAAATGTAACTTACGGGTGCATAATAAAAAAACTTTTTTTCTTGTACAGGTAATTAATTGGGAAACTACCTTGCATATTCCACCATCGGCGAATATATCGCCGGAGGGTACCGATTTAATACTTAAATTATGTACTAGCGCTGATAAACGATTGGGAAAAAACGCAACCGAAGTTAAAGAGCACAAGTTTTTCAGTAGTATCGATTTTACGGAAGGTGTTAGAAGGCATCCTCCTCCTCATATACCGCGAATACAGTACTCTACCGATACGTCTAATTTTGATCCGATCGATCCGGATAAATTGCGAAATTCGATGTCGTCCGAATCAGATAAATCGGACGAGTTGACCGATGAAAACAGGCCTTTCCACGGATTTTTCGAATTCACTTTCAGGCGATTCTTTGACGATGGAGGCGGTGTGCCATTTCCGGCTAGAATAAATCTGGACGACAACGATAACCAAGGAGCAGTTTACGTATAGGCAGCTGGTATTTGGCCACAGGTAATAATATAGTAATACTCTCTCCTCTTGACGCTTATTACGGTGTTGTGTCGCTGTGATGTACAGCAGGTGACCGTTATCTATGTTCTGTTTTCTTCTGCAAACATTTTATTCGACATACGATTAATTAATTTGTCATTTTTGACAATGTTAGAAAGAAGAAAATGATTAAAAGGATCTGTTGAAACTTTATTGAACTTTTTAATAGTTTCCTTTAAACTAATTCGTAAGGTTCCTAATTAACATTTTTTTGACCTTCTTGCAAGCTGGGTCAAACGTAGTATGTGTGTTTGCCATCATGCACATTCTGTAGAATTAAAATTTCGATAATACAAAATTGTCGATATCTGCAAACAGTCCAATTCAACAGTATTCTTATTGATGTAATACATTTTTTCCTTAAGTATGTACTGTAATATTGTTTAATGAAATTATACATTGTAATTCTAAATAATGACATGTCGTGATGATGTAGCTTTTACGTTCAAATTTTAAATTTATTTATTTATTTATTTAAATAAATAAATATATATGTGTATATATTGTAATATATATATATATACACACACACATATGTATTTATCGTTAAAATAACTTAATCGAAATAAATAACCTTACAATTAAACGTACTAAAAGTACTTTTTAGAAATAATAACAATAATAATTAAAGAAAAGTATGTATATATTTACATAAACACAGCGTGTGAACACCACGCGCTGGAAGTGGAACTTCTTGACAAAAACGTAACGAATAAAAAAGGAAACCGTTTATGGATTCAATTTAATTAATTACATCTTTAGAAATAAATAACACGATTTTTTTTTTACTTATCCATTTTAAATGGTACGTGTAAGAATTAAATGTTACTCGGGATATTAGACAAATAATTAACGAAAGATGTAATTTTTTAAGATGATAATAAAAAATCTTTAACTTCGTTCAATTTAAACCTAATATTATTATTTTTTCGTAAATTGTTTTTTACCATTTTTATTTTTAATAATAAATATAAACTTAAGAATGAAGCTTCGTCGCTGTAGCTGGGAAAATTATGCTTGTAAAAATTGTATTTTAAATTAATGTTCATGAAGTCCAAGATATTATTTTTGTAGTCGAATTATAATCTTGCACATGGACTCTGAAATGAAAAATATATTTTTATATATATAATGTTCATTAGGTCTCGATTGTTCACTGTATAAATGATTGTCGATAAACGGTTTTATACAAACCAACAGTTGTGAAAACCATTATCGAAAAATTGCGAAGAAAAAAATGATACATCAATTTTACATACTTCGTAAAAATTTTTAGCTGTATGTAAAATTAAAATTCGTCAAATTCTAGTCTATAATTGGAAATCACTTTTGTAAACGACCAAAAGTGTTGCTTTCTCTTTCTCTCTCTCTCTCTGTACTATGTAATTATTTACAATAAAAAAAGAAAAAAAAATCTTAGGTTTAACGAAAACTACAAAGTTGTGTTTAAAGGAGTTTCACTTCGAACTAATTATTCTTAAATAAAATAAATTACAATATATTCTTAACATTCGCCATTTATCAATATTTACAAACTGACATACGCGGAACAAAAAAGTAATTTTTTTATTTGAGGTTAGCGACTATGGGGGCGATTGATCAGGAACAGTTTCCAAGAAAAATGCAAGTATTCTGAAAACTCAAAATAGAACGTTCAGTTTTTAAGGCAGATATAAAAGTGTTTTAAATGGTTCCAAATTGAAGATTTACAGCTGTTACTGAATGCCATTAATATTTTTAGAATTTTGTTTCCCTCAGCAAAAACAACATACCAGCAAATAATATGTGTGATATTTGCTATATATCATATATATATATATATATAGATTACAAGTCTTTATTTAACAATTCGTAATAAATTTTATATTTTTAACATTACAACAATCAATTTGGAAACATGTTTAAAAATTTTGTATTTTTTGTCAGATTTGTTTATTTGTAATATAAAAAATTTGAACTTTTCTTATTAGCTAATATAAAAAAAAATTTAATCAGTGTTAAACGCTTACTGTGTTTCAGTTAATCTTGTAAAATTGTTCTTAATATAAAATTTTTCTCACTTTATTGTTTCATACGATTTTAAATTCACACTGTAAATGATATATTTCGGTCATGATTGGTATAATATAAAATTAAGTTTTCTAGAAGCTTGTTTTACAAAAAAAGAAAACAAAAGTCATAACTTTTGACTTTTACATTTCGCCAATAAATTAAATTAGGAAATGTTACGGGTAGTCATTTTTATCCCTATACACGCATATTGATAATAACCCGCTATGTATAAAAGGAATTATTCAAATAACGTACGGGATAATTAAAACAATTTTTAATTAATATTTTTATTATTTCGTACATTTTTGATTTTTATGTCTTTCAATTGTAATGTAATCTCATACGTATCTTATAAGAATTTTTTTTAAAATTATAAAATATGAAAAGAAAATGAATAAATAAATTTTAGAGAAAATGTAAAATTTCTCAATTGTAATTGTACATAATGTGAGTCGATGCTTCTATTGTAAAGAACGAGTTTGTAATGTAAATATATTTTCTTACGGTTACAAAAATAACCATCTGCAACAACAGCAGCCCTGTGATAAATACTTCGATGATATTTTTATTTATATTTACGGCCGTAGTGTTTTTCAGTTTATTCGGTTAAAAAACGGATTCGTTGAAAAACAATTAAAATTACGTTGTAAAAAGGAAATGATTAACGTGTACAGTGGCCGACGTTTAATAAGTAATTAATTAAGGTTACTACTTAGTAGTAACATGTTTTGTGATCGTATTTTTGATTTACTTAATTTTATATGTTACCGTTAATGTGTTTTTTGCTAAATATTTTTCATTTTTATATCATATGTATGTGTATATATTATTTACGTTAATTTTTATATCCTTCTATTCGCCTATATAGATATGCTTGTGTGTGTTCATTTAATATTGACTATGTAAGTAATTTATCAGAATCTAATTCGCTTACTGAAACGTAATTTATCGATTTTTTTTTTTTTTTTATGAAAGAGAGAAAAAACTTTTATTCCGCGTGTTTAAGTTATTCGTTAATTAATTGATACTGTGTAATGTCCATTATTGCTTTTCTAAGATTTTTTTATACCATGATAAATCGTTTATTATTAATATTCTGCAGTACCCACTTTTACCGTCATAATCATCTGGTAAATACAGTTTAGAAGTTACCGCACATATATATATATATATATATATATATATATATATATACATAGCTTGCTCAATATATTTGTAAATTTACCTTAAAATCGGTACGTTTTAAAATATTCTATGTACTGTTTGATACGAAACTCTCGGGTGCTTAATAGTGTTCATTTCATAAATTATATCTATTTTTTAAAACTCTTCTGCGTGCAAAAATTTTAAAAAAGGGTATTAAAAATTACTGTTGTAATATTTTAAACACGTTGAAAATGGGTTGAGTTTCGTTTCACGAATTCAATTTAAAAAGTCGACGCGAGAAAACATTTTTGCAAAGATATCCGACTCGCTCGACAGATATGATTTAAAAAAGTTATTATTTCTCCGTGTTTTTGAGATTATCCCTTCAGGACGAAATTACAAAGAATGAATGATATGCCTATTATTATTAACTAATATTCACTTTAAAAACTGGTATTGAGCAAATCTATCTATTTAGCGAAAAAAAAAAAAAAAAAAAGAAAAAAGAAAAAGTTCATTTAGTTCTATTCTATAGGAAAATATTTTTTTAAGCCAATGCCACAAAAGTTATTATTATTTGAATCCGTGTATTTATGTTTTATTTGAAGATTTGAATATTGACAACAGTGTTCCTATTATGCTCAGCTTTCATTTCACGCGGCGGGTATCTATTTCAGTTTAATCTCAAGCCCGGCAATTAAAGCTAGATAAACAATAAATCCTAAGCATTTTATGCTAATCTAAATTTACATTGTAATTTAAAATATATTTTTCTTCTTTTTTGGTTTTATAAACACATTTAATAAAACAAAAATAAATTGGTTATTACACTGAATAGTTTATAAAGAATTTTCGTAATAACTACTGCAAATTCTGAGATTCCTGAATGAAAATGTTTACTCCTGCCATTTTCAACCCATGTTTCTAAAAAAATACGTTAGCAACTTCGTAAAGAAGCACTAGTCACCATTTTAAAAATACCTGCACTCCAACTAATAAATTAAACGCGGGTCATTCTTCTTTCGTTAAAAAATATCTATTAAATCGGCTTTACTCCTTATTTGGATAACATTCGGACAATGTCGACATCGAGTTTTGTTGTAAAAATTACAATTTTCAACAAACTCCTCTGTCTTGATAAAGCGCGTCATCGTTGACGTTGTACGGACTGCGCAAGAAAAAAAAGAAAAAATAGTTTTTTCGTTATAGCTAATTTTTAAATTCCCGAAACAGATATCTAACGTTTTTATCAATTTCAAATTAATTTCCAGTAAATTTATTAAGTTGGCTTTAGCTTAAAGTATCTGCGATTTCGCGGATACGAGGTTTGCTAACTTTGAAGAAACGCACTGCGTTACTTTTAAAATTGATTAGCAAATATTTGATGCTGTTTAATTCCGTGATTAATTTTCTTGACAAAGAATATTTTGATCGCGATGCCAAACTTTGTACGCTCATTAGATTTATGTAAACAAAAAAATCTAATGACAGATGTATGTAAAACCTGGGAAAAAAAAGTCGATACAGACATGCGTGGTATACATTTAAATAAGAAACAAAACTGGCAAAACACAGATTAACCTTACTAGCAGATTCTCATCGCATCCTGTGTGAATGAGCATGGTGAATAGTTTCACATTGTAATATTTCAAGTAACACCCTTAAGAGCTGCATTATAAAATCTTCATTCAACTGTTTTAAGTTGGCTTTCATTGGGAATATTATTCGAGATTCGAGAACCTTCAAAAATTGCTTGAACTGATTATACCTTTTACGCGTTTCTCCTCTTAGCGAGAATATTATTCACCGAAAAGAAGCTGTATCATCGAAATAAGAACATTCAGAACAGGTAATAATCATCTGTAAAGCTTATAAAGTCATCATATCCACCAAGAATCAATATAACGGATATAAGAATGTGCTCCAAGTTCACTAACCGCGTAATATTTTCTCCGTTATAAGATCTACGTTCGCCTCTACATTTATCTAACACGTTTGTGAACTTATGAAAAACGTAATGAAAAAATTCATAAAAGTTTGCCCCGACATATTTCGAAGCATTATGAGCAGTATATCTAAAAATGTTTTTAATATACCACGATTGTATAACCTGCTTTTGAGATATCTCGATTAATTTCTTTTTATTTTAATTGTACTTCCCTGAATATTTATACGTATATACTACTGTGTCCAAAAAATCAGATCAGTTTTTATTTTTTTCAAAAAATCCTTATTTATTCTTCCAAATCTATTTCGTCGCCTTCAAAGTAATCGCTCCCGGACATAATACACCTGTGCCAACGTTTTTTCCAATCCTCGAAGCATGCCAAATAGTCACCTTTTGGTATGACCTTCAGAACACGTTGCGATTTACGTTGAATCTCTTCAGTCGGCTCAAAACGGTGTCCCCGGAGTCATCTTTTGAGTTTAGGAAATGGCCAGAAATCACACGGTGCTAAATGAGGCGAATACGACGGTTGTGGAACGATATTGGTTGATTTTTTGGTAAAAAATTCACGAAGGACCAATGCAGTGTCAGATGGCGCATTATCGTGGTGTAAAAGCCAAGAGTTACCTGTCCGTAAATTCAGTCTCTTTTTGCGAATAGCTTCACGTAAACGACGCATAACACTCAAATGATATTCTTTGTTGACAGTTTGGCTCGACGGAAGGATATCATAATGCACAACACCACGATAATCGGGGAAAAAAAACCGGTTAGCACTATCTTGATATTTGAGCGACTTCGGCGCGATCTTTTCGGTCTTGCTCCACCTTTGACACGATATTCATTCGATTGGTCGGTTGTTTTTGGATCATAACAAGTTTCATTTCCGGTAATAATGCGTTTTATAACGTGCTCGTAGTCAGAAATCATCTATTCACAGATTTTAATGCGACGGTTTTTCTCAAAAAAATTGAGTGTTTTTGGAATCAATCGAGATTTGACCGTGTCTGAGGCTCAAAATATCTCTTAAAATTGAGTTGATTGATCCTTTTGAAATGCCGATATTATCAGAAAGGCCCCTAATTGTTAATCGACCGTTTTCGAGCGCAAAATCTCGGATTTGTTGGACGTAACTTTCATCGGTAGCGGTTGATGGCCGTCCGTCCGGAGCGCTCTTCGTCTTCAACTCGTTGTTGGCCTCTTTTAAACCGCTTATGCCACCTGTAAACATTTTTTCTCCAACAAAGTCTGTTTACCGAAGGCCTTCTGCAACATTCTAAACGTTTGCACAACAGAAATTCCATTTTATAAACAGAATTTAATGCAACTTTTTTTTTTAAACAAAATCAAATATCGTAAAAATCGCCAAACTCACTTTTTGCGTCGTATAAAACCAAGTGTAGCTTAAACGTGAAATTCGGCACAGATATTTGTCACTGTGCTGTCAACTTAGAAAAAATAAATAAAAATTTGAGATTCAATATACCCGCGCAATTTAAATTGAAAACTGGTCTTACTTTTTGGATATAGTAGCGTGTGTATATATATAACATAAAAATTTTAAAATAGTCTAGTACATAAAAGTTATGATAATTATTTCCATTCGGTTTAGTGAAAAATCTTCGCATAACTCCCAGCAGCACAAATAGTTCGTAAACTGCAAAATATTTTAGGCGCGAGATAAATTTACAAATTTCTAAATTATTCATACCGGCATTGTAAAATGCAAAGGCCCAAGTTTTTCATTAAACAATGTAGTATTTAAGTTTGGATCGCAAATATCTGAGAGCGCCGATATTTTCGCATCGTAGTAGTGAAAAATGAATTCCAACATTTACAATATATAACACAGAAATTTGCATCAAGGCGGAATGTACAAATCTATTGAAATAACTTTCGAGATATTCGAGCCAATATTTATGCTTATTAGATTAATTGTTAGTTTTATGTAAGCAATCCATCTTGTATTTATACTGAATGCATATTATGTCCCGCTGTTATTGAGCTTAATAAACTTTCTAGTAATAACCGGCGGATTCCGGATATCTTCTTTTGTATAAGTATGGATGTAAGAGGCAGTCTTCGCATATTTTTCAGCATTTGTGCAACACCCGGTGTTGTCGAAACACTAGTTTTAGTAAAGAAGGATTATTTTCTATCGGCGAATGAATTTTCAGCGAATTAAATTTCTGTTTAGAACCTAAATTAGCGGCTGCAGTAATGTATTACAGGCGATCCTCTTTTTCTTGTTAATTTCAAATTGTCGCTCAATAAATTATACTCGCGAAAAAATCGCGCGCAATAAATTTCCGATACAATAGCGATCTTGAGGTGCTCAAACGTTGCAATATTCGAAGTTGTTAGCCTCCTAATTTTTTTCCCGTACACCAACCGTGCGCTGCTGCATTCGGGAATAGTGGAATCAATAAGATAGGAAATTTTGTATCAAATCTCATAGTTGTTCCGATACGATTCAATCGAAATCGTCAAACGCCGCCCCGTATCCTGTGCTTATCTCATTTAATACAGATATTATTCGGCATTATTCGGTATTTATTATTTAAAGAAGAAAAGATTAAGGCGAATTTATTTTTTATAGAGTTTTTCTAATACTGCAATTTTTATTGAATATCTCGAAGGTGTGGGATATTTTCAGCTAGTAAAATATCTTTAATCGGTAATTATTCGCGAATTTTAAGTTGGATAATTTATGTTTAAAACAAAAAAAAAAATCCGGGCCATTTGTCATCGTGTTAGTAGGCTTCCGATCAGAATCAGTCATATTTCCAGTTTTATCAGAAGTGCGAACAAAAAATTGTCTCGTTGACATTTACGTAAAAACCGAGAATCACTAAATTCAGAATCGGCAGTTGTTCGTTTCCAGTCTTTACTCGAAATGTGTAAATGTGTACAGTACGCTGTTAGATAATTTACTGATATAAATTTTTGCGCAGCAAACGAAAGGTTATCGATTGTCATTCGGTTGTTACTGTTAATTTATTTTACTGATAAGAACTAACGTAATGCGCGCATCATATCGGAATTGTTATTAATTTTACAAATTCGGTAGAAGAAATGCTAACATATTTACGCTGAGACTGAAACTCCCCGTCCTATTCTTTTTTTAATCCAACTCCTTTAACAAATCTTCAACTTTAAATTGTTGGAACTCGTTCGGTCGCATTTAAACATACCGATTTTCGTTTTACGCGACCCGAAATGTTGACTTGTCATTTCAAATCTATAATATGAATAATAGCGTAATTTCTGTTTGTAACGTGGAATAAGTTTTTCCATTTGAAACTAGTTTGCTTGTATTACATTTCGTTCTGACGTTTTCTATTCGCCACATGTCAATGTAAAGAATAATTATATACTTCGTTCCTTCTATTTTAATCCGTTCTTAAGTTATCCAGTGAAAATATCGCGAAATAAAGTTTTTCATATAGAGTCTATAGCAGAGTCTATAGCGAGTTGCAAATTAACTGTTCGTGGATCGCGTGGAGCTTACTAGTAGTTCAATATGCGTTCTGTAAACGTACTTGAATGGAGGATAGATTTTAATAAGTTTTCCAGAACTTTCTAAATTACCGTTTGAAAACACTACCATCTAAAAAAATAATATTACATAAATTTTCCCGAATTGCATTTCTTTTTTCAAATATAATCAAATTTCGGAATTATTCTGGAAAAAAAAAAAAAGTTATTCGTCGACAAAGTGCAAAGTTTCGCTGTAAAAATTTTTTTGCGACGAGCGCGGGAACTCTTGCATTTATTATAGAGAAGTATATTTTCGTCAAATGAAGCCCTACCTGCTCCGTATTTTTAAAGTATTCCAGTGTACTCATTTAAGCTGTAAGTGAAGTTTTTCCGCCTATTAAATTGTGCTGAACTGTCATAATTCTCAATAGAAATTTAGGTGTCACTAAAATTATAACGTATTGAGTAAGAAAATTTTTATTATTCGAAATAAAACAACCCATTATAAAAACAAACAATTTCGTTTAAAAATGGGAACTAACGTATAATTATACATTTTATCCGCAACCATTGACGCAGCAAGACGTTACTTTTTAATGGGGCTTAAACAGGCTGGCCACCCAATCGGCAATAAGTCGGGAATTTCATCATAAAACTGGGGAGAAAAAGTAAAAATAGCCAAAAACGATATTTTTAATAAGAAAAATCATTTGAAGCGAAAAATGAATACATTTTTTAATACAACCCCGAAAGCGTTTTTAACATACAGAAACTAATAACTCTATTTCCAGCGCCAGAACTCGTTTCTTCTAAACGTCCAATTTTCACCACAATTTTCTAGACCTAAAAATTTAATTCTTTCAGATGCCGATGTCAAAAACTGTATTTTCAACTAACCTCAGATTTGAAAACACCCTTGTTTTTTTTGTTTTTTTTTCCCCCTCCATAATACTGTACTGGTAAAAGTACTATAAACAATGTCCATGACGCCAACCAAAAATACTAATAACCTAGGAATATATTAATATTCTAGGTATATTATTAATTTAGAAACTAACCCGTCCCTCCAGTGAGAGGTTAAGTCAATTATGTTAACAGTATGCTAGAGACAACTTGTAAGTAATTAAATAATATTATTAAAAGTACTACTTTGCAACCGATACAGTTAAGTGTGCCCTATGGAACCTCGCCATAATCTATTTAGAAAATTCAACAATTTACTAAAAAGTAATCTCAGGATATAATATATATATATATATATATATATATATATATATATATATATATATATAATAGCAAGAATAGTATGGCAATTTCTACCGTTAAGTATGGTCTATGATCTATGAACTTTACTGAAAGCTATTAAGTAAAAAACTTAAACAAGATTGTCACATAACACAATATATATATATATATATATATATATATATATATCGTAGCTAGAATGACATAAGGACCGATGCAGTTACGAATAGCCTACGAAATTCCATTGAACGCTGTTCAGGAAAATTCAATGCTGTTTAATAACGGTGATTATCTTGAAGCATATTATTGAAGGCAACAACACTTGGCCGCCGATACAGTTAAGTACGGCCCATGAAACCCTGCTAAAAACTGTTGAAGGGTACAAAAAGTGATTGCCACAGAATGAAAACTGTACTGCAAAACACTTTTCTTTTAAGGCAAATGTGTAAAAATACAGAATTAAAAAATTAACGATAATTTTTTTTTTTCTTTTATGTATTATATGGAGTACATCTTATGTCAGTAAAAATGTTAGGTAAAAATATCAGCGTGATAATTACTTTTAAAATAAAAAAAAAACAAAGTATTTCGAACGAAATAAGGAAATTGTTTGAACGTATACAATTTCTTAAATTATTATGTAGTCAGGAAGGGTGTAAGAAAAGTTCTGGGAAAAAAAGTTTTATAAATTAAATATTTTTCATCGATATTGTGTTTTTAGCTCATTTGTCGTGATTATAAATTAACTGCCCAGTTTTGCGCTAAGATTGCAGATAGGTGATGTATGTATTTTATTAAATTTGAAAGTAGTTCTCGAAATAAACTTCAACCAGTTTAAGTAAAGCGAGTGCGCTAGATACAGAATGCCGGAAAATTAAGTGTTGGCTTAGTGTCGTAAATAGCAGTAACTCTCCTGCTGATGCGAGTTTGTCAGAAAACTTGAATTTCTATTCAGTCCGCTATTATTCCTGTTGCTACATTGCGCATGCTCTTCGTTTTGGTTGCACGGTTATGGGATAATGAATATTTTTTTCCAGAAATTCCGCTCATTTTCAACGTGTTTTATCAAAAACTAATGCCGATGAAAATATTTTGTTCGGATGTTCTGTACTAAAATTAAATTTAACAAAAGAAAAGCTGAAGCAAAAAATTTTCTAATTATCGAAATTGTATATTTTTCCTCAGTCTGTATTTCCGCTCAAACTTTGCTTTAATTTCCTTACATATTATAATGATTGCAAACGTAATAATAACGCGATATTATATATAGTATATAAACTGTTAATAATTCAGTCGTAATGCCGATGAAACGGCCACGTCTATGTAAAAATGTAGTATTATTAATGTCTTAGTAACCATATGGTTTTGTATTGTAATGATAATGTATCGTTTTTACATAACATTATTATTTAAGTCGTTTGTATTTTATTTTTTATATATGTCTGCTTATGAATGTGTATATATCGAGAAAAGGAATTCGCGCATATATGTAAAAAGGAGATGATGTATTTGATAATTCGTGTATATATTTTGTACAGTCATGTCGTATATATATATATATATATATATGTATGCTATATATAAATATTAATTCTATTTATAATAATATGTCTCAATGTCTTATTTATTCTATGAAAATAAAATCGATTAAAGGCTGTGTATACAATAGGTTTCCGGTTATTTTTTATAATATATATTGCCAATTAGACATTTAATTTGCAGTACTCAAATGTGTCTAGAAATATAATGAACATGCAAGAAATTACGAGAAAATCATTTGTATTTTTAAAAAAAAAATTGTTAAGAATGAAAAACAAAATAAATTGGCAAAATGAACAAAAAAAAAAAAAAAAAGTTATAAATTTCTTAATAAGATTGAATTAATTAGAATTGTAGGACTGCAAAATGCAGACAGAAGTATAACTCGTTTTCTCTTCAAAGTTGTTACCTAAATACTTTTCAGATTATGCGTACGTTATTGATATGGAGGACTACCACTGATGACAAAATAGGAAGACTGTTTCAAAAGAACATGTCACTGTACGGGTTATCGACGCAATTTATTTTATATTGATCAGAACCTGTTGTGTGGGGGGGGGGGCTATCGGACAGAAAACAGCGTGTTAATGACAAATACTTTTTGATCTTTTTAAGAAAAATGACAAGTTAAAACTGAGAGGGGAAAAAATTGGAACCTAATTGTATGCTTGTGACCAGCCCCAACTTCAAGTGCTCAATATTAGCATGAGCGAATCGGCTTCTATTGTATAATTCTTTAAATTACTACAAGTCTGTTGTAGTGACCTAAATTGTATGATTCTTGGCTGTTGTTAAGAACTTCGCAATTCGACCATAGTTGCAGACAAATACATAAATTAAATATATTTGCACTTCCTTGTTACTAGGTTAATATCTTGATGCAGAGGGACTAAAAACGTACACAAAAAAAATCTAAAATTTATTTCAATGAAATAGTTCGGAAATTTAAATTATGGTGAAGTTGTGAAAGAGTTTCATGCAGAGTTGAGAAAAAAGACGTCAAGAACATTATGTTTGATTTACTTGTTACTTAAAATAATCAAATTTCGTACTTTCAGCTAAAATTCATCTGCTTTTAAAATTCATAATTTTTAATTTCTAATATGGGAGAAATTAATTTTTTAAAATAAAATGAGCAGGGGTCGATACCTGAAAAGGACAATATGCGTTGAATTATATGAAGCAAATGTTATATTTTATAATAGAAATTAATTGCGAAGTAAATTTCGATTTTCGTTTTTATTTTTTAAAGTTTAACTTTGATTACAGTTCGACTGTTTTATGAGTATTTATTTTATTTACTACATTTTATCAAGAAAAAAGTAACATTAATCAAAACAAACGGTTTCCGTTTATGGTTGTATGTGAATGATTGAAAATTAATTTTAGCGCTCAAATGATCGCTCACAAGACAGTGACAATAAAAATGATGATAAAATAAAATGACCGGATTTGAATGCAAAAGGCAGTACATTTTATGATATAAATGCAATTTTTGAATTACTTAAAAAACTTGTAAAATCTTCGCAAGATTTCAGAAGCATTTGCATGTCAATATGTAAACGTTCTATATGTTCCTTCAAAAATTTAAAGTTACATCTATTATATCTATTATTAATTTGATTCAAGAATTATTTTTTTTACTGGAATTGTAAATATTTTTCGAAAAGGTTAAAAAATTGAAAGAATTTTAAATAAGTCGTCATGAATACAAGAAGTAGAGATTTCAAAAACAGCTCTGTTTTTTTTAAATGGAATGTTATAAAATCTACATCACATGTAGTCTCTCCAGGGCTTCATCGCAACTTTTTAGCGCACAACACACTTTGTATTTGAAAAATCAGTTTCGGGATTATGAATATTTTTTACAAAAAGAACCAGAGAGTTGATCAATGCAGTAATTTGTTTATCATTATTCATTTTTTGAAATATTTTTACCGTACTTCGAATTAGTTGTATAACATCAAACCTATTACTGAGTTCTCTGTTCAATGATTCCATTACATTTTTGATTTTAAGCATGATACTTTTAGCAAAAAACAATGAACAAATAAAATCAAAGATTAACTTTTTTTAAGCGGACTAAAGGTATAAACATGTGTTTTACTGTCAAAATCTTTATTTGTTTTAAAATACGAATTCAATTTTTTAAAACAATTCTCAGCCTTAGCATTGTATTACAAAGAACTTTATCATTTGAAAATAACGTTTTCTAGTATTGGAAAGAATTTGAATTAAAGTCACTGTTGTCGGCCGAAATTTTAAACTAACGAATTTATTGTTTACACCAAAAAAAACACAACAGATGATCGAAGAAAATAAAAAAAACAAACAAATCTACTAAAATTCTACTCTTTATTAATTTTTCACACAAATTAACAGAACATAACTTTTACAAACAACAAAAGTAAAAATAATTTTAAATTATTAAAATCACAGAAGGTATCGACCCCTGCTCATTTTATTTTAAAAAATTAATTTCTCCCATATTAGAAATTAAAAATTATGAATTTTAAAAGCAGATGAATTTTAGCTGAAAGTACGAAATTTGATTATTTTAAGTAACAAGTAAATCAAAACATAATGTTCTTGACGTCTTTTTTCTCAACTCTACATGAAACTCTTTCACAACTTCACCATAATTTAAATTTCTGAACTATTTCATTGAAATAAATTTTAGATTTTTTTTGTGTACGTTTTTAGTCCCTCTGCATCAAGATATTAACCTAGTAACAAGGAAGTGCAAATATATTTAATTTATGTATTTGTCTGCAACTATGGTCGAATTGCGAATTTCTTAACAACAGCCAAGAATCGTACAATTTAGGTCACTACAACAGACTTGTGGTAATTTAAAGAATTATACATAGAAGCCGCTTAATTAACAGCGAATTCTGTTCAGTTTTAAATCATTCAATCATTATATTTATATATTTTATTCTGATCATATTAAAATGAAAGTAAGTAAAATTCCCTTAATACAAAAGTTTGAAGTATTGCGGAATAAAAACAGAGTTCAAGTTTTTCACAATATTAGAATGATCATCGGGAAATTTATTATCAAAGGAATAATTAAACGTTGACAAAAATATTGCAACAGTTGTTTTAATCAGCAATGAAACCGCGATCAAAGAGTCAAATAAACAACAGTGATGAAAATGATGAAAAAGAAATAAGCAAACAAACGGTTGACGATATAGAAGTGTCAAATATAATGAAAACTTTTACCAAGTTAACAAAGAATTGCGGATTTTTCGATACTAATTAAAAAGCAAAAATTATTAAGAAAATTCAGACCAGTTGAAACAATTTATAAAGAAACGGTTAGTATACAACAGTGTAAAATAAAAGTTACCCTCACTGTTTGAAAAAGTAAAGCATTATTACAAAGTCTTATAGGCTTAGCATTAAAAGGTGAGATTTCTTTTAATAAAATTTTTTCTTAAAAATATATTTAGTCCTCACAGTTCGATCTAAATCAGTTTTGACTGCAGAAGTAAAAAATAAAAGACCCACATTGTAAAAGTTTAAAGAAAATCATTAAAAAACACCATATAACATTTTTTTATATAAGCTATACAGTATAAAAAAAAATTATTTTTAAATTATATGAATTCATGAATCGGTATTTTGGGTAATGCGCCACTCCCACAACTTGGCATGCTTGAGACGCCCCTGAATACATTATTGATACAAATTTTATTTTTTATATACGGTAACTTCCTAGCGGTCATAGTCAATAGACACTATGATTATTAACAAACAAATACACATATAAGAACAAAAAAAAAAACAGAAAAATGACTAGTGAATCATACAAAAAATTGTATTATTTTTACTTTGTTTTCGCTGATTACCAATAATTTTTTTGAATTTTAAATTCTTTGCGGGGCAACTGTCCAGTTTTACCTTTTCACAAATGATGCAATTGCCGAGAACGGAAAAATTAATAATTTAGCTCCTGTTCTGCAAATCGATGTGCGCTTTTGTCCGTGTGCGCTTTTATCTCTGTGCGGTTTTTTCCATGTGCGCTTTTGTGCGCTTTTATCCATGTGCGCTTTTATCCGTGTGCGCTTTTGTGCGCTTTTGTCCATGTGCGTTTTTATCCGTGTGCGCTTTTATCCGTGTGCGCTTTTGTCTTGTGCGCTTTTGTCCATGTGCGTTTTTATCCGTGTGCGCTTTTATCCGTGTGCGCTTTTGTCTTGTGCGCTTTTGTCCGGTCACCAAAATCGACATATCTTACGTGAGAGATTTTATATCGATTTCTTATTTGATAGTTATTTGTTATGCAGTTTTCAGTGATATTCAATGTTTATTCACTTACTTTGGTTTTAATATTCTATTTTGCTTCATTTTGACACATCCTATCCAAAACACCAAGTAACACTAAATAAATCATTTCAGGTAGTTCAATCTCTACTTCTCGATTAGAAAAGAAAAAAATAAAAACGCCAATTCGACATCAGATATCTTGCATTGAAATACTGTTATTTCCTCTTTGCATTTTACACATCTCGAAAGCCAACTATCATATTAATCAACCCCGTGGAAAAATTCCAAAAACTATTTTTTTTCCTTCAGTGTACACTAGTACATGCTTTTTTAAATAGCTAGTAATAATGTTTAATTTGCCTCTACAAATGTGTTACATTTATTAAATGTAGCTAAGAAACTTCAAATTTCCGTTTTCCAATCATTACTCCATATATATATATATATATATACACACCCATATACAATATTTAGTTCTTTCGAAGATTGTATTTTTTTCAACCAAATTTCTTCAGCAGGTTTTGTTCAAATAACCTCTATAATTTATTGTAATAAATTATTTTTTCGAACACTATTACGTGTAATTAGAATATATACGACTGCCAAGATTACTAATGACGATGCTAACGACTGTGTCTAAATAAGAGAAACCGACAAATCTATTTTCCGAAATTTTGACCCGTAGTTTATTTAACATGTTTTTAAATCATACGAAAAGTCCGGGAATATGTGTTGCTTTGATAAAACTATCAACGAGTTTGTTGCTTAAGATACAGATCGAGAACTCACCAATTATACTTACGTTATTTCCTAGAAAGGTAGTTTTGTAAAAAATTTTAATTATTTGTGGAATGTAAAAGCAAAAGATCGGGAAAATTTTTTTTTAAAATGGCACATCAAATTTTAATAGACCGAAGTTTCTGATAGTTAAGAACTTTAAATAATTTTAAGGGTGAAATAATGTTTTAAATTACGTTTTAATTCGCATATTAAGTGTCAAAACAATTCGCGGTATTTGGGGTAAACTACACGATTAGATTTAACCAGGGGCGGATCCAGAGAGACATTTTGGGGAGGAAAATTATATAATTACGTAATATTTTATACGGTAGGCAGTAAATTTAAGAAATACCCCTTGTTTCATAAAAAAAATTAAACAGCGACCTCTTTAGAAATTTAAAACTACTACAATTTAATTAAAATTTTATTTTATTTTTAGGTGAAAAATAAAAAAGTTATAAAATTGTAGCTAAAATGGTTTAGAATTTGAATAGTAAATTATTAGAAAGAATAGAATGATAGTATTTTTTTTATTATACTTTTCTTCTTTATTTTTGTTAGTAATCCGGTCTGAATTCTTTGTCTGCGAGCAAGTAAAAAAAAATATATACATTTCTCATTGAACTATTTTCATTTACACTGCAAAATAGATATTAAGAATAAATAAAAATGACGAAAGATCGACGACATTTAAAACATAATTAAAATGGAACATTAATACTTTTACTAGAAAACAGTATTAAATATTAGTTATTAAAATCCATAGGTAGCATTTACACAAAACTTATAGTTCTGTTGTAACAAATGTTTTCATCGAAGTTTTGGTTCTTTGGGGAGAGGATAGTGTACTCACCCCACCCCACCCCCCAACCTCCTCCCTGGTCCGCCGCTGAATTTAACAGTTTCAATAAAGAAATGAACTAGTAAAATCGTTTATTTAATAATCGTAAAAAACGGGAACATCTTAATCTGCAATTTTTCCCGATTTTTTGATCAGTGATCTTGTTCAAATTCGACCAGCACTGCATTTTCGCTTATCATAATTCTCGAAATATTTTTACCGTAACAAACAAAATAAAAATACGAGTGGCATATTGTGCAGAATTTAAGCCTTACCATCACGAATGCGTGACGAAATTTAAACTGGTTCGCTTGCTCTTGCGACACAGCTACTTCGATTTTGTTCAATGGCTTATCAATCGTTGATACGCTATAAACGTGACGGCACGCGATACGAATAGAGCGATAGACAATTTATTTTCCTGCCCACTACTTTGAAGAATTGTTTTTGGTCACATTTGACGGCGTTACTTTTTCCCTTTTTTCTTCTTTTTGATTAGTTCTGGCCACGGGAATCCTCGATTCTTTAACAAATCTTGCACGTTGTGGCACGTGTAGTAGGCGTTCTCCATGGCGTACTCGTCAAAAATGTCTACCAAATTTTTCGCCTTATTTTTGCCATCTGATTTTCGAGATGTTTTAGCTGTTCCCTTTTTCGATTTTTTATTTTTTTCAACCGCGTTCGCATTGATTTCGGATTTCGACAACTTCCTTTCACTATGAATTGAGTTTTGTTTTTTCATAGCCTACGAAAAATACAAATTCATTCCGTGTCATATAAAACTGAACGAAATATTCCTCTTAGCGTGATATTTTATGTAATAGATTGTCCCGCACGCTTCGGTAAGCTATATTGACCCTAGAACTGGAACCGCACGTAAATATTACGTGTTGTGTGAGAAAATTGTCTCCTGAGGCTTAGTGTTGGCAGCAATGGGGCCCTGCCTTCTATGTATTCCTCCCTCCGGTCTCCCTCCACCGTTCCTCAGTCGGCCTTCAGTATCTACCTGCGTTGTTGCCGGTGAATACAATAATGTTGTGAAAGGTTACCGCGCGATGTTTTACGTGTCGTTCCTAATGAATGTAAATTTCCATACGTAATAAATACGTGTGGTTCCTAATAAGTACTCTTCCTGAACACGTATTTCTTACGTCTGATTCCCGCTGAAGGTTCACAATCCAAACAAAACAAAAGAAAGAGTACTGCTCTTTGTGCCCATCGGAAAAGAAGAAAATGACAATCACTCTTTGCATAAAATGTTCTAAGTTCATTTGTCGTTCCTATCAGAAGAAACATTGTCCAGACTGTTGATTTTTTTTTTTTTTTTAACGTGTCGTTTATATTTTTTGTCTGAATTTTATACCAACTTATTACACTAGTTCCTAAAAGAAAGTTAGTCATGTACAGAAGTTCAGACTGATGAATACTATTGTTGATCGATTATTATGGTTTAAAATTGATGAACTGTGATTACGTTTATGAAGTGATTTGAAATGTATGTACTGTGATCATTCTATAGTTTGACACTGCTAGTTTGCTCGAGTGAAACGTACGAAAAAAAAGTATTTTTTACGCCTGTATGATATTTTCGTAAGTACAAAAAATGACTTACCTATAGTCAATATTGATGTTTAAAATAGTGTTTGTTATGTTATTTTGTTGTGTAAACATAATTAAAACTTTCTTCGAAGTGATACGATTATCTCTGTTACAAATTGTTTATTATACAGCCGTAATCACCTAAAACTATATCAACCCGTAATGTTCACGTATGGTTCCTAATGAACAAGTACTTGGCTCGGTTCCAGTTCTAGGGTTAATGCGTGTACATCATATCGTTCAATTAATTTGCTTGTTCAGTAGAATGGTACAAACGGCGATGTTGATTGTCTTTCGAAACTTGTTATTAAAAAGGGGCACAGGACGATACAGTGATGCGTAAAGGAAGTTCCCCGTCTGATTTAACTAAAGTAAGTCCCAAAGCCTTGAAAGGGTGTCGGCGATTTGTGAAGTTAAAGTTCACAATGTACTAAGTGCAATGGCAGTGATGAAAGTAGGAAGCCAAGCTACTTTCTCTAGGCTGTTTTTGCTTTCTCAGATTTCTCTGGTACCAAGTTATGTTTAAGGTTTGGTAAACCTGGGAACAACTTGAATTTGGAACGATACAAGTCTTGAAACCACGGCCGTTGGTTTAGTAGTGGCTCGTAAAAAATATTGTGACATCATTTAAAAAAGTGGTCTATTTTTATATCAGCGTGTTCTTATCTATACCATACAGGTCACCTAAATCGTTGGGATAAGCGCGTTCATATTTTATCATTACAAGTAACTCCCTGTCATTACCAGTCAATCCCGCTAAAACGAGAACAGAAAAAGACAACTGAATTAAAATCAAGTGTCGGATTAATCTGATTTCTTCACCATATAAACCGCAATTTAAACGATCGTTGTGTGTAATGTATTACCATCCGGTGGTATAGTATTCGAAGAGAAAAATAAAATCCCTTGGAGCCAATAACGTTCCTTATTCATTTACATTTTTCGCAAATTAATCGATTTCTTATTATATTCATATACATTGTAGAACAATTAACAATTACTAATCGAAATAATGGAAAAAAAAACACCTATTAACTTGCCCAACTACGAAATATATTTTAGCAGTGTTTAAAAAAAGAAAGTGATATTTAAAGAAAGTAGCATCTAGGCCACGCTACCGTGATAATTGCCAGTTTAGCTTCAACATATTTCAATTTTCATTGTAGTTAAAATGAACTGATTTTTTCAGGCTACTACATTAGCGCCCAATTTATTTCACCAACCACAATTTGTTGCACATATAAAAATAGAATAATGTGCAGATATTGAAGTAGTGATAATATGTTTTGGAAAATTCGCCAAATAGAAGTCAGTATTTAATCACGCGGCCACACTCCTAAAACTGCGTGATTATTAAAAATAGAAAATCTAAAAATCTAAAAATCCTACCAATTGGGGAAAATAAAGATTTCACACATTTCACTCATTATCCTTCTTTTATTTCAGTAAATTTACCACGATAAAAATAAATAATTAAATAAACAAAAATGAGTATTTCATTACAGCATGATTATAACGTTGCAGAATAGATGTCGTTTAACAAATATCAAAAAGTTAACTCGAGAAATGTGTAAACACGAATTAAACAACGGGGTGCAAAGGCGCAATGAATACAAAAGGTGGGAATTTTTGAAAGTTACTATAAACTGTAGTTGAAAAATGTAAATTGTGGTATAGCGAATTAGGTAATAAACACTGAAAAATAAGAAAAGGTTATTTCGGTTTTAAAAGCTATAATTTTTTTTATAAAATATATTAAGGCGTAGCCGTCGATGCGATGGATCCCTTTTCGAAAATTCTGCCCCCGGCTCCCCGGCCCATGGGAATTGGAGATAATTTCAGAAAAATGTGTCGATTTCCGATTGATGTATATAAGGAAGATATAATATTTGAAAATCACTTCGATATTTTAACATATATAAGTAAAACGATACAAAATGAATTAAAATGGACTGCTGTTACGATTGAATATCTTCAACAAAACTATAAAAACAACCATTTGCTTCTGTTAAGTACCATTCAATTATTTTTAATGAATCCCTAGATTTGTCAGATACAACTAGAATTAGTACAATGCTGCGATGTATTAAATTATATTTTAATGGACTTATTAAACGAGGAGATTTTATAAATAGCCCTGATGCATTTGGTGATTTGGAAACGAATTTTGACGGAGAAAGATAAATATTCTAAAGATTAAGATACCATGAAGTTAAAGATAATACTAACAATATAGAAGAACGTTCGTTAACCAAAGACTTACATTCGGAAAAATTGTATTAAATCAAACGAAGCCCAAATGAAGAAGCCGATGAAAAATTATGTACGTATAGAAACAGATACTAGATCATCATTCGATGACTGAAGGAAACAATGAAACCACCATCTCATTAGTACTAATTCATTATGGCGAAACGAGGATCCCGAATAAACAGAAACTTCTCTTTGCATACTTCTTTTTGTCCGATTATATCTTATCGGTAATAATATGTGAAATTCCCAATTTTCTATAGTGTACAGATATTGTATATGACACCAAAATGCCCTAAACAGATTGCGCAAAAAGAAATAAATTTCAACATGTTGACCAATAATTTCAATAACGTCAAAAAGCCAGGAATTTATAAGTTGATATTTTAAATTTATGTAGAGGTAAATAATTTAATTAAAAAATTTTAAGCAGTTTGAAGGTAAAAACATACATTTCTTTCATAAATTGAAACTATTCGGTGTAATATGTATGATCATTGCCTGAAAAAACCAGCTTCTTAAAAAAATGTCAATAATAAAATTCTTACTTTAATTCTTTTAATTAAAGCGAAATAACTAGTACACATATGTATATAAAAATTCATGTTTGCATGTTAAATAAAATTCATAGGTTATTAACCTTTGACCTCGTAGCAAATACAACAAAATATTCTGAAATTTTATAAATATACAGGTCGACGATAATTTTGTGAGGTTCAGTTTGTTTTCAAATCGTTTTCTAGCTTAATAATTAATTCTTATTAAATCCTAATCATTAATATATTATCAGAAATAAAATATTTTCCGATGTAACGTATCAAGATTTTTAAAAAAGTACTGTGACATAGCGCGACCATCCCGTAAGAGAAATACAGTTGGAGTTGATAATACTCTCACGATACCTTGTTTTTCGCATAAATTAAAGGATGGTATTTCAAAGCGGTCGAGTGTACTTTTAATTAAAAAGTTTTTGCAGCATCATGCGACAAGAAACGCGTTTTATTAAAGTTTCTCATCCAAAAGGTTAGTCTGATTTAGCTAAGTTTCTTAAAAAAAAAAAACTACACGCCTGTAGTCTACTTATCTAGAATAGTACGGCTTGGGGCCGTCCATATAAATATATATTCAATAAACACAAACAGCATACAATTCCTGACATTAGTGTCAACAATACCATCAGACAATTCTGAAAAATGTAAAGCTTTTCTTAATAACCTTTTCTCTAAAGTTGTGGATAACCAGCTCTCCCCAAGTTCCACCTTTGGCGCTGAAGTTCCTTCGACTAACTCTAGTGACATTACAGTAGGAGTCCAAAAACTAATCGATAAAAAAGCACCTTCATATGATAAAATAAGTAATAAAATCGTCAAATTCTTAAATCTAAATTTTCCTAATTTATTATGTTTAATAATAAATAAGTGCTTACTCTTTCAAACCTTTTCGGGCTACTGGAAAGTGGCTAAAATTAAGCTGCTTCCCAAACCTGGAAAATACCTCACAACACCCTCTTAGGCTATCGTCCAATATCATTATTAAATTCTATTGGCAAAGTGCATGAGAGGGTAATTAATGAAATCCTACTAAAAGAAGCTGATAGCAGGAGTATTTTCCACCAGAACCAGTTTGGTTTCAAGAGAGAGGGCTCTCTACCGAGGGTGCCCTCTACAAGCTGGTCTCTGACATTAAGTCTCAAAGGAAAGCCGGCCACTCTGTGGTTGTCATTTCCTTTGACATCAAGGGAGCTGTTGACAGCTGCAGGTGGTCTGCAATTATTGAAATTCTCAAGAATTTTCAAGTAAACCCTTATATCATTAATACAATCATCAATTACTTCGAAAATAGATATGCCGTCCTGGGCATCAATGATTCCGTCACCAACACGAGATTAGAGTGTGGGGTTCCCCAGGGTTCTATCCTCGGACCCACACTCTGGAATATTCTATATTCTATAATACACTACCTTATGGATCAATTCATGTCCTTTTCAAACAAAAAATATGAATTAGTATCTTACGCTGACGACTTATGTATTTCGTTCAGTATTAATAGGTACTATAACTTCAAACTAATTGAGGTTGTTTGTCAATACCTAGAGCAAGTCGTTAACAATTCAGGCTTAACATTCTCTGTCGCGAAATGTCAATTCATAGTATTTGGTGATGAGAGAATTGTTCAAAAAATTGCATCTCTCAATCTCATCTCTAGGCAGCCCATTCCTCACATCAGGCAATTAAAGTACCTTCGGTGTAATCATTGATTATCGGCTCACTTTTCTGCCGCATATTGAATACTTACACAAGAAATGCGATAACGTTTACAATAAGCTCAGAAGACTCCAACCTAACACGTTTGGCCTTAAATATGGGGAGAGGGTCATCCTGTATAAGGGTCTGATTCAGTCCATTTACAGGTATGACTCTATCATTTATATGAATAACAAAACCTTAAATGCTGTTGGCAAACACCAGAGGAAATTTTTTCTAAATATTTCCTCTTTGTGCAGAACCTGCCCTACGTCTGCTGCTAATATCACATCAAACATTCTTCCACTGGATCTTTTTGTCACGGGTGCCTCCATCATTTCTGAATACAGGGTTCTTGGAGATATATCCCGTGTTGAAAATATCCAATTCCTAGATATCGATCTTTCTAGTTTGGGTCCTTTCCCAAGTCTCAAAACTAATGGCACACTCTTTGCAATATGGCAGCAGAGGTGGGACAGTTGTCGAACTGGAAGGAAGGCATACATGTTCTTCCCGAAAGTTTTTGACAGGTCAAAATTAAAAAACTTAAACATTAATTTTTACAATGCGCAGGTGCTCTCGGGGCACGAAAAGTTTGCTCCTACTTACATAGGTTCCGTCTTTCTGATGGCCCTGGTTGCACCATGTGCTCCTCTGGTGTTGAAGATAACAACAAACATCTTTTTTACTGTTTCAGATTTGAGGATCTTAGATCCAAATATAACATTAATAGCTCCCAATCTCTAATGATCACTAGAGAAAATTCTACAAATCTCCTGCTGTGTATGGAGTCTGCGATTAACAGGAAGTTTTTAAACGGAAACTAATACACTATTAACTCCCTAAACTCAAATTCAGTCGTGAAACCGCAAATGTAGCATAGTGTTTTTCTACCTTATACACTTCCTGTAAATAGCCAAAAAGAATTAAATCATTGCACATAATATTTTTAAGTTATTTTAAGTTGTACTTAGAAAAACTCATCTATCAACACACACGCTTGGTGAGTAGAGGGACTATGTTTTTCATCCTTTTACCACCTTAGTTACATTTTGCAGGAAACTACCACACACACGATTCTATATTTATTAAACCCTTATTATAGCTAAACACACATTTACTCACTCCTGATTTAAGCACACTAGTTCCTTGCACCTTTATACACTTTTTTTTTTCTTTTCTAAATACACCGTTTATTTTTTAAAAAAATAAATAAAATAAAATAAAATAACACTTGAAAAAGTTGTAGTACTTGTAAATATGTTTTTTTTAAAAATTTTCAAACTTTTAAAGTTTTTTTTTTTTTTTTTTTGAATGAAATGAGGCATTTTTTAAATCTACCGTCTACCATATAAAAAAATGACTTAATTGCAAATTTTCCTTTCCTAAAATGTCTCCCTGGATCTACCCCCAATGTAACTCATTACATTATTCATATTTGGAGATATATGTATTAAAGAAATCAGTTATTAACGATATAATAATAATTTGTCGCAATAAAAGATAACAAAAAAATCAACACTAACAGTTTTATCAATATAAAATGTAAGTAGAAGTATTCGTTCCAAAAACAGCAATATACTGTCTGTAAATACAAAAATAAAACTGAAAAACGAATCGTATACAATGCATGATTGGAACATAACATTTATGCGCTTTGCAAGGGAAATAGACGGATGCTTCATAAATATGCAGCATTTCTAATGACTTCTGAACCAGCATCTAGTGTAATATCGCTAAACGTGCGATTAGAACGAATATACATACACCCTTATTTATTATACACATGGGCGTCTACAGTGTGGGGGGGGGCAGGGAGCAACTGCTTCCCCGCCCCTTGGAGCCTTGAAACTTTTTAATCAGCTGGCCATGTTGAGTATTCATAGACGCGTAATCATGGACAATTTGGAAGACTTTTATAATAAAGTAGTAAAACAATTTGCCAGAAACCCACGAAAATTATGTTATCAAATTTTATTTTTGTTTAATAAAATATTAAGCCTTTACAACTTATAAATTTTATTTTTCCTATAACTCATATCTTCTTTCTATCATCCCCCCCCCCCCCGGGTTCATCGGCTGGTGACGCCCTTGATTATATATATATATACTATATAAGTATCTTTTTCAATTCACGCGAAATACACTTTTTATATAATAATGTTTAATTATTATATGTTTCAATGGGTCTTGAAGCGGACAGCTTCATAATGACGGAATGTTTATTGACATAACGTTGGCACATGTGACAATTATATATTATTTTACAAAAAGGGGACCTACTTCGTGTAAATTTTATTTGTTAACCAACGGAAATAATGTTTATTTTAAATTTTGACATTAATAACATGTCCGGGCTTAAACTATTTATTGAAAGTATAAAAATAAATGTACTTTTTTATGCGAATCCTTTTAAAAGTAAAAAAAGATACAAAAACGAACATTATTTTTATATTCTAAATACTTGAAAATATTTAATATGTTTTCCAATTTAAGGGGTTAGGTGTTATTTTTTTTTTTTGAACTATCCACCACTGATATCAAGTAATAGTTCTTTTACAAAATAGAGTAGTTTAGTGTCTAAAAATAATAAAATGATCTGCAATGTCGTTAAATTAAAATAATTAATACGGCAAAATATACATTAATGAAAAACAGTTAAAACGTATAATTACTTTATAATCTTTTAGATGAGACAAATGAGTTGTTTTAAAAAAAAGGAAAAATGTAGTAAGTCTGAAACTGATCCAAAAAGAAAACTGAAATCATTCTGCGAAGCGTAATTGTGCCAACTACCTGCGTGCAGAAAACTCAAAATAAATACGATTCACATTATGATCTTTGCAAAAAGTTGGACAGACCTCGTACCGATGAAAAATTTAATTGTAAGAAAGCAAAATAGAAAAATATTTTCTTTACAAATGTAAAACCAAGAAATAATAAAACTTTGGCGTAGTAAATTGTGAAATAGAAACGCCATATAACACTAAATAAATCTTAAAAACATCAAAAAAAATCTTTTGCCTACTATTCCTTAATGTGGAAACTACGGGAAATAATTAATTTTTCTTACAAAATTGTAAGTATATATAGGTATATATAATAAAAAATTTGTTTAAATCTTGAAAAGTAATTAGCCTTTTTTGCTTTTATTTTAAAAAATGTTGAAAATATATTTTTACGAATTTCTAACGCGGCCAGTTAAAAATAAATAACGTTTACAGTTGATATATATTACCTATCAGTTTAAATCAAATGCTGGAATCGGAATGATTGCACCTTTCGATATTTGAGAGTTTGGTTCAAATGCAAAACTACGTGTGTATATGTGAACAAAAGACAAAGTTGGGCTAATTTCTTTCTTTTAGAATTTTCGTTAATGTGCGGCCAGTTCAATTTAATGTTTACTCGTCGCTATGGATACAAAGCGTTTTCGATAAATTCTGCTATACAATGAAGACAGTTGAAATGCCCTTAACCTTTTTTTTCCTATTACTTCAACATTTTATCTAATATTTACCAATCTGATGTAAACGAAAATTTCGCAGACACCATTTTTATTTGTTTTATCGGTACCTTCGACAGCGTTCACTTTCGACCTTCAAAAGATAAGTAATCAATAAAAATAAAAACCAAATTCCCTTCATTAATATTTCCGTTTGCTTCATCGTGTCAGTTTGGATTCAAAAGAAAAGTAAATACTCGTCATTACTACTCCTGTTTTTGTTTTCTTCTTGGGTAACAATTTTTCAAGTTCAACACCTGTTCTTCAATTTTATATCGTTCTTTATATTTGTAACCATGACACACTGTTCTCTTTAATATCTTTCAATATTTTTTTTAATATGTATGCTTTAACAAAAGTAATGCGTTTGCTCTTTAATTTATGCGAGAGATTTTCTGAGTAGCCGTTATTGCGAGATCCTACAGAAGCGCCCTATCTACTAAAATACATAAACTAAAAACCACAGTACTCGAATACCTTCTATTCTATCATATATTCTTTTATTTTTTACGTAGATGCTTACGGCTTCAACTCGATTGACTGCTGCTTCGCCTCGCCCAATTTTGGTTGTAATTATCGTTGGAAAACCCTTGATAACAGTTTCGGTAGGATCACGTCCCTATTATTCTTTCCTCTAATTAGCTTCCTCCTCCTCCTCCTTCAGATTTTCCTAGACTCGTCCATGCTTCTAAGTAAATAGGAATAATTTCTTTTCAATTGTTGATTTATCTCTCCCTAACATTTATTCTCTTCTTATTCCCATCTACGACTCCATTTTCTTCCACATTAGCCACCTTTTCTGTACTGCTTTGTCCCTTTAAAAAGAATCTTAATTTTTATGCTTGCTCGCTTTGCTAGAACAGTAATTGTTTCAAAGCTATCAACGATAGCATCTCTCCTTTTAAACTTTTCCAGGCGTGTTCTTCCTTCGAGAATCTCTTAGTTTGTAAAAAGGCTAATGTCAAAAACTCAGACACTCTTTCCTCCCACTGAAGTTCCTTTACCAGCGTCCCTTATTTCCTCAATTTCTACGTATTTCCTAACCAATTCATCATAATTCTACCCGTTAATTAAGCTTCACTGTTGATATGATAAAAAAAGAAATAAGATATCGTAAGACCATGCTTCACATACTTCGAAGTCCGCTAACGATCATTCCGATGCGAAGGTAAGCATTTTTCATCGAGTCAATGCAACTCTCTGCTACAATGTTGACAGAGTACACCTTTTGCCACAAAAAATAAAAAAAGAACAAAACATGGGGAATAATGAAGATTTGTACACTTCTGAAACAACATCAAATATACTTTTTGCTCTTTATTTAATGCTTTACCAATACAGCTACTTCTTTCGATCATACAAGAATGAAATTCTTTTGTCACAATTAGCATTTAAGCCATACTACACACCATTAAAGACTTGCGACATTGTCGCTGTATGTTAACACATTTCCGCAGATCATCAACGATAAACTTGGAAATAAATTTTATTTTTTAATTATCGTCACGTATTTTTACTGTTAATGTTTTAATTATTTTTCTCTATTACACAAACAACACTTTGTACATACACACATTATATTATCGCATACCTTCAACAAACTTCTAAATACATCAAAATAATGTTTTCCACAGAGTAAAAATCTGCACGCGATACTTTATTTTCCTTAATTTTTAATATAAGACACATCTTCTCTCCAAATTAGAATGTAAAAATGTATAAATAAATATAGATTTCCGGTCTGTCACCATGGTTAACTCAAAAACTACATTGTGGCGAATACTGTTTGTACCACATTTGCAACCGCGTGCTCGCAATAATCACTCGTGTAATACACACATTTCCGGTGTTGTCGATATAATTTAATGCCCCTGCAATCTTCTTTAATAATTTCTCTACATTTGCATATCAGAAACCAATTACGTTTCCATCTTATAATGTGGTAAACGACAAATGTGAATAGTACCTTCAGAGGCAGTAAAAGTAGATTATGGCAATTTTTGAAAGTAACGGGTCAAAAGACCATATGAAATCATAAAACACGTTAAAGATTTTAAAATGGAAGCATAAAGCTATCATGCACTCCAACAATTCATCAATTTATACAGCTATAATTTTTTCTCCTTAAACTATATTTTTACACAGTGTTCTATAACTTAATAAAAATTTTGTATACGATATCAGACACATGCAATTCCAAAATTTTATTAATATTTATTAATCTTTAATTTACAACTTTCCAATGAGTGACCGAGAGCCGACTCATTATCTCGCCGATTTTAAATTGTCTACTTAGCAAATTATTTTAATTCTATTAATTACCGATCCCCCAAAAAATACAATATCACGCCCGTAACCGAATATATTCCAATCTAATTGTAATCCTTAATTATTTAAACATATTGCTATTAACTTTATACAGCTCTACATCGGTGTATAAATTATCCAACATCTCTCTTATCCTCCATTTTGATTTTAACCGGTACCATGATATAATGCTTTATTTATCTCGCATAGTTTTGTACAATATAATTTTAATTATGTATATAAGGCAGTGGTGGCGTAAGGTAAGTTGGCACCCCGGGCGGTTTTGTATTGAGCACCCCTACTTAAAATAAAACACCAAATACTAAACATGCCTACGAGACTTTATTTTACTAAAATATTCAATAGCATTATCAAAATTGACTTCCCTGTCTCTTTCAATTGACAAAATTGAAAGATTGGTTAGTCGCGTTTTTTGGCTGTACGAGTGAGATGTCATTGTCACCCCTTGGTGCTTAACACCCGGGCGGACCCCCACTCCGTCCCTGATATATGGATTTCGTTATATTGTTAGTTCTAACCGTTCCATACATCTGAAGAAAAAATTTTCTTTTGGTAATTCATATATCTCTCAGTGTGTCAGCTTGTCTGAGTATTTCGAATAATAACAAGCTTTTGTAACAAATTATTGTTAACACATCTTGAGTGGAATCATTGCAATAATTTTTATTTTTCGATGAATTTTTTTCTATGTCTAGGAGTTGTGGAGAAATAATGTAATATAGTATTTTTACCAATTATTCCGTTTTGGATATATTGTCACAATATTCTTTGTTGTAGACAAAAAAAGTATTAGTTTGAGTATTTTCATTTGGTTGTTGTATGGTTTCTAAAATGTTATTACCTGTACTGAAGTAATCTGAAATGCACATTCGGTGTTGAGAAATTCTTATTCTTTTTTTTTCAAATTTTGCATTTCTTTGATATTTAGCTGATTTTCGCTGCACCAAAACCGGCGGACTCATCTCTGGCGCGAATTAAAACACCCCGAGGTTTTGTCCACGGACTTGCGTACAGGTTTACTCAACGATTTCGCTACAGGTTAAATCTTTCTTGGAATTTTAAAATTGCTCTTTACTATTTTTTACACGTTAAATGCGATTATTATTATTAATTTAATTTTTAATTTTTTTGTATTTAGAATTAATTATTAATTCCCTCTCATAACTGTAGGTTTCTTTGATAAATCACTTTCTAGTAAAAATAGTTAATCAAACGTATTTGCATCTGTCCTCCTTAAATATTTTCTAAAATCCCGAGGATCATTTTCTCAGGGTTCTTTTAATATAGGCAAATGACTTAATTGGTGCTTTTTACTCAACCAATTTTTGATCCACTTTGTACCTTTTCGAGCTACATTGTTTTGGCTATTCAGCTTATAAATCATAGCATAAGACAAAGCAGGTTTTTGTTATTTTTGTAATGGGCATAATAAAAACAACTTCCTTTTTATAGAACGTAAAAATCACAAATCTAATATAAAACTGTTAAACTGCTGTGAGACCTGTCGATTTTTATAACGGCTGGAGAGGTCAGATAAACCGGTGGACTTGCCTGCAGTTTTCGCTACTAATACACAGTTCAGTCGGTATAGTTCTAGCTTGACAGGATTGCTCTCACAAGTTCATCTTTTGCGTTAATAAACAGCGACATTTCTGGCCTGTACGGTTATCTGTACAGACTAGTCGACAGGCAAGTCCGTAGGTTTACCTTTTCTGCCTAAAATGAAGTGCAGTTTTAATTCGTACAGTTTTCACCTCGGTCCAGACCTCTGACATTAAAGCCTGCGGACAAAACCGTACCTGTGTGGGGCTGTCTAATGAATACATTAGCAAATAATTAGCCCGCCACACACGTACAGTTTATTCAACGCTAAGGTCATTTCCTGCATTTTCCGAAACCTGCGGGCCAAACCGTACTTGTGTGGGGGCAGGGGCTATTTTCATATGCTCAATACGCAAAATAATGTAGCTCAAAAATTTACAAAGTGAATCAAATCAATTAAGTTACTTGCCTTTATTAAAAGAGAAATCTGAGAAAATGATGCTCACGATTTTAGAAAATACATAAGGATATATCCAATTACGTTTGATTAATTTATTTTCTTTACTAAGAAGTGATTTAATAAAGAAACGTATAGTTATAATAGAAGCCATGTCAACAGAGGAACGTTTGATAGCTACGTGTTTCCTAGCTAAAGGAAAATGTTATGCGGATTTGCCATAATCGATGGGGATTTTGTATATAATAATAAACTCAACGAAAAAGTCTCGCGAATCTGAACTCGTTATGAGAGATTATTAATTAATTCTAAACTCAAAAGAATAAAAATTAAATTAATAATAATAACCGCATCGAAATTGTAAAAAAAAAGGAGAGAACAGTTTTAAAGTCCCCAAAAAAAAATACGCGTGATGAAATCTCTAGCAAAATCTTTAAGTAAACCTGCGCGCAAGTTTGCGAACAAAACCCTGTGGTGCTTTAATTTGCGTGAGGAACAAGCCCGCTGGTTTTACAGATATCATGACCGGCCAAGTCTGACGTCTCGCATTACATTTAACGCTGAGTGTTTTCTGAAACCTGCGCACAAGTCCACAGACAAAACGGTACGTGTGTGGGGCGGGCTATTGATAAACTTAAATAAATGATTAGGAAAAAAAATCCATTTTGGAGTATTCGAAGTGATTAATGTAATTACTAATTAGTATTTTAAATTGTGAAAATTGTATTTTTATGTTTATGAAAAATTTAAATGGGACATATAACACCATACCCCGCTAGGGTATAGTGCGGAATAAATAATTTTTTAGTTACCCAAATTTTGAAAATTAAAACTAAATGGATATAATTTTTGATAATTTTCAAATAATTATTTTTAATGTTTTAAAAATTATCTTTTCATAATTTTTTAGTTTAATTATTAATTAATAATTTAATTGTTTTATGCCATATTATTAGTTAACTACTAAATGGCCTAAAGTGATACTGCTGAGCATTACCAATAATTTTTTTTTCAAGTAAATTAAATGTATTGCTTTGAAAGTGTATCTCTTTTCATTTGAAAAATAATTTCATTTATACGATAAAATGTAAAAAAAGTCATACCTATGTTTGTCGATGGGGATTTTTTATTAAAATTGGTTGATGACTCTAAGTTGAAATAGAAATTTTGTTGTCATTATGCAGTTTAAAATAACAATAACATCGCATTTAAAAAAAATAAAAAATGGCAGACAATTTCAAGAGTTTGTACACCACAATTCGAGGCCGATCTTTTGTATGATTAGTATATACCAAAGATAAAAGAAACAACTTGAACATTTTTGACACGAGTACTTTCTTTCAGCTAAAAATGCACAATTTCTACTGAAATCACTGCTGCCTTGTTTTAAGTGCATTCCCATATTTGACATCAAAGAATGTATACATATAGTGCCGACAACATGTTTATTTATATCCAGTTATGTGTAGATAATGAATAGGAGAGAAACTTATGAAAGAGTTTATGGCTTGTTTATTTGTAAAGACAGTAGCACAAGTGCCTTCGAAGAAAATATGACTCATATAATTATATTTGCTGAGGCACTTAAGCGTGACGACTACTCTCAGAGACATACAGCAACATAATAATATATCGTACTGAATACAGCTATTAGGCAAACGTGTTATCAGTCATTTAAAAGTAAAATACCCCATATCTCTAGAAAACACGCCGGCATTAAGTAGTTCATTCAGCTATTTAGTTGTAATTCCTATAAATTCTGCATAAAGGCTTATTTTCATGCTGGTGCATTATTTGATAACACAAATTTTGTAAAGATCCTAAAGATATGTGCGCGCATGAGTGATAAACTCCAACAAACAGTGTGAATGATAGTGCGAGTTTATCTGATAGTAGAAACAGTTTAATGAAAGCGTCCACATATATTTGGAATTTACCACTTCTTGCCAGTATGAGAAATAGTATTCTACTAGATGTAATGACAAAAGACTAGGAAGTTGCGAATTGCTATGCAAACTAAAAACACCATTATTTCCCGTTTTAAAATAATAAATTCGATGAAAATAGAGCATTTTTAGGTAATAACGCATGATTTAAGCTAAATCACACATTTTAATATCGTTATCAATAATTGTAATTAATATTATTTTAATTGAAAGCGCTTGACCGAGAAGCTTTTTTATTATTCAAATAATTACTCCCTGACAAGGCCGTGTCCACGGAGCGGGCTTTGGGGGTTACCCCCCCCATGAAAACTGAAATAGTTAATATAAATACACAAAAATCTGAAAAAAAACAAAAATTTAAAATAAATATTGATGATTTTTTAGAGTGATAAATAATTTTCGGAAACAACTGTTGTTTCCGAAAATTATTTATCATGAGTAATCACTGTGAAAGCTTTAAATTTTTGATTTTTTAGAGTGCTCTTACCTTAAAAAAAAAAAAAAAAAGAAAAAATATTCTCCATATTTTTAGGTATACTTCATTAATATTTTATGCAAAAAACTTTTTATTACGAGCATAATCAATAACATATGTAATTTTTATTAATGTTTATATACGGGGTAATTCATTTATAAAAATTATTAATATGTAAATCAAAACGATGGAAATTATTAATAGTATGAATATTAGTGAAAAATGTATTATTATTTATAAAATAAATATGCGAAAAAAATTTTCAAAACCTTTTCCAAAATTCTGGGCACGGGCCTGCTCCCTGATTATAACAAGTCTCTCCTACAAAAAAATAAATATATAGATATATTTATATGCTTTCAAACGCATTCAGCAGCTAGCGAAAAAAATTTAGATACTGTTATAAAAACTAGGCAAATTTTTGTAACATTCGGGCAATGACCGATAAAGCCCGGATTCGTTGTAAAACATAAAACTGAGTAGTACGCCCTATCAAGGTGAAAATAAGCGGAAATACAAATGGTGTCCCCAAAAACAGAGAGATTGATCGATACATCGCAATTTTTGAAATTTTATTTCGAAAATCGAATTATTGACAATTCAGATATTTGAAGGTACTGCAAGAAAGAATAGAACTAAAATTGCCACGGTCGCCGAATGATTTTAATTCTAACAAAAATAACTACAAATTTAATTGGTTACTATAAATGAAATGATACGTAGCGAAACGTAAAAGAAATTTATGAAACTTTACAATCACGAACATTTTTCATTTTACATTAAACTAGTTCTTTAAAAAATACGATGGTTACATATGTAAACAGTTAATTTCTTATGTGACTTTTTTTTACAAAAATTAATATCGTATTGCATTTATTATACGTTATTTGTACCAATATTACTATTTAATTTCAAATGTTTTTTTTTTTTTTTTTTTTTGAAAAACTGATTTAATTGTAGTGTTGAAAATGTACATTGTCGAAGGCAACTAATTACATAAAGTAAGACGTATTCAGTATTTCTTATATTATTTTCCCCTTTCAATATACTTCAAAGTTGCTTTTAACTTCTCACGGAAAATAATTTTCGGTTTTACCATTGACAAATACTATAGTTTATTTATGTTTCCCGTAATAAATAATTTTTCCTTTTAATTTGTTTCATCTCTTCTGTTTCTTCTTCTTATTGTTTAATTTAAATTATGCCTATTAAAAAATAGTTACATCGGCTTTTAATTATGTTAATACGTGTAAAGAGAAAAAAACCGGAAAACAACGGAAACCCTTACTGAAATATTATACATAATTAAGTAGTTTCACCCTACAATAGGTCAAAACATTTTTTTGAAATGAGCTCGCCCACCAGGGACCTTCGCCTAGAAATGATAGGAGAGAAAGGTAGAGTTTAATTCGATCAGAAATTGCTAATATAAACGAAACCAATAATAGGAACAACTGAAGAAATAAGGAACAGCTATGTAAGAAGCACGATGGTGGAGCAGGAATACGAAGCTTTAACAGATGTGAATAAAGGACAGAGCATTTAGTAAACAGAAAAGAACATTCGAGGAAAACATGATTAGGGCAACAGACCGATAGTTGAAAAAGCTGCGGAATAATATTCTTACATATGCACAAACACACGTTTAATCCTCCGGGGTACTTCTAGTCATTTGGCGAAGTACCAAAGCAAATTGAAAAAGACAGAAATCTGCCAGTAATTCTCTAGCTGCAAAGATTGACTCGGCTAAAGTGGCAGATTCCGTTATATATATGTTACATACACGTGTGCATTTATATATATATATATATTTTTATTAGTTTAATTATCGATGAGTTTGCCGATAAATTAGTTAACATCGATAACCGTTGTACTAGTACAATCCGCGGTAGCTCAATATTGGTCAAAATAGGATTAATTTCTGCACCATCCTGTAACGTTCCTTTAAGACCGTCTCCGATTCAGTGTTGCTAAGAAAGTAACTGTGTTGAATATACATCAATCGGTGGTTGGGTTTTGTTGTTAATCATACCAGCAGAGACAGTTATATTAAACAGTGGACTGATAATATAAGCAGCGTATTAAATCTAAACAATACACTAAAAATTAACACCGAATTATTTCATGTGTTGTACTTAAATATATGAAGTACTAGGCGTAATTGGGATGAATTTTTATAAGTTACATTCACAAAACAACTTTAAGCGTCATTGTATTAATAGAAAAAAATACAAGTAAGAATAGTTTATATAATGTAGCAGTTTTCACGAATATTACACTGCAAAGACCTATTGCATATAATGGCGCGCTATACTTGTAAATAATAAATTTAGATTTCATATTCGTGAAGTTAATAATAGGCCAAGTATGGATCTCTGGTGATGGTTGATATAGATGTTTGCAAAAATAATCCATTACGATTAATTGCTGTATATAGATCATCGAGTAAAAAAGTAGGCGAATTCATAAAAAAAAACAAAAAAAAACGCAATACTTTTAAAGAAATCACTTTCAGTTCTTAAAAGTATATGTATAGAGAATGCAATTTGGAAGTACGGGAGAAGGAAAAGATAACTAAACAACGGTCCTAAGAAAATGAATGGATGAGTGTCAATAAATAATTAATGTTACGAAAATACTTGAAACTTAGTACCAATATTCGGTATAAAAGCCTATTTAGGAAATATCGGAATATAGTTACAACAGAAATAAAGAAAGCTGAACAGAAGTATTATCAAAGTCGATTATAATGAAAACAAATAATGATTGTAAAAAGGTATGGAATGCAATTAATAGTATTAAGTAAAAAAATTTAATATAACAATTGATGATTTTATTATAAAACATTTCGAAAATAGTTACTGCAATAGGAGCTGACAATTTAGTGAATACTTTATACGTTCAGTTGAACAACATAGACACACAACAAATGCCACACTCAGTTACTGAATATTAACTCCGATAATTTTATATTGACTGTTTGAAACTTATACTATATCCTACTGGAAGCAAAACGATTCTGAATCAATTATGTGTGGAAGGAAAACAATGAAATGTCTCCCGAGATGTGTACTACTACTATTATAGGTTACTAGAATATAATGTCAATAGTATAAAATTACCATCTAGGATAAAAATTCAATTAACAAGAAACCAAAGTAATACATATTACATCTATCCCCTGGGGGGCGTAAGTCTACGAATTGATAATACTGATGATTCAGTTTTAATTAAATTAATGAGTAACATTCCCAATCATATTTTAAACAAAAACAAAATTGGTGTGGGGAAAAAGGAGGTAGGGAACCGAAAGAATGGTGTAAAGAGTAACACTCAACACACGTCCCGAATCCATTTCTATTCTATAATGTTCTCTTTTTATCTATTTGTTCTCGTCCTTTTTTGTTTCCTTCCTCTGATGTTGATCTTTAAAACAAGATTAGGTTTTCTTTTATTTGAAGATATGTCTCCCTCGTGTATCATCTGCATGCGTATGTACATTTGTACTATGTTATAATTTATATAATCTTTGGTTGACTAATATTATGATGTATAGAATAAGCAAGAATAGTTGTACACACAACGGACATACTTGACAACTTATTTTAAAATAAAAAAAAAAAAAAAAAAAGTGTTTAGTTTTGCCAGTAGAGAAATTGCAAAGACCTTATTTGAAAATACGGAATGATGAATGCGTGAAACGCCGGTTGTTGGTATATTCGTACCGAGTAAACCGACGAAATTAGATTAGCAATTTAAAAAAGTTCATTAATGCAAGCAGACTTATCGGTTTTATTTTTTAATAGATTTTTCTTAATTTTCCTTGAATTAATTTCAATTTTTTTTTATTACATAGTGAAGGGTTGTGCATATTTCGCTTCATAGTTCTAAATTTATGTTAACAAGCCTTTTTATTTTTATTTCTTTATTTTTTGAATCAGTTTTGCATTATTTCTTTTCGTTTGCCCATATAAATTATTTCCTTTATCGAAATTTAAATATTAGTTTGCTTTTATATAAATTTAACTTTTAATTTTTTGAAACTTAAAAAAAAATGTGGCTTCTTAATTTGTTTTTACCTGCGTAGTAGTGCGTGTGACCTTAAATCGAGTTAATTTAATTTCAGCATTTTTTTGTCTTAGAGAAGTACCAATGAATAGATCAAGATTCGTCACTGATATATGCGTACACATGTATATATTTATATATGTATATACACTAGGAGACAGCGCAGTTCATTTTACAGCCCAACTTTACAGATTTTCAATTGTTTCAATTAGCAAATTTTTAAAATAAAATGGTCCTGCCTTGTCCACATAGTTCTTACCATTTTTTTTCCCATCAAAAAATTAAAATTTAGATTAAAACATCTGAAAAATGAAAGCAACTGGCACGGGGTAACGTGCGCAAGTAAAATATTTTAAATTTAACACTCTTTAAAATAAGCTATTAATTTTCTTTTTTAAATTTATGATTCAATGGTGATACTGATATTTTTAAATGGATTCCTTTTTTAAAATAAAATAAATAAACTTTTTTATCATGCTTTAAGCAGTAATCTGATTGTACGGAGGATGTATTGTAGGCTCGTAATTTTAATGAAAATTCACAATAATAAACTACCGCACACATTTATTTTTAACGGACAATAAGGGGAAACACGATTTATCACTTAAACGAATAAAAAGTTAATAAAGATAAATTCAATAAATGTGGAATTATACATATATAGTTTTTACATGACCGGATACTTACAAAAGTTATACCAAATACAAAGTTTTAAACGATCGAAAACTGCGAATTCATAAGCAAAATATACTGAAAGTAAAATATTTCGTATCTGAACGAAATGAAACGAATATGTATGTTTGAATAATAAATGCGGAAAAGGAATGGAGATGAGATTTTTTTAAAGATGACCTTCTAATTAAGGAAAGAAGGATTATTATAAACAGGATTATTATAAACAGGAGTGTTATTTTAGAAAGAAATACTGATTGACATTACATAGCGGTTTCCCGATTTGCTCATTAAAATTTTTTAGAGATATCGTGTTTTCCTTATATGTATTATTATAATGAAAACACTTCGATTAAAAATATAATGAACTTTCTAACTACTACAGAATGGACCGCGGAATTAATTCAAATTCATTGCTTTGCGCCTTGATATAAACTTTGCAGAATTTGAGCTTTCGAATTTTAAAATTTTGGGGGTTTCATAGTTTTTTTGTATTGTAACAACGAAAAGAGGTCGCCTGAAAAGAACAAGAAAGAGCAACTTACTATATCCAACTATAGAGTGAACTGTAGACATTTTTTATAGATTTTATATATTATTCAAATTTGATCCGTTAAGTTTAAAATTTTCAAAAATTTTTTTTTCTTCTCTGTATTTTTGTAACGAAAATACGTCGATCAAAAGAAAACGTCCACACCGCCAACAGTAGAATGGGCCGTGAAATTTCTTCAAATTTTTTGTCTTGCACCTTGATATATGCATTTTTCGAGATTTAAGCTCTTGAATTTTACAATTATGTATTGCAATGACGAATACACGTCGATTAAAAAGAAGCCTCAGTTATTACAGAACGGGCTGTGGACATTTTTGTATAATTTTTCGTTTCGGACCTGTAATATGTATACGTGTAGTTGTATATGTGTGCGTGCGTGTACGTATATACACTTACTGAGTAATATTAGAAAAATTATAAATATTGATATCATTAATGGACTGGATTGACGTCAAATTTCGGAATTTCGGCGCTTGCGACTACGATTTTTCAAATGTGATTTTCCAAATGTGATTGTTGTTTAGCGTTGCGAGTTTATTAAAGATTACGCGAATTTACGAGATGTATTCGTGCCCTCTGTGTATCGCTTTGACTGAGATTAAAATAGAAAATTTCTGCTCGAAGGTCGAGAATAAAATTTTAAACATTGCATAAGCATCGAGAGGTAAAATGAGTGCAGTGAATCAGTGTTCCAGCTTTAGCGCTACAGTGTTAGCAGTGTTTTTATGTTAGTTGAAGATTTGCCACTAAAAATATAAATACCTCTATAAGCAGCATATGGAAAAATATAGAGTGACAAGATCCGGTTAGTTTTTTCCTGCGTATTGGCCTGTGTGACGTGGCTTGCACTAATTATAACGGGGTTCGAGTGGTTAGCGTAGTAGTGCTTGCTGGCGACGAGGAGTGAGGCGCATGCGTCGGTACCGTTGCTCGTCGATCGGGAAAAATAAAATATAGTTCGCAGTTGCCGAGAATTTAGGAAAAAGTTCCGAAACTTGTCAGTTGCGTTAATGTGAAGAGTTGATTCAGCGCAGTTTTAATTTGCCACCAGTTATCTCGATACTTTAATTCGATACTTTTAACTCGATACTTTTAAATTGATACTTTAAACGGAACAAGATACAGTATGGGTAAGGCAACCCGAGCGATCGGAATCGATTTGGGCACCACGTACTCGTGCGTCGGAGTATGGCAAAATGGAAAAGTCGAAATTATAGCCAATGATCAAGGGAACCGTACAACTCCCAGCTATGTGGCATTTACCGATTCAGAAAGGCTTATTGGCGATGCTGCGAAAAATCAGGTACAACTTAGTAGTGGCCTTTTTCTTTATCTGAGTAACGAGGGGGAAAAAAAAACAGACGACGATGTAGGAAACGTAAAGTTCATTTTACGTTATTATAAACAAAAAAATTACTTAACCCACTTTTTTACTCACAGAAAGACTAAGCTGATATCATCCATTATCACCACCGGTAAAGTTCAAAATTCGCACATTCGAAAAATCATTATTGTTGCATTAGCGATTATTATTATAGTTTCGTTATGAAGCGGGTTAATTTTTTCCATCTCATTTTAAATTAATAAAAGGTTGTATTTCTGTAAGTCGATATTCGACGAATTTCATTTACTTTGAAAGTAGTCGCCAGGATACTTTCTTTAAGCGATTTTGGTAAAATTAGTTTAGCTACGTTTCAATTTTACCGGAATTATTTACAGAATGTTCGAAATTAGCGTTATATAAAATAGTTGGACTACTAGAGAGGCAACAGGGCTCGAAAAAGGGGGAAAAAAACGTTAATCAAAGCTTTCGCGGTGTGAAGTAATTTTTACAAGACAAATTTTGTTAGTGACCGATTAGTTTAGGGTAGCGAGTCCTCCAAAATGTATTAGTAGATAATGAAATTTTTTGCTATTCTACTACAATGAAGAGATTTTTAAACATTTTAAAAGTATCATCTTCTGATATATCATTGTAGATGGTAACCCTTTATTTATTATATCGTTTTTTTTTTGTATATTTTTATTCGTGATCCGATTTTTAATAACAATATGCGTAATTTTTGGATTTTGTGTATTTAAAAAAATATTTCTAAGCAATAAAATTCCCCGGTTATTTTTTTTGCTAAAAACTAATATGTTTACATTTTCTGCGTTAGAAGTTGACAGTTTTCTTATAATTTTTTGAATGATTTTTTTTTTTTTTTTTTTTTCTTTTTTGAACGGGAAGTACGTTAGTTAGGAACCACTGTCCGGAAACAATAAGAAGAAAAAGACTTGTCAATTTTAAACCGATAAGATACTGACGATAACAATAAGGACACCAATAACGATGAGGTGGGGAAAGATATAAAGGAAGTGTATGTTTTAGTAGATGAAGATAAAACATTTAAATTCGGATTACATTCGGCCATTTTATTTTCATGCCAAAATGTCAACTTAGTTTTTTGTTTCGTGGCGCGTGTAAATACTTAGTAAAAAATTTATCAATGCGTGATTCTTCTTCTTTGTTCTAAAGGCTTAGCCTTAACGGTGCGAATTTTAACTTCCATTCTTCTCTTTCCATTGCTATCTTCTTCATTTCTGAGTACTTGTTGCAACCAGCCATTTCTATCATTTGTCCAATAATCGTCTTCCTTAGTCGACCTTTTCCTTTCTTGCCATTAATAGGTGAAAAAAACAACAAATCTTATTCTTTTATGTTCGGAAAATGATAAGTGGTAATGAAAATTAAAAAAAAAATTCAGCGCGTCTCATTAGAATTCCACAAACTAAACGAGCTTTTCGCCGAAGAGTTCGTCTCCATCATTTGTTAACACGTCTTAACCGTATTTGATTAAATTCCTGTCGCTGTTGCCTTTCCCCTTAGTGATCTCGCTCTGTCTGCTCACCAGCATGTGTACAGAGCGGTCTGTAATCCTAATGTTGATAAGTATTTTTCGGATGCTTTTCAATGAACATTTTGAAAATTTTTTGAACGATATTTTTCTATTGTATTTCGGAATACGAACTGTTGTCACGAAAGAAAATGTTTGTCCGAATTTACCGCACCGGCACGGTGTCATATAAAAAAAATATAACTACTAGATCATATACGACAATGACGTTTTCCTTTTCTTTGCTTTTTTTTTTTTTTTTTTTTTTTAATTAATTAATTTATTTTTAACATATAAAGCTTTAATGTGGTTAGCGGTGGAAACCATCCAATTAAGTTTTTGGTGCCTTTTCTTTGCTTGCACACTTTGTTTTTATTTTTTTTAGTCGTAGTGAATTTATCCAGCGAAGATACCGAAACACAAAAAAAAGTATAAATATCACGCAAGCGTCTCTAAATTCGAATTATTATTTTTTTTTCTAAAAAAGGTTATTGATGAAAATTAAATAATTTTGAAAAATTCCGGTCAATAATTAAAATTTAAGAATTCTTCGGATGGGCGGGTCAGAAAACAATGGCGAAATAATAAATTCTTGGCGCGGTGGTTTAGGGGAACGCGTTCCGCTCCCAACAAGAGGTAGCAAACGCTGTTTCGGCTCTATTAAACCGCTGTATTCAGAAAATATAAAGTTCACATCGACAATCACACTGCTGATATGTTATAGAAAATTTTCTAAAAAAAGTCAAATCACTTTAACGATGTAAAGAATAAATCCTAATAAATATAACATTACAAGGATGTGTCCACGGGGCAACGATTAACACCCGCCCCCAACAGAACTGAAGTAGTTATTATAAATACACAACAATCTGAAAAAAATCAAAAATTTAAAATAAATATTGATCGTTTTTTTATGGTGTTCTTATGTTAAAAAAAAAAAAAAAAGAAAAAATATGCTCCATATTTTTAGGTACTTCATCAATATCTTAAGGAAAAACTTTTTATTATAATCAATAACATATGTGATTTTTATTAATATTAATACGGGGTAATTTATTTTTGTAAATTATTAACATAAAATGATGAAAATTATTAATAGTATATGAATATTAATGAAAAATGTAATTTATAAAAATATAAATATGCGAAAAACAATCCCCCTCCGCTTTCATAATTTATTTTGAGATGTACAACTTTATTATTATTTAAGTAAAATCATTAATCGATTAATGTATTCGTATGGTATTTGCAATTATGTTTAATTTTATTTCATATAAAAAATAGGCTCTGTTATTAGTTAAAATTAAAGTTCATTTCCCCGTCTTTTTCTACGCGCCGTACTTGTCCGCGTGACTTTGTCACTGAATTGCGAAGATAAATTTTTATCCCTTTTAACGTAAAAAAACATTTTTCTACTTTTTTCGACGTCATTGTCGTTGTTAATCATTATTTTTAATGATTTAATAGATTCACGAAAAGAATCATTTTTAAGTTTTATTGTTTAAGAAAAATCCTAATAAACTGGCGGTGCTAGAAACTGTCTCAAATTGTTCCGCGAGTCATAAATTGCTATTATTTCGTTTTGCGATTCCGTTTTATTAAAAATATTACAATTAGTTTTTCGTCTTGAAAATTTTGTAAAAAATTCCGGGAAAAAATTAAGATAAAAACGGAGCTTCGAGGTAATCTAAAAAACTGAATATTTTGATCTTTTGCTGAAGATGTTATTATGTCGTATTGCTTTCTTTTCTTAAACTGAGAATAAGAGAAGTTAGGCTTTTTTTTAAGTATTTAAAAAATTAACACATAAAACTTTAATCAGCGAGTTTGGTCGTAATGTTTATAAACAAAATTTAATCGAAACCGATCATATTATTGAATTTCGAAGTATTAGAATTTCATAATAATATTTCACGAGTGCAATATAAAATTCATAAATCTAAGAAATCTCTTTTTGTACAGTAATCTCATTATATACGAGTACTACGTTAATGACAACGTCATTCTTAACTCGACCCTCATTAGTTTTTCCGTCACAAAAATTTGTCCCGAAATGTGACATTAAATAAAGGGTTATTTGTTGTAAATTTTTCCCGTTCTATGCGAAGTACAGAAGTGACGGAACTTGGGGTCTGGAAGTGTTCCCAGGCGGGGTCAAGGGGCGAAACTCTTGCAAAGCAGGAAAGACCGAGTTTTATTTATATATATATATATATACTTAGGCGTACCCAGGAATTTTTTCAAGGGAGGGAGGGGGCAATTTTTTTATAAGTTCCACTATACAACCATACAAACACACATGTAAATTTTGTGTACTCTAATTTGATGTATTTAATAACAATATCTATGAAGGTTATGTACTTATTAGGATATAAACATAAATATTAATTTATTTACTAATCTGTGTATAGAAATGTACATATACATAATGAATTTTCGAATTTATTGACGATAAAAGCATAAATTTATAATATCGGAATGTTAATTAATACTATAGTGTGTAATTGAAAGGTGCGTGAAAAATACCGAATAAAAATAGTAATAAATGTGCCTGTAAATGCTTAAATTTATTTAAAAAGAAATTGTAGACGCCTTGGTTTTTGAGTAAAAACACGTCTATAATTTCTTTCAGAAAGTGCTCATCTATTCTTTGCCTGTGTATACTCATTAAACAAGGCCGTGTCCACGGGGGGGGGGGTAAACCCCCCTATGAGAACTGAACTAGTTATTATAAATACAAAAAAATCTGAAAAAAATCACAAATTTAAAATAAATATTGATGCTTTTTTAGGGTGTTCTTACCTACTTTTAAAAGAAAAAAGAAAAAATATGCTCCATATTTTTAGGTACTTCATTATTATTTTATGCAAAAAACTTTTTATTACGAGTATAATTAATAACATATGTGTAATTTTTATTAATGTTCATATACGGGGTAATTCATTTATGTAAATTATTAATATATAAATCAAAATGATGGAAATTATTAATAGTACGAATATTAGTGAAAAATGTATTATAAAATGAATATGCAAAGAAAATTTTCAACCCCCCCCCCCCCAAAAAAAAAATTCTGGGCACGGGCCTGTCATTAAATCGAGACTGTTTAATCGGTCTTCCGTTACAGTTTATCTGAGCCACGTTTTTATTCTTCGTAGTGTAGAAAGAGAACGATCAATAGTACATGTTGTAACAGGAATTGTTATTGCAACTTGTATGACTGTTTTAATCGAATGATGAAATAATACACACTAAAGTAAATCAGTTTAGGTCGATTCTTCAATATTTGCAATAGATATCGGTGGAGTGATTGTCCAAAAATCATAAGGAGATTTTCAATTCCGGTTATTTCATTCATTACTTTCATATCGGTTATAAACTGATTCTTTGATGTATAATTTTTGGAGTGAATTTTAAAAATTGCAGTAATTGTTGCATTATTTTGTAAAAATCTGCGATCTATAGAACCTATTAACGAATCTAAATATGGAATGAAAATATTACATCGAAAGTATTCTTCTATTGTCAAAGCCGGACAATTGGGACGATTTTGTTGGCGTAAAACAATACGCGGGGTTCTTAAATTAACATCTATTGAGTTAGACATTTCTGTTATTTGTTCAGCAATTTATTCCGCGTTTTCACGATGAAATTTAAATATTACTACCGCATTAATGATTCACTTATGACATTTCTCGATATTCAAGTTAACAGACTAAAAAGCAGCTGTAATTGGTTCTAATACAGCAAATGATTATGCAATTATAAATAAGGAAACAATGAACACCGGTATGAGACATGCCGATACGAATTGGTTTGAAATTTGTTTAGTATTTTGATTATTACCATTGATCGATAAATATTCTAGTTTGCTAATAATTTCAAAAAAATGTGAAAAGTTTACGAGAATGCTTTTGTACTTTTCAGTTCCATCTTGTTTCACACAGTAAAGGAATATTTGGCACCAAACTTCTTCGTACTGAAGAATTTGATATTTGATTTAATTATTCTCACGGAATTTCGAATTTCAATAAATTTATTTAAATCATTGACAACGGAATTTAATTTATGAGATTCACAGTAGATGAATAAAGCTTTCGGATACATATTCCTAATAATCTGTTGAACTGCTCCTTCCTTGACAGCCATAGTGGGGCATCGATATAGTCTTGTCCAATAAGTGAATTCATATTCAAACCAAATTTCTCACGATTCGTTACGATCGAATGAGCAATCTTTTCTGCGCTCCGATCAGTTAGCTAAACAAAGCCTGAAAATTCTTGTAACGTTTGTGATTTACAGTAAAAATATCGAGCACCTAGAGAAAGTTGTTCCATAACTAAGATATCAGCTGTTTCATCAGCTAAAATCGGCCAATAAACCGATTCTTTAATTTTAGTGATAAAATTTTTTTATATAAAATACTCCCATAAATATTTATTGGGATATTTTGAATTTTTGGGAATGTGTATTTAGCATTCTAGGTAAAATGAGCCCTTCATAGTATATCCCTAGCATCAGCTCTGAAATGAATCAAATCGATGAAATTACCGGTTTCAAACGATTTTGACCAATGCCATGTGTACCACAGAAAATAACCGCACAAAAAATGGACAATAATTTGTTTCGATTCTTTTCTATTGTTCGCTTTGCATGTGCAACTCTACCTGGGCGTCAATAGATAATTTCTTTCCCTTAATGATTTCAACAAAATTAATTGCATCCCTTGAGAAGCATTTTTATGCCAAACACTTTTTATGTCATGTTGAACAAATTCATGGAACTTTTTGTAATTATTTGTAGGGTTTTACTATTCAATTTTCTAAGGAAATACGACACAGTAACGATATAGTGGTCCTTTTAAGCACTGTGAATAGGCTAACACCGAGGAGAGTACTGTGTTAACCGTGTAAAAATAAAACGGCGAAATGTCCAATTTTGAAGGAACATCTGAAGAAAATGTATTACCGCTATCTGGAAATGGTTTGCCCTGGTATGTTCTAAAAAAGGCGTAGAAAATGAAGATGATGATTCATCAACTGATGAAAGAGATGGGCCGTTTTCATTTCTTTTAAATGTCTTGAAAACAAACCCATATTTTCGAAGATCCAACTACTTTTTTTCTGCCGTTTTGTTTTTAAACGAAATGAAATTAAGTGAAGTAAGACGAAATCTGCATATCTACAAGCGGGACCGCTTCTGTCTCGATATGGCAAAGAACGCCTTGTGTAGTCGTATGATTTTAGACTAATTGTTAAAATGAAAGGGTAAACACTTGTGTCCTTACTATTATTAATGAAAAATGCCAAATCTGACCGATAATTGACAATGTGATAAATACATATTTCAAACAAGGAAAAGTAAAAAATGCAATAGAAAAATGAATCGACTGAACATACAATAAATGACAAAAATAAAACACAATTACATTTCGTAATAAACGGAAATCAGTTAAAATCTCCTTATTTCGTCGCCATTTACGTTATAAATATAACTTTGATCTCACACCATATTCTCATGGGGTACACTGTTATGTAGATACTTATCAGTGCAAGCGATGCTGTAGTGTAGCAATATTTTTACTTAAAATACACATCGCTACACTATAAGCATTAGTATATAATATATTTTTATTCTCTTATCATCTGTTGACTCTTTGTCTGTAACACACTTTTGTCTTAAGAGGATTAGCATTATACATAATTATTTTGTGTGACCGCCTAAAATACAGAATGTGTTATTTGTTTTAATTTTTGCATTTCATTTCAGCCAGGGGGCGATTCCCCCCTTGCCCCATACTAGGTACGCACTTAAATATGTATATATATATATATATATATATATATATATATTGAGTTTTTGAATCTTTAGAATTTAATTTTAAAGTAATACTTTTAAGAATTTTTAATAAAAACGATAAATAGTTTAGCATGTTATAATTTCAAGTTGATTTCGAATATTAGACGGAGAAAAATAGACAAAATGTAAAATACACAGCATACAATGTGTTAGCACTCTGATTTTTCAATTATTTTTACAATTTGTATTTCTTTGAAAATAACTTTACAATTACTAAATCATTTTTAAGAAATAGTCATTTTTATTTGAAATTTAAATTTACTTAATGATTTACTTTTAAAATACTTGTCATTCTCTTATGGCACTTAGAGCGCTTCCTTACCACAACTCCTAGCTGATTCTTTCTGTCATATTCGAAATGTGTTTCAATTCCTTCATTCCCTTAACCTCCTAAGTTCAATTTAGTATCATTTTCGTTCCCCGGGCGCGCATGGCCCGTTTTGAGCAGCCGACGCCTGTATATTCTAATGTAATAATAATAATACGAGTAATAATAACATACCAAATAGCGGAGTTATTTTTACCAGAATTTTTTTAAATTCTCGATTTTCGCGCAACACTGCAACATGGGCACGATCTCTCACTGTCTATCCTTTGTTTTATTCGCTAGTTTCTTCCCAATCTGACTGAATTAAAATCGAATTAACTAGCTCTTGCCGCGATTATTTCTGGGCAGAAAGTTCTTTACGCGTTTTATTATTGTTCGTCCGGATAGCGAAAAAAGTAGAAATGCTCACACAAGAGGATTTATTAATATCATTTGATAATAACAAAAAATGGCCGCTTCTAAAACCGAATATAACAAAAAATTCGAAAATTACTAATAACCAAACGAACAAACATCATTTCGAAGACACGATAAAGGTAGCAAAGCGAATGTTGTTAGCTAGTGTTCGAAATTATAATTTTTTTTTACATGCGACTAGAAATAAGAAGAATTTAAATTAAATATATATATTTATATATATTTTTTTTTTTGAGCATGTCAGCTAAGGACGTTTACCCAATCCAAAGGTATGACAGCATTAATAATTATATAGGAAAAATATTAAAAATGGAGCATATATGAATGAAGCTAACAAAGTAATAACCAAGCGAGAAGGAAAAGAAAGGATGCTGTGAGCGTTGTAAGGCGTAGGATAAGACGTAAAAGACCGGAATACAGTATCGCGCGTTCTGAAGAATGGAAAAGACATTCGAGTAAAATGTGATTCGCATCACAAATGAAGTTTGTTTCCGACGGATCAAATGGGCAAAGAGGAAACTGGGTAATGGAGAAACGGAAGAGCGAAGCAGGAAGCAAGCTATGATTTAACCGAAATCTAATTATAGATGAGATAGTTGACCGCCTCACGTTGGGGAAATTAAGAAACCACCGGGAAAGAGGAGGAATGGGTTGTATGGATAGATAAAAGGAAGCAGGATTAGAAAATGCAGATAGAGATCAGACTTTGAGCAACCTGTGAAAATTAAAGTATAAGAAGGAAAGAGCGAGGATAAAACATAATTAAATTCGTTATGAGCAGCGGGAGAGGGAAGAGACTTGACGTACGAAGGAAGAAGGAGTAAACTAGGCGAGTAAATAAAATCTGAGAAATTATAGATAAAATAAGTTGGTAGAGCAAAGAACAAAAGGAGAGAAGGCCCTGCGACGTGAAGAAATCGAGGAAAGGATTGGAGTTTTATGAGGTAAAACGCGTCAGTTGTTGTATATAAACAAGTAGGAATTGGTAATGTGAAGACGTTTGATTAGAAATCTTTCACCTAGATCAAGTCTTCGTATGAATAATGGATAGGAACCAGTTTCTGCCAAAATGGCTGCAATCGGAGAGGAGTTCAAGGCACCGATACAAAGGCGGAGACACATGTTACGGATTTTATCAAGCTTAAAAAGATATTTAGAAGCACTAGCGTAAAGGAACGAGCAATAGTCGAATTTGGAAAGGATAGTGACGTTATATAGCATCAGAAGGATGTAAGGATTCCCATTACAATTACGGGAGAAGAGAGCCTTCAACCAATTGACTCTTTTGAGGGCCGATGTACAAAAATAATTGATGTGATCGCCAAAGAACAAGTTACCCCGTTAAAAATAATACCAAGCTAGGAGACCAAACTAACTAATGAAATAGGAAGGTGACACACGGATAGGTTGACTGAGTAACGAGTAACGACTATAAGGACGATAAGTGAATACCACAGCGGCTAATTTCCCAGGAGAAATAAAAATGTGAAGATCAGATAATGCATTATCAAAAGAAAAAAGAGAGTTGTTAAGCTCCTCGATGGCAGAAGAAAAATTAACAGAGGAAAAGTAGATGAGTATATCATCGACAAAGAATAATGAAGTAGACGATATTTGAAGAGTAGCTAGGCTGTGGAAATAGATGTTATGGGTTAAGATATGAGCCTTGCAAAAGACCCCGAAAGACCCCTCTAGAATCTGAAAAGGAGGGAGTGGAGAGCTGAATTGATCTATTGTAGAAAAGCTTAAAAATTAAGGAGGAAAACTGTAGAGGAACATTAATGGAACACATTTTATGTAGAAAAGAAGGTAAGTGAACGTTTAGGCTTCGAAACGTGTCAGCGTCAATATTTAAATATATTATTTTATAAAAAGTGTTCGTTTATATTTAATTTAAAAATAATTTTGAAATAATGTGTGCAACAAACTTTAATAATACCCATTGTAATTTCTCTTCGAACGCATAAATAAATGTCTCTTCTTTTTATCGATAAAAATATATAATATGTAATTATTGCAAACCACTTGAAAGTTTGGCGTGTGCGCTGGTTATAAATAAAAATAGGCGTTTCTTTCTGCATTTTTCATATGAAAAATCTCCTATTTACTTCGTCTGCTTCTATTAGAACGTTATAACTCGAACCTTATCGACTTTTTCGTATAAAAAAATCTACTTACGTGGTACCCTTCGGACAAAGAGTTCCTTCGCGCGAGTGATTTAAAAGAATCTTTCCAAGGTTCATAATCCGATGACCTTATTTTTAATACGATTTCCGACGCATCATCAAACTTCAACTAAAAGAACGATGGCAACAACAGTGCACCAACTTCGGTCACTAACATCTTCGCTCCTTTAAACCCTCTATTGGAAAATGGAAATTAAAACCTCTCATTCGATAGAAGACACCAAGTTGTTCTCGCAAACATAAAAAAGACAAGAATGATGAGGTCAATTGAAACAACTCTCCGATAAGCTTAATGTATGTATTTAGATATTTATGTACACAATACTATTGTCTTAGGCGTGCAAATTGCTATTAGCTAAAATTTTGATTCTGCATTTTTCAAAATGGCTCGAAAATTTTAATATCTGCGCAATCGTTGGGAAACGAAATTTCAAGACGAAACAAAAAGTAATAATTGAACGGAATATTTGCTAACGAATAATATTAATAACGGCTTCCTTACGAAAAATCATGAAAATTTATGAATTAGGAGCCAGTAAAACACGGGTTACATTGCCTCCGATAATTTATTACAACCTGTGTAAGATGAACAATTCAGATGTGTAGGTTTTTCGGTAACGTAATACTGACGGGATGTTGTTAATGGAGCTGTTCACGAGAGAAAAGTTAAATGACTGCAATTTCGCTTGACTAATAAGGAACATTATCTTTATTAACCGCATACATACATAAATAGCGTAAAGTGAAGTTGATTAGACACCGTAAAGGTGCAGCGGGTTATTTAGATACTTCATTATGACAACATTAATTGTAAATTACGTAATAATTTTGCTTTATCGCACTAATCCGAACTGAGAACCAAAAAGGAAGATATTAGCAATTTCCAGGCTGATCTTATTGAAAGAAAAATTATTTAGTTGTTAATGATTTAACTCTGACAGTCAAATGTCTTCCACACACCCACACACACATGCAAATATAAAGTCTTCTGTTCAGTCTTTGCATTGAATATCACTTTTTATAGGCCGCTGCATTTTAAGGAGTGTGATGTGCATACGTTTAAAAACTGACTTTTAGAAATATCTAATCTAGTCGGAAAATGAAAACCCGTGCTACGTTGAAGAACAGCAAATCAATCAACTTAGGTGTGCGTAAAGATTCGGTCAACATTAACGTAAGAGATTAAACTTTAATTCGGTATGGAACGAAAGGAATAAAGACGGTTAAAATAGGAACGACATCAGTTCACTTTTTTATATTGAATCGTGACAGTGAAAAAAAGAACTGCACAGGTTGTAACAGCCTCATTAATTTCAAGATGAAATTCTGGAAACGACAACAAGCTAATAAGGTCGGTGAACGAATGTGCTCCTATTAATTTTTTTTTCAACCAAATAGCAAAGTTTGGAAGGTGTAAATGCATAGAACACGTTTTAGATCGTAAACGAACGCGTACGAAAAATGGGAAAAGTAATTGCCATTATATTTCTTGCTTCCAAAAACATGGTTATTACTGTCAGCCAAATTTTTTAGAGAAAAATATCTAACGACAAAAAGCATTTCGTATATATTTAAAACTTTTCGTTATCGCTTTCCGCTTTCGCTCCAGCGTGTAGCAAATAATTTGCCAGTGACTAATGTGACATTTGTAATAAGCTGCACATCATCATAATGCGCGCGTACATACACGTATGTAATATTCGGTGCCGTTAGGGGTTTAGTCGTTCATTGTGAACTTTAACTTCACAATGCGTCGGGCATTCTGTCAAGGCTATATGGAACTGACTTTACTTGACGTATGTATTATATATGAAATATTTACTCAGTGGCGTTTCTTAAATGCTAAAGATCAAAAAAATTTAGTTGCAGCTATTCTAATGTTCTACATAATTTCGCCACGTTTTGCTTGAACATTATCGGAATCACTTTAGTATCTTGCACGAATGTTTAACGACTTTTTTGTTTTTTCTTACAATATACGTAATATTTAAGAAAAAAAATTCTCCCATCTCTCAAAGAGTTTTTTTTTAAAATAATTCTTCGAAAGTGCGATTTTAAGAAATAAGAAATTGACTTTGATACTATTATCCGATCAGTGGTCGCCTTAATTTTAACCATCGTTACCAAACATTGTTGAAATAGGACTTGTATTATGTCGGTGTGTATATGGTATTTTCTTCTTGCAATTCAAAACAAGTTCAGTCAAGCATGATGTTTCAAGAGCTCAGGTTCATTCCGTATGTTAAGTTAACGATTAACCATAGTACTAAATTCAAAACAAAGAAATCTGATTTTTTGTGTCGCAAAGAGAGAGAGAGAGAGAGACAGGTAATAATTTTTCGTGCTTTTGTGAATTTTTCGCCAACCTCGAAAGTTTCGTTAGTGAAATGAAATACGGTTTTGTTCCCGACAAATAGCGATCTTTCCATCGATATAATACATGTGTCTGGAAAAAAAAGGATTTTTTTTTAAAAAACTTTTGAGCTATCGATACCTCCTCCAGGAGGGTCTAAATATAAAGTTGTGAGCTCGATTTTTCTGATAAAACGGTTCTTTATGCTGGTGTCTGAGATACGTTCTGGTTTCTACAATATTTTTACTCGGGCTATTGCTTACGTGAATATCCTTTTTTTTTTCCTACTCTTGGCTCAAAAGGGAGGTGGTTTAAATAATTTTTTAACTGTAATTTTTTGATTTTATGAAAAAACTTCTGCATTTAAGTATTTTGAATTTAACTTTTAAATGGTTGTCTGGTTATGAATTTTATTAATGGTTATTTTTGAGGTCGTTTTAAATTTCCTATTATATACGTTCTTGAGAGACCCGTGTCCAGAATTTTGTAAAGGGGGAGGGGGGGGGTAAATTTTTTTTCCGCATATTTATTTTATAAATAACAATGCATTTTTCACTAATGTTCATACTATTAATAATTTTCATCATTAATGAAGTACCATAAAAATATGCAACATATTTTTTCTTTTTTTTTAAAGGTTAGAATAACCGAAAAAATCATCAATATTTATTTTAAATTTTTGATTTTTTTCAGAGTTTTGTACATTAATAACTATTTCAGTTCTAATAGGGAGGTCACCGCAACACCCCACGTGGGCACGGCCTTAGTTCTTGACGATTTTATTTTGGGTTTTTTGCTGCCCAGTGTAATCGGTCAACTTGAAGTTGTAGATTTGTCATAAACAAACGTTTGATTGTAATTCACGATGCAATTTTAAAGTTCAGAAATCAAACCGTTCGTGAGTTATCGGATATTTTAATTGAAAATTGTTGTCGTCTCCGAAACATCTTATTAGGATTCCCCGTAATCGTAAAAATTGAAAATTTTTCATTGAGCAGTACAGAAATGGAATTATTAAACCCGAAACGACGATAAAACAGAATTAAAAGCGTGAAAATGCAACGTTCTCATTCGAGAATTCTGCGACAGAAATATTCATCGAATATGAAAAAGAAATACCTTGAACCGAGTCAACACTCGTTCTTATCGTAAGAAAGTAGTCCTAGTCTAGTCGAATGGAACTATACCGTAAATTTCGGTTAGGACTATTACAAGTTTCAGCGCAGGTGGGTGTGTGTTCTATAAGTGACGCTGACGAACCAAGTTACTCGTGAATAAAAACCGGACAATTGTTCCGGGTCAGTGTTGATTTTTTAATATTTCATCGAATTCGACTAGTACCTAGTGCAGCCGAGTCTAGTTATGCCTAACGGAGTTTTTTCTTTACCATAAAAATCGTAGGTTCATGTCGGAGGTAGGGCTGCGGCGCGTGTTACTACCATAAATAGCAATCAAAGCTGTTCCTTTTTCACGACGACATTACCACCTACACGCAGAGCTGCTTTTTTGGCTATCTCCTGCCGATCATCGCTCTACCTCATCTACAGAAAGAAACACGATGCAGAATTTAACACTAACCGAGTTCTCCTCGGCTAATTAACGAACGCAGGTGAACATTTCAGGAGAATTTCGCTCGCAGCTCTATAAATAACAGCATCGATTGAAATTCGCATTTCCCCGTCGAACTTTCGGTCGAAATAAATTTATTTTTATAAGCAATTTTTATTTAAATTCTTTCTTTTTTTTTTTTTACGTTGTTAAAAATTGACGTGGAAATAAGTCATTTGTTGTTTTTTCCTTGATATTCATTAAAAAATTACATTTTCATAAATGTGAGCATTAAATAAAATACTTGGAAAAAATTTTGCGAGCTGGAAAGGAAAAAATTTCAGAAATTTAACTTCGCCGTTTAAGTGACGATTAATTGCGTCAATTACTTTCCTACGAGAAAAATGAAAAGTTCATAATCAGCGGGAACTGCGTTATTTTTTCTGCATTTTTCCCCTCTATCGAATGTACACTTTAAGAACATTTCTAATTATAACTTACAGGCAAAATTTTCAAAAAGGAGAATTTTATTAAGCTTGTTTTTCTTTTTATATCCCCTACTCGCGGGACTACTTTGAAAGCTTTAAACCTCTTGTACAGTCTTGTTATATTTTCTTTTAACGGAGTCCGATTACGTAACGTTCTTCTTTTATCCCGAATTCGTGAAATATCGTTTTTTTAACATTCTTTGAATCACTCTTAAACTGATTTTTTTTTTTTTTCGATCCTTAGCTATATTGTACTATTAATGGTAAATAGAAAAGGGTGGAATGTCTGTTTCGCAATGCGACCTCTAATGAATTCTCCATTAAAAAATACCTCTACCAACAACATACTCAATTACAGAAATTTCATATAATATTTTCGCCGCCCTCTTATCTTTCGCTATTTTCTAATCAGCGTTTCTTCTGTCTTCATAATCATCCGGTTTTGTGTTTACTTTAATTTTACGACTTCCCTTCTTTAAGACCGGATACAATCATTTCTTTTTATACGATGCGCCCATTAGTTTACTCTCATGATTTTCTCGGTTTCGTTTTCATTTGACCTTTGCAAATGCGGCTTCTTCTACTTCCTTCGTGTGCCAGTTATTCCACCTGTTAATTCATTTATTGCATCCATTACGTACCACAATGTAATTTAAATAACCGACCGTAACATCCGTCGATTAATGCTGAGCTTCAAAAAAGAAAAAAAAACACAACAACAACCATACAATTATGATTCAAATATTTTGTTTTTAAAATGATTAATTGCAAACCGCTAATTTTAACAATACTAGCTAAATATTGAAAATACGTTTTTACACTTTTAAAGCATTTTTAGTTTGCGATTTATGTATACATGTATGTATTTTACAACATTAATGTTATTAGCTATTTTATGTAAATTTTCATGATCAATCATCAATCACCCACTGTGCCATCAAAAATATCAGTAGTCCATTAACTCTATATGGTATGTTTGCATTGATGGTTCAAAAGTAAGCCTGTGCATTGTTCTATCTCCTATCGCATGTGCCAAAAAAAAAATTGATAGTAAAATTACGTCTTACGCTTGAACCGTTATTTACGAAAGATAGAATTCTATATACAGTAGTCTTGGTACACATTTGCGAACTAGATGCACAGAGAGAAACATATTCTTAATAATAACCCGATTCTTTAGCGTCACTAGAGGGTATTTTATCAAAAAATAACAAGGACACATTGATACTTCAAACAATGTCTCGCTCTGCCATCTCCGGTACTCCACCATCCGCTATTCCTTCGAATGACTCTTGCAACTTAATTTTCCCTAGATGACAACTTTCTAGGAAAAATCCGAAACATTCTCACTATGATACATATTTTGTGATGATTACAGCAATTAAAAACGATACACGGACATTACCAGAAATTAAAAAAAAAAAAAATATCCGTGAAAATAAACCATTAATTAATTAATTCTCTACACTGGTCTTCAAAAAAAGAAACAAAAAAAAAAACGTATCCGAAAAAATTACATTTTTTTAAAATTGTTTTTCATTACAATTCATTAATTTTTAATAATTTACCGGTTTGAATATTTATCTATTTTTTCGTTGTAACGTCACTTAAATTCGTCTTAATTACCTTGCAACTTGTTTTTATAAACCGATATTTCTGTCAAAGTGCTAAATAAATAATATTAAATTTTCATGGTTCATCGATATTAATATTTTCACTAAAACCCGCGTCAGACGCATTACACGTGTTAACGTTTCGAACTGATAACCGTTTTTCCGATCTTCAGAATTAGCTAATATTTTCGATTTCAATTACAGCGAATAATTATTTTTCTCTAAAAATTCAACTTTTTGATAAAAGTTTCTTATTGATAATATATTGCCGAAAAGTACTATACGTACAGATGTTGTTTTTTTTTTCTTATTTTAAAATTTCGGCGAATTTTCAACCGTACCGATTATTATATGCGATTATTCTACTAGCACAAAAAAAACCAAAAAAAAAACCATCTTTCTAACTGTTACAAATTTTTTTCTCGTTATATTTATTTGATCATGTTTAATCATCGTGTTTGTGTTGATTGTTCTTTGTTCGCGCGTTCAGTTTCGGTTCTTATCGCTCAATTCTCTTATCAGCGTGTAAAATCGGTCCGCGTTTCTACATTTAATACATCTCTACATACAGAAATTCGGTGAGATTATTCCATTTTTATATACAATTCGTCTAACCTTCGGTGGCGGAAATATTTTTATCCCGAGGTGTCTTGCGCACCAGTGCACATATGTGTGTGGGCGAACACGCATGGAATACAAATATAATTGTTTATCTAGAACATTATGTTACGTACTCCGGTGTCGTCTAGACCTACTTCGCCATTACTAACTAGTAATGTTAATACGTGTCACAAACAACATGACAATATCGAATCAATTGAAGTCGAAACATTCGACGAAGCAAATATTGCTGATTTTTCTGTAACCCCGCTAGTGTTACAAAAATCTGGGAAATCATACTGCATTAAACGGCAGCTTTCTAAATCCAGCTCTGATAGTGAAAACTGTAACAATCAAAAGCAAGAGGGTAACGACAATACGTGGCAACAAGTTCCGAAAGGTGCTAAGCGAGTAAAGCCTGCAAATGAGAATGTGGTGCATACCATCAGAACTAAAAATCGTTTTTCCGTACTGCAGAAGGAAGACGCAAATAAAGAAACAGCTGATGATAATCAAGGAAGCAGATCTCTTAATAGCAAAACAGAAAAACCGCCGCCAATATTCATAGACAATGTCACACACTTCCAACGCATGAAAAATGCTATTGAAAAAGCTATAGAAAATGATGACTACATCTGCCGTACGCTGGCAAACAACAGAGTTAAAGTTAATGTGAAAGACGCATCCAGCTATCGTAACTTAACAAGCTATCTCACTAATCAGAAAATTAGTTTTTATACTTACCAAACAAAAAGCGAAAGATCGTACAGAGTTGTACTCAGGCATCTACATCCGTCAGTAGACGCAAACGATATTATGGTCGCGTTAAATGAGAAAGGATTCCAGGTGCGACAAGTGACAAACATCCGACACCACCTTACTAAAAAACCTCTACCATTATTTTTCATTGATCTTGAACCGAGGGATATTAACAAAGATATTTATCAACTTAAATATTTACTCAATGTTAAAATCAAAGTTGAGCCACCGCGTAAAAATTTTGAAATACCTCAATGTAAACGATGTCAGCAGTACGGACATACACAACGCTTCTGTAATCGGCCGTTTACGTGTGTTAAATGCGCTGCCACACATCCGACAAACAAATGCTCAAAAACTAAAGAAACTCTTCCCGAATGTGCACTATGTGGAGGTAATCACCCTGCGAATTACAAGGGTTGCACAGTCTATAAAGAACTACAAAAAATGCGTACCAAGCGAAATAACAGCTTACTTGAAAAATCCAACGTCATGGTTAAGATGCTGGAAGAACCTAATCCTCCGATACTCAGACTAGCGCCAGACGCTGCAACTGCAAACAACCCTATAATGAAGACTCAGTCACCTAACCAGCAGTTGAAAACGCAAGATAAATCGTACTCTCAAGCTTTGAAAGGACATCCACCAGCAGTAGTGCAGCAGCAACCAAATGATCCTAACTACGATTGTCTACTGGCTATCTTAACTCGCTTTGAATCATTGCTTGAACAAATGAACAAGCAAAATCAGATTATGATGGAGCTTCTGACTAAGCTCATCACTAAAATAATTCCATAAACAATGAAATCACTACGAATTGCACTCTGGAATGCCAATGGTCTAGCGCAGTGGCGTCTAGAAACAGAATCGTTCCTACGGTCACAGAAGATTGATGTGCTTCTTGTGTCGGAAACGCATTTTACTAACAAATCGTTTTTTAACATAAATGGCTACAGTATGTATCATACTCAGCATCCCGATGGAACTGCACGTGGTGGGAGTGCTATACTAATACGTAAAGGTATTCAACACCACCAGTACAATTCTTACCAACAAGATTATGCTCAGATTACTAGCATTGTTGTGAAAGAGCTAAACTCTTCTCTCATTTTGGCAGCAGTGTACTGTCCGCCCCGACATTTAATAAAAAATGATTTATTTGCTGACTGCTTCCATTATCTGGGAAAAAGATTTATTGCTGGAGGTGATTACAATGCGAAACATACGCTATGGGGATCGAGATTAATCAATCCTAGGGGACGTGAGCTAAAAAAAGCTATGGATTCCTTGCAGCTTAACCATCTCTCATCTGGTAAACCAACCTACTGGCCGACTGATCCTAATAGAGTACCTGACTTACTTGACTTTTTTGTAGTTAAGGGGGTATCGCTACATTACACCGAAGTTGAAGATAGTGCTGATATAGCATCCGATCACTCACCAGTTATCCTTACAATAAGTACGAATATTATAAGGAAAGAAACGCCGCCATTCCTTACTAACAAGCAAACGTGCTGGGAGAACTTCCGAATGCTAGTTGCAAACAACATAAATCTTAGAATTCAGCTTAAAACTATTAACGAATTGGAAGAAACTGTCGATTCTCTCACAAAAACCATTCAAAATGCAGCATGGAATTCTACGCCAGCTGAAACATTAAATGCTGATGTTAATACCAGCTACCCTGTAAAAATTAGGGAGAAAATAGCTGAAAAACGTAGAGCCCGCAGAAAATGGCACAACACCAGGCTTCCCAGTGATAAAACTCTATATAACAGAATAAGTGGGCAATTAAGAAGGCTATTGCAAAATGAAAGAAATAAGAAATTGCAGAGTTTTCTGCAGAGTCTTAGTCCTTCCCACGACAAGCACTACTCCCTTTGGAAAGTAACTAAGAAAGTTAAATGTGCAAAACAGCACAACCCGCCTATCAAAAATGAAGCAGGGCAATGGGCAAGAAGCGATACCGAGAAAGCTAACATTTTTGCACAACACCTAGCAGACGTGTTCCAACCACACTCATCCGATACAAATAGTAAGCATGAGCAAGAGATCTCAGAGTTCTTGGCACATATCCCTGATGACCAACAGTGCATTAAACCTGCATCCCCAAAAGAAGTGTGGCACGAAATTACGGCCTTAAAAACAAACAAAGCTCCAGGACATGATTTAATAACAGCCAAGATTTTAAAAGAGCTTCCGAAGAATGGTATATTGCTCATTACTTACATCTTTAATGCTATCTTCAGACTAAAGCATATGCCAATACAATGGAAAATGGCTCAAATAATTATGGTGCTTAAACCTGGTAAGCCTGCTAATGTCGTCTCGTCATTCAGACCAATATCGCTAATGCCTGTGCTATCCAAAGTCTTCGAAAAATTATTTATGAAAAGAATAATGGGGATTGTTGATCAACTGAAAGCTATACCGGATCACCAATTTGGCTTTAGAACCAAACATTCCACCCTAGATCAAGTCCACAGAATTGTCAACAAAATTGAAGACGACCTTGAAGATAAACGAATTTGCTCTACAGTATTTTTGGATATTTCTCAGGCCTTTGACAAGGTCTGGCATGATGGATTGCTTTTCAAAATCAAAAAGATTCTCCCTTATAATATGTATAAACTAATTTCATCTTATTTAAACGAACGATTTTTCATAGTAAAAGTTCAGGAAGAAGAATCTAAACTACACCCGGTGTGCGCTGGAGTCCCGCAGGGCAGTGTTCTGGGTCCGCTGTTTTACATACTTTATACAGCTGACCTTCCGATTACCAGTAACACACTAACTGCAACATTCGCAGATGATACCGCTGTTTTAGCTTCGGATACTTCTGTAAACCTTGCTACAAGAAATTTGCAGAATTCTCTAGATCAAATATATAACTGGACAAAAAAGTGGAAAATAAGTATAAATGAAAACAAATCAGCCCACGTAGTATTCACAAATCGAAAAATGATCAGTGCCCCAGTCGCAATAAATCATAAGCAAATACCAACTCTGAGTGGGACCAAATATTTGGGCATGTTACTTGATCAGAGACTAACATGGAAACAGCACATCATCTCTAAAAAGAAAGAGATCAATCGTTTAATAGCTTCCATGTATTGGCTTATTGGAAGAAACTCGGCATTAACAATAGATAACAAATTATTAATCTACAATGCAATTATCAAACCAACCTGGAGCTATGGAGCTCAGTTATGGGGTTGTGCAAAAACTTCTCACATAAAAATTATTCAAAAATGCCAGAATAAAATACTTCGTCTAATAACGAATGCGCCCTGGTTCGTAAGAAATGATGACTTGCATAAGGACCTATGCGTTCCTACCGTAATAGCAGAAATCAGACGATATGCACTCCGCCATATAGATAGATTACATAGGCATCCAAATACAGAAGCAATGGCGATATTAGATAACGTACACAACACAAGAAGGCTGAAACGAAATAATCTGAACGATATTATTTAGTTATCATTTTATTTATATTCTTTTGAGGTTTCTGTCACCGGATGGATAGCCTCTTCACGTTATATATATTTCTCCTTTTATCATAATTACTGGATAGTCCATGAGGACTAGTTGTAATTTGTTATAATAAATATAAAAAAAAAAAAAAAAAAAAAAAAAAAAATATTTATTCAACGCCGTTCTTATTTCAAAATGTAAAATTTTCTAGTAACAAATGTGGCGTAACTCTTTTTTAAATGTCTGATTAAGTAATCTGTTTATAACCTAGATATGGTACTTTGTTTGTCCCATATTAATGCAATGGCGCTAAATTTTAATACTATTTCTTGAATTATTGTAAACTGTTTAATGTTGGTTTTTATTTTCGTGCCGCGATTATGGTTCTACGTAACTGAAACTAGTCGGCATATTTGTAATTTATCAATTGTGTTTTATGTGTCTATGAGTTCTATTAAATTAGTAGGACTCTAAATATATGTACTGTTACTCTACTGAAAAAGGAGTTAACTTTTTAACATAGGCTTTTCAGCACTATCCATTTTAGTTATTTTAAAAAGTTTGATTTCAATAAATGATCTAACGAAGGAGATAATGGTCAAGTGAAAGTTATAGCGGTATAAATAACGACGTTCTGTAATAAGTTGTTCAAAAGTAATTATAAATCAGAAATTAACAAAGAAAAAATAAAAGATTATAAATTGACCGACCGATATTATTAATATACATACCATTATGCTACAATTAGAATAAACCAATAAAACGACAGCTTAAAACGATGTGAGTAATAATCTTCGTTATAATATACATATACTCGTATTATTTAAGGTGCTGTTGTTTATGACGGTTTCGATGCAGAATACATATTTTAATGCCTAAATTATTTTATGAAATCTAGTGCGGTACCGGGAAATTGTTTTATAACATATATTTACACATTTAATAAAAAAGCATAAATTTCTCAAAAGTTCATTATACCAAAAAGAAAATTCAGAAGCGGTGCTGTGAAAAAGTAAACAATAGAAAATACAAATTGTACAGAATTACCAAGATTAAAAACTTCGTAACTTCTTCCCAGATATAAATTAAAATCAAATATTACAAATTTAATTAAGAGATATTAATCATCGTAACAACATGCTACATGCAACAGTTTTGTGTGCGTAATTTGGCAAACGTGCTGGCTTATAGTATTAATAATATTGAAAAATAGCCACACCGTTCATGAAAGGCGCTCGATGTTTCGTTATGTCCCGTGCGTGTGGTAATGTCTGAACTTTGGCACGTACAACACCAAAAAAAAAAAAAAAAAAAAAAAAAAAAAGAAAACTAAAAGAAGAAATCAAAGAAAAAATTTAAAACACCCTCTCACATGCGCTTTTTATTATTTTTCTTTAAACATAATTCCACTACTGCAACACAATTAAAGTTAGTCCGATCGTCCTAGAATATTCCGTTCCCGTGTAAATCTACTTACAACATGTATGAACGGGATACATGTTTACCACAGCTATTCTAACCGAGTATCTAATTTTGTCTTTTATTCGAGTTTACAGAAATGTAAAATTCAAATTAGATGATGCATAAGTTATATTTTTATACGTTACAGTTTTCTCTTTTTCTTTTTTCTTTCTTTCTGTAACATCAAAATAAGATCCAGCCATCTCATAAAAAATTTAAATTTTTAAAATTTCACGTAACATTAATTTATTTTTATAAGAGTGTATTTTTGAGCTTTTGCCGGTTATCATGACTATTATAAAATTTAAGATTATCTAGTATAGCAATAGTTACTTTTATGGTTGTATGGCTAATAATAACAATAATAATAATAATAATAATAAATATACTTATTATAAAGTTGTAAAAAATTTGTTTAATAAAATAAATCCTTTTTTTTTTTTTTTGCCTTTATCCCTTTGCTGACTAATACAGGACGACCATAATTGGCGTTGCAACTCTATTCCGATCAAAACAGAAACCAATCTCTAGCGACGGAGAAGAAAGAGATAAAATTTTTCTCCATAAAATTATTTGTATTATTTATACATGATGTCATACAATTTTAACACAAATGGGACATTAAATGAGTTTTACATTTTAAACCGTCTACACCGTATTTGTTGCTTGAGAAGACACATTACGATTATGCCGTTGTAATTATATTTCTGAAGTTTTTACAAGTTACTTATTACTTTCAAATTCACTGCCGTAATACATACTACCTAAACAAAAATCTTCCCAAATCCACTCTACTCTTCACACCTGCTTTAAATCACATTCTGCAACGTTAGAATTCGACGACGTTACTCCGGCCGAGGTACATTGCATTCCAAAATCATCATCATCATCATCATCATAGTTGCGTCTTTTGAGACAAGAGATTGCACGCATCATTAAATTAATCTTGCTCTGGCCCGAGTTCTCTCGTAGACTTTTACATGTTAAGTTTGCCGGAAGGTTCGTTGTCATTAATTCTAATCTCCTTCGGTCCTTTTATTGGCTTTCCTTGTATCTTTCCTTGAACATGAACAAGTCGTTTTCTCTAAATTTGCGAGCCAGATATTTCATTTTCTGATTTTTGATATCTCTCTTATTTTTTCCAACACTGCCGTATTTGTTGCGTGTTCAGTCCGTGATATTTTCAGTAGCCTCCGATCGCACCACATCTCGAAAGCTACTATTCTTTTTTCACAATCTGCATTTATCGACCATGTTTCGCAAAAATATTTTAGGACGGTCCATATGTAGCAGCGCATTATCCGAAGGAGGTTTAAACTCATATTTCGATTTCCAAGCACTCTGCTGATGTTGTTAAATGCCTTTTTCGCCATACCGATTCTTGTTCTTATTTCTTTCCGGTCTCTTCCGTTATTGTTTATTAACGCGCCTAGATATCTGAATTCTGCCACGTTTTCTATTTCCTGATTTTCAATCTTTACATTTACTTCTTTATCATCATTTCTAGAGATTTTTATTACTTTTTTCCTTTTTCGGATTGATCTTCATGCCGTATTTCAATCCTGCGTTGTTTATTTGATCTATCATTTTTTGCATTTGAATTTTACATTCGGCTATTAGTATTTTGTCATCTGCATGACTTATTTCGTTTATCCCTCGACCATTTATTTTCAATCCCATTTTCTCAATTTTTGCTTCTTTCATCATTTTTTCTGCGTATATTATATTGAATAGCCTAGGTGAAAGAGGACATCCTTGTCTCACTCCTTTCTCTATTTCACATTTATCTTCGAAGTAGTCGGTGCCAATCTTTATACTTGCGCACTGGTTCCAGTTTAGATTTCCAATCAGACAGAATTGCATTATGATTCGAAAATCACTTTGGCTAAAACAATGGTTTCGATAATATTCCTAATGTAGCTTTAAAAAATCTTCCACTGATAATTTGATGTAAATTCTTTAGTAAACTTTGCGTTTAAATTTAGGTATTACTCGGAACAATGAGAATTTTCCAAAAATTATCACACTTCCTAATCTCGGGAACGATCCTTTGCGTATTAACATTCGCCCTTCTAGCCTTCTCAGTAATTTAAGTTAAGTGATGTAAAAAATTATACTAAAACGTCTCATGCTACACTCTGATAGCTCAAATATCATCATCCCTCCAGAACGATTTGAGTTCAGACTTGAGTACTCTACAGTGCAGCAAGCTGCTAGAATCGGGGAATTCGTAACTCACAAGTTTAACTGTAATAAACGTACAAACAAGATATATTGCTAAATGTAGCCAAAATATATTTAATACTCTACTCGGCACGATGGAATAATTTCCCAAATGATCAAGACCAAATTTCCGGATTACCTTACTAGACTAATCAAGAGAGCTACTTAAGCAAACATTTTCAATTCACATCTCTAATAGCTCTTCGTCGTACAAAACGTATTTAGCTGGTGTCTCGCAGGATAATGCATCGGGGCCAATCTTGTTTAATCTATTTCTTTACGATTTTCCGGTATCATCAAGCATTTGCACCCGGCCATTCTTTCCGGACAATGCTGCGCTTTACACTGTAGTTTATGTAGGCCGAACGCGATTGCTAACAAGCTTCAATTCAGGGTTGATCACGTTCTTAGCTTTTTTTTTCTTTAAATGGTCCGTTTATGCAAAATTCTGCTAAATCTGAGATGACTTCTTCTCTCGTAGATATGACCTCTAAGAAAGTGCACCTACAAAAGGTTCCTTATGATCAACTACCTCGGCGTGGTACTAGACAAAAGGATAAACTTTAATAAACATATCAATCATGCCATTGGTTTAATCGCGCTATCTGTACTACTATTTACGCCCATCGTCCCATCGTAGGTTATTTTTAGATACTCATCTAACAAATTAGTTCTATACAAAGCACCTATTAGATCAACCTTAACTTGCGCATAGCCTGTATGGTCCTCAATAATTTTACATGCCTTTATAAACGACTACAGCTCATACAAAACAGATGTTCTCGGTGCGACTTATACGATGTAATGCCCTTAAATTGTCATATCTTCGTAATTTTATACTTTCTTCAGCAAAGAGATTGCTTAACTTATGGCAGTCCTGTTATTAACGACATCGGGAATTACGATTATTCCAGGCAGCTGCAACTTATGTATTCAGAATACTAAGCATATAAAACATAATATCTTGTAATCTTTCTAAACTTTTTCTTTTTTTGTTACTCTCTTGTTCCTTTTATTTGTACTATCTGGATTTTTAAATACATATTTGTCGGTTTTTTTTTTTTTAAATTTTTTTCCTACAGCTCATGACGTTTAAACGTGTATTTCCTATATTACGACGTGCGGTAAGATTATTCGTTGATATGCCAGTTTAGTTATGCGATGTTAACGTTATAATTTGCGCGGATATATTCTATTACTACCCTATTCTATCCTATTCCATCCTATTCTATAAAAATCTTCTGCGATTGTAGTATGTATGGAAGGCAACGCAGTAATTTGCTCGTATGCGAATCGTCTTTGAAAAATCATTGACTGGGGACGATACTATTAAAACACCGCATCCATTTCGTAATTGCCTTGTTAAGAAGCGGTAACTCGAATCAACATCTCAACTAGAAGTTATAAATTATCGCCGAGTAATTTTCGGTTAGAACAACTTCATTGATAATTTTAGAATTAGAGATTTTATGTTTAAATATAATTTCAATTTTTATTATAAGAAGTATCGGAGAAGGTAATAAAAAAGAACAAAAAAAAAAAAACGGGAAATATTAGATTAAGATAGACTTTTTCGAATTTCAGGTGGCAATGAACCCGAAGAATACCGTTTTTGACGCCAAGAGATTAATCGGTAGGAGATTCGACGACCAAAAAATTCAGGCCGACATGAAGCATTGGCCGTTTACGGTGATCAACGATGCTGGAAAGCCGAAAATTCAAGTAGAATACAAAGGCGAAGTGAAGAAATTCTCCCCGGAGGAAATTAGTTCTATGGTACTAACGAAGATGAAGGAAATCGCAGACGTCTATCTCGGAGGAAAGGTAAGCGACGCGGTTATCACGGTGCCGGCCTATTTCAACGACTCTCAACGACAGGCTACGAAGGACGCCGGAGTTATCGCCGGACTGAATGTGCTACGAATCATTAACGAGCCAACAGCGGCCGCCTTAGCCTACGGTTTGGATAAGAACTTAAAAGGCGAGAAGAATGTTCTGATTTTCGACCTAGGAGGCGGTACGTTCGATGTTTCTATTCTGGCTATAGACGAAGGCTCACTGTTTCAAGTGAAATCTACAGCGGGCGATACTCATCTGGGCGGTGAAGATTTCGATAATCGCCTGGTAGATCATTTCGTCCAAGAATTCCAGCGTAAGTTCAAGAAGGACATTCGGAATAACATTCGAGCGTTGAGACGACTCCGAACCGCTTGCGAAAGGGCTAAACGTACCTTGTCTTCCAGTACCGAAGCTTCCTTAGAAATAGACGCCCTGCACGAGGGATTGGACTTCTATTCGAAAATTAGTAGAGCTCGTTTCGAAGAATTGTGTATGGATCTTTTCCGATCAACCTTACAGCCGGTAGAACGGGCTTTGAACGACGCTAAATTGGATAAATCCGGTATCCACGATGTTGTCTTGGTCGGCGGATCTATCAGAATACCGAAGATCCAAAAAATGTTACAGGTACACCTATATTTTAATCGAAAAATATATGCTTTTTTTATAAGTATTCGATAATTAGTACTGATAATAAAGTCTGATTATGTATTAAACACGGTGTAATAACAAAAAAAAACACAAAAAAAAAAACACAAAACAACCCTCCTTTTCCAATTTAAATTAAAATGACGAGATTTTAACACGCACACATAATACTAATAATCGATGCATCTATACGCCCTATGACGGCATAGCTTAAAATCAATCAGTCAACGGAGGAATTTTGTTTTCCATAAGAGAAGTCAAGTGAGAAGTTCAAATATTACTCGTAATAATTTAGATTGAGGGAACCAAAATCTCGAAGCATATTATTTAATAGCAATTTAGATGCTAAATCATAGTAAAAGGAAATCCTGCCAAAATCAGGCATTTTTGTAGTACAAGCCTGGGATGTGTTGTCTGTGAATAATGAATTTTTAACATACAAAAAGACAGCTTTTATTTATTTATTATATTTTATATTACGGATCCAGATAACATAGAAAATTTTTAATAACAATAACAATAATAATAACAATAATAAAACAATTACTCAACAAAGTGGAAAACATTTGTAGAGGCATCAATTTCTGTGGTAAAATAGAAACATTTATGGCACAAATGGTTCGCATTGACTTTATAGACATATTATTCCTTAAATATGAATTAGTTAACGCAGAATGAGCGGCTCGAGATGTTTAATACGAAATTACAGGTTCGATATTATAATAACTTTTTAAATAATCGTACATGTACATGGGAACCAGCATTAAGTGTATCATAAATTGCTCTTTATATCATGCACTATAATTTGTTTTTTGCATGTTTAGAGTAATCAGATGGTCATGTATAGAATAAATGGGTTGTCGATATAATCTAATTCCCCTTCAATACCGATATTATTTCCTGAAATACGAAACACAACGAACCATATTAGGAATGAAGCGATTGATAAGACGGCCAAGTGTCTAGCATACTCCGTTTTGCTAATGATACATAAACGAAATGAAACAGCTTTACTTCGGGATACAATAAAGCTTTCAGAGAGAAATTTTCCTCAACATAATATAAAACTTGTATTGCTTAAAGTCAAAGGAAAACTGAGATGATTTTTTTACTCGTAAATTTAACTTTTAGGATTTCTTCGGTGGAAAACCATTAAATCTATCTATTAATCCGGACGAAGCGGTGGCTTACGGTGCGGCAGTACAAGCTGCTATATTAAGCGGTGATACTAGTTCTGCTATTCAAGATGTACTCTTGGTAGATGTAGCACCTCTATCGCTTGGTATAGAAACGGCCGGAGGTGTAATGACCAAGTTAGTGGAAAGAAACTCTAGAATACCTTGCAAACAAACGCAGACTTTTACAACCTACTCCGACAATCAAGCAGCTGTTACAATACAGGTAAATTGAACAAACTACTATTTACAGTATTCTAATAAAAATCGTACAAGAAGTGATCATTCCATAACATAAAATTAAAGAGTCGGCTTCCAGTGTTCCGTCCGCATCGATTTAGAATATTCTCTTATCCAACGAATCCGTTTTCATTTTTTATTATTACTTTTTCCTCCCCGTAAATTCGTTTCATTCGTATCGTGCGTCTTAATATAATTTCTTGCGCTATACTTTAAGCTTTTTGTAGTATTACGAACTATTTTTGAAGAGAAAATTAGTTCTATTGCATGACCAAATAAAAAAACAGTTATTGAAACTTTTTTATCTGAATGATACGCGATAAAAGAACAATCATGCTTGCAAATAAAATCAGGTGCTAGAAATAAGTAACGCATAATTACAGTTAGCGCCGTTTAGATTATCATTATTTCTTTTATTAAAACTTTTACTCACAAAATTTTACATACGCCATATTTTGTTCAAAGTACTTGTCCTAGCACTGCTGCTTAGCTCGGTCTGAGGTAAGCACACCCTCGCGTTATAAGAATTTTGTTCAACACACATTTGCATCTTTATCGTTAAGTTCTACTTATAGGTATAATACGAGAGTCACCGAATTACGCAAAAATAATACTAATGATGACAGTTTTGATATTCTTATATATAACAGGGGCGGATCCAGAATGACATTGGGGGGGGGGGGGGGGGGGATTATATAATTACGAAAAATTTTCTACGGTAGGCAGTGAATTTGAGAAATACCTTGTTTCATAAAAAAAATCAAGCAGCGATCACGTCTTTAGAAATTTAAAAATGTTTTAAAAATACATAATTATTACAATTTTTAATTTAACTTTTGTCTTATATTTAGGAGTGGAAAATAAAACGAAATTATAAAATTATACCTTAAATATGGTAGTTTAGAGATGGTAAGAAAGATAGTATTTCTTATTAGATTTTACTTCTTTTTTATTTTTGTTAGTAATCCGATCCGAATTCTTTGTTCGTGAGCAGGTAAAAAAAAGTATATTTATTTCTTTTTTTTTCTCTTTTTTTTTTAGGCACGTCAACAGTGGAACTTACCCAACGCAAAGAATTGTACATTATATAAGGAAAAGATTAGAAATTGAGGAGATAAAGAAGGCCAACAAAGGAACTATATTGAGAGAGGGAAATGCAAGAATGGAGTGGACACTATAAGGAGTTTCCTAGGCGCAGAAGATTAGAATACAGAGTAGCACGTTCGGGGGAAATAAAGGGACACTCGAACAAGACGTGATTCGCATCGCAGGTATAATTGAGCTCTGGAGGGTCAACACAAAGTTGATTGAACAAGAGAAAAACGGAAACGAGAAGCCGGAAGCAAACTATGATTGAACCGCAGGCGAACTATAGAGGGAATATTCGAACGGCTAAGACAGGGGAAAAGATTAAACCAGGGAAGAGGGGAAGGAAAGGCCTGTATAGAAAGGTAAAAAGATCGAGGATTGGTAAAGAATGAAGGCTTGAATCCGGTCCAGAAATCGTGATGGGAACGATAAGAGAAACAGTAGAGAGTTTGAGCAGGAAATCTACTAATGAATAGACCATTGGCCGCCACCGAACGTGCCAACGAGTCAACTAACTCGTTCCCAGGAATGCCGCAATGACCAGGAATCCATAGTAGATCAATTACAACAGAACGGGATGCAAACAAATTAGAAATTAAGAAACGAATTTGGAGAATAATGGGATTAGTGACATGAGTAGGAAAAGGAGAGGAGATAGCCAATAAAACACTTTTTGAGTCCGAGGATATAAAAAAGACTGCCTGCAGGATAGCCATTTTCTCATTAAACTATTTTCATTTACATTACAAATAAATAAGAAAAGCAAAAGATCGATATGACAGTTGGGTCTAAAATAAAATAAATATACGTAACATTAATAATTTTACTAGAAAACAGTATTAAATATTAGTTATAATTAAATCCATAGGTAAAATTTATACAAATCTTTTATAGCACAAATTAAGTTTCTCTGTTATAACAAATTTTTTGACAGATGTTTGTTTCTTTGAGAGCCCCCCCCCCCCCCCTTCCGTAGATCTGCCACTGTGTATAATATCACGGTAATAATATAAACCTTAACAGTTGGATTAAAATTGGCGTAATATTTAAAATTACCGTATAAACGTGATTATAAATAAATACATTTCTCATAACGGAACTACCTTTGTCCGTTTTTAATTTGCTACATGCATGTTATGGTAAATAAGGTAATAGGGTACAGTGCTGAGAGCGAATAATTCGATTTTTTTTTCTTATTATTATTATAAATGCTATTCCGAACAGTCTGACCTTACTTCTTGTTTTTTATTGTCATAATTAAGATTCGCTTCGCTGTCTGGTTTTGTAATGTATTCCGTAAAAAGGTATTTAACACTTTCTCTTTGAATTTCAAAATAATTTTTCTTATTTTTCACGAGTTAACTAATAAATACGAGAAATAAAATAATTTAAATCGGGAAAAAAGTACCCATCACGTTGTTAACGAAAAATAAATTAGGCATTTTGGTATTTATTTTGAACTTGAGAATATACACCTTTACGGGCATTTAATATTTTTTCAAAAAATATATTAATTTACATTACGAAAACATTTAGCATTAAAAATTGAAAAACAATTGAATATAAAGAGATGCTATTGCATTAATTATCTAAATATCTTAAAATATACTGACAGTATAAAAATGAAAATCAATAGCGTATTAAAATATAAATAATTTTTGAAAAAATGAAAATTATAATCTCATTCAATGAAATCTTATTAAATAAAACAATTTTGTTTACAACATACTTTTTTTTAAAGGGGATTAGCATTATATATAATTATTTTACGTGTCCAACTGAAATAAAAAATATGTTATTTGATCCAATTTTTGCTTTTGTTTCAGCCAGGTGAGCAATTGCCCTCCTTGCCCCATACTGGGTACGCTCTTGATTATATATATATATATATATATATATATGTAATGTAAGAATCGCGTATTCAATAATAATTATAATGTGTATGTACATATGCACATATAATGGTATAATTTGTGAAATATACAAAATTTCAAATAGTTCAAGAAATATGTTTATAAACAGCGTTTGTTCGTTTCATGAGTTACATAGTTCATATAGTTAAAGAAACACAAAAGTTAAATTTAAATTATTTCTCAAAACATAATACTGCAAAGCACGGTACTATGATAAACAACAATAACAAGCAGAATTAATAAGCGAGTAAGCGAACGAAATATTACGTTACACGAACTTTAGAATACATGAAATAAATAAAAACCATTATGCATATTTTGTGAAATTCTGGAGAAATTATAAAATTTTCTGAATTAAATTTTTTTACATTGAAAATACTAGTGTAATGCAACACGAACAGTGATGCACATTTTATGAACTGTTTTAATGGTGTTACATAATTAACGAAATGTACAAGTGTTTGTTTATTTCATGACTTGTGCGATTTAATTACCTGCGCGTAACACCTTCCTCCTCACGCACAACACACGTGCGCGAATATATGAATATATATATACATAAATAAATATTTATATATATATATACACACACATATACATACACACACACACACACACACACAGACACACACTCACACACACATATATATATATATATATATAAATAAATAAAAAGAAGAGGGATATTCTGAGCAATAAATTTATCGCTTTGTACTATTAGAGAGTAAATATTTTTACCAGTATTTTGTGATTTCAGGTATTTGAAGGGGAACGTGCCATGACCAAAGATAATAATTTATTGGGAACTTTCAACTTAACCGGAATACCTCCGGCACCTCGTGGAGTTCCAAAAATTGAAGTCACTTTCGACCTAGACGCTAATGGCATATTAAATGTATCGGCAAAAGATAGCAGTACTGGAAAATCTGAACGGATAACGATTCAAAATGACAAAGGCCGATTATCGAAAGATGAGATAGACAGAATGTTGGCGGAGGCGGAAAAGTACAAAGCTGAAGATGACAAACAAAGAGAAAGAGTGGTTGCTCGCAATCAATTGGAAAGTTATCTATTTTCGGTGAAGCAAGCAGCCGAAGATGCTGGCTCGAAATTGAGCGAAGGAGATAAGAAGACTATATCAGATAAGTGCGCCTCGATACTTACTTGGCTGGATACGAATTCGTTAGCGGAGAAAGAAGAATTTGAAGAAAAGCTGAAAGATATCCAGAAAGAGTGTGCTCCAATAATGACGAAACTTCATCAAGCTGGTGGAAAAGGTCCAACCGTGGAGGAAGTGGATTAATTTCTGCCGAACGCTAGTGATGTGTTTACTAAAAAGTTACAATGTTTAAATTTTAAAAAGCGTAAAAGAAAAACAAAAATAAAAAACAACTACGCACTGGTAACATTCTACAAGATTCTCAAGCTAATAATGAATATTTTACATCTCTTCACAAATTTTAACCAATTCTTACTCGTCATAAATCCAGATTTTTCATCGGTTTCCGCGTGCATTATCAGTGTTATCAATAGGAACTGTTGTATTTTGTGTGAATATTATTAATTCTTTTTTTGAGTTTTTAAATAGCATTGTAAACTGTTATGTAAAAAACGAAACCAACTGATGTAAAATAAACAGATGATTAAAATTGTGAACTCTGCGTTTATTACTTCGCGTCGCAATGAGTAAAACAAATACTTATCATATATGAACGTATCGAAAATTTGCTGCGTTCGCTCGACAGAATAATTTAAAAATCTGTTATTCCAGTGTAGCTTTCAGAACTAGTTAGATGTTTTTAGAAAACCTCCCATTCATGACCTTTCACTCTTTCACTCAATATCTCCTGTGGATTTCTTGCTATTCAGTGCTGGCAGCACTGAGTCGGTGGATTTATTAGTCTGTTTCTCCATTTTTAGTGGTAGAATTGTAGGCGCTTTCCAGCTCATACTGACAGACTACGGTTCAACTTCTATTATATATTTTCAAATTCTAACTTCTTTTATCTCTCTATGACAACTATTTCTTCTTCCATGTTCATTGTTCCTGGACTTCCTCCTCTCGTTAAAACACTCCGCAATCACGACGATTTTTAATCATAGTCTCCTTTTGTATAATTTTTTTACAAACTCATCTGCATCCGTTTAAATGTTGTCCTTTTCACTTCTCTTTCGCCATTCTCTTTTATAGCGCTAATCATGTTTTTTGAATGAGCTGCATTTTCGGGTGAACAATTGTTCTTTTATTCCGCTCTATTGAAACTCGGTATCCCCACATCTTATAGTTTCTTATATTCTTCCATTTCCTACTATTTCTGTTATTTCTGCTCGCAGATTATTTTTATTCTCCCCCTTTATTAAGAACACAACTTTTTTCTTCTACTTTTTAATTATTCGGCAGAAGACAAACAAATGAACATGTCGCCCGACATAGCTGGGTAATTCCCCGGTGAAACTCGCAGACTGTGGCAAAAGAAGCATTTGAATCTTGTCCAGTCATTATAAAATTTAGAGGAAAGATATCATCCAAACATTCTTTATCATAATAAATTAATCGCTAAACGGCCATTTAATAGTTGGTCAGTTGTGATGAAAAGAAGAAGAAAAAAGAATTGTTTTTGTTAACGGACTCAAAAAAAATCACATGCTGAAAAATCCCTTCCAAAGAAATCTAGTACTTACTTTATTTTTGATATTAATTGCCTTTCATGTTTACGTTGTATATATTTAATTTATGTGAACAGATTAACAACTATCGCAACAGATCGTATACCTTTTTTTCCCCCTAAAAACGATAGATTAATATGACACGTCTAATTAAGTTTATGCCGTCATATTAAATGCAGGATTGATTTGTTGAAATTTATACATTAAAATCTATTTCAATTCCAGTATATTTTCTATTATTATATTTTTGTATATTCATATATTTTACATTTCATTATTATTAACTCATGTTTATGTATTCTTATTGTGAACACATCTTTATTTGTTTCTATCCAGGAAGTTGGTTATTCATTCTTTAACCTTAAAGTATTATTATTCCTATGCCGGTACTAGGTTAAATATATTATGGATGTTTCTTTTTACATTTTTATCTTTCTTTTACTTTTGATTATATACATTTTATCAAATACATATAAAAAACTCAACAGTGCAAAACTTTTAATTTTGTTTTGAAGTTATTAATGTTTTTCGAGTTTCTTTTATGTCGAAGTTTTTCGAAGTTTCTTTTGTGTCGAAGTTTTTCGAGTTGTTTTTTTTATTAAGTGTCGAAGTTTTTCGAGTTGTTTTTTTTTATTAAGTGTCGAAGTATTTTCTTTTGGATCGTAATCAATAGTCAGAATGGATTTAAAAGTTAATATAGGCAATTTAGAAGGAAAAGTAAATTGGCCGACTTGGAAGTTCAAAGTACTGATACTTCTTCGCAGCGTTCCCGGAGCTGAGGATTTAGTATTAGGTAAATTAATGAAACCAGAACCACTTCCTCAAAATCCAACAGAAAGCCAGGTAAAAAGTTTTAATGATGACTTGGAACGTTTTAATAATGTCGATACTAAAGCATTACTAATATTAACTAGTAATATGACGGAAGATACCCTTACTAAAGTAATGAGATTTAATCATGCCAGAGATATTTGGTTAGAATTACATAGACTTTATGAAGGCATTAAAGAAGATAAAACGTTTAATTTATGTGTGCAATTTTTTACATACAAATTCGATGTTAATGATGACATAATAAATCATTTATCAAAAGTAAAGAACATCTGGAATAATTTAAATTCGGAAATGACTGAAGGAAATACTATTTCTACCTTACCAGAAATTTTATTAATATGTAAAATTTTAGAAACATTGCCAACAGAGTATTTTTCTTTTAAATCGAGTTGGATGTTAATTCCAAAAGGCGAAAGAACAATAGATAATTTGACCAGTCAGTTGTGCGCACATGAAAGAGCGCTTAAAAATACTGGTGATAGTAAATTAGTTAAACAAGAAATTTTACTTTCGTCAAAGTATAAAAATCAAAACTTTAAATTTAAAAGTAAAATAATATGTCATTATTGTAAAAAGGATGGGGCATATCATTAAAAATTGTTTGAAATGGAAAAAGGATGGTAAACCATCGAAGTCAAAATCAGAAACAAATGTTAACAATATGATTTTGTTTGCTTCTAGTAATGAAATATTTTCCACAGAATGTGATAATATTAATTGGTTTGTAGATAATGGAGCTACAAATCACGTGTGCAATAATCGGAATTTATTTAAAAGTATAAATAATTTTGAAACACCACATAAAGTTACTACAGCAAATGGAGATAGTGTAACAGCTCTTGGATATGGCGATGTTGTTATTAGAGTTAAAAATAATAATCTTTATAATACTATAACGCTGTCTAATGTATGGCTAGTACCAACTATGTACAAAAATTTATTCTCCGTACTATCAGCTCAGGATAAAAATCCAAATAGTAAATTTGTTTCTACAGCTGAAAAATGTTGGTTTGAAATTGATTGTAAAATTATTTTATCTGGAAGGCGATCTCGTCTTGGTGGTTTATATAAATTGAATTTAATAAATTCATGTAATAAAAATCTTGTTAATAATGTTACTGATAGTAAAAATATTTTACAATTATATCATGAAAGATTCGCTCACCAAAATAAAAAGCACGTTAAAAACATTATTGAAAGAGAATTAAACATTAAAATTCCTGCAGATTCTGGAACATGTGAAGGTTGCATTTATGGAAAAGCACATAAGCTTAAATTTGGCACAAGAAAAAGAGCCACTATTTCTGGAGAAGTAATACATGCTGATGTTTGTGGACCTTTTGAGCAATCATTTTCTGGATATCGTTATTATGTACTTTTTAAAGATGATTTTACTAGATATAGGTTTATTTATTTTATAAAAGAAAAACGCGAAGTTTATAATAAATTTGCATTATTCTTGAAAGAATGTGAACGAGTTGGACATAAAATTCAATCGCTTCTCACTGATAATGGAGGTGAATTTGATAATATCAAAATGAAAAACTTTTTAGAAAATCATGGTATACAGCAACTTTTAACTATGCCATATTCTAGTGAAATGAATGGTTTTATAGAAAGAGAAAACAGAACGGTAGTAGAAGCAGCTAGATCAATGATGCATTCACGTGATGATTTACCACAAAGTTTATGGGCAGAATTAACAAACAGTGCTGTTTATATATTAAATAGATGTGGACCATCAACTGTTCTAAATAAGACTCCTTTCGAATTATGGCATGGAAAGAAAGCGAGTTTAAAACATTTAAGGATAATTGGAAGTGAATGCTATGCCCACATACCGAAGCCAAATCGAAGAAAAATGGATAAAAAGGCTACAAAAGGAATTTTAGTTGGATACGATTTTAGTGGTTATCGAATATGGAACCGAAATAATAACAGAATTATAAGGTCTAGAGATGTAATTTTTAAGGAAAAACCTTTACTGTCTACCACAACAATTTCATTCCGTGAGAATGTAGATAAAATAAAAAGAGATGAAGAAAAATTACCTAGTGATGATGAAAAAGTAACTAACTTAAAGGAAAAAGATGAAAATAATAAAAGAGGTGAGGATGAATTACAAAATGATTATAAGATGACTCTGAGAAACAGAGAGAACATCAATCCACCTCAACTATTTCAAGAATTTGTTTCATTCATAACTAATGATGAATCTGATGTGCCACAGTCATATAAAGAAGCAATTGAGTCAAATGATTCTATAAATTGGAAAACAGCAATGGATGCTGAAATAAAAGTCTTAATAGAAAATGACACATGGACTCTTGAGCATTTGCCTAGCAATAAAAAGGCATTGTCTTGCAAATGGATTTATAAAATCAAAAAGGAACCTGATGGATCAGTTGAAAGATATAAAGCCAGGCTTGTTATAAAAGGCTTTCTACAAGAAAAAGGAGTGAACTATGATGAGACTTTTAGTCCTGTAGCCAAGATGAGTACCATACGTGCTATCCTAAGTGTGGCTGCGAGTGAAAACATGTCTCTTGCTCAATTTGATGTATCTACTGCCTTCTTATATGGAAATTTATCTAAAAATGAAGAAATATATATGAGACAGCCAGAAGGCTGTAATGAAGGAAATTATCTCATTTGTAAATTAAAGAAAATCCTTTATGGATTGAAACAATCAGCCCGATGCTGGTACACCCGATTTCCAGATTTCCTTTTAAGCTTTAGCTTTACAGCTAGTACCGCAGACCCATGTCTTTTCATTAGAAAAGATGGAAAGGATAAAATTATAATTGGGTTATATGTTGATGATGGGCTTGTTGCATCAACAAGCGAAGAAAGTTTAAAAATTTTTCTCAACCAATTGAGTAATGAATTTGAAATAAATATCAAACCATTGAATTACTTTTTAGGTTTAGAAATATGTCAAAATAAAAACGGATCGATAAAAATTCATCAAGGAAGCTATATTAAAAGAGTACTTGAAAGATTTGGAATGAAAGACTGTAAACCAGCACTTACACCCTTAAGTGGTCAAGATCAAAGATCAACACAATCAGGACAAGATACATTAAAGTTTCCCTATAGACAAGTAGTTGGTGCACTGATGTATCTGATGGTATCAACAAGACCAGATATAGCCTATGCTGTAAGTGTTGTCTCACGAGCTTTAGAAAACCCATCAGGAGAAGATACTGTGCATGTAAAAAGAATACTGCATTACTTAAAAGGAACTGATGATCTTGGCATAACATATAAATATAAGGATAATATAGGTATTTTAATTGGTTATAGTGATGCTGACCTTGGAGGTGATATTTCCACTGGACGATCAACAACTGTTATTGTATGTAAATATGCTGAAGGAGCCATTTCATGGCTAAGTCAAAGACAAACAAGTGTATCTATTTCTACTACAGAAGCAGAACTAGTAGCAGCCAGTGAAGCAGCCCGAGAAATGATATGGTTAAAAAGACTTCTAAGTGAAATTGCAGACTTACAAAATATTCCAAAATTGTTTGTAGACAATGAAGCTGCAATCAAATTAGCCAAAAATCCTGAGTATCATCGACGTACAAAGCATATTCGGATCAGACATTTCTTTATCAGAGAACTCGTACAAGAGGAAGAATTGGAAATTGAATATACACCAGGTGAACAACAACTAGCGGATATGTTCACTAAGCCATTGCATAGACCACGACTAATGCAACTTATTTCTTCTATAGGATTAGGTTAAGCAAACTATGTCGGAATTGAAATAGCTATTTAATGAGGGAGAGTGTTGAAATTTATACATTAAAATCTATTTCAATTCCCGTATATTTTCTATTATTATATTTTTGTATATTCATATATTTTATATTTCATTATTATTAACTCATGTTTATGTATTCTTATTGTGAACACATCTTTATTTGTTTCTATCCAGGAAGTTGGTTATTCGTTCCTTAACCTTAAAGTATTATTATTCCTATGCCGGTACTAGGTTAAATATATGATGGATGCTTTTTTTACATTTTTATCTTTCTTTTACTTTTGATTATATACATTTTATCAAATACATATAAAAAACTCAACATGATTTTTATAGTATCATATGATACTTAATATTTCTAATATAAATTAATAAGTGGAAAAATAAGGACAGTATTGCGAAGACAACCATTATGTTTACAGCTTTATTCTAATTTTCTTATTGGATTGCTTTATCTAAGTGTCATTTTATTGCTCGCATATCCGCAAAAGAAAACCAACGATTTAATAAAAGCATCGCGAGTAGTAATTCAAACCTTAATTGCAGCATTAAACGTATGACGGCAAGAAGCCGATTTAAAAGTTCCTGGAAATATTTAAAACTATGAAAGAAATTTCTGGGAAAACAGAAGTTGAAGTTAAACAATTTAGGAGTTATTGGAAGGAAACAAAATGAGACAACCGCGAAGTAAAGGACAGTGAAGGTTTCTATGTAATTATTTAAATTTCGTCTAATTCCTATTTCGCCTAAATTTAAGATTTCACTTACTCAGCGAATAAATAAAAAATAAGGCAAACGTACGAATGATTTCATGTTTTCAACAACTCGTCATCATTGTCGAATTTTAAACAGACTAAACGCTGCATTTTTTCTTGTTAGTTGATTCCATCTTTTCGAAAAACAACAAAAAAGGTTCATATGAAAATCAGAAGTGAAAAAAACGACGACTCGGATGAATATTTCCTAGTTATTCCATTCCAAGTCCTCAGTGCTGTATAAATCTCACCCGCCTTGTCGGTTAGTATATAGAAAGCCTTATTGATATTTACTGTAACATGTACATTAAAGTTCGGACTTCCAGAAAAAAGGAAAAGAAAAAGCACTTTAGATAAAGAGTTGTAAATGGACAAACGCTTTATTACAAATTGAAAAAAAAAGGAAAATAAACAGAAAATAATTCTTTTTGCTTTTTCTTAATTTTTTGCGGCTTAGGAAAAGAAGCAGAAAGTGTATTTAAAAAAAGGTAAAGTTAATACAGATTTATTAAGTATAAATAACCTTTATTAATATATGATAATAGTACACTTTAAATTTTTTATAAGTTAATAAATTTATCTTTAATTTTCAATTTTTATTGCTTTTTTTCTTTTTGTTTTTATTAAAATTAGAAAAAACTGTTGCTTTAAGCTCACTTACAACAATTTCTATGGAAAAATTAAAGATTATATTGTTTATTACAGTGTTCATTGACATAAAAGGAACTTATGATAATGTAAACGTAAATTAAGGATTAAAATATTGGAAGGAAACAATGGTTTGAGCAGTGATGAATTCAGGAATCTGTCTCGGTGGGGGGGGGGGGGATTTATGTTCTTGGGAGGGGGCAAAGGTTTTTTTTTTATATTTTTACTGAGAACATTTTTTTGGGATATTCGTTCATGTTTTAAATTGGTTTGTCGTGTGTTTCGTGTGTTCTTTTATTGCACATCAGCAAGCCGGTTTCTCTCACTTATCTACTAATACTATCAAAATGTCGGTTCTCCGTTCGCCGATACTTCGCCGCAAATCGCAGACCTCAAATTCCACCGTTAACAGCAATTCTTCGACCGAATTAAATCCGCATTCGACGAAATCGGGCAACAGTCAAAATCAGCTAACATCAACCCATATAGACGCTATATCTGACGAGCAGCAACTAACAAGTAGCTACCAAATGGAGGAGACAACAAGTGAGAATATTCCATTATCTACTAACACTAATTTTAACGATAACGTTATTCGTATTCGTCGAATAGATAATGAAAACAACAACTGGCAGTTGGTACAAAGAAAACGTACAGCACGTTTCTCACCGCCACACGCAAATGTATCCAAACGTCCACAATTCAACAATAAAAATAGATATGCCCCATTCTTATACACAAATTCAGAAGACGAAAACGATGAAAGTATAAATGTGCAAAATGAAAATAACAAGAAAGACACATTTCCCCAAAACAATAACGGAAATAATAATAATAGTAACAAAAATAATAGCAGCAAACAAAAAGTTGCAAACAAACCAGCGTCTATTCCGCCAATCTTAGTTAAGGATATAAAAAACTATTCAAAATTCGTTACGCTTTTAACTCAGGTTAATAACGTTAAATTTACGCTAAAATCGACAAATACCGGTGTAACGGTAAAGCCGAGCTCACCAACTTGTTACCATACATTAACAAAAATCCTAGCAGAAAACAAATACAAATTTTATACGTTCCAGCTATCGGAAGACAAACCCTTTCGGGTAGTTCTTAAAAATTTACACCACACCACTGACGCCAGCGAAATCTCGCAAGCATTACAGAACTTAGGATTTTCCGTTCGTACAGTAACAAACGTAATAAGTAGAAGGACGAAGTCCCCGTTACCAATGTTTTTTATAGACCTGGAACAGTCTCCTAAAAACTCAGAAATATTTCAACTAAATCATCTCCTCTATACGGCTGTAACGATTGAGGAACCCAGAATAACTAGACAGTTAATCCAGTGTACACGGTGTCAAAATTTTGGTCATACAAAAACTTACTGTAATCTCCCACCTCGTTGTGTTAAATGTGGAGGCAAACACCTAACAGTTAACTGCAATAAAGCACCAGAAGAAAAACCAACTTGTCTATTTTGTCGCGGAGACCATCCGGCGAGCTATAAAGGATGTGAACACTATCAACAAGAATTCAACAAAAAATTCAGGCAAAATGCAAGACCTCAGTCTTTCGATATACACAGCACAAATGATTTTCCAGACACGTTTAAGCAGTCAACATCGCTCTCATACTCGAATGTTGCCAATATTAACTCACCACCTCCTCGGACTCCCCAAACCTCTGAACGACAGAGCAATGTACCACAGATGATTAATCAACAGCAACAAATTAACGACACACTAACATCATTTCTTACTGAGTTCCGCAATTTGTTAACGCCTCTAATATCAATGTTAACCAAGTTAATGGAAAAACTAATATGAATCTGAACAATATAAGCACCAATTCGCTAACAGTAGTGTTATGGAACGCAAATGGAATACAACAAAAGAAACATGAGCTCCTTCATTTTCTACAATCGAAACTTATCGACATCGTCCTACTAACAGAAACTCACATCATTCATCCGGCGAGTTTCAACCTACCTAATTACAAGTGCTACCACGGAACTCATCCCTCTGGCACAGCAATGGGAGGAGTTGCAGTACTTATTAAGCATAATATAGACCATTATTTACACTTCACCCGTCAAACAGACGCTTATCAAGCTGTGGCTGTTAAAATAAAAACCCTAAACGGCAGATTAGTTACAGTTTCAGCAGTCTATTGTCATCCTGGGCACTGCATACTGAACGAAGAGTTTACACAGCTATTTCTTCATCAAGACAGTAAATTCATATGCGGAGGGGATTTTAACGCGAAGCATCCTCACTGGGGTTCAAGGATAGAAAATAAACGAGGGAAGCAACTGTTTAATCTCAATAGGACACTCCGGCTAGAAGTAGTTACGCCAACAACTCCCACATATTGGCCGAAGCATACTAATCGATTACCTGATTTGTTAGACTTTTATTTTACTAAAGGACTTAGTAATATATACAAAACCTGCTCAACTATTACAGATCTCTCCTCCGACCATATACCAGTTCTACAAGTCCTTGATATATCACCAATTTACACAAATATTAACAATCAAAAACGAAATAAAGTTACCAACTGGAACCAATTTGAAGTTACACTGCAAAATCAAATTAACTTAAACATCAAACTAAAGACAGAACAAGACATCGACACCGCTGTAGATTATCTAACCAATACAATCCACGACTCCTATCAGAAGTCGACGAAACAGTTGAATATCCTGGCTAAAAACAACACTATACTTCCTATTGAGATACGCGAATTAATCAACAAAAGAAGAAAAGTACGCAGAAAATGGCAACGTAATAGATATCCGTCCGATTATCAAACGTATAGGCAATCTTGTAGGCTACTAAAACAGTCAATTAAGCAATATAATAACTCACGCTTCAGTCATTATTTGGCAACCCTAAATAAAACGGACTGCTCTATCTGGAGAGCTACAAAAGTTTTTAAAAAGAAGAGCGTTCTTCCATATCATATTAAAAAACCAGATGCTAGTTGGGCAAAGACTGACAAGGAAAAGGCTGAAACTTTCGCAGATCACCTCGAAACAGTGTTCCAACCCCATCAGCCAGAAGATCCACAACTATCTCAGAAAGTCTCAGAGTACAACAACGGAATAATCCACTATTGTTCTAACCGCAAACATATAACACCGAACAAGCTTTATGTGTGTGTTAAGAACTTGGAAAACAATAAGTCCCCTGGTGAAGATGGTATCACAAATTATATGTTGAAACATTTACCAAAAAAGGGATTACTATTGTTATTGTATATATACAACTCCATGCTTAGATTATCCTACTTTCCAGACAGATGGAAAAAGTCCGTAATTATCCTCATTCACAAAAATGGAAAACCAGTTACAGATGTTTCATCATACAGACCAATAAGTATGTTGGATACGTTTGGTAAAATTTTCGAAAAACTCATCAAGCCAGTCCTCTTCACCATGGCAAAGGAAGCGATTCCAAACCATCAATTTGGTTTTCGGCCGAAACACTCAGCTATTCATCAGTGTCACAGAATAGTGGATGCGATCGAATCGGTCTTCCAGCGTGGACTGTACTGCTCAGCTGTGTTTCTTGATGTTGTTAATGCATTCGACCATGTATGGCACGATGGATTATTGTATAAAACCCGGAACAACTTTCCTATCAAAATTCATAAGCTATTGAGATCATATTTAACTAATAGGTCGTTTCAAGTAAAAATTAATAACTCTATCTCTAGCAAACGACGGATACGAGCCTCAGTACCCCAGGGTAGTGTCCTTGGGCCGCTTCTTTACAACATATACACCGCTGATATGCCCACCACGTTGTACACATTGCAAGCTACATTTGCGGATGACATAGCGATATTAGCCAGCCACAATGACCCACGCGAAGCCTCGAAGTACATTCAACATCATTTATCGATTCTTCAGCAGTGGACACTCAAATGGAAAATCGGAATCAACGAATGTAAATCCTCCCACATCACATTCACAACCAGACGTGAAGCATGTCCGCCAGTCAGGTTTAATAATAGTATTATACCGCAAGTTGATCACGTGAAATACCTTGGACTATATTTTGATAGACGCCTAACATGGAACCTACACGTAATCAACACAAGGAAAAAGTTAAGGTTAATACTTAAGCAGCTGTATCCTATAATAGGAAGAAAATCCAGTCTCAGTCTGTCAAATAAAATGTTATTATACAAAACTACAATAGCACCAGTATGGAAATACAGTTTAGAAATTTATGGTTCAGCCGCCAAAGCTCATATTGACAAAATCCAGTCGTTTCAATCCAAAATGTTGAGAATAATGACCAACGCACCGTACTATATTCGCAACAGTATTATCTATGACGATCTTAACATTCCTACAATTACGGCAGTATACTTACAACAGTACAATGAATTCCACCGCACATTTAGCCAGCATTCCAATCCGTTAATATCGCGAATGAAAGCAACGGTACTTCCTGACAATCCAGCCAGAAGACTCAAGAAAAAACAATGTCGTGACGCTATCAATTCTAATGTTAACAATTACCTATAGTTAAATTTACAAATAATTTAACAGAACAACGGTGTTTATTGTAACACGTTGTTGCTAAGTTCTGTTTTGTTAGTGTTAGCTATTGCATTAATGACCTACCGTACAGGTCGGTATGCAAAAAAAAAAAAAAAAAAAAAAAAAAAAAAAACCAAATATGTAAAACATGATTTATTATGTACTTTAAAATAATGAAAAAGCAAGTGTGAACGATAAATTTCAAGTAAACTAACCGATTATAAACAACAATGTTTTCTCAATTGGTTTTAAAATGATTAATTCATAATTGTAGCATTAAAGAACATCATATTGTAAAAACATTCTAATGGGTTCATTAACTTTTTATAATAAACGAATACACCGTGATGTTTCAGCTGTTTTAAATGGACGTTTCATGGAAATGAAAAACAAAAAAAAACAGCAGAAACGGAAATAAAGTTATCTAAAGATCATGTCGCTTTAATAATAAAAAAAAGAAAACAAGTGAAAACCGAAAAGAGAAACCTTTAAAAACAATTTATTGACATTAATGATAAATGAATTGACGTGAAACGCGAAAGTTCCCGTTTACGCTGACGAAAATCACCAACTGCGGCGAATAATTTTTTCAGCTCACGAGTATTTTACATCTTTCGCACATTTGCAATGAAAGCATATCAATTTTTTCTTAGAATAACAAGCAAACGTCAAAGTCAAATTTTAAAAGATCATTTTTTTTTTATTGTTATTTTATGAAGTTTCATTTTTTCATCAAAAATAAATCTCGTAATTTTGTAATTTAAAAATCATACGACTAATTGAACCATTTCAAAATGTTTTGGCAGCAACTTTTAACATAACTGTGTAAATAAAGCCATTAAAAAGAATTTTATTTCCAATGAAATTGTCGCATTCTTAAACAGCTTGTATTAAGCTCTGAGGGGGGGGGGGCATTGCCCCCCCCCCCAAAAAAAAACACCACTGGATTCATCCCTGGATTTGAGTAACATTTAAAAGGAACTAAGTAAAACTATCATAGTATTAAGGGTGGTGAATAAAATTAAAAATAAAACTGGAAGATATAAAAAAAAATAAATCATTTTTTTAGCAAAAAGTATGAAATGAATAAATGAACATAGAATTAAAAGCACCATATAAAAATATATGTATTTTAAATGTTCTTATATCTATGTCTGGAGTCATATATAAATTATATATTATAATTTTTAACAATAGATTTTTAATTGTAGAAAATTAAGGAACAATAATATATAAAAAAGCTCAGTCTGAAAAATTCCATATTTGTTTTTGCTTTACTTTTGTTTGATTTCAGTTACATTTTAGCTAAGAAAAGGTCAGTTAAAATTCTGACGGTGATTTTTTCGAACAAAGATTAAAAAAGAAATTCTAATGTAAACAAATCAAATAAATATAAAAAATTATAAGTATTAAGTCATTAGCAGTGGAAATAAGAAAGATGGTGAAAAATGATTAAAATAAAGGTTTTTCGCACTTTTAGATGGGTCGCACGACATAAAAAAAATTTAAAAAATTATAATTACAAATTCTTCCCCCCCCTGTCTACAAGGTGAGAAGGTCAGATTTGGCATATTTTGTTAAAAATGTCTCTAAAATTGCATATTAAGGCATAAATAACTTTTCTAGAAGCCTAAATGGTTGTTGTTAGACCTCGAAAAAATTCTACTTAAAATTAGTCATATTTATTACACTGATGAGTTTTTTCAACTAATTGCAATAATTAGAATGTAAAAAAAAAAAATTAAATTAAAATTTTTGGGACATGGGATTTGTTTTTTATTTTATGATTTAACCAATATTTTTTAACATTAAAAAAAAAACCTTATCTTAACCTGGGATAACAGGTTAATATTCTTAAAAAACCCGATTCTGTCATGAAGGAGTCAGTTATGAAATAGTCTTGCTAAGTTCTCTCCTTATATTTATTCTTACTAAAAGCTTCTATACTTTTATTTCGACTTGTCCTATTTTTCTTACCTTCCTAGTTTATCTTCACTTCCTGCCACTACTAAGTTTTTCTTACCTGAAATTGCTAAACAAGAATTTACACACATTGTTCACTGTCTATTTCGCTCTTACACCCTGACCTTTACCTGACGGGTCTAAAAGCCTTCTTGATGTACTGGTGCCCCTTTCGTTCTTCTAGTTTCAATATACTCGTAAAACAGCTCCGTCCTTTTGTTCGGTCTTTGCCGTGGAACTAACTGCAACCTTTTATTCAATTTTATCTATTTTGTCTTCTCGCAATTCTCGTAAATACGTAATATCTGACTCTAAAAGTGTTTTCTTAGCTATCTGCTCCCTTCTCTTTCCTTATTCCTTCAGTATCCCAACTCGATTTATAATTTATGATCTCCTTTCTATATATTATATCTAAATTTATTTTATGTGTGTGCCTGGTCACGTCGATATTACTGGAAACGAATTAGTCGATTCTTTAGCTCAAATCGCAGACAAAATGCATTTATCTTGTCGAAAAGTTTTCAGCTCTTTCTGATACCTACCATTCTACTTTCTCTAATCTCGCTTCATTGTATTTATCCATACCTTCACTCGCCAATCGTTCTATGTTTTATTATTTTCCATTTCTTCGTCACTCAGTGATTTCTGCTATTTGTAATCTACGTACGGGACACTCTTTATTGCCTTCCGTTCTTCATAGATTTTCTATATCTTCTGATTGTCCACTACACTCTCGTAACTGCTTTTTAGCATGCGACCTTAATCATATCCCATTTGAATGTTCTTCCCTTTTACCTGAACGTTTATATTTTTGCTCTGAACTTTTGAAATAAAGAATACGCACCCAGTACAATTATTCTCGCCTTACTTGTTTTGCTTCCTTTATTTCCTTAGTGTCCAATCGAATTAGATTTTAATATTTCTCTTCTTTCATTTATAATTTGTTAAATCTGCTGGATGGGCGCCATTTTTTCGTAAATCTAAAAGAAAAAAAAAACATTTCACTTTACTATTTAAAATGTCTTAGTTCAACAAATTGCTAATAGATTACAGTTTAATGCTAAAAAATCAAAAAAAGAGAGTATAAAAAAACGCTATTTCATGTAATTAACCAAATATTTTACAGTTTACTTTTGACGTATAAAACAAAAATTTATAGCAAATGAAAAGAAAAATAATTTTTTAATGAATGAAATTTTCTTTATTCACCGTTGCCGAAATTTAATTGAATATCATTTCATTAAAAACGTAATTTGCAATAAATATTTAAACTTACAAATATCAGGTATATATTTTACCTGCTCGATTTGTTTTTATAATTATTGTACTAGATTGAGTCGGGATTTCTGTTTTTTGTACACAAGTGACAGTTTATAATATTCGAGACAGAATTACAATTTTCTTCAGTACAGTAATATACACAAGACCCGAACCACAATAGACTGCGGCTTCATGGTATAAAATCAGTATATGATGGTTTGCCACATGTTAAAAAAGAAATAATGAGATTGCAAAGTAGAAATGGAGTTATTTTTGCGATAAATGCAACATTTGCATTCATTTTTTTCACTCGCGTCCCAACAAGCGATACTTGTAATTTCAATCGGTGTACAGGTCTATTTATCTACGATGAAATTCAAACTAGATACCGATTTATTTGCTGGAGAAATAAAAAAATAACTGGAAATTTACTGTATACTAATTTGTCCGTACGCATTTTTACCAATGGCACCATCAAGCAATGGCAATTCAATATCACGCGTCATAAAATCGCACGTGTACATTTTTCAACTGAGCTATTTGTCAATGTCTTTCATTTCTTTAGCCGCTTTTTTTTCTATTTTTTTCTGCCTACCAAACGTGTTCGTGTTGCCAAGTTGGTTTTTTCAAATTATTATTATCATTTTTTTTCCGTGCCGTTTCATTTTTAGCCGAAATGGGAATTAAGCGAAATGGGAGGATCAGACCATATGGACAGTAATTAGTTGAAAAATTGTATTATAAAATTTATTCCTAAATTAAAAATTCCATCAATTTCATGATTTTCCATTAAAAGTTAAATATACAATAACAAACTGAACCAAATAATTATAATTGCGTTAATGATGATGATGATGATAATAATAATCAAATTAAATCAAATCATTTATTGCTAAAGACAAGTTAATATAATACATTAGCAAAAACGTATGTACCACAAATGCGCAGAAATTGCGCGAGTAGTAGGATTATTATTATATAACAGAATAAATAGAAAATAGAGATAAAAACCTTATAAAGTTAAAGATGAGTAAATATACAATAAAGTAAAATAAGTACAGTAAGAAGACAAGGTATAAACAGAAAAAAAGAAAACAAAAGAAAAAAACAATACAGTGGAAGATGATACAGTGATCAAACAATTATTGGCTACAAATATAATTGTATATTTAATTATATGTATCAATTGTATTTGGCCATTGTTTACATAATTTAATATTATTAAATTCTGTACAAGAATAACACAAGAATGTGTTAAAGAAAAAAAGAAACTAATAATAACAATAATAATAATAATAATAATAATACTAGTAAAAAGAAAACAATAATAAGGAAAAAGCGAAAAAAACAACAAATAATTTAGGTGATATGCATGTCAATCATGCTTACATAATTATAGACACTCACATGCACCAATGTATTCAGTCGTTGAATAACATGCATACACATAAAATAAAAGGTTAAAATTTTACACGCATCTTTAGTTACAATCATACTATGGCTACACTCAATATAGTGAAGAAGAGAAGGAGAACCATCATCATAGTCCACACCACTTGTTCATCAACAATTGTATTTCAGTAGCAAAAAGAATGTAATGTAATATTAGTAATAATATATAAATTGAAAGTGTTCAGTATAATATTAATAAAAATAAGGAGATTATAAATTTATAAATGTATAGGTAAGCTTAACTATTAAAGAAACAATATTTCTGCTAATCAACCTAAGGTACATAATAGGAATTGGAGTAAATAATAAACAAATAATTAAAAAGAATAATAATAATAAAGAAATCCCTTTCAGGACAAAACAAAAAAAAGAAGAAGAAACCTCAGAATGTACTGTGAAAAAATTAACACGCCACACCTAGTGGTGGATACAAACACCAATCAACCAATCAGTTTTATTTGTATAAATTTTTCTTAACAAAACAAAGAATTTTCACCACAAATGCGCGTATTCGCGCCAGCAGTGGGGATTATGATTACTTATTATGAATATAACTAATAATAATACTCGTTTACGAAAACATTCAATTTAGTTACATTTATTAAATTTACAATAGCCAAACCGGTGTATTTTAACATCTAAAGTCATCATTAAGGATTTATGTAAAGAAAACACTTGTATGGCCATTGTTTACATGCATTTTTTTTTTTTTTTATATGTTCTCGTTATTTTAAAGTATGTAAGCTAAAATTTATGCATATATTCAAACGCACACACTCGCATATGTATGTATACACATGCACATCTACCCATACCCATATACCTATACATACACGCACACATGCATGTACATATATACACACATACATACATACCCATATATACACACATACATACATACCCATATATACGTACCCACATATACATGAATAATCGTAAGAAGTCCAAGTTTCATCCATACTTATATTTCAGCAGCAATGTGTGTATATGTGTGTGACAATCCTGATAGCAATTATAGTAACTAATGTCTTACAAATAATAATAACCTACACTACAATGATGAATTATAAATCCTAAATAAAATAGACATTACACAAGTACTTATACTAGATTTACCTGAAGCATATAAAAATAGTAATAGTAATAATAATAATAATAATAAAATAATAATAACAATAATAAAATAATAATAATAATAATAATAAAATAATAATAATAATAATAATAAAATAATAATAATAATAAAAGAAAACTAATAATAATAATAATAATAATAAAGTTAAAAAATATTTACAATTCGTATAAATTTCATTTTTTAAATTGGAACCGACTTATGACTCTTCTAACGACTTTGTTGAATTAGATAAAAAAATAAACAATTGCAAAACTTTTTATTGCGGTTTCAATCTACTAGCATATCTACTTATTAAGGCAGGTTCAGAATAAGAATATTGAACGAGCCGGACTGAATAAAATTATTGTTAAAAGCCATTTTATATTCATTGTATTCAGATAATGTAGGTGGCGGAGGTCAACCGTCGATTAATATTACGTTCTATTGTGATTCGTTTATTAATAACCGCGTCTCCTCTGTTAATGAGATGAGCGAAATCATCCCATCTGTTTTCGATATAGCGGCGTTTCATTGTATTCGCAAAGAATTTTTGCGATAGTTTATGGATACTTTTCGTTTATACCGTTATTTTCTTTCGTTTCTTAATAGGAATATGTATTAAAATTAAGATCAATAAAAAAGAAGTGCAATCGCAAATAGGTCATACACAGCTACGATCGTTTTTATAGGTTGGGTAAGACTTTTTAATTAGCCGCATTTGCTTGTTATTCTGAAGAGTCGAATCAGAATGAAGATTGTATTAAGCAGCTGATATTGTTTTTGAAACTGTTCTTTTAAAAACAACCAATTCGTTATTTTGGAAATTAGTGTTGGTAAGTGTTAATTTTTCAGTTTTAACGTCTTAATTCAATTCAGTTTTCTTTCTTTCTAAATTTAGACCACTTATGCTCTGTTTATTTAGCTATATAAAAACAAGTTCAGTCAAGCATGATGTTTCATGCGCTCAGGATTCCGTATGTAAGTTATCGATAACTATAATTTGTATTTACATAATACTAAATTTAAAACAAAGGAATTTGATTTTTCCGCTGCAAAGAAGAAGAGGGACGTGGTTTTTTGCGATTTTTTGAAACTATCGCCATCTACAAAATTTGGTTAAGAAAATAAAATACAATTTCGTTCCCAACAAATAGCGATCATTCAATTAATACATCACATGACCGAAAAAAACATTTTTTTTTTTCAAAAATTTCGAGTATTCCGTGCTCTCCGGGGTCTAATGTTGACGCTGGAAACCCGTACTAGAAAAATATACGGGAACATACATATATTTACCCTGTTCAAGAGTTTTAACTATAATACTCGCATCGTTAAGAAAGGGACATACATCATCTTTCGCGCTTTTTTGAATTTTTCGTCAACTTTAAAAATTTCGTTAAGGAAATGACTAATGGGTTATTTCCCGTCAAATAGCGATCTTTCTAACAATGTATCATATGTCCGGAAAAAAAGAAATATATTTTTCAAAATCGTCGAGCTTTCAGCACCCTGAGCGCCGAATTTTAAAATTTGTAAACTCGGATGTTTTAAACTAAAGAAGTATACAGGGATGCGTTTTTTTTTAACCTTGTTCAAAATTTTTAGCTATAATATTTGGGTCGCAAAGGGGATGCTACATATCAGGTTTCGCGCTTTTTTGAACTTTTCGTTAACTTTGAAAGTTTCGTTAAGGAAATTAAATGTGGTTTTGTTTTCAACAAATAGCGATCTTTCCATTGATATATCATATGACCAGAAAAAATCATTTTTTTTTAAACTTTCGAACTTTCGACGCCCCAGGGGTGAAACTTTGAAGTTGGAAACCCAGATGATCCAATGTAAAAAAATACACAGCAATACACATTTTTTTAGCCTTGTTCAAAACATTTAGCCATAATACCAGAGCCACAAGCGAGAGCTACACGTCGTTTTTCGTGCTTTTTTGAACTTTTAGTAAACTTCCAATATTTCGTTAAGAAAATAAAATACGGGTCCGCTCGCGACAAATAACGCTCTTTCCAACAATATATCATATGGCTGGAAAAAAGTAAATTTTTTTCTAAAAGTTCTAGCTTTCGAAGCCCCGATGGGCTAATTTTAAGGTTGGAAACTCTAATGTTTCAACCCCAAGAAATGTACGGGGACACGCATATATTTTTAACCTTGATTAAAATTTTTAGCTATAATACTCGCATCGCAAAGAGGAGGCTACATATTAGAACTCGCGCTTTTCAGAACTGTTCGTAAACTTCGAAAGTTTCGTTAAGGAAATGAAATACGGTTTCGTTCCCGACAAATAGTAATCGTTCCAACGATATATCACATGCCCGGGGAAAAAAATATTTTTTCCAAAATTTCGAGCTTTCGGCGCCCCAAGAGTCTAATTTTAAAGCTGGAAACCCGAATGTTCCAAATTAGAGAAATATGTAGGGTTGAGTATATTTTGAATCGCGTTCAAAATTTTTAACTGTAATACTCGCTGAGCTAGGGGGGATACGTCGTTTTTTGTGCTTTTTTGAACTTTTCGGCAACTTTACCTAACTTTTGTACCGTAATTTTTCGATTTTATGAAAGGATTCCCGCATTTTATTTTATATTTGTAATTTCAGTGATTTTTGAGGTCGTTTTCAGCGTGGTAGCCTAGTGGTTAAGGTGCTTGGCTACCAAGTCGGAGGTCACGGGTTCGAGACTTGTCTCGTCCCGGATCCAAGTCGCTCCCAAGCTTACCCAGCCTGAAATAATTGGGTACCAGAGAAATCTGGGAAAGTAAAGGCGGCCGAGAGAAAGGAACTGGCCCCCCTACTCTCATTAGTGCCGTTGGGCTTAGTACCATTATGGAAAGCTTAACTTCACAATCCCGACGCCCTGTCAAGGGTATGGAACTCACTTTACTTTACTTTAAATACCACATTATATATTCTTGACGGTTTTTTGCATTTTTTGTCGCCCAGAGTAATCGGTCATCTTGAAGTTACAAATCGTTTTAAAGAAAATTTTAATTATAATTTATGTTCCAAATTTTAAGTTTATGAGTCAAGCCGTTCGTGAGTTATTGATTTTTATTTGATATTTTCTTCGTTTCCGAATCATCTTATTAGGATTCCGTACACTATATGTTCAGAATTATAAAGTTTAAACGTAAAGCAACAAATATGGTATTTTATTTCAAGTCTATTTGGATTGATTAAAGTAAAAGTAATGTCTGAGATAGATAACTATGCAGTAAGTATACCAATTTATAGACGTTTATTAAAAGCCTAAAGTCAACGGTGGAATAAAATAGTATTTATTTCATCGTCAATGAAAATAAAAAGCGAGTACTTCACTATTGTTTGCAAAGGAGAAAAAAATGACCATAGTCGCTCTAACATTAAAACTTTTTTTTTACTCATATATGTGCTAATGCAAGAACTCTAAATTTATAAGTAGAACCTTCAAAACGTCCTTTTGGAAGAATTTCTATTCTTCTCTTTCTAAAAATACCCCCCTTCGCATTTTTGAAACTAGATAAAGGTTTTAAGTTGCCATCTGTTGAACGTCTTTCCAATTTCACCGTTTCCAATTAATTTTTTTTTCTCTCCTGTTTACCTTCCCAACACAATGATGAACTATATGCAACTCCATTTCCGCCAAAATTCTCCTTCGCACTTGATAATTTCTGCCTTCAATATTAATCAATTAAACTTTCTGTTCTTTTAACCTTTTTTAGTCCCACTCTAAGATTTGATGGCATTCCCCTTATCTGGTTCTTCAAAATCTCTCCGCACAGTCCCGTAGTTTTCTCCACGAGCATTATAATTGTTTCTTTTCAGGGTTATAACTTCTCCTACTGTAATTCTTTTATCAATATTTCCACCTCTTACTGTTCAATTTTTTTGGCATGCTTCAAGGTATGTTGAACAAGCGTCTTGTTTAATGGTTGAAGTACAATAATGTATTTCCTAGTAATAGGTTTGGTTTTTGTCTTACAAGGAGGGGCTACGGCCTTGTGGAAATGATTTTTAATGTAGCGGTAGTATACCATGTCGTAAGTAGAAAATATTAAAGTGCAGTACTCGAATATAATCGGGAAAAACGAATTTAAAATTACTCCACGCTTTATGTATAGGTTATATATAAGTTATAGAACAAATCGCATGCAATTGCTGTGGCCTAAGCGGAAATGTTCGTGACACGTACACACTCAGTATGCGGAATCCAGCTGTACGCGTTTTTTCCCCTTTTTTTTTCTTATTTTATAAAAATACTTACGATTAATTCATTTCTTAGAAAAGTAAATGAATTATTTATTTATTTACACATTAATTTGTTTTTTATTACTTCTTGTTTTTTTCAATGTTTTTTTATTATTTATTACATTAATTTAATTTCTACGATTTCAATAGAAATTAAACTTGAACAAATAATAAAAAAGCATTGAAAAAATCAATAAGTAATAAAAAAATAAATGAACGAGTAAATAAATAAATTATAAGAATTTATGTATAAATTTAAAAAAAAGCGTTCAGAGCTAGATCAATCTTTAACTATCGTAAATAATATTTAAATTACAATCTTTTTTATTATATTGGAATAGTAATAACTTTATTAAAAATAAAAATTATAAAAATATTAGATGTGGAATGGTAGAATAAAATTTATAACAAAAAATCATTGAAAAACACAGTAAGTAATAAAAAAATAAATGAATGAGTAAATGAATTATTTAGTTACTTTTCCTAATAAATAAATTATTTATAAGTATATATATATATAAAAAAAAGGTGTGTGCGCGGGGGGGGGGTAAAAGCACACAGCTAGTTTGAACCCGCGTATCAAGTGTATGCGTCACAAACATTACCATTCAGGCCACAGCAATTTCAAGCGAGAAGTTCTATAAATTATAAGAGGTATACAATTGTATTCATAGAATTTTGCCCTGGAGGTCCTAAAAATAGGGGGAGCGGGTAACTTAATCTAAACGCTTTCATAGCAGTCTCCTCCGAGGTGAGCGTACCGCCGCCAACGTTCAACCCAGTTTTGAAAGCATCCCCCCCCCCAGATAGGTCCATCAGGACCCTCATTGTGACACTTTCGACTTCAGTAATGCTGTTATATCAGTTTCCTTTCAAGTAACTTTTGAGTTGAGGGAACCAATGAAAGTCGCACGGAGTCAGGTCTGGGCTGGGGGGATGCGGAAGCGTGGGGATGCTGTGGAGCGTCGAAAACTGGCATACTTCAAAGGACGAGTGTGCCAGACAGTTGACGTGATGCACCACTCAATCGTTCTCGGCCAATTCCGGTTGTGCGTGGTACACACCGGCTCGTAACCTTTTCAAAATTCCGATGTAGAATGCTGCATTGACTGTCTGACCTACGTGAACGAATTCGTGATGAACAACGCCGTTGATGTCGAAGAAAGCGATCAGTAGAGACTTAACTCTTGATTTGGACATGCGAGCTTTTTTCAGACGCTTTCCACCCTTCTCCACCCACTGCATGCTCTGTCTCTTGGTCTCAGGGTCATATTCGAACACCCAAGCCTCGTCCCCCGTGATAATGGCCGACACCCACTGGTTTCCTTCAGCATCAATTCGATCAATCATGTCCTGACAGATGGATCTCTAGAGCTCTTTTTGTTCAGCTGTGAGCAGTTTTGGAACAGCCTTGACACACAACAGTTTGCGCATCCCTAGATCGTCATTTAAAATCTGCGAATGGTCTCGTGGTTGATGTTTAACTCTTCTTCTAACATTCGACAACGCACTCGATGGTCTTGGAGCACGCGCATGCGCACACATTCAACATTTGCCGACATTTTTGTGGTGGAATGACCGCCGCAGCACGGATCGTCTTCGCCTGATTCACGGCCGTTTTTAAACCGCTTAACCCACTTGAAAACAGTCGGTTGTTTTATAGCGTCTTCCTTAAACACGTCTTGTACCTGTACAAGGATTTCCGACGGTTTTACTCCACGTTTGACCAAGAATTTGATCACGATACGTTGCTCAGTATTTATATCGCACATTTTTGCAACATGTATAAAAATCTTACTTTGTTTAAACGACCACAGAACGCGAGATACACGTGCTACCGTTATAAAAACTAGATATACTGACTCAGAAATGTCCCCTCTTTCCAATAACACCGCGAGTACCATCGTAGTATTTCACAAGTCGCGCTATGAAACAATTCTGCGAAAACAATTGTATACCTCGTATACCGTATTTGAAAAACCAGGTTAATAAATTTGTATGGAAAAAATAAACCTCGAAGAAAATGTAACGTAGAGAAAAAAGTAATCGAAAAATACGTGATCCGAACGATTGAAATGAGCAAATAAAATTAAAATGGAAATGGAAAAATAAAATTGTAATGTAAAATAAATAAGCCTATTTAAATTATCGGCGAATGTATGAAATGAAAACGACATGTAATCAAAACACTTCTCATCAGATCAATTCTAACCTTTTATCATCTCTTGTTCCTCTTTGTTCTTTTTTTTTTTTTTATTTTTTGAAATATAATTACAAATTAAAAGATACGTTTACACATTCATTTTTACCAAGTACCTTGAAAATGGCTGTGAAGTGTTTGATATAAACAAATTATTTACCTTTGCATCTGCATGTATCTATTTAAAAGATATTTGTGCAAATATATACTCTGTCTATTGATTATAATTAACTGAAAGGATACACATTAGATTGTACAGCCGAAAATATAAACATGTAATTTTTTATTTTAACGCGGCCAACGTTTGTAAAATCTTAGACTGTTGTGGTTGTATCCGCTGCAAGTTTGATCTTCTAGCACTACCATACAGCTCAATTCCGTATTTATATATCGGTGAGATATAGGTTAAATATATTTGCCTTTTTAACTTCAGACCTAGTGGTGAGTAACGACTTAATAGTGGATATAACGTCCTCGGTCGAACGATCATCTTCGTTTGTACATGTACTATATGATATCGCCATGTGAGCCGCCCATCCAACATGATTCCTACATATTTCACCACTTCCGATTTCTGTATTTCCATATTGTTAATTTTTACAATGGGACACACTACCCGTTTATTTGTGAACATAACCTGTTTGCATTTCTGCTCGTTAAACTGGATACACCAATTTCTGGTCCATTCCTGAATCCGGTTTACTTGTTGCTGTACCGCCATAGTTGTGAACTTTGGATTAACATCAGAGGATGAGATGGCCACATCATCAGCAAACGTAGCTAATATTATTTGGTTGGGTGTAGGCACATCAGCTGTATAAATGGTATACAGCGTAGGACTAAGTAGGCTGCCTTGCAGAACGGACGCGCGAATTACCTTTTCTTCGGAATTCGGGTCGTTGACTTTAACTATAAATGTTCAGTTATTCCGATATGAGACAAAGAATAAGCATAAATCCGGTGGAAGAATTCTTTTTAGTTTGAAAAGAAGTCTAGAATGCTAGACACGATCGAATGCCTAAGACACATTCAGGAACATTGCTGAGCAAACTTCCTTTCTCTCCAACACCGTTGATATTGCATTTAAAATCTTATGGAATTGATGCACTGTTGAGTGATGGGCCCGAAATCCAAATTAGTGAGATGGGATTATGTTCTTTTTTTTCTAGCATTGGAAACATTCTATCCATAACGAGTTTTTCCATGATTTTTGACAATGTACTAAGCACACTGACGAGCCTTTAGGAGGATAAGTTTGACTAATGTTTTTTTTTTTAATCTTAATTTTTTTTTTTATGTATCATTAGGATAATTGCTTTCTTCCATGACTCCGGGTAATATCCGATTCGAATGATTGCATTAAATATATAACAAATCATGATTGCAGCTTTTTTTGGGAGTTGCGACAAATTCTCTCCCATTCATTTATCAGCACCCGGTGCCTTTTTTTTAGGAGTTCTTCCGAGACATCTGTATACTTCTTTTGGGGAGAATGGTTTAGTTGGAAGCTCTAATTGAAGCAGACGTTCCAATGAGCTTATTACATATTTCTAAAACGATTCATTAGAGCTGTATGAAGTAAAGGTACTTTCTAAGGAACCAGCAAAAGCTTCTTCCACCTTCTGATAATCTGTTTTGGCCCACTTATTATCACTAACTTTAATATTATGCGGATTGTGTGTATCCTAAAGTAGTTTTTTTGTATCTATCCATAAGCAGTTATCTTGCATTGCTAACAAGGAGACCCTACGGTCTTGGGGAAAACAAATTTCAATAATTTTTGTTGTAGTACTAATATACCATGTGGACATACTAGGTGTAAAATATTAAAATGCAATACTCAAATATAAGCAAGAAAAACGATTTTAAAGTTTGCTTAACACTATGTATAGGTTATATAAAAGGTGTGACAATCGTTTTCGCAGAATTGTTTCATAGCGCGACTTGTGAAATACTACGATGGTACTCGCGGTGTTGTTGGAAAGAGGGGACATTTCTGAGTCAGTATATCTAGTTTTTATAACGGTAGCACGTGTATCTCGCGTTCTGTGGTCGTTTAAACAAAGTAAGATTTTTATACATGTTGCAAAAATGTGCGATATAAATACTGAGCAATGTATCGTGATCAAATTCTTGGTCAAACGCGGAGTAAAACCGTTGGAAATCCTTGTACAGGTACAAGACGTGTTTAAGGAAGACGCTATAAAACAACCGGCTGTTTTCAAGTGGGTTAAGCGGTTTTAAAACGGCCGTGAATCAGGCGAAGACGATCCGTGCTGCGGCGGTCATTCCACCACAAAAATGTCGGCAAATGTTGAATGTGTGCGCATGGGCGTGCTCCAAGATCATCGAGTGCGTTGTCGAATGTTAGAAGAAGAGTTAAACATCAACCACGAGACCATTCGCAGATTTTAAATGACGATCTAGGGATGCGCAAACTGTTGTGTGTCAAGGCCGTTCCAAAACTGCTCACAGCTGAACAAAAAGAGCTCCAGAGATCCATCTGTCAGGACATGATTGATCGAATTGATGCTGAAGGAAACCAGTGGGTGTCGGCCATTATCACGGGGGACGAGTCTTGGGTGTTCGAATATGACCCTGAGACCAAGAGACAGAGCATGCAGTTGGTGGAGAAGGATGGAAAGCGTCTGAAAAAGCTCGCATGTCCAAATCAAGAGTCAAGTCTCTGCTGATCGCATTTTTCGACATCAACGGCGTTGTTCATCATGAATACATTCCCACAGGCCAGACAGTCAATGCAGCATTCTACATCGAAGTTTTCTCCCCCTATTTTTAGGACCTCCAGGGCAAAATTCTATGAATACAATTGTATACCTCTTATAATTTATGGAACTTCTCGCTTGAAATTGCTGTGGCCTGAATGGTAATGTTTGTGACGCATACACTTGATACATGGGTTCAAACTAGCTGTGTGCTTTTACCCCCCCCCCGCGCACACACCTTTTTTTTATATATATATATACTTATAAATAATTTATTTATTAGGAAAAGTAACTAAATAATTCATTTACTCATTCATTTATTTTTTTATTACTTACTGTGTTTTTCAATGATTTTTTATTATAAATTTTATTCTACCATTCCACATCTAATATTTTTATAATTTTTATTTTTAATAAAGTTATTACTATTCCAATATAATAAAAAAGATTGTAATTTAAATATTATTTACGATAGTTAAAGATTGATCTAGCTCTGAACACTATTTTTTTAAATTTATACATAAATTCTTATAATTTATTTATTTACTCGTTCATTTATTTTTTTATTACTTATTGATTTTTTCAATGCTTTTTTATTATTTGTTCAAGTTTAATTTCTATTGAAATCGTAGAAATTAAATTAATGTAATAAATAATAAAAAAACATTGAAAAAAACAAGAAGTAATAAAAAACAAATTAATGTGTAAATAAATAAATAATTCATTTACTTTTCTAAGAAATGAATTAATCATAAGTATTTTTGTGTATGTATCACGAACATTACCACTTAGGTCACAGAAATTGCAAGCTATTTTATTAATTTAATTTACTATTTGATGCTACATATTTATTTTACTATGCGCATTTGAATAAAAGGAAACTATTGAAAAAATTTCGAGCACTTTAGAAATAGACAATGTATACAGTGCAAATCACAATATCAAATAACATGCGGTTCAACTTTCTCCAGCACTCTACCCCTTGAAATCATGAACAGTGTTGTAAAGAACAGGTTTATTTTTCTAGCATCATCATCAACCTGTTTGCTCTACTGTCGCCGCATATTTGTATTTACACACACTTATGCAATTATGCATCCTCCCGCATATCATTTTTCTGAAATTCCTCTCTATAATGCCAAACGCAAATCATAGATCGCGCCACTTAAATTATCTTTCAGAATGCTTAGAATTTCCTGTTCTTGGGAGAACTTAGGGATAAAAAGAGTATATACAACACTCTTATATAGTAATGCAATGTTGCATACAAATTTCAAGTCAATCCATTCACTACTTTTTGAATTTTGCGGTCACAAACATACAGTCGCTTCATTTTTATATATATAAGGAGATATATATCATGTACACCATCATATTCACGCTAGGTACTACACAGTAGACCCACCCGGACTGCACTTGTAGCGCGATAACATGCGACAGCGATCAATTCCAAATGTAGTCTTGCCGTGGGTGTACACTCGCGTTGTGTATAGCAATTGCCATGAGCGCTATCTATTCTGTACAGCTAGAATATAAGAATAGGTAGTCACGGCGCTTGGAACCTCGAGCAATATGACTGGAGGATATATACATAAAAAAAAAAAATTGGAGCTAGTTATCGTTGCAATCTTCCATTGTTTTCAAAAATGTTTTGTCTCTAATTTTACAGACCTTCATATGTAAATCTTCTATTTTTTCCTTTTTTTATTTTGCATCAGTAATGATGTTCGAAAAATAAATTTTCAGTGTAACAGATTAACTTATTTCCAAAATTAAATGTTAGGTGTATAAAACTTATTTTTGGAAGTCGCATTAATTTCAGAATTACCAAAAAGTATTTCTGATGCTAAGAATGATATGGAAATAACATAAAATAAAAAATTTTCAATTTATTTTCCTTCTTATGTGCTCGGTGTCTGAAATTTACACGTTAATATGTTTATGGATGATTTTATTGGTTTAGTTACAGGCAATGGCTATATTGAGTAAAGAAGCATTTGATACGTTTGCCAAAAATGGACATTGTAGTGAATTTTTTCATCCATGGGCAAGCAGTTGTACTGTTGCTTGGACAGATTTTATTTTTAATTCTATTGTAGGAAGTGCTAAATTTTCATTTATAATGCACACGGTATGTAATATAAAAACAAATGTAATGTGTTTAACTTTTTTTATTTAATTTTATTTCATTCTAAATAACTATCGAGCCCACTAGGAACACATGCCAATCATAATTTTCTAATAATAATACTATAAAAGTATTGATGATATTGATTTATATTTATGCGTGCAAACAGGACTATAGTGACAAATTTAAAAGGTAGAGGAGAACGCTAAATAACTACATACAGTACTTTTTAATGTATTTTGCGTTTTTAAATATATCATTTATTTCTTTAATGTGTATATTTATCAATAAATAAATATTTTCATTTTAGAATTATAATTTTGCTCTGACCATTTGCTGTATATTAAACGTATATTTTCTAACATACTATTACTTTCCATGATATACATACTTCCTTATATATGTATAACCTTTACATTATATTACAACACTCAATTTCTAGATTAATTCTAAGTTGTTTGTTATATATTAATATTTTCATATTATTGTACAACAGAATGTGAAACATGTTAGATAATTTAATTTTGTTTTATTGTCCATAGTTATTAAATCTAAAGTTAATTTTTCCCTAAGCGAAATTTTTGTTTTTTTGTATTTTTGAAATGGTTTTATTTGTATTTATGTTCTTATTCTTTTTTACAGTTTATTTTTACACGAATTTGTTTTTATTTAACCTGTATTTATTATTATTGTCCTTTCTTACTTAAAGTTTTCTTTTTTTTTGGGGGGGGGCGCACTACCTAAAAACAAAAAGCAGGGAGAGCATCGTCAGTTAAATTTCGATTTGATCAGATATTAATAATATAAAAGAAGAAATATCTAAAAGATAGGTAGTGAGTAGAAAGACAGAATATAAGTTACGCAATAATGAGGAGGGGACTTGAGTTTTAGTAAATGAAAGTATAGAACACAGAGCTCAATCGAAAGGGATGAATACATAAGAAAAGTATGGTCAGCGTTACAGATACCATTGTTTGATTCTGTAAGAGGGAAATTAGAGACGAAACAAGGGAAAAGTGAAACAGAGGAAGGAAGAAGAGAACAACTAAAACGCAGATGAATAATAGAAATAGCAATAGAACAATGAAACGGAAAAAAATAAAAGAACCAGGGAAATAAGAAAGAAAGTTTCTTGGAGGGCGTCAACACAGGACATTTACCCAGCGCAACAACACAAAGGACTAAAAGAACGATGAGATGTAAGAAATGACAGGTTATATCAAGAAATGATTAGAGATAGAAGAAATGAAGGCAGCCAACACAGGAAGAACAGAAGGAAAAGGAAGAGTAAGCATGTAGTAAGCACAGTAAGGAGTTAGAAAGGAAGATTAGAACGATCGTTACGAAAGGAGAAATAGTAATTATCTAATTATAATTGAAGATGAATTTTTTTACACAAAGGCATGCTATTAAAGAATAGAATTTTTTTAAAAAAAACAACGAAAAATAGCAGCAACCTAAGGTAAAGAATGCGTCGTTTCATTACCTTCGATGCCAACGTGCGGAATCTATAGAAAATCAACACAAATGGAGCAGCTAAAAAAAGTGGATGAGACAGCGTACAGGAAGAATGATAAAATCGGAAAAGTAATCAGGAAAAGGGAGAAAATCGCTTAGGGGCACTAATAGAACCAAAAATATCTAAATAATTGAAAAATGGGCAATGAAAGGAAATGAAAAGAATGCAAAGCAGGATAGGCATCAACTTGGTTGCAAAGATGGAACAGAAAGAAGGATGGCGAAGTAACTCCAACAAATTAAAATATAGAAAATAAAATATAATGAATAAATACAAATAAAAACTCTCCTTCTGCAATTACTTAATTTTATAATTTATTATTCTGTCTTTTCTTTTTCCACGCATTATTCCCGCTATTTGTTCCTTCCTACTAGTAAAATCTGATCATATCAAGATATATATATGTATGTACATATATTTTAGTATAAATTTGGATGCAGTATCTACGTGGAAGTTACAGTAGGCGATACAGTTTATTAAGTTCTGAAAAATTCAAACTGAGTTCGGATGATTTAATTGAGAACAGACAATAGAGTGAGGTATGGCTTGAAGCACTGAGAGTATGGTAGCGCCATTTAAGTAAATGCTTCATAGTTGGCCAGACCGTGAGCCTACATAAAGCGTAGGAAAATGGAAGAAAACTTCCTCAAAAACGCAGTTGTGAGACAATCCCGTGTGTCTCAACTGAATCTCGTCAGAATTAAAAACTCCCTACGTGAGATAGAGGCGACGGACACCAAGGAAAGGTGCTAAACTTTATGAACCTAAGCTGGGTATTTTGATCCGACTACAGTTTACTCTATTCTTCAGAAAAGTGCATTTCAAAGATTGATGGTCCCAATCAACATCATTGAATGGTATCGAGCTAGATAATGTTGCCCTATCAGTCAAGTCAACTTGTTCGTTGCCTGGAACCCCATCATGACCAGGAACCAATAAAAATGTAACGTAAACATTAGGTAGTAAAAGTCGGTACATGACGTTTTTTATTTTCGTTGGTAAGAGGTTACAACTGTCATGGCCCTGGATTATTTTGATAGATAGAAGCGAGTCTGAAATAAGAAGGACATTTTGGGACACTGGGTTGGAAGAATATGCTTCAAACAAGAAGAATCCCAAACATTTTTGTCTCTGCAACAAAACAGTAGTCGTTTAAGCTCTTGGTATTTATTACGCCTCCATTTTCATAAGCACATGCAGTTGGTGAAGAGAAATGAGGTTGGGGAAGAAAGTAAATTTAAACAAGGTGTTTTCAGGGAACCTATTAAAGTTATTTATGACTGCTGTTCTAATTCTGCTTTATGCATTGATTCTAACATAAATTCACAAATCGGAGCTTGATTATATACATATATATATATCCATTACCATCCCCGTGCGGACAATCGCTTTTACAAAACCAACACACTCATGTAAATATGCACACATAACTTTTTTTTTTTGAAAAAAATAGTGTAACAATTCATAATTTTCAAATATTCTTATGATAATCATTAATCATCTTTATTAACTTATTTAACTAGTTAAAGTAATTCTTAAACAAAATTCATTCTTATTTTCAGATCCCATTGCTCTACGGTTGGAAAAGATTGTCAAAAGAAAAATTTAAAAGAACTTTTATTGATTTCCTTCGAGTGACTGCTTATGGTTCCTGTTCATGCCTTTTGTTTTTGTCGTGTGGTTGCATACTAAGGTAGCAATTTGAATTTTTATTGTATCTATTCGTACATTTTTTATTCTACTTATATTTACTTTTTTAAAAACAATAAACATTTCATATCCAGTAAAATAGGAATAAAGTTCTTATCCAATTTTATCCTTTTCTCCTCCATCCCCGCCAAAAAATATAATGATAATAAACAAAAGTTGCTTAAGAAAAATAAACACATTTTTACTATATATTTCAACGCCTTCCATCTGACTTGATTGATGTCTTTAATGATTTTTACTTATAATTCTGATTCTCCATTACGAAGTTTGTTATATACAAATAATTCTTTTATTTTCGCTCATACTAAATTTAAATGCCTGAAAATTCTGATACACCGTACAAGAACCATATCGACTTTACCTTATCTCAATAAGGTGTTTCAGTGAGTAAAGTTTTAAGTAATTAAAACTGAGATGCAAATTGTGATGTATTTGAATTGCTTTATAAATCAACCCTTCAAGGTGCCCCAGAATATCCATGTTTTTTTTCGGTTCTCTTTCTATACAGGCAGGCTTACAAAAATTGTACACGTGCAAGGAAATTGAAATCAAAAAACATGCATAGCAAAAACCATTCCTCATTTTTAAGCAGCAAAACCTCAATTAGTAAAGAGAGGATATATCATAGTATAAAATACATTCAAACGCAATATTTGAAGTATCATCTCTTGTATAAAATTATGTTTTAAACTGTAGCGTTTCTATTTAGAATACGCCTAAATGAAAACTGTGTAGGTGAACGTGACTGATGAAGAAAGCAGCCATTGTAGAATATTTGTATTGAGCAAAAATATGAATTGCTTTAGCGATATATGTATGTTTCTAAATGGACAATTATTTTTTTTCTAAATAAAGTGATTTTAAATGATACAAGTATATCTGTGTATCCGAAGGAATCAGATGGATATTATGGTGCTGTTCAAAGATATCGTGTAGAGAACTTTTTATGTTTTTATCATTTTAATGCACATAATTAAACAAGTAGATAAATCAGCGATTTATCAATCTGTCTACGCGTTTACAGGAAATTGCTTTTTAGCCTACTCTTTTCGTTGATATATATTTATATAAACTCGGCCATTTCGGTCTCGCAAGGGGCTGTGCCCCATGACCCCTCTTGCTTTCATTTCTGTTTCTTTCTTTTCTGTACTTTGTATAAAATGATCAAAATTTACAACGTAATTCTTACTGGCATCAACACAAAAAAAATAACATAATCACAAAAATCCTATCCTAACATTTAACTTTCATTATATAAAATTAAGACATTTTTTCGTTACATATTTCGTTACATAAAATTGTGTCATTTCTTAAATAACAATAACAAAAATCCTATAAAATATAACAAACGTTACATAAAATTGGGACATTTTGCGTTACATAAAATTGGGACATTTTTTCTAATGGGAGGTAGCCTAAGAATTATGTTGTAATTAATATATATATATATATATATGTATATATATATATATATATATATATGTATATATATATATATATATGTATATATATATATATATATATATATATATATATATATATATATATATACATATATAAAAACTCGGCCATTTTGGCTTCGCAAGGGGCTGTGCCCCTTGACACCTCTTGCTTACATTTTTGTCTCTTTTTCTTCTATACTTTGTCGAAATTTACAGCGTAATCCTAACTCGGTTCATATGAATATAAGTTATGCGAGAATAAACGTAAAAAAAAAAAAATGAAACGGGACGAATGTGCAACCCTCATTCTTTTTGGAAGCCGGTAACGAAGCACACATTTCCATGGTAATTTTACAAATTGATAGCATTTTAAGTGAACCGCCTCCGTTATACTAATATAAAATAATAAGAAAAAAAAATTATTCAAAGGGACCACATTTTTTACGTTTTTTGACAAATACTCAGTTTATGTTCACCGATTTTTATAATTACTCACGTGGTACCTAAGTTGAATGGTGCTTTTTCTCATGGACAAAGAATTAGTAAAATCGGTCTATATAAATACGAGTTATGCGCGAACAAACATAAAAAAAAAAAAAATACGCTTTGTAGGTATAACCTTCTTCTTTTTTTGGAAGTCATTAAAAATTAAAATATTTTAAACGTTACATAAAATTGGGACATTTTTTCGTTACATCAAATTTTGAAATTTTTTGGGACATTTTTTCTAATAGGGACCGGACTAAGAATTACGTCGTAATTAATATATATATATAGTAATGGTTCAATTAATTTCATTCATTTTTTTTTTTTTTAAGTCAATAATACCCAATATTCAACTGCACGTACAAGACTGTATTTTTAAATACATTTTATTAATTGTTATTGTTGACTACTTATTGTAGTTATTATAAAACGCAGATCGTCCATTATATTCTCAAAGAAGCACAACGTAAGTGTAAGGGTTTTATTCAAAAACGATTTACTTTCGGAAAAAGAGAGTTATTTTCTGTTTTTCTTGTGAACTGATACATAATGGTTGATAAAAACGTAAATTTACTTTTACAAATCCCATTTAAAAAGTTTATTTTGCGTGTAAACTATTTAATCAAACAAATATTACTTTTTCGTGAAAATGATTGCCTATATGCAGGGCGAATAGCTATAAAAAAAAGTATATTTATAAATTCAAATTTTAGCGCTATCTACCGATATTTGTCGTTATAAGTGCTTCAATAATGCTCCGTAAGATCGTGATATTTTCCCTGTGTTACATTTCCAAGTAAAATATTAACGTATTAGGGGGGGAGGGCTATATCGCCAGGCCTCATCCTCCAAAGGGCCTCGCGCTCTTGAATAGGAAAAAAAAATTTAATTTTCCAAGGGTAAAATTTAAAAAAAAAAAAGCAGTTTCTTTTCTGAAAATACTTAGTACTGTGAAAAAAGCAAGATTTTAAATTTACCCGTTTTTCATCTTAAAAATAATTCAGTTAATTTTTATACATAAAAAAAGAATATACCAGTTCATTATTAAAATTGTACACTTTTTCTCTATTAAACTTTTCCTTTTTTCCCCAATAAACCAAATGCTACATAAAATGAATATTTGTAAAAATTTCTTATGATAAATCTACTTTTTTTTTTCTTTTTTTTTAAATCTAATTTATTGTGTTAAAAAAAATGAATGAGTCCTATAACGTACGTATTGAATAATAAATAAACATTCGACAAATCGATTAATAACGATTCTCTCTATTCAAATATTGATACTCACGCAATCGTTGTAAATTTTTCTATGTAAGAACGTTTAACAATATTTTATTTTTTATTTTTATTGAAAGTTAATACGTTTTATTTTAAACTGTATAAAAATTATTTTAAATAAAAACGAGTTTTAATCGATTGCGGATTTTATAAATATTTTTGTATTTCAAACAATGTAATAAATCATACTGTGTTTTATGGATCACATAAACAGTTATGGAATTTTAAACACGCCTATTTAATTTATATAAAGAAAAGAACATGATCAAAAACATCGCATAAGTGTATCAAAATTAGCTTGAAAACTGCTGTAGCGACAATACCGACGCTGCCGCCGTAGATAATGCGTTATAAGTAAAGTTTTTATTTTCGTTAAAAAACGGTTACTTTTTTGCTATTCACAATATTTAATTTTTATGTATAAATATTTTTTTTTAGAAAAAGATATTAATAAAAAATTACAAATAATAACATAAATATATGTATATATATATATATATGAAATTCCTTATTTGACGTTTAATTTATATAGTATTCAGTTTGTTAGGGTAAGAAAGTTAATTTTTTAAAGAGGACATAATTTTAATTTAATTAGTCGGTCATGCGTACGCAGTAAGCTTTTTTTATTTTTTTGCTTGTTTGTTTGCACATATATAATACTAAGTTTTTTCGTAATTTTTTCTTCGAAGGGAGTTCCTCATTCAAGATTAGTCCTGGGCTCCGTAAATCCTTAATCCGCTTTTGGTCTTCAGACTTACAGCGGTAACCGTAATCACTAAAAGAAGAAGAAAAGGAAAAAAGCCTTGTCTTAATTCTTGAATTTTACTTATTTTAAAATAGCCCCCATATCGCGATACAAATTTAGTTTCGATTGGAAGTCATTTTTCACCATACTAGGTCATTTATTGGAAAATTTAGAATCAAATTATTCCCAAACATTTTGCTTTCATTTTATTCGTTATTTCAACATCATCGATTGGCTGGTGTTTTTTAATATTTGAACCTTAAAGGTTTGCCATATAAATTATTTGTTGTTTGCTATTTTTAATTATGTAATAATGGTATTCTTTTTTGTTTCATTGATTAGAAAAATATTTGGAAGATACAGCTATTATACGATTGTTTTAATTCCTGGGTTTATATCAAGTACTTCGGTGTTTTTTGTAGCACCTAACCAAAGGTATACCATATTCACCACTTACGTGAATTCGGTATGTTTTATGTTATTATTTTGTACTTTTATAATTCGAATGTTCCCAGTGCGCTCAATTGTACAATGCCTCCTATTACATAAATTGAATTGCTATTAATTTAATTACATTAATAATGAAAAAAAATAAAAGTAATCAAAAGAAATTGCAATAAAAACAAAAAGAAAATGTAAAATAAAATAAAATAAATGCAAATTCTTCTGGTGAAAAAAATATACTATAACCTCATTAATACTGCAATAGTTTTGTCGAGGTAACCCTGTTTGACGACTATACATCAATATTAAGGTGTTTATACTATATCAGATTCGATCATTTCAATGTTGATTCTAACAGAGAAGTTAATTAAACATTTTCACGAGCAATGTGATTTGCAAATAAGAATTATTAAGATGAGAACATATTTTAAAGTCTACATAGCGACACAGTTTAAATAACATTATGCTTATCTTGAATCAGTAATGTTGTCGGGTAGAGCCCATCTTCAGCTAGAAACACCAAAAAAGAAATAATGGAAAAATAATGACAGATCGAGGACGCTGTATGAAATCTGAAAACACGTGACACAGGTCCTCTGTCTGTCATTATTTTTCCATTATTTCTTTTTTGGACATTACTAATTCAAGATAAGCGAAATGAGATTTATTCTTAACTGTGTTGTGCTGTATAGTATTATAATATATTTTTATCTTTCTAGGTCTGAGCAAACAGAAATGTTACAGAATGTAAAATTAAGAATTATTACGAGGAGTACTCTCAATACAGAAACAAAAGAAAGGCACACTTGACCAACGTTCATTATTAATTTTAGTTTTACATATTCATTATAAACATTTCAATGTGGTAGCCTTTCTTCTAATGTGTAAAGTTTTAATCATCGAATCTGAATAGTGCTATTGGTTATTTATTTCCGACGAGTAAGCATTGGGTAGTTGGTAAATCATTTTAAGCACCTATGATGATAAAATGTATTCCGTGGAACGATATAGTCAAATTAATACGGTAAGAGAAAATATACTAAATACAAAATGCAGTAGAATTTCTAATTATTGGATGAAAATCTTTAGAGTTGTGTGTGTAATAATAACTTGCCTGAAATAAAAACTGATATAGATACGCCTTCGAATGTTACGTTACTAGCAATAAGTAGAAACCGTTTCTGTTTTGACATACGGCTTTCTAGCCACATTTCACCCGGAGGCAAAATCTTAGGACATTGCTCCTATTATTTGTTCCTTCCTTCTAACAATATCTGACCGTATCAAGATATAATTGACTTCTTCCTTTTCGAATTGTTTCTGGATAAAGATCCCCGGTTGACAAGCCCAAAAAATTAACCCCCCCCCCCAAACACCCCTATATAAAGATACATTTGGGTTCAAAGAAATTCTACCGAACTTCTCTTCTGTAGGATATGCATTTCCACTTAATTAAAAAATATTCATTTAGCCGGCCCGTTTCTGTCTTAATTTTATTAGCAGCAATATCGGAGACGATAACATCATGAATTCATATACATAATGTATATTATTTTAACTGCGACCCAAATTTTATTTTCAGAGTTAAAATGGATACAAATATATATATATATATATCGATTGTATACATATCTTATTTAGCTTATCTTTCTATTATGTTTAGAGGCATTACATACCTAAATAGTAATTAATTATTAACGAAGTAAGCAAAAACGTGAAATAAAGTTTCAGTTTTATCAAATCCTTTTCTATTAGGGAAAAAATATTTAAAAAACTTATTTTTTACTGACCAGTACCTTTATTATATTTAACAAAAAATTTTGTTAAGAATGAGAACAGGAAAAAGTTCTACGATAGATTTGTCGGAAGAAAAAACATAAAAAGGGGGGAGAACGTAAGATGCAATTTACGATAAGATGAAATACAGAAATGCACATTGAAGTGAATTTCTTGAATTTTTTAGTATATAATATGATTAATCTTACATGATATACAAAAAATATAGTTCTGTTAAAAATAGCTGGGGATATTTATTACAAAATAATTGCTTAAAAATTAGAAAAAAACATTCCAAAATATACTTATTAGAAAAGAATAATTAACGACTTGAATTAAAAATATCTCCCTATTATGTAATTATTATTCAGAATGTGAACTAGTGTAATATAAGATGTTATTTTAAAATTCGGAAAGCATCGCGCAGTATATTTATTAAAAAAGAAGTGTCACGTCTTCAGCAGAAATTGGAAATATAACATATATTTTTTATGCGGTAATTATTCGAAATTTTAAAAAATTGTTACTATATATATACATAATCAAAATAAACAATTTACACATTTTTGTGTTGATTGTATATAAATGATTCTATTTTTGACCAATTAGAATTTTTAAAGCTGTTATTTGCTTTTAATTTTTCTGGCTCTATTTTATTTTTTGTCTGTTTTTTAAAATACTGTTTCATAACGTTTTCTTGTATTTCGGTCCATTTTATGGTTGTTTTTTTACTCGATTTAATTATTTTTTCACTACTATTATTAATTAATTTAGGTTTCATGTGCTATTTCGGGAGTATTGAAACAAATGCAAGGTTTGAAAGCTTCTTTTTTACTGTCTCTATTACAATTTATACTTCAGCAGAAGTCCGGATAAATAATGGAATTTTTTCGAAAGATTTTTATCCCGCGCGAGGTGTACGCCAGGGCTGTACCCTTTCACCGCTACTTTTTAACTTATATGGTGAATTCATAATAGGCAGGAAAATCGATACAGCAAATGGTAGAGTCAACTGGGATGGAGGAATCTCGGTTGATGGGATGTACATCTCTAATCTCCGATATGCGGATGAAATCACGTGAGTAGCAAAAAGCAAAAAGGAAATGTCAAATATTCTGGATCGACTGGTAAAAATCAGTGCAGAATATGGCCTCTAAGTTAACAAAGCCAAAACCAAACTAATGATCGTCGACCGTCTAGAGAATAACTGCCCAACAATACGTGAAATTAAGGGTATTCAAGTAGTATGCCGCTTTACATATTTAGGCTCTATAGTGGAAAACAGCGGCGGATGTAAAAGTGAGATACGCCACAGAACACAGATTACACGCAACGCAATGAGCCGTTTTAAAAGAATATGGTCTGACTTCGCTGTTAGTAAAGGTGTAAAGATTCGGCTAATGAACACCCTTGTCTTCTCAGTGTTTTTATATGGTACGGAGACCTGGTCGATGACCAGCGCAGACAAAAAACGTATAGACGCATTCAAAATGTGGTGCTCGAGGCGCATGCTGCGTGTCTCATGGATAACTAGGAGAACCAATATCTTCGTACTAAATGAGATTGGTAACCCGAAGAGGCTATCATCGGTGGTGCTCTGCAGGATACTGCGGTATTTTGGTCATGTGATCAGAGCGGACAATTTGGAAACGCTGCTCATCCAAGAAAAGGTCAACGGAAGAAGAAGTCGAGGTCGTGCGCTGACTAGATGGTCGGACGCAGTGTGCAAAGCTGCTGGTCGTACCTTTCAGGATTGTGTACACATCGCAAGGGATCGAAACTGTTGGCGCAGTCTGATCAACCGGATGACAGATCATGGTCACGATACCCCTACATGGGGTGAAACGATTCGATAATAATGATAATTACAATTTATACGAAAATAAGATAATCAGTCTAGTGCTTTGAAAATCGAAAATTTTCTTAAATGAATTTAAAAGAAAAAAGAAAGAGGTCAGCCAGGCAGGATGTTTCATGTACGTATGTTAATTAAAAGATTACCATAATTTACATTTACATAATACCAAATTCAAAACAAAAATATTTAATTTGTAATCTGTATATATTTCTCGCCCAATATTAACATAAATATATTTATTTATCTGTTTAAAAATTTTTGCGCCTTTGTTTGTCTTTTTCGATACTTTTTTGAAACCCAGGTAAATTCGTCAAGGAATTAAATATACAATTAAAATCATAGATAACAGAAGAAACTTCAATGAACGTATACTGAAATAAACTTGCTAGATACGAATGAAATAGAAAAATAATATAACTAATATGTATTAGAAGCAAATTCAATCCAATTATGTTACAGTTAGTAATTTTTTAAATACAGCTGACTATACATTAAAAAAAAAAAAAAAAAAAAAAATGAAAAGAACCGATAATGTATTTGACCGATTATTAATATTAATCATCTTTGTCCGTTTTGTATCTGCAACAGAACTCTTGAATTTACATCGCAAAAGTCTGTTTATTTGTATTTCATGTCGAAAGTAGTTATTTCAAATAAAAAAAAATGAACAACCCAATAAAATGATGTAAAATATGTACTTTGTGAATATATATATGTATGCATATATAACATGCTATAACTGCAGAAAAACTAAATCGTTAACGAAGAACAGTATTTTTTGGATGAAATTTCTGATAGCACAGTATTTGGTAACTCGTGTTTCTCACTAACACAGATGATAACGTTTAACGGATGATACTTGAAAATCACCGTAGGTAGTCTGTAAAAAGGTCTGAGTTCGCCTGCGTCTGAAAGAGGCTGCGCCCGATAGAGTCTGCGCCCGCTTTTTCGCGCCCGAAAGAGCGGTCTCCAAATTTCCTTACCGCTTCCTCAATTTGTTCAGGAGATTTTAACTGAATCGATAAATCAGTTTTTTCTTCTAAAAATTGTTCTTGTACTAGTTTCAGTCTGTTGGTTTACTATGTAGTATTTTTGTTTTCGCTTTATTTATGAATTCTGTACTTATCTCGTAGTTATTGTGAGGTCAAAACTAGATGTTACAGTCATGAAGTTGTTCGATATCCCTTTAACCAGAAATAGATCTAGTAAATCGGGAATACGATTTAAATAGTATGTTGGTTCCCATGGGCGTCGCCAGCGGGGGGCAGGGAGGGACAGCTGCCCCCCCCCTGGAGCCTTGAAACTTTTTAATCAACTAGCATTGATGAGTATTCATAGGCACGTAATCATGGACAATTTGAAATACTTATGTTTTAATTAAGATTTTATTCTTGTTTAATAAAATATTAAGCCTTTACAACTTATAAATTTTATTTTTCCTATAACTCATATCCTTTTTTTATCATCTTGCCCCCCCCCCCCCCCGGAGGTTGGCAACCCATCTTGCCCCTCTCTGGCTCATCGGCTGGCGACGCCCTTGTTGATTCCCCAGTTGAAAGGAAATCGCACTTCTGTTCATTTGCTGATGTATACAACCTGGATCCCCTTGTGGTACTTAATCCGGAACCATAGAATACACATGCTTAGCATTGAAGTCTCCGTCAACTATAAACTTTGGTCCTAATTTTAACAATAAATCATTAAATTTGGTGACTTCAATTATATGCCTCGAAGGACAGTACACAGCAGCTACTGATAAAGGGTTTTTTAGTTGTTCAATTATAACTATTATGGCCTGTATTTCCACTGATAGATATTTTCGCATTCGTAATTTTTGTGTATTTTCTTTTATAATTACCGTTGTACCACACCTTGTGCCTTGCTCGGGGGATGTAATGTATAGTAACATAAATAGTTGGGAATATGAGCATAGCTTTTGTTAGTGAGGCGAGCTTCAGATATTAAAAGTATATCAATCTTTTCCTCTTCTGGATAGTGTATTATTTCTTGAATGTGGTTTAATAAACCGTTAGTATTCCACTGAGCTATTCTTAGTATTCTTGAAGTCATTTTACTAACCTCGTTATTACTTATACCGACTAGCGCGTTGTTTTGATTTATTAACTGAGTAAACATAAGGTTCAAAACGTGTTAGAAACGTGTTTAATAATTCTCCTGTGTGTTCGTACTGCCGTTAATTGACCCATTTTTGAACGTAACTTGCGCATACGATCTTTTCATCGACGACAGATTTACAACTTCTTCTTCATGTTGGGGAAGGACATATTGACCTTGTCCCCTACACGTGTACTTGTCACTTCTCTGTTCCCGATGTTAACATTTTTTTTCTTTTTCTTTTTCTTTTTCTTTTTTAATAGAGACTTATACACCTCGCAGCCCTTATAGTTTGCTGGGTGGATGTTCTTACACGAGGCAAACGTGGCTGGTACTTGCTGTTTTCTGGTACAAAATTTGGAATCATGCCCTTTACCGCATTCGACGATAATTTTTGCTATGTCCATATTGTTGACGCCTTGTTGTGCACTGAAGAATTGAATTTGTTTTCCTTAGTGCTTCCACTTGGATTTTGATATTATTCAAATATCTGAATTGGTATCTATCTTTATTATTTTCAGCTGGTTCCCAATCAATAAAGAATAGTGGTAACGGGTTTTTAGTAATTCTATGTCTTATGTTTATTGCATTTCTTACTTTGTGTCCTTTAAGCGATACACTTTGTAGCAGATCGGGAATTCTTTCGGAGTGATGCAGACCTCTAAAAACTATCCTAATTGGTTGCGCACTAATCTCGGCCTATTGTTATCATTCATTTTGTTACTAAGATGAATATGCAAATACGGCGAGTGTTGAAGTTGTCTACTGTATCAACGACCCTGTCAGCAGACATTTTGTGTCGCATGCCGTACACACGCGCGAACACTGTCGCACCAGAGCATTTGTAAAGTGTTCGATAAGAGAATATCGATTCACGAAACGTTCGCACTGATAAAAATACGTAATAACAGTGATAAACGGTGATCGATAAAACGATTCGATTAGAACGCGGTAGAAACCAACCGAATGAAACAATTTAACAAGAGGAATCGAATATTTATAAACGGAATAATTTTTATATGCCGGTCTCATTATGCTTCCCGCCACGATGGGACCGCTCGAAGAAAAAAATCGATTACAGACCCGTTGCTTTCGTCGAGCCGTGGAAAGCATAACGAGGCCGGCTGAGGATGCTTCCGTCAAGCGTTTTCGCGGAATGTAAAAATTATTCCGTTTATAAATATTTACAGTTTTTAAATTTATTCGTGGATGTAGGTGATTTTTTTCTGCATCATAATATTGCGTTGTCATCGGGTTCTGACAATTAATAAAAATTTCATATCATTCGAACATCGGGAAGTGGGTGAAAAATGGATTCCGAAATTCCATTTCAAAGTTATTAGCGGTGAAGCTAATATAAAACATATAAAAACGGGATATACATAAAATAATTGGTACGCGAAAAGTACTATAGTAAAATAAATTACTTAGCTTTCTCTACTTCAGTCTTTTATATCAGGTCCGTTGCTTGGCCCGTCGGTGAAATGAATTCATCACTCAGTTAGAAGTCCCCTTCCGCGAGCCAGTGAAAGTAATTTTTTCTTCTGACGACTCACTAATTATATGTTTACTTGGATCTAATCCAGTTTAATTTTTGAGAGACAAAAATGAATGTGACATGTCGAACGGGTAATTACTATTTTACGTATATATTACGAGTTGCTTCAAGCCGAATAAATGTAAAATATAATCTTAGTATACGTTCTAAATACGGCACACTAATCAAGGGTAAGACGCATAAATCACGCAATTTACAACTCACGTGGTTCACAATTTATAATGTATAATTTATGGTATATTTTTTTGTGGAAACAGTTTGTGGAAACCGTATTCTTATTGATGGATTATTTGAACATATGTAAAAAATCAATGAGGAATCAAATGCTACTGTTTATGGTGTCAAACGCCGGTATTTTGTATTTATTAAGATTGTGGAAGAAGAATAAGCCGAACAAGTCAATCCCGGGACTATGGTAAATTACATTTTTATTTTTCAGACAAACCCTATAGGTATTTTAAAATCTATATTTATCCTGTATATGTGTTGAATTTCTGTTTAGTGCGTACATAAATCTTTCTGATTAGAAATAATTTTACCTTTATTCAAAGTTGTTAAATACTTACCGAGATATGAACATTCGAATATTCATTTGAACATCAAAGCGGAACTGATTGGTGACGTCACTGCGCCGAGTGCCAGAAATTAAACGAAATGAAAATGATAATTCCGATGTTGAACAATTTCATCGTTACAGATGGATATATTAAAGAACCTTTCTTGTTAATATTACAAGAAATTATACGAAATAAAATACCATAGTATCAGTAATTTAAATCTTGATTCTGGCTGCTGAAGTGTTTCGTTTTTTTTTTTTAATGTTTCTTTTCTCTTCTTAAAACGGAAGCACATATTATCTGTCCATCTATCAATCTAATATCTTTAAACGAGCAATTCTTATATATATATATATATATATAAATTTATATATATATATAAATTTATTTAGCGTATCTCGAAAACGGCTCTAACGATTTGAATGAAATTTGTACACTAGGGATATTTTGGGCCAATAAATCGATCTGTCAAGGTATAATCCATGGCGAAATTCGGTTTCGCGAGGTTTAAATGGGTTTTAATGTTTTCAGTATGATACGAATCAGGGTTGGTGGCGCGATCTTTCGACGACGGTCTAATAGATAATTTGTTCTGCCTTTAGTATTATTTTTTGATTTTCGAACGTCGTCGATTGCTCTGGTAGTGTCTTCGTGTACGGGACGATAGCGTCAATACCGGTAGTGCAAAGCAATAAAACATATGAGCGGGTAATTCCAGATACCTGGAAACGGCGAGGAATGAAAAGGCAAAAAAAGAGGCATCGGTCTTGGCTCTCAGCCGATCAGCTGGCGGTCACATAATGGCGATTCGAAAATCATGCGCTACGCATACAGTAAAAATATATACAGTAAGTCACATAAATATTCGTACACCAACGAGAAAAACGGAAAAGTGTCTATAAAACAACGAAAAACAACTTTAATGACGTAAAAATGAATATGAACAGGTATGACTCTTCTTGTGTAGTATAATGAAAGACAAAAAGTAAAAAAAACCACATATCACGCTTGTATACAGATCAAAAAGAAAAGAGTTGAATAGAACACGTCACAAAAATATTCGTACAACGAAACGCAGTGCGCAATTTTGCACTTGGGATTTTCCCAAAACGGATGATGAACATCCAGCTATGATGTCCGGACAGGGTACAGAGCCCTGAGTCGTAATTTCACGACAAGCGATCGCACCGTGTGCGAGTTACAAATGCAGTGCATCAAGTGCGAGTAAAAATGCCGCGAAAGTGTTGAAATACGTCTTTGGAGATGCGAAAACTGGTCATTCATTACTATACAAACGGTGGTAAATCATTAAATGTAATATCTCAGCTACTCGAACTACCTCGCAGTACCATTGACATTATCCGTCGGTATGTACAGGAGAATCGCATTGAGTCAATTCCACAAAAGGGCAGACCAAGGAAGCTTTCCGCGCGTCATGAACGGTATATAATTGGTAAGGTTAGCTGGAATACACGACTGAGTGGCCCAAAACTCGCGACGGGAGTAAGTGCTATATGTAATAAAACAGTTTCTGCCGAAACAGTTCGTAGATCGCTAAGGAAATATTCATGGGAGAACCGCCAGAAGGAAACCGTCCGTAAGTGAACAGAATAAGAGAAAGTGGTATCAGTTTGCGGTGAAGTATCGGGCAGTTCCCGACAGTTTCTGGAAAAACGTTATATTTAGCGATGAGTCTAAATTTAACCCTTTTGGTAGAAGTGAGCCACAGAAAATATAGCTCAAATCGAGGATGGAATTAAATCCGAAGAATCTTATATAGCAACTGTGAAACATGGAGGCGAAAGAGTAATGGTTTGGGGCTTTTTCTCACCATATGGGGTAGGTTCACTCGTCTTTATTAACGGCCGGATGAATAAGGAACCCTATGTTGACATTTTACGTAATAATTTACTCCCAAGTGTCAAAAAATTTGGAATTGTGGACTCATTTTATTATTACCCGGATAACGATACAAAGCATACCGAACTTTATACACCTGAATGGATGCTCTATAATTGTCTCTATGCGATGCCTACCCCTGCCCAGTCCCTAGACTGCAACCCCAACGATAATGCGTGGGATTACCTCAACAAGAAACTTCGTGAATCACCAGTTCAGAACATCAGTCAATTGAAAGAACGTCTCTTAGCCGCATAGAAGAAAATTTCCGTGGAATATTGCCAAAAATTGGTGTCTTCCGTGCCACGTTGGTTAGCAGCAGTGGCTTAACCACTCGACGAGGTCTTCATACGAAATATTAAGGACATTTTTTTAGTGTTGTACGAATATGTTTGTGATGTGTTCTATTCAACACTTTCCTTTTTTTTCCATTTACAAATATGATGTACGATTTTTTATTTACTTTTTGTCTTTCATTGTGTAACACACAGAAAGTCATACCTATCAGTATCCATAATCATTCTTTCGTCATTAAAATTGTTTTTCATTGTTTTATGAACGCTTTTTTGTTTTTCTCACCGGTGTACGAATATTTATGTGACTCACTGGAAAGAACAAAAAAAAAACAAACAAACAAACGAATCGACAATATCGTAACAAACAGTTCGTTTTTTTTTTTTTTTTTGGATTAATTAAAAAAAAATTCGCTCCTTAATTTTTAATTTATTTGCACCCCGTTCTATCGTAATCGATTTACTATAGATTCCTGGTCATTGTGGCATTCCTGGCAACGAGTTGGTTGACTTGTTGGCACGTTTGGCGGCGATTAATGGTCTATACATTAGTAGATTTCCTGCTCAAACTCTCTACTGTCTCTCTTATCGTTCCCATCACGATTTCTGGACCGGATTCCAGCCTCCATTCTTTATCAATCCTCGATTTTTTTACCTTTCTATACAGGCTTTTCCTTCCTCTCTTCCCTGGTTTAATCTTTTCTTCCATCTTAGCCGTTCGATTATTTCCTCTATAGTTCGCCTCCGGTTCAATCATAGTTTGCTTCCGGCTTCTCGTTTCCGTTTTTCTCTTGTTCAATTACCTTTGTGTTGACCCTCCAGAGCTCAATTATACCTGCGATGCGAATCACGTCTTGTTCGAATGCCCCTTTATTTCCTCCGAACTTGCTACTCTGTATTCTAATCTTCTGCGCCTTGGCATTCCTACTCCTTATAGCGCTCATTACATTCTTGCATATAGTTCCTTTGTTGGCCTTCTTTTTCTCCTCAATTTCTAATCTTTTCCTTATATAATGTACAATTCTTTGCGTTGGGTAAGTTCCACTGTTGACGTGCCCAAAAAAAAAAAAAAAAGAAATATTAATATTTTTCGGCTTTTACAGTGTTCCAGACAACGTAGTGGTTTATAACCGGTAAATATGGATTTAAAGCAGATTTTTTTTTGAAAAATCTATACTAAAAATAAATTACTTTACGACAATGAAAATAGTGCAAGAAAAATCTAAATGAAGCAAATGAAAGTGAAAATATACACAGCGGATTTTCCCATTGTAAAATAAATTAAAACAAGTGATCAGTCGAGCGTGGTGTTTCATGCGTTGAGGATTCCGTATATTAAGGGGGGATTCCTCCTCTGGATTCGCCACTGATTTACTTTTATGATTTCCATATTTAGTAACCAGCGTATTATTCCTAGAAAACTCATTTTAGCCGTTGTTTCACATCGTCTTACTTCATTCTCTACCATATTTCATCTTCAGCTTACTGAATAGTGTACGTTTTCTTCACTTTATATTCCAGGTCTCTTTCTTAGGCTGCTATGAAACAATACTTCTTTTACCCTTTCGACCTTGATATTTTTTTAAATCTTTCGAAATTCTTCTTTTTGTTGAATTTTTATAGCTTAGTTGATAAATTATTCTACAGGGTCCGCTATTTATATTTCTTTTAATCACTTTTCAATTACTTAATTATTTCCGATTCCATAAGTACTCTACAGGATTTATGGTTCTTATTTTCTACTCCTTACTGCAATTTTATCATTCTTTGGGTTCACTCTTTAATTCATATTCGTTTTACTTGCTATTCTGTTTATACCGATTTGCTGTGGATTCTTAGTTACATAAGCATCTAAAAGCAACTGAACTAGCTGAGTTCGTAGCTTGGGTTGTCGTTTCCCTTCGCTTATTCTATAAAAATTTATTTTTCAAATCCCATTTAAAAATTCATACAGAAATTGAGTAATTCGTAACTAAATTTCAAAAATAATTAATGAGGATTAACTTGTATTCTGCTTATTCAACCTAACTTGCACCTAAATTCTGTTTTCGAATCTTCCCATCATCGTTCTTTTATTCAATCCAATACTCCCCTGTATTTTGTTGCTCCCCGTTATTGTCTGCGTTTTGTTTTCATCTCTCCTAGGTTTATTCCCTTTGTTGTTTTCTTTACTTAAATGATATTATTCGCGGGTCGCATTTCTACTTCGTAGAATTGTCTTCTTTATAAAGACGATCTATCCCAACAATATTTTTTATATTCGCAACAACTTTTTTACCTCAGGGGTCTTCTACTTCATCCCAGCTTTTAATCTAAACTGATTTCGATTCTATTTCTCCGAAACACCTCTGCCTGTGAAATTCATTTTATTTAACATACCTAAAGGTTACAAAATGGTTTTAGCGCTAAATTTAAAATTATCTCCGGTCAAAAAACATATCCATGTTAAAACATTAAATCGAGCAAAAAATTGAATTTCCAAATTACGTCTAACAGTTTACTCGTATTAAATGTAGGTTCTATTTTCCGCTGGCAGTTGAAAGAAATGCATACTCGGATGGAAAAGATTCAAAACGAGAACACAACTGTCCCCATGCAGGATCATGTATTACCGATATATTAAAGGCAAGGATATACCTGTAATTTTTAATGCGCAGCTACTAGTACGCCTAATGTTAAGTATGTATTATTAAAATTAACAAATGCTCTAGGTACATAACCTGCTTAAAGTTATTCGGCACTGTAGTGCCCTCTGTTTGCGATTAGTTAAACTACTCAATTTTATCTTCCGGATTTTGTAGAATTTCTGTCCTTCCTGATTACGTATAAATACATACGTCTGGCGGAGTGGTTGCGGCGTTGAAATGAGTATATGTGTTGCACGAGATTCGAGTGATTTAATACATTAGAAGGAAGAGATGTAATTATAATTCTTCTCTAGGAAAAATTAAAATAAAATAAAATGCAAGGAAAAATACGATTTATCGAACAATACAATTTAAAAACAAAAATGATGTGTAAGCAATAAACTATCGTGTTGTTGAAAATCATTAACTTTACTGGCAAATCATTTTTGAAAAATATAGTTTACAACTGTAGACATAAACATACACAATCTTTTCAGAACATTAATTCCAAAGCTCTATATGTAGACCTTACTCAAACCTTTAGAAAAATGCATTTTCTGCGTGAAACAAATTTTAATATCATATTCATAGACGAATCTAAGGCTAACGACCACGCTGGAGTCGTATTTTACATGTTTCGCATATAATTTATAAGAACTATTTTTTTTCTTACTCTGTGTTTATATATACCTTAAAATGCAGTCATTATTGAAGTCTTATTTTTCATTTGAAACAATAATTTCTCGATTAACCTTTTAATTTTTTCTAATCCTAAATCTTACTTATTCGCTCTAATAAAATTTTTCTTTAATTACAAAACCCACTCTTCTTAATTTATAAAATTAAGAATTTATTATACAATTCTAGTGACTTAAATTTTCGAATCTCCTTTGCATGAATTCCTTTCAAATTCTGGTTTTTAAATCACATGTAAACTTAATATTTTTGCAGAAGGGAATACGGTTGTAAAACATAAAAATTCCAAATCTTTTTATTACTGAGAATCCAGAGCTTAATCTCTAATTAAATGTATTATTGCTCTCATAAATCTGTTGACCAAATGTACAAGAAAATTGTGTTCTTTTGCATGAACATTTCCAGTAAAATATATATACGTATATTTTTAAGATTTTTTAATTTTATAAAGTTGTAATTGACTATTATATCTTTTGATAAATATTTATACTAATGATTTATTTTTTAATAAAAATTTTAGGGAAAAGAGATATACAAATAATGTTTCTTTTTAGGCTGAAATAGATTCTGTATACTTTTTGTCTCATGTGATGAATGGTTGTTACAAAGCCTCATTATGTTTATTGAGATACGGACTCCAAATGCGCATGGTGTTAGGAAAGAAGCATTACATGGTTTAATCCTAACTCTAACCCGTAGAGAGACGGGTTGATTTATATACTCTTTTACCTTTTTGGATACATTTTGCATAATCATTTGTGTAAAAAAAAGCTACTTGAGATAAGTTTAATTTTATTATCCTCCCAGAGCGCCATCGACGGGTAAATTTCTTATTTTAGAATTAAGCTTTGGAGCTTCTCAGGGTAATATTAGTAACAGGATCATCTGGATAGGACATAAAAGAAATATCGAGACTGCAATACGGTAATCGTTTATTAAATAGCCAATAAATAAAATATCTCGTATGGAATTTGTATGGATGTAATAGCGGTAGAATACCTGTTAATGCACACATGTTCAGTTACGAAGATATCCTATGCACCTCCAGGATTAAAGGGAGAGGTTCATGTTAAATGGGACCAAGTATTTTGAAGAGTTTTCTTTTGTCTAAAGTACGTGCTTAGCAACCGTAGAAGAACTTTATAACTATCAAGGTTTTGTTTAGGTTTTTTATTCGCTAGCAAAAGTTTTGGAATAATGTTATATATTTAGAATTAGTAAAACATTTAAGAATTGATACGTATTTGTTATAACAGTTTTTAGACTGAATGTATAATTGAATCAATACGGTTTTGAATCGAATGTCAGATCTAGGAATTTTACTAAAAAATGGAAAGCATTACGATAAAGCGAAATTTTATTTCTGGAATCAACAGAACTGCTCGTTACAATGTGCCATTTACTACTAATTAACTCTTAACTTTTTGAAAACAGCGTAATTAGCAGAACTGTTCTTCTCAAAATGAATCACTATCACAATACAGTTTAGTTACGTTAAAGAATAAATTTATTATTTTACATTAATAAAACAAAAAGTTGCTATCTTCATCTACATTCATAATACTAATATAATCCATTATTAAAATATTCTACTAATTATGTATAACGTTTTACGGAATTTTCTTTTCGTCTTTTTTACTAAACACGTTTTTTTGTTATTTTTTCGTCAATCATATTTTTTTACGGTTCCTGCTACTTCTACAAGTGTCATTTAATATAGTACCTTTTTACTGGTTATTTTATAAGCCAGTTTTATCCGATTCATTCTTTTTAAAATTATCGAATAATTTACTTTGAATTTAAGGGCAGTTGGATGTATTTTTTAAGCGGATTGGCACTGGGATTATTACGCTCATTAATAATTAATTTTGGAAAAGCAAAATTCTTCAAAAATCACATTTTTGTACGTCGAAATTTATGGATTGCTCTGTTCGCGTCAACATACGTAGCTTTGGCAAAAGTAAGTTAAATAGTACGTTAATTGTTCACTATGGTGTAAACCTAAATATATTCATTGAATTGAGAAATCTATAATATTTCGCTGTAAACAGTTTTCATCACTGAAACAAAATATGTTTATAAAAAGAACCGGATAGCAAAAATATTCATCGGATTACATCACGTGCGGCAGCACGGGCTTTCCTAAAAGAAATGAGATCAGAGGCTAGGTGGGCAGATTTATATCTTCGGAGGACTCTTTTCCTAGCAGAAATTGACATACCAACTTCACTGCACCACCAAGGGACGCAACGTGAGAGTGAGAAGGGTCGAGATTTGGGAATCAGCAGCAATTAATTTATCTGAGAAAGTTGTAATATTTTTTGCACTGAGGGAGAAGGAAGAGGCATGGTTCCGAGATGAAAAGTGAAAATACTCCAGTTTGCTTTTTTATAATTGAATTTTGTGGACGGCGGATGAGAAATTGCATTGGTGTTGGGTGAAAAAGATATGAGGATGGGAAAATGATCGCTAGAGAAGGTATCTTGTAGTACAATGGATTCAACTTTGGGATAGAATAAAGAGGAAATAAAAGCAAGATTAATAGTAGAGAACCAACCAGAGGAAGCATACAGGTGTGTGGGAGTAGAGGGTTGAGTAGCAGGAGGTCGCTATTTAATATAAATTTGGAGAGAACGTTTCCTCTTGAGTTATAGGTATTGGATCCCCAAAGGGGAGAGTGGCTGTTAAAATCCTCCAAAAACATGACAGGGTTGGTCACACTGGTGCAAAAAGTGCTAGTTGGTATGTAGATATGGACATATCGGGAGGAATATATGTACTCACGATCGATATAAGCGATCCTGATAGTGACGGGAGGTATACAGATGCAACCGTTGACTGAAAAATGTCTGGTGTTATGAGGGAACTGTGATGTATGGAATTATGAACCAATATCGCAGTACCTCCGCTAGCTTTGGTTGCGAGGGAATAGGGATTGTGATATTTTTTATAGTATTTGATACAAGGGTGGTGAGATTTTTTGAGGAAAGTTTCCTGGCAGACATATAATTGCTGGAGAATATTGAGAAATCAAAAGTTTTAATTCAGCGGGACGAGGAAAGAAGCCTCTGCAGTTTCACTGAATGAGATTGATAATAAAGGAAAAAACATTTAATACTACTGCTTCTATTTACTTTCATTCTGTATTTACCATCTTTCACCGTATAAAGATCTAATTACACTTTCTTTTCTTTTCTTTCCCAAGTTGTTGGGTCAATAACCATGCCAACGAATCAAATGGATGAGAATAAAAAATTAATAAAAAAAAAAAGAGGTAAATAAATAAACAAAAAATTTAATTAAAATTAATTAAAACAACCTTTTTTTTTTTTTTTTTTTTTTTTTTTGAAATAACTACTTAAAACCGAAAATTAGAATTTTTGTAATAGACGAAACAAAATTAAATCAATAAGATGAAAATAGAACGAACGGTAGATAAAATGAATAGATATAGAGGAACCGATCTCATCAATTTATCAGCTTCAATGTAAAGGAACAACTGTAGCATATGTGCACGGTTTAAAAAAAAAGAGGAAAAAAAGCTTTATCATCATTAATATAAACTATGACAGAGCGGTACGAGTAAAAATGTTTTCGATTTCCTCACTATTGTTGCAGGATACTACGAAGGTTTCTTCATTTGAAGATTGTTTAAGAAAAAAATCTATCACAACTTCTTTGATCATATACAATAGAGAATTATGAATTTACTGCAGTTCTTTGTTTCATATTTTTGTTTGTTTTTTTCGATGAGTAAAAAATATATTTCGGAAATAAAGTTCAACCATCCTTCCGAGGGCATATTTCTTATTTATAAAACTTCCTGTCTTAAGAGAACTAATTTATTAAAGACTCTTTCTCCCGACAAATGGGGTAACGACCACAATGTTCTTTTTATTCTGTATAAATCTTTTATTCGTTCCAAGTTTGATTATTGTTCCTTCATTTACGGCAATGCTCCTAAACATCTTCTTTCGATAAAGTCCAGAATTCATGTCTTTGTCTTTACCTTGGTGTTCTGAAATCCTCTCCCACTCCTGCAGTACTTTCAGAAGCCAACATTCATCCTTAACATATTCGCAGATCCTTCCTCGGGGATCATTTCCTCATAAGACGTCTTCCTATTAAGTCTTCTAAATTAGTTTCTGCTTATTGGTACATTTCGGCTAATTGGCGGTTTTCTTCCACGAAAATTCCTATTCTTTCTCATGTTTTTCGGCGTCTTTTTTCTTATTCGTCATTTATCTATACATATCATAAACTTCCGTTCTTTACATTTAGCTTTTCAGATTTTTTATATCCTCCTAATTTATTTTTCCTTCCTTCTCACATTAAATGCTCACCTCCAATCGCCTTAAGCGAGTTCAGCGAGGCTTTGAGGTCCTTATTTCCTTCTTCTTCTATCCTTTTTACGGATGGTTCCAAGAGCGATGGGGACGTCGTGGCCTCTTTCCTTATCTCTTCCTTTTCACACTACGAACTTTATAAACTTTCTTCCTTCTGTTCTATTTTTACTGCAGAATCCTATGCACTCCGTGCAGTTCTATTCATTGCACTTTTTTCCTATAATAACAAGTGCCTTATTTGTTCCAACTCGATGAGCGTCTTGCAAGCCATATCCTCTCCTTTTCCATCTTCTTCATACGACTACATTATCCGTTCTATTCGTTTCTTAATTGCCAATCTTTTCTTAGTTCGTTCCATTCAAATCGATCTTTGGATTCCTAGTCATAGCGGCACCGCGGGCAACAACCCAGTTGACTCATTTGCTGGCTCTGCTTCCTTTAACGGCAAATTTATCAATAAATTTCTTGCTAACCATATTCTTTTTCTATCTAAGCAAGCACATCTCAAATCATGGTCAGATATCTACATTACCTCCTTTTCTAATCCTCGTTGTTTTTACAAACTAATACAGCCTCTTCCTTCATCACAGTCTTGGTTTGCTGATTTTCCTAGTCTGAATCGCTTCATTATTTCCTCCATAACACGTCTTAATTGTATTCCTTCGTCTTTTTTTTCGTTTTCCTATTGTTTCTCCTCCGCATTGTATTGTTCATCCCTCTAATCACGACTGCATTTGTCATACGGATCATATTCTTTTTGAATGTTCTCTTTTTGTGTGCAGTAGCGCTCCGTTCTCTATACTAAGTTCTTACATCCTAAACTGCCTATTCCTTTTTGCGCTTCTTCCATACATACTTTCCTTTCCTTCACCAGATGTTGTTCCAGCTTTAGCAGAGTTTATTCCCTCTATTTCTCTGTATATTAAAATTTAATGCTTTTGTTCGTAATTCTTGGATGATAGATTATTGCCTTTGGTCGGCGTTTCTAAAGAAAAAAAACACAATTTGGATACATTCTTATTTTTTTAAAAATTCCATATATTTTATTTTCTATTTTGGCTCTGACGCGTAAGTTTTCTTCACTGTCACCCCAGATCTTTTGTTAATGGTCACCGTGATCACATTTAACACTATGGAAATTATTTCAGTACTTAATTGGTACCAGACTAGTCTTCTTCGTAGAAGAAAAGTAACTCTTAATTTTAATCTTAGATTTCCTGCATCAAAAGATTTGTTTCAAATGTTCTGAAAGCTGGAGGATTATGTCAAATGTCAAATACAGTTTATATCTGTCTGCTGAGTTTTAAGTGACTTGTAATTATTTGCAAATTGCCCTTTGCTATGTATTGGTTACCTATGTTCTGTTGCGAACAGGTACAAGGCTAAGTAGTTTTATTGTGCAGGATCGTAAATTTTGCTTACTACATAATTGATACAAGTTTTCATATTAAAAATCTTATTGTTCTATACATTGTCGGTAGATAACGCATTTATGCAATCAAATAGCGAATAAATTAAAATCGGAGAAGAATCGAATTCAAATCGAGTTATAAACCGCTATTCGCCGCTGCTTATTATATATTTAAAACCAATTTTAATTTTCATTCGTAATTACAGGGGACTAATTGTTTATTGTGTCGAATTAGAGGTATAGATCATGAATCGTACGCCTTAGCAGCAGGATTTCTTTCTGGGCTTTCCTATTACTTTCAGCCGAATTTAACTTTAAGCGTAGCTGCTCTTTCATACTGCATTAGCGTATGTATAACTTTATTCTTTAATCAGTATTATTTGTTTACTTGGTACTGTGGTTTTAGTACGAAATGATAAATTTAAAATGTATCTTTTTTTATTTAGTTAATTTACTAAAAATTGCATCGACGTTAACTTCAAAGATATATATATACATATGTATACACAAATATAATATGTGATTTTATAGAATCAAGGTTTAGTTTACAGAAGGAAAAAAATGTCAGTTATATACTCGTTGTTACCTGTGGCTTCACACATTGGTTTATAACTATATAATTAAATAAATGACTTATAAAATTTATTTAAATTATATTTAGTATATATTGCAGCATAAAGAATTTTTTTTTTTTTTGACTCATTTTTCGCTATTTAGCCAGTTTCCCCCCCTTTATCAATTAATAGTGTTTACTTCTTTTAAACATCTTTCTCTTTTTTAATTTATATATTTTTATTTTATGATGCTTAGTAAAATTAGATTTGATGTCAAATTTGCCTCCATCTGAGTTATAATCACTAGACAAGTAAGCAGCTCCAGTAATATCGCCGTTCTAAATTTGATCCCGCTTTGTTTGTATTTATATTGGTGAATAATGTGGTCTATTGTACCCTTTACTGCATAACTACTGCAGGTTATTAAAAAAAAACAAAAAGAAAAAGAATGATTTTTCTTTGATATCAAAAAATCTATTATAGCGGGAAATTATTGCCGTGATCGACTAACTTTTTCTGAAACTTTTTATTGAAATAATCCGCTAAAAGAATATATAATCCGTAAGTATTTCAAGTCTTCATAGGAGGAAATCATTTTTTAAACGATATGTGGACGAAAAAAAAAAAAACATTGAAAACCGTTGATTTATTTTCTAAACAAATAAATTTCTAATTTCGCAGGCGTTTTTTTTATACCTTAAATATGATATTAATTGAAGAAAAAAAAATTAAAAACTCACTAACACTAAACTAGATATATTCAGAAAACAGACAAGGCCGAAATGTAACGAGGCCGAAATGTAACGAGGCCGAATTGTGTCGCGGCCGAAACAATACGACCCCAATTTATTTGTTGTAAATTTCCTTATTTTTTCATTTGTTTGCTTCAACTTTACTGGAAAAGTATTTAAATGATAAAGAAAACAAGCATAATGATTTCAGTAATATGGATAGTAAGTAAAGTAAAGTAAGCCCCATACCCTCGATAAGGTATCATGGATTGTGAAGTTAAGGTTCACAATGTACAAAGCTCAACCGCACTAATGTGAATAGGGGAGCCAGTTCCTTTCTACTTGGGATCCACCTTTATCTTCCCAGATTTCTCTGGTACCCAATTATTTCAGGCTGAGTAAACCTGGGAGCGGCTTCGATCCGGAACGAGACACGTCCCGCGACCTCTGGTTTGGTAGCCAAGCTACCTTAACCACTAGACTACAGCGCTATTAATTCAGATTTTTTTTATTTTTAGCTTTAATTATGGAATTTTCAAAAACCCAGAAAGGAAAACCAGTTTTAATATACTTAGGATTTGAATATTTACAGTCTCGATTAGATTACGATAGGACAATTTGGAGGTGTCGACAAAACTGTTTTCTTAAATGTCATTTAACGGTGGTAACAAAAAATAACAATATAATACGAGGTCCAACGGTTCATTGTAATGATTCTTGTCCATAGAAAATAGAAGCCAATAGGGCAATGAATGAAATGAAGAATGACATGAAATCTATTGGTGCTAATTCTAGAAACGTTACGGAAAACATTTTATCCCAATTAGACAACGACATACTTCCCTATATACCGACTTCTAAGGCAAGAAATTTACGTTTACATAAAGATCAGGATCATTTAGATAACCCAACAACGGTGAATTTTATTATTCCTCAGAAACATAAACACTTAGTTCTTTATGACACTGGAACCGATGATGCTGATAGAATTTTGGCATTGGGCGATAAAGAATTATTATCTGAACTAAACAAAGACAAAATTTATGGACGTTCGATAAAGTATCAAATTTATCAATTGTGGTGGTGCAATGAAATAGCAGTCGCTATCCGCCAACGTAAAAGAGCATTAAGAAAATACAGATCAACAAAATCTTTGTCAGATCTCATCACATTCAAAAAATGCCGAGCTGCTGCACATAGATACGTATTAAGAAGCAAGAATCTTGGTGTATTTTTATAAGATCCATCTTTGAATCCTCTTCTAACCATAATGTATGGGCAAAAATAAAAAGTATAAACGGTGTTTATTCTAATCCTATTCCTGCATCACTCACCAGCAACGCGTCACGGTAATATCCAATCTGCAAGATATCGTTAATTCCTTTGCCCAGCATTACCATACAGAGTTCTCTTCCAGTTCCTATTCCTCCACCTTTCTAAGTGAAAAATTCGTATTAGAGCGGACACCAATAAATTTAAATTTAAATTCCATAAACCCATATAATTGCAATCGTGCAATGTCAAAACTTAACTTCCAATTAAAATACCACAGTTTCATTAGTGCACTCGGAAAGATATTAACCTAGCAACAAGGATGTACAAATATATGCTTAATTTATATATCAATCTGCAACTATGGTCGAATTGCGAACTTCTTGACACGATTTAGGTCACTACGACAGACTTGTAGAAATTTAAAGATACATGCATAATGCAATAGAAGCCGCTTAATGAACAGCGAATTCTGTTCAGAATTAAATCATTCAATCATTATATTTATATATTTTATTCTGATCATATTAAAATGAAAATGAATAAAATTCCCTTAATATAAAAGTTTGAAATATTGCGAAATAAAAACAGAGTTCAAGCTTTTCACAATATCAGAATGATAACCGCGGAATTTTATTATCAAAGGAATAATTAAACGTTGACAAAAATATTACAACAATTGTTTTAATCAACAATGAAACTACGAGCAAAGTGTCAAATAAACAACAGTGATGAAAACGATGAAGAAGAAATAAACAAACAAACGGTTGGTGATATAGAAGTGCCAAATATGAGGAAAACTTTTGCCAAATTAAAAGAGAGTTGCGGATTTTTTGATATTAATTTAGAAGCCAAGATTTAAAAAAAAATTTAGACCAGTTGAAACAATTTATAAAAAAAGGAGCAGTGTAAAATAAAAGTTTCGCTCACTTTTTGAAAAAATAATGCATTAATACAAAGTTGTATAGAATTAACATTGAAAGGTTAAATTTCTTTGAAAAAAAAAACTATTTAAAAAATATTTTTAGTCTTTATAGATTAATCTAAATCAGTTTTGACTGTAAAAAATAAAAGACTCACATTGTGAAAGTTTTAAAAAAATCATTAAAAAGCACCATATAACATTTTGTTATACAAGTTATGTAGTATAAAAAATAATTATTTTTAAATTATACGAATTCATGAATCGGTATTTTAGGTAATGCACCCCTCCCCGAACTTGCCATGCTTGGGACGCCCCGGAATACATTATTGATACAAATTTTATTTTGTATATATGGTAACTTCCTGGCGGTTACAGTCAATGGACACTGATTATTAACAAATAAATAAACGTATAAGGACAAAAAAAAAAAAAGAAATAGAAAGAATTGTATTATTTTTACTTTGTTATAGAAAGCTGATTACCAATCATTTTTTCGAATTTTAAATTCTCTAGGGGGCAACTATCCAGTTTTGCCCTTTCACAAATGACGCAACTGCCGAAAATGAAAAAATTATTAAGTTAGCTCCTGTTCTGCAAATCGATGTGCGCTTTTGTTCATGTGAGCATTTATCCCTGTGAGCTTTTTTCAGTGTGCGCTTTTGTCCGTGTGAATATTTATCTCTGTGCGCTTTTATACTGTGCTTTTTTGTCTTGTGCGCTTTTGTCCGTAAACCGTATATCTAGTATAATATTAGACCAAGTACACTACCCTACGGTACTCTAAAGCAATTAGCATGTACGTGAAAGTAGGCACCGTTTATATTTACTTGAAGCACAATTTAAATAGTAATATAGCGTTGATAATGCAGTTTATTTTTAAATTTACATCGCAAATGGCATGCCATCTTCTATCAAACGCTTTTTCAATGTCAAGAAATGTAGAGAAACAACATTTTCCCCCCTTCGAAATAGCGGTTTATAATATCATTAATTATCCAGTGTATTCGTTCAAAATCTTAAAACCAAACGCCAGTTCGATATTGGCTTATTTCCATATAGAATTTTCTTCGTTGTAAAAGTTTTTAAAGAAGTTTTAATATAACGGGTAAGAAGCTCATTAGTCTGGAGGAAGTTTGTGCCGATTTATCAGGTTTCTGTATTATTGTTACAGCAGCGAACTCCTATTGTATTGGAAAATAACCGGTAAGTACAGTTGCTAAGGTAATAATTTTTTTTTGGAAAGTTTTTTAATAGTTTTACCCTTATTGGATCATAGCCCGGTGTCTTTTTTCTTTTGCATATATACATTAACCTCCATTGAAAATTCTTTTTTTTTTTTTTTTTTTTGTGGGCGCGTCAGCGGCATTGACCCAGCAACAAGAAAACTAAGCTAAAAAACTAAATAACTAGGCGGTCCGAAATGTACGCAACAAAGGACAGCAATACGGACACCACAGAAGATGAAGGAAAGGAGAGGATAAAGGAAGAGTTATAGGGAGTAGGGAGACCTAATGACAGGAGCTGACTGTATGAAAGGGAACGTTCGTTCATTAAATTCCGATTTTATTGAGCAAAATAACTGAAACAATATCCACAAATAACTGTTTGCTTATTCTTCATCACTACTTATTGGATTACTGTTATGTTCCCGAAATATCGTGGGCAGGTGCAATAAAGCTGTCCTTAAAATATCAATAAATAAAAAAAAAATAAATATTTATAAATAGTCACAATCTGCCATATATATATATATATATATAGTGAAATAACGATGACACTTCCGTGATAAATTTTAGAAATTCCAACCTTAGTATGCACAGGTTATTGGGAAGTTTTTGGACATTAGGACTGCGTTTCTCTGTTCAAATTACAATTAAAACTCGATATTCCAGTTTATGTAAACTTCATATATAAGCGTTCTTTTAATATTTTAACCCATTTCATCCGGACTACACATGTTTTTTTTTATATCGACATGCAATCTAACAATTATATGAAAAAATGGAAAAGACTGCATGAAGAGAAATTTATCACTTTTAATTAATTTAATTTAATTTATGTGTGAGTGTTGTTTTGCAATTGTATTAAACATATCTATTTTGAATCTACTAACAGTTATGTTGTTTTGACAGCTGGCATGGTCGTACCACAATGTGAATAAACGCATATTCGGTGGTTTCCCTGTTCAGATTATCGCATTTATGGTGTCCAAAGCTATTTTGTTCCATACACATCTTTTCGCCTCCAATCACACTTCCAAGGTTTTCCATAACATAATTTCTACTTCTACTAATGGAAGGTTAGTATTTAAATTATTATTGAAAAATATCAAAATCATATAATTCTTTTTCTATTAAATCAAAATTTATCATTTTCATCATTTCAGACAGTTTTTATAATTTGATATGAAAAAAATCATTTTTATACACGGTAGAGATTGTCGGTTTTATTTAGAGCAACGCTGTCTGATAGAGGCCTACTCCTTAAAATAGCTGCTGCAAGATATTCTCTCTTCTTCTTTGTGGAATTCTGTTCATAAACAATATCTTAGAGCAAGGCCTTAGCACTTTCCCACTCCTTTTCATCTCTATCACGGATACTTTTTATTTCTTCTATGTAGAGTTGAAATATATTTTGGAGTCGTTTTTTGTTTTTTTTTCTATGTATTCTACACCGTATAATAATACTGAATTTATATATATATATATATCACACTTCATCACTATGGTTAAACTATTGATACTAGAGTTTAGAAATGTATAATCTGATATCTTCTAATTTTTAATCTGCAATTGGCGAACTTTAAAGTGAAATAACGTTGATAAAGTTGATCATATTGTGATCGTTTCGACTTTGCTTTGTTCTATTAACCGTCAATATGCGGCGGAATCAGAAACCGCCCCTAAACACGACAGCTACCAAGTCGTCCCCTGCGGACTCGCCACCAGTATCAGCTTCAACCACTGACAGAACTGCGTCCACTGCTTCCAGCAACAAGTGCACTAAGCCAAGCGGTACCAGTGAGTCCATTCCATTATCTACTGCTACCCTTAAACAGCAATCTGACCGCACTAACACACCCCAGACACATACATCTCACCACATACACACTGCTCCCACTGCTTCTCAACTTACACTTGCACAGTCGTCCAGTCCCCTCACTAACACAAATCTTACTGTCAACACTGTTACCACTAACACCACTACTTTGTCGCAATAAGCGACATTTCCGAATATTCCCTTTTCTAGCCCCGGCAATGATTTGATATCAAATGGCTGCTCGCTGGCTATCAGTAATAATACTGACTCTTACATTTTATAATGTCTTCGTTATCTACAATACATATAGAATAAATTTTCATAAGCAATCCAACAAATTTACTAATTGGAGTGCCATTTAATTCATTCTTAAATATACCCGGCTTCTTTTTATTTTCTAGTGAGTAGCATGGATGGTTTTTTGGATAACCACTTGTATCAAAATACTGAGCATTATCTTTAACATCTTTATAAAAATTTAATGTTTTAAGTTCATAAATAAGTGAATCAGTGTCACAATACAAAAGATTAATATCCTTATACATTTTAGCATCGTTTTGTAATGAAAATCAAACATTTTAAATTTTATAATGCCTAAAATAGCCATCCCAATGTAAATTGGCTTATTAAATTTAATTGTTGAAGGATTTAAATGCACCGCAGCCAAAAACGGCCGCTCACTAAATATTGTCCTATCTTTAAAATTACTTTTACCGACCAGTTTCGTAAACTTTACTTTATTGCTAATGAGCTGCATATTAATTCCATGTCTGACGTTTTCCATTATTGTTCTAAAAATGCTATTATTCATGAACTTCTAATAGTTCTTCTCGAACACATTAGAGGCATGTTTCTGTTAAAGAGTATTCAAATCAATATAAGGTTTCAACCATACCGACTAATTGAAACAAATGACTCGATGTACTTGTTGCAGTTTTAGCCCTAATATAATTGCTTGTTTAAGATTTCTATAATGAATAATATATTTGCACTTATTTTCTAATGTATTAACTAATTTCAAACATTTCCTAATTGATTTAGCCTCAGGGTACAGTGGTAAATCATTGTGTGCTAAATATAAATTTGCGGGATATTCCAAATCCACCTCAAGCACATAACTGACAGGTACATCATCTTTTATCGCCATAATATTTAATTCCACGATTTCATTTTCACTAAGCCATCTGAAATTATTCATAGAAAGCGTTTTACTCATGGCTCAACCACAGAGGTCATTTGGATCCAAATATGCTATAAATGAATTATCTGCACCATTACTGCCAGCTTCTTCAGTAGTCATAGCACTACTATCATCAGTACTAGTGATATTATTACAACTATTAATGTAGGAATTTTCTTCTTTGCTATAACATTTTACACTGACACATACCCACCACATATTCCAGCTTCAATGAATAAAACTACATCATAGTCAGTTAGGAGCTCCAATTTGACCTTCGTCAACTTTAACATTGCCCGAAATGCTAATCTGGGAGCGATAAAACTCCATACTGAATCCAATTTGTATAGTTTATGTCAGCCTGAAATTATTGAAAACATCTGCAATTAGAAATACATCAGTCCTTATGTGTGAGTATTCATTTTATTGAATCTCTGGTGTTGTCAGTGAATTATAGAAATGCTCCTTTGCAGGTAAACTTGTTTCTTCCACAAGATGATACAAATGAATATGGAAAAACACTTTTTCTACGAAATAAAGGAAGTAAATCAGGTGATGCAGTGTTTCTGATGGTATGATGAAGCAACCTATAAGGCAAATAACTAGTTAACTTCACAAAGCATGACACCATGAAACAGAATGTGTCAATGAATCTGATTTTCATTTTTTCTGAGATTTGCTTCTTCACTATTCGGTATCACCGCCTCGATGTTCTGATTATCTTATGTTAAGTCCCTGATGAACACATGGTGAACATTGGCACAAAATATGGAACTCAGTACTACAGATTACATTTTGAATACGCTATACTACGAAATATTCCCGTTAAATGGTCGTGATCAGCCACTTTATCATTATTTAGAGGTTCTTCACAAATGTGGCATATTGTTGCAGCGTCATATTCTATTAAATCCTGTAGCGTCCACTGCAATAGTGTGCTTTCCGGGTAAATCGTTTCTGTTTTTTGAACATCTTTCACTAACCATTCATAGAATATTTTAGTTGCATTAGGACCACGATAAATTTTAGGTTTCAATATGATATTAAACCTGACATCCCCTTCATATCTGGACACAATGTAGTAGCAAAAGCTAAACGTTTCGTGCTATTATATAGGAATGATACTAGACGTTTTTTGAGGATTGTTCCGAATATGACCACATGGGGACCATCCTCCATGCGCTGCCGCTTACATTTTTGAATTTTTCTCTTCTGTTGCCGACGTTTTTGACGCTTTCACCAATTTCTACACCGTCGGCATCATTATCATTAATAAATTCCTCATCATTGGCATCATTATCACATGATTCATTGTTTAGAGGCTGTAGGGTGCACTCAAATTCAGCATATATCACAAATGATATAAATTGCTGCTGTTTGTATTGTTGGAATTTCAATATTCCATTTTCCTTGATCGGCATAATAACTGTAGCAGGAACATTATTAGAGCAGTGTTGTGTACGAGCCAAGTACTTAACATGATCCTGAACATACCATAAGCAGGGGCGGCATATAAACATCTAATAGTGATCCTTGATGATTTGACTTCTTACAAGTCGTTCCAAGTTCTTTATCTAGCAATAATGTTATTTATCACTTTCGGTTATTAGTAGTAAGTCTGTATGATCCAGTCTTTCCCCCTTTGCCATTCGAAGGGGGTATACAACATTTTTTTCATCCAAACCATAGACATTCACAAATAATAAAAGATTATTCTTTTCAGATGTGCTTATATCACCTAATAGCATAGGAAACAATACGCCATTCCAGTTGTATTTCTGCAGTAAAGTTGTATTCCGCACATAATTACTAATATCTTCTGGATGATTTATCCTAATATATTTTGTAAGCATGAAATATTTTAAACACATCTGATCTGTGTTTTTCACATTAATAACAGCCTTTTTCGATGTTATACTGGTTGGCAGTGGAATGTATGATAAAGAAACGGCATAGAACGTTCTGATGACTGAGGCGAAATTAAAGATATTCAATTCTTTTTCATATCCAACCAGATCCTGTTGTTCCCAGCTTATTAGCAAGACTAATAATTTTTCTACAATCTTCATTGTACTATGCAGCAATACTGTCACCCTTTATAAGTAATTGTACATTACTTGGGAAGTAAAACGGCATTTCATCCATATCTGCAAGCCCAACTCCACTCTTAAATAAACAACACAATGTTAGATTTACTTTTGTTCCAACATGAATTCTTCTCTTAATTATTGCGATCATTGCAGAAGTAATATCAGACAAGTAATTTGCAATATTCGTCTGACTACTATTGTTGTCTACAATGCTTTCGATACCGTTTGCTAACATTTTGAACAGAAATACCACCTTATACATCCCCTAATGACACTTTCATAAATAATATCAATGCAATTACAAATTAAAAACAAGACAAACTTGAACGCAGGAGAAAACACATTTGATCACTTCAATGGTCAGCACACAGATCAACAAATACCTCCTTGACATTTCCCTTTATATTAAATTTTGTTAAAACGAGTTGATGCAAAATAACTGATAAAGTATAAATTTGAGCATAGGAAAAAGACATCTATAATCACTTCAATGGTCAACAATTGAATTAACAAATAATTCCCCCGGCAAAAACCGCATAAAGACTTGATGAAAAGTAACTTATATTAATCGCTTAAATGTAAATAACGTTCCAGATGGCTTATTATCTATTACCCTCAAAGGGAATTTCACCTGAGGTTTAAAAACTAAAAGTAGAGTTAAAAGCTAACCAACTTTAACATTATATACTTTTCATGAATATCATTGTAACATTACTGTATTTAATTACACCCGCCACATGCCTGCTATAGACTTTGTCATATATCCATGTCACCCCATACTATTTGCAAAGTGAACATTTACTCCACCTGATTTTACACAGATAGGATGAAAATATTCAAATTAGTGAGAATATTCTGCAGACATTGTGATATGCATCACAATAATTGCTAGCAGACGAACATGCACATGGAAACCATCTTTTTTTTTTTTTTTTTTTTTTTTTTTTTTTTTAATGAAAAATATGTATTTATTATTGTTTACATAGAAAACTTTTGTCAAGCTAAACGTTTGTCGACGAATTATCCTATTCTTTACCATCTTACTCGACTCATAACACCTCCGCAATAACAGATTTAGCATTCGCATCTGTTATCTTATTTGAGCATAGATGTACATTATGATCTGTGTTCAAGTGACCATTTTCCTGTTTTCATACACTTCCCCAGCAGCCGAAAGAATCACGTACAGTCTAGGTAACAAAAAAAAAATCGCGTTCCATAAAGCAGATTGGAACGGTCCTAAAGCAAGGGTTACTATACTCAAAATTCTGACAGATTCTGTAAAGGAAACCCTGAACCATCAACGCGATGAACGAAGCAGCCACAGCAACAATACCGAAAACAACCATAACTCCTCAGAAAAAGCGAGTACCATGGTGGTGCCCGGGAATCAGAATGGCTATCGCATAACGAAAACGAGCACTGAGGAAGCAAATAACACATTATGGTGCAAGAAATATTTTTACCGACCAACATTTAATTTCTGATCATACTCGCACAACCCTAATAATAATCGTACTGTATATTCACCGACTGTTACTTTTTTAGTATGTGTTTTTGTGAGTGAGCAGCTGTGTAATACATAAAACAAGATGTTCGATCGGGTTGCCCTATTATTTTCGTCTTCGAACGTTGTTTATTTTCATTTTTAGGAATTCTCTATTCTTTCATATTTTATAATTTATTTATTTACTTTTTTTTTTTAATAAGACATGATGCATTATTGAATATTTTATATATCTTTCCGTTAACAACTTATTTAATACTCTCGCATTCTGTAAGTATTTATTTATCAAACGATATTGAAATCAAGAATCTATTGTATTTTACTAATTTTTTACTGATAAATCTTATGTTTTTCAATACGTATTTAATGCTATCGGTAGATTTTTTAATTTTATTGCGTTAATAATTTTACTCCGTGTAATCTGTTTTTTTTTTTTTTTAAATGAAGATTCGTACCCGTAACTTGACTTTTATTATATCAGCCCCCCCCCCCCCCCCCCCATCTCTAGAAAATGAATACGAATTTTTATTTTTATTAAAATCGTTTCATTTTTTGAAATTTCTTTATTTTTAAATATTTCTTTGAAAAACCAAAAACTTATCTCTTGAACAATATTACAATAGATAACAGAAACAAGAAAACATCGTCCAAAGAAGTAGAAAAATATGTTTTCTATGCGGTCATGTGTCGTTAAACAAAAAACAGAATTTAACAAAATTGAATATATTAAAAACAAAAATACGTATAAAAGAAGTTACACTGACTAATTCCGAATAATATTTATGTTCATTAGTTTTATACAAAAATGTTAACTCCTGTCAAGATATTCGTAGCAGCCGCGTAGTATTTAATCCGATATTTCACTAATCAAGTTTAAAAAAAAGTAAATTTGTCAAATACTATATCGATCCCTTCATGTGAATCAGTAGCATGAGGTCAGAAAAAATAAAACTGTGACATCGTACGATGTCACGATAAATACATGTTAACATAAACTGTTTCTCTTATCGTGCAAATTACGTTTGAATGGAATAAAAGTGATATTACAAATTATTACTCAGAATATGTTACACCCGAATCAACGAATCTCCGCAGCTCTAATTTTAGTCGCATTAATTCAAATTTGTCACTTTGAAGATAAGTTAATTCTGTTTTTCATACTGTTTAATGTGAAATGTTTTATTGTTTTAGATCAGACGAGATTGTCGCTGCTATCCAGAATGCAATTTTCAGGAATTTATAAGCTTCAGCGAAGGATTAATTATACATTATTTATTAGATGCTTTTTTTATTTTTCTCCGCGTTTACTTTCTTTACTTTGTCAAAATATAATTGGAAAAAGTTAATTTATTATTTTTTTTTACTGCTTTTGTTACGAAATAAACTTGCAAGTACGTTTCGTCGCTGGAGTCGTAACAATCAGCTGTTTATTTTTAAGATGGAATGAAAATTTCTCGATTTAAACTGATTTATTGGACACTTAATATGTATTTGTTCATCAGTCGACTAGTGTTCAATCTCGATGAAACCCCAAATTAAATTATAAGAAAATGTTGCGACGAAACTATTATTACGAGTAGAAATTGAATTAAACGCAGTCTCTCTTTATTATTATTTTCCATTACACTATTTTTGTTTTCCGAAACCGAATTTGGCATTTTTCAATCAGATCGTTTTATTCAGGTTATTACAAAGAAGTTGTATCTTAGAGATTTTTAATTCAATTATTTTCATTATTAGAGATGTGTTCATTGCGAATTTAGCAAAGACGAAATCATATTGTTCGAAAATTGAAACAAGCAGCTATAAACACAAAAGTGAACGTAATTAAATGCGTGCTAAGAAAAATTTTTATAAACGCTCCTTCCGTCGATATTTAAATATTTACTTCGTAAAGTGATTTTGATTTTTGAAAAAGTAGTTTTATTAAAAATTAAAACCGGGAAAAACAATACAAGAAGATTAAAAGTTAATCAAAAAAAAAAAAAAAAGAGCTAAGAGATGATTGTGAGCGGCGCTGCATTTTCGTCTTACAAAACTGCGATGTAAAGAAAAGGCAGGTAACTGCGGTGTATTATTAATATTTTCAAATCGTTACGACGAGAAAATTGAAAGTAGCGATCTGGAAAGCACGGTGTCCGTTAATCGAATCCTCAGCTTCGGTGTAGTGTCGCATCGATAAAAACACTAACTCGAGATTGAAAAGGAGGAATACGAACTACACTGAAAATAGAGAAGTGATATGGAATAAAACGAAATTGATGGTGTAAGAATTAAAGTTGCAAAAGGAAAATTAAGGAATAACGAATTCGCAAATTATTATTTTCGGGAACGGAATAAGAAAGAAGTAGAATAGTAATTGTTGTCAAACAATACGAACTGAATGTGTACAGAGGATGACTAGAAAGAACAATATAGAATAAATGTGCGTTAGCGGGTAGAACAAATTGTAAAATGAGATTTAAAAAAGTTAAATATAATAGTAATGAGAAGCAGGTGCTGTTGCAAAGAATAGGAAAGTTCGGCCGAACAGGGTAGGTTTGAAGGTAACGCGAACAATTTGTTTAATAATTACGATAAAAAATTATACGCGTAAAAATCACTCGGTGAAAAGTTCAGAGTGCAGCCAGATTGTATGAAAGTAGAGAAACAGAGTGAAAAATTGTTGCTAACAACCTAGATCTGATATTAGTCCTGGAGATGGCCCTTTTATAACGGGAATATTAATCAGCTTAAAAGTTATAAAATGGTTTAAGAGGAAGTTAATTGGACTGTATAATAGAAAATGACCGCGGAAAATACGCGACTTCAATAGTAGAAAATGGAGGAAAGACAATGAAAATAGGGGCGCAATTTGTAGAAAAGATATAATGTTTGTAAAAGTGCCGGTCAGTTCGGGTATTCTAAAATTCTTTTTTGGCCAATAACTAACTAAGGAAATCTTTCTACCGCATCAGTTCACTGACCAGATTCATGGTGAATTTAAACGGCTTGCCATAAAAAAAGGAAGTATAAAAATCGAAAAGTGTTTAACTTGTTTTCATAAGTCTACTAACTACACTGCTTTGTTAAATCTTACAGAGATTTCCGTTTCTGTATTTTTATGCTCTTTCAATATAACACATCATGCACACTTGCACATGAGAAACTTTAAAAGCTTAATTGCGTTTATGCGACTTGCCCAGCTTGTTTTGTTTAGTCTCGTATTATCGTTAAACATATTACACATATACACACATATCTGCAAGATAAACAAATAAAATAAAACTGAAGGAAGGAATGAAATAAGTACGAAAAGGAATTTGGGGATGTCAGTATAATAATCGAAGATAAATTTATTCAGCATAATTTCTCATAGATAAATTCATAGGGATAATCGGAGTTGAACGGGAGCAAGGAAAACAACTTTATTTTGACACATGAACTAATAAATAGTTAAATCACGCTGTATACCTGCCGTAAAGTCAAACATATGCCGAACAATTAATTTATTCTGATTTAATAGAGACTAAACAATCTTGCATAGACACTAACATACATTTATAAAAATGCCATATTATCTTCATCGAAGTTAGCGCAGATTAATTCTTTCTAATTCCATTTTATGTTAAAGAAGCATTTACGCGCCAATATTGATAAAAAGAATCGTGCAAAGTACATTAAATTGGAGGAACTATTCAATAATATATCAAGAAACGTAATACATGATATATGTACAGAATTATAAAAAGTTAAAAATATTTCTGTACCACAAGTTGTTTGTTATACATTGTTTTCCAAATACAACTACAGATAAATACAACTGTAAGGCAATGATCAACGTGAACTATTACATTATTTTTCACGATCCATTATACACTATGAATACATTTGCATTAATAAACGAATGTAACAGTGGAACACTTCAACTTAGGTTAAAAAATTAGCAGCTATTTAAATCATTAAATAGCTCCTGCGAGTGTGTAAAAATTTTCGAACAATGTTAAATCATATTTTATTGCTACGGACTGTACTACGGCCATAGCATACAAATAAATAAAAAAGTATATACTTATTCACATCATTCTCTCTTATTCAATAATACATAACACCCTCAAACAATAATAAATGCGTGAATGAACTACAAAACAACTTTTTTTCACTGTTGCATGATACGAGTATGCAGATGGACAGCGCGAGGAACTATCTACTTAAAGTCTGCAAAATCCAATAACTATCTCACCCTCAGCGAGATTTGGTCGCTGTAAAAACATTACAACGCTAGCCTCCTCGGTAGCATCATGATACAGGGCAATAGTTATGTCATTACTGGATCCAGGCTATTGAAACTTGTTTTCTCTAAAGGCGGGATACCAGGCATCAACAGGCGGTAGTTACATATTAACTCAACCGGCTGTAGTACTTACTACGTCGTGGAAAGAAGCGGGAACCTACCGTGATAACATACCCTAGAAAGTCTATCATCTTTTAACATTATGAAAATTCTCATTAAGGATAGTGATATGCCATGTGACCCGACCGGCTATCGGCGCCACGGAATTAGAGGGCCGTGAGTGAGAAATTTATGACTGGCTGCGACGGGAACAGGGGACCAGGTTTACCGCGGGGTTAAAGCTAGCCGGAAAGCAACAAATAGTTGAAAAAAAGACGATACAAGAAATATCGATCATGGGCATCGCTGAAACGCACTGGAGCAACACAGGACACCTCGCATCGATGAATGATAATCTAATAATTTGCTCCAGCAATGGACACCGCTCTGTTAACGGAGTAGCCATTATAGTAAACAAGAATATAAAACACGCGGTATCGGGATATGAAACAGTAAACGACAGAATACGTGCAGTGAAAGATTCGGGCGACACCTGTCAATCTGAACGTGATCCAAGTATATGCACCGACGGCACAGCACCAACACAAGAAGAAATAGAGAACTTCTGCGGAAGATTAACTGAGACAATAAGGAAAATCCCTAATCGAGAGATACTGTTCATTTTATGTGGGATTTTAATGGCAAAAATTGGTGCTACCAAAAAGGATAACCATCTACGACATGCGGTAGGCAAATACGGTCTGGGAGTAAGAAACGAGAGAGGAGAGATGCTTTTAGAATTCTGCATAGAAAATAAATTATTTATTACCAACACTCATTTTCAACATCACCCCCGAAAATTATACACATGGCGGTTACCAGACGGATCCACATGAAACCAAATAGATTATGCCTTATTAAATCTAGCTGGAAGACATTTATAAACTATGTTAAAACTAGATCCGGAATGGATTGTGGAAGGGATCATAATGTCTTGATAGCTAAGATAAAATTAAAGCTAAAAAGGCCGGACAAAAAATCACATATAACAAATCGATGGGAGCTTGGCACAAATAAAGATAACCAGGATTGGGGGTGACAAATTCCCTGAACTCAATCACTACAGAAGAAATACAGAATTCATTAGCGGAGGAACTACGGAGTAATATGAAATCAAAAATAGAGAAAACGCCAGAAGCCTGCAAATCAAAAAAAAACAGAAGGACGGACAAGCCGTGGATATCATCACAACAAGCGCGAATAATAATAAAAGAGCGGCAGGAGATAAAAACAAAAGGATTGAATAACACTCGAAATGTTGTAAAATCGTAAACATTAACCGTAGAAATAAAAAGCGCCTTAAGGAAAGATAAAAACAAATGCATCACGTCGAATGTGGTGAAATAGAAGATTATAAAAAACCAAAATAATCCAAAAAATTTATTTCGAAAGGTGAGAATGATAACGGGAAAATTTAAACTACGTTACTTTCCGATTAAAGATGAAACAGGAAATCTTCTTACCGAAACGAGCAAAATATTAAATAGATGGAGATAATACTGCGATAAACTCATGCATAGCGATGAGGATGGGAATGTTCAGGAGCATGAACTTATCAACCAATTAAATGAACCGTCCATTTTGAGAAGTGAAATTATAATGTCCAAACAGTGTGATATACTGCATCAAGTCTGTGAAGAAATATGGAACGCGTAGAAATGGCCATCCGAATGGAGAGAATCCCTGTGTATATTCCTCTATATGAAAAAGGAGATAAACATATGTGCCCAAATTACATAACAATCTCGCTAATAAACCGTGGCAGCAAGGTAATGTTATAAGAACGGTTGAAGCCATATATATCTAAAGAACAAGCGGGTTTTACACGCCAGGTCAAGAAACAAGGGATCAGAATATAAGATGAATAATAGAAAAATGCTTTGAATACAATGTACTCGCAGTTATATGCTTCCTTGATTATACTGAAGCTTTTGACAATGTCAGATGGGACCAACTGTGAAAGATACCTTAGAAAATAGGAGTGCCAAGTCATCTGATGAAAATAATGACAGCTCTATACAGAAATAATAAGGCATACATAAGGATTGATGGAGCTATTTCAGAGCCATTTCAAATAAGAAAGGGGATTAGACAGGGATGTATCTCGCCGCCACTCCTCTTCAATGTCTACGGAGAATGGATAATCAGGAACGCCGTGGAGAACTGGAAGGGTGGTGTCTAGACAGGAGAGAGGAAAATCTCGAATCTCTAATATGCCGACGGCACGGTGCTTTTAGCGACGTCAGAAACAGAGAGATGGGGCGGAAATTTTTAATCGGACAGAGGGGTGCAGTAAAAAATCAGGATTAAAACTGTACCGATCTAAATCTTGTTCAATGGTGATCGATATAGGCAAAATAAAATTCCCCAACTACTACAATACCTAACAGATATTGCAATAACAGACAAGGTAATCTATCTCGGAGTCCAAATATCTCAAAGAGGTCAATGTGAAAATTAAATAAAAAGAAAAATAGGGATGGCTAAGAATGTTCTAGCTAATTTAGAAAAGTTATGGAAGGATCACGGAATAAGCAAACATACGAAACGGCATTTGATCCGGACGCTGATATTTCCAGTTACCACCTACGGATCCGAGTCATGAACCATTAACGTCACTTACCAGAAACGAATTGAAGGTTTCGAAATTACATACTACCAACGTGCGCTACGGATACCATGGACAGCGAAGAAAACCAACGCACCTGTATTAAACGAATTTGTTATTAGAGAACAGGAACGCTTGTTCCCATCAATCCGCAAACAGGTGGCTCGGTTTTTTAGACATGTGATCAGAAAGGACTCTATAGAAAAACTGATTGTACTAGGTAAAGTGAACTGGAAAAGAAGAAGAGGACGTGTTCCAAACCGTTGTGTGGACCAGATGAAGAAATGGACGAGCTTATCAATCGAGGATTTGATGCGGGCGGCGGAAAATCGAGAAGCCCGGAGACAGATCATACATAACATTAGATGATAGATCTCGACGCTCGGAACCGAGCAACGGCGACGAAGAAGAAGATCCTGTGCTAATGCATCGTATGTACAATATAATGTGAAAACGGATACTCATACAAACGCATAAATATAAGTACTTTTAAGCGAAAAAACAATGCCAAAAAATATGCAATTTTTCTCAAACTTCATATTCCATTCAAAAAAATGATGTTTTTAATAAAAAAAATTATAATGATGAAGACTAATGGAAAGAACAAGTGTCCAATATGCAATCACTCGCTTTAAACTGATTCGGCTATCATAACTATTATCACTATGGGTATTGCCAAGGGGGCAGGAGATAGCCGTTGCCCTCGGAGCCTCGAAACTTTTTAATCAAATACCGATTAATTTAAACAAATAGTCCGATTTATAATTCCCGTCCCGCGCGGTGAGATCTAAAACGCTTACGCACGTCTCCTATGCGTATACTTGTGTCGATGTGAACACGATTCCATAATATTAGATAAAGCCTTAAAAATTTTGATCGCTCTGCCATGCACAGCGTGTACTTTTGAGCGATCCTTTAGCAGCTCGAGGCGAATTAAAACCTGGTTGAGGAGCACGATGGCAGAAAATCGTCTCAATGGCCTGGCCATGATGAGTATTCATAGGCGCGTTATCGTGGACAATTTGAAGACTTCAATAATAAAGTAGTAGAACAATTTGCCAGAAACCCTACGAAAATTATGTTTTAATTAAGATTTTATTCTTGTTTAATGAAATATTAAGCCTTTACAAATTATACATTTTATTTTTCCTACAACTCATATCCTCTTTCTATCATCTTGCTCCCCTTTCCCTGGCTCATCGGCTGGCGACGTTCATGATTATCACAGATACTGATTGGTAGAGTTAACTATGTATATATACACACCATTGAAGACCATCGCATAATAATATGTAAATATGCATACATAGAACATCTATGGAAATTCAAACAATAATAATGATGCGACGTATAAACTAATCATTTATGGAAGGCTTCGTGCCATTTTGATATTTTGCTTTCTAATGGTTGCTGTCATTACTAATGCTAAGTACCGTTTATGATGCTGTACGCCACTTAGAGCACCATAAGTAAATATGGTTCAGAGTAAATACATGTATACATATACCCCATAAACATTGTGTTAACATCTAAAACATGCATTTGTTAAATAGTATGTTCATTCATTTGATATCTTTTGTTTGAATATTTATTGGTATTATAACGGATCAGTACGGTTTATATTTCAAGTTCACACATCTTTACAGGTTGTATATACAAACACATTTGTAAATGCAAAAAACAAATATACAACTATTACGTATATTAGAATTTTTTGTTTGTTGACAAATCATTTAGCCGTACAGAATTAGAAATACTTCACATAAAAGCTAATGAAGTACAGTGGTAGTTTTTCGAGCGTGTGCATGTTTCATATAACCAATATTGTTGCTAAGGTTTATTTATTCATATAAATTTTAATCATCAGAATATTAGTATTTTAATTTTTTATTTCATTTTTATTTCTCTTTCTCTCTCTCTCTCTCTTCCTTTTTTTCTCACTCTTACCAACATAATGTACTTTTAATAACATGAGTAGATAGAAAACCTGCGTTCTAGGAGAAGAACCAATCAGGAGCGAGTATTTTGTTACGTGACCATGCCCCCTTTTATTCAACTAATCAAGAGTCAATACTCAATCAAATGACACAACGTTTTTACATCAAACCATCCAGTAAGAGTTTAACGAAAATGCTTCTCTCATAGCGCTACATACAAATGCTAACGCTGTCAATCAATTGACCGATGCATGTCTTTACTTGTACATAAATTACTGTTATTCGGTAGCGACTGGTTTTGGAGGATTACGCACACAATGATGTATATATGGTTACGAGCGTCCGTACACATATGTAAAATTAGTTATTATCATTATTGATTTTTGTTGTTATCAATGTTATCAGTGGTCAGTCTGCAGGAATCACGGTAAAATACAGGTTTTCGCTGTTCCGGTATTTCTAGGAATCGCGAAGATTTTCGTTCGATCAGTTGCGTAAAACTTTTCTTTGTCCGATACATTATATATGGGGGTAAGTCTATCTCATACATCGCAAAAGCGAAAATGCTTCTCACATATCGCTACACATAAATGCTAACACAACCGTTGAAACCGGATCTTAACGTTCTTATAATTTCTATTCCAGTCTATGCCTTATTACGGAACCACACCCTACATGTACACACTAACACAAACATATACTCATACTCAAAGCCCATGACTACTTTATTCAATACGCATATGTAACCAACTATTCCTGACGGAATGACATTTTTCTGACGCAACATTTCCACTGCCACAACCGATTTAAACCTAGTAAAAACGCATGCATCGTTCTCGCACACATGTCGATCGTTCGCGATATTGTAATTTTTTTAAATTAACCAAAGTATAATATTTAAAGCATAAAACTAACCTGAGCTCCCCATTCACTTGCTTTGTACCATTCAAATGTATTTTTTAATTTTTTTTTATTTTTCCATGCCTAAGCATTATAAAAATTAGTCTAAGTATATTTCTCATTTTCTACGCTTCCAAAAATTTTTCTTTATTCTCCGATCGTTAGAAAAGCGCACTGACAGATCACACACTTATATCTATCATATATTATTTTTTCTCACTTACGATTATTTTTCCGTCTGTAAGTATTTATGTATGTTTCCCCCAGTTCTAAAAATAAATCCTTCGATGTCTCGCCCCTCAACGAATGCACACCGTCCGATCCCGCGCACACTCTCCTCTCGATAGTTTCCCTATCGTTCATAATATTTTTTCCGTCCGTAAGTATTATAAAATTAGTCAAAATATATTTTTTCAATTTCTACGGCTCCAAAAATTTTTCCTTATTCTCCGATCGTTACAAAAGCGCACTGACTAGTGATGGGCAACTTCGAAATGTTTCATTCGAATTAATCGATTGTTCGATAACTTCGAATGCATTCGATTGTTCCACAGTTGCATTCAAAATGTTATTTCATTCGTATAATTCATTCGTATTCACAACAATCATTTGAATTAAAATCATTCGAATCAAAATCATTCGAATTAAAATCATTCGAATTAAAATCATTCGAATCAAAATCATTCGATTGTTTCTTTTTGGCGATTTTTGACTGTTTCGATTGTAAAAACATTTCGAAATCGCACAACACTAGCACTGACAGATCACACACTTATATCTACCATAGCGTTAGCCACCGCGAAAGCGAACCATTCGATCCCGTGCACACTCTGCTCTCGATAGTTTCCCTATCGTTCATAATAATTTTTCCAAGCCTAAGTATTATAGAATTAGTCTAAGTATATTTATTATTTCTTCTCACTTACGATTACTTTTCCATCCGTAAATATTTATGTATGTTTTCCCCGGTTCTAAAAATAAATCTATCGATGTCTCGCCCCCTCAACGAAAGCACGCGCATCATTCTCACGCACGTGTCATTCGTTCGCGTTACCACTTTTTTTTTCAAAATTAGTCCAAGTATATTTTATTATTTTTCTCATTACGATTATTTTCAGTCCGCAAGTATTTCTGTATGTTTTCCGAGGTTTTAAAAATTAATCCGAACAAACATCCAGACTGTTGTGAAAGCACACTAACCATTCCCGCACAGATTCTACATTATACGTTACTCTATTATGAGTTCTTCAAAAATTGATTCGAATATGTTTTTCATTTTTTTTTTTTTCAATCCTAAAAATTCATTCTTTCTACCCCCACCCTCTCCCAGCTAAAATTACCGATCTTTCGTAATCTTCATTTATTTTATCGATTCTAAAAATTAATCAATGGTTCACTCGAAAGCGTACCGTACATTCCCACACACATATCTTCTATCATGAATTTCCCTATTGATCATGAACATTTTTCAACGTTAGCCACAATAGCATATCACATTGGTCTCGCATATACACCACATGCAGTTCTATATGTTTAATTTTTTATTAACGATCTTTATTTTTTTTTTGTACCGGTATTACTTTTTCCTACACAGTCATGTCATCATATACACTTAACATTGTCAAAATAATTTTAACCTTTCGAGAAAGAAAAATCTCCGATCAATAAAAAATATTTATTAACATCACAATTATTTTTAATATTATTCGTTTCGCTACAAACATAATTTTCTTTATTTAATAAACTCATCCACATCATCAATCGTTTCAAGACATTATTGTTTCAAACATCAATCACTCTTTTCCAAGAATTGATAACCTCCGCAGGTATATATCTCACCGTCGCAACAACCTTTACCTGCATGACTCGCATACCTTCAAGACCACTTGTACATTGCTCGCACGCTATTTACCATTATTCGATCACAGAATATTTTTCACACTCCCTCACATATGCGCATACACTCAAAGTCTTTGATTACTTTGTTCGTATACAAATATATCAGCTTTCTCTGACGGAACAACATTTTTCCGACGTAACATTTCCGCTACCACAACCGATTCAAAGGTAGCTAATGAGATAGACTATCGAAGGGAATCATTCAAGCAGTCAGTATTAGTTTTATGTTAAACATGTGTATTTTCTCGAATCTGTGTTCACGCATTATTAAAAAATTTACATCAACGTTAAAGAAAATAATTTCCTACGTTTTTTCTCTATCATTTTTTTTTTCTGTCTTTTATCTTTTCTTTTCCTCTTTCTTTTTCTCTGTCTTTTTTTTTTTTTTGAGTGAATAGTTTGAAATACATATTATTCAATCATGAACGCTAATATAGTTAACGTAAGCAGCAACTCAAAATCAATTAAGGACGCCGAATTTATTCAGAATTCATTTTCGAGTGATATTGTCTCACATACAACTTCATCACCTCCAACACCGCAATTAGATGATGGTTATACAGTATAAGAATCAAAATCTTTTGTACGTAATAACACTGATCCTGTATTATTATCAGAACAAGCAGATATATCGAAATATTTTGTAGATATCAGCATCCATATAGATTGTGATTATGATTTTCAAGTAACCAAACTAGCAATGATTGATATGTCTGGCGGGAAGTGTTTGCATACACTGTGTAAGCCAAGCAGAACATGGTATGCATCAACAATGCCGCATTTACAATGTTCTTTGATGAGTCATTACTTGAAAAACCCTTCATTATTTCCCTGTCGGGGAGAAATATTCATGGCACGCAATATATTCACAATATTGTCCCAAAAAACCGAGAGCTCGCATATATATTTTAACGGTATATGCTAAACTTACACTAATGGAACTTAACGAAAAGTTTGAATTGTTGTGTGACTTAAACTATGAAATCGTTAATATGGATCAAGTCTTTCGACTATATAGTATTGAGAATCTACATGAAGAGTATTTTGGTATAAGCAATTTGATAACCTGTAAACATCTTAATGAGAATGTTAGTTTTCATTGTGCAGTGAAAAACGTTATGGTGATGAAGGCCTGGTACGATCATGTTATCCATCCGCTGAAGCTTATGATTAATTTCAATATAAATGATTTAAGACAGTTGTTCATTACAGCCACCAAAGAAATGATAATTACATTATTTCCAAGTTGTGTTGGAGACATTTATGCATTTCTACCAGATAGATTAAAACAGGATGTTACGATAAAATCACTTCTACCATGTTACGAGCATGAGCATGGTGAAGAATATTATATCGATAATGATACATTGCGACAGAGTACTCGAAATTGTATGAAAGTAAAAGATTGTATCGATTGTCAATATACAATTCACGTGGATTAAAAATTCATTATTTCAATCGTTTAACAATTTTGTGTATATTTGTATATATTTTGTATATTAATGTATATATTTTTTCCCCAATCATCCGCTCGTTCGTTTTTTATGTTTTGTTAATCATTTCGTAAATATATTTTTATACATATGAAAATTTTGTTTGTATATATTTGTGTATATTTTTCCCCCTCAATATGTTTCGTTCTATTATATATATTTTTCCTAATTATTTTTCATCTTTTTACACTCCTTTTCAATTCCGTTTATTTAATTATTTCTCTATCTCTCTTTCCCCCTCTTAACTTAAAGTACTGGTAATGATGAATATTACAAAAATCTAAACCAGTTGTGTAAAGTGTACATATAATTATTGTCTAATTTTCGAATATAATCCCACATAATTTGTTCACATCTTTTTAGGTTAAAAAATTATATTTTTGATTCTTTCTATAACAAACGAATCTAACTGTTCAACTTTTTCATGTACATCACGTACATCAAGTATTTCCGGAACTGTGTGAGTTTTCATTAATTTGTAAGACTCAACCTAAGACCTGGAGAGTTCTCTCAAATTTTTTAAAATCTTTTATAATCACATTTTTATAAAAAATATGTATTAAGTTCACATGTTATTTAATATTTTTTTTATTTCACAAGTATTTTTCGAGGTATATACGAGATCGTCTATGAGCTGTGTTGATCAATAGAACAACAGGTAGAAAACCTAGTAGTTTACGAGACACAGCATGTTCAAAGAAAAAACGAGCTAGCACAAGCTGATCAGAGTTACAACATGCGAGTGAGAGATATATTCTCGAGAGCAACAGCTTGATTACAAAAAACGTCGAAGATACATGCTTCTATCCGTGACCAATTATCGCATCAAACATAAAAAAGGTTTGACTAAAAGAATATTATTTTCTTTTTCATTCATTCTCGCTACTATTACCACTCGCGCCCCACTGTCAAGACCTCTGAACATACATTACTAACGTCGCCAACACTATAATATTTTCGCTCTGTGTTATTAAATTAACCCAAGTATATTTTTATTCGTTCATTACACAAACATTTTTTTTCAAATCTTTTGTAATATGTCGTACACACATTTATAGCCTGCAGACACTACTCGCTTCATTACCATGAAAACATCTCTTTCATTGGTACTTATCATAACATAGTTTTTCCTAAAATTGTAGAAAAATTCTCTTCACTCCATTCATCCAAGGTGATTTATTTCCAAATTTCAAATCATGCATAATTATTTTAGAATTAAATTAAGTATATTTTGTCATTTCCAAAAAATCAAACATCTCTGTACAAGGTATTAACTCATTTTCACATCAAACGTATTATTTTTTTTAATCTATCATACATATTAATTTTTATCATTTAAATTTTTCCTTAATTCACAAGTAGCTAACCTATAGAAAACATATTATTGTAAACATGCATGACGAAGTTACTCCTTATAATTACATCATGAATTAATTTTTTCTTCATTTTTTTTTTACCATCATGAAATTGTAGTAGTGTTTTTAATTTTTTATTTCCCATACATGACAAAAGCAATAGAATCACGGAATTTATTAATGTGTACACTGTACGCCTCCAATAACCTATCAGGCATTTTTTTAAAATTAGTCCAAGCATAGTATTTTTTCAATATCAAAACCGATCATACATAATTTTTTCTTCTATATAATCACTAACCTATGGAAACACTTTGCTCGTTTTACTCATACCGAAGCAATCACTCTTTTTCCCTCATGCTAACAAACTTCAAAATTGTATAATATAACACGAAATTATTCTAAATATATGTTCATGCTATTAAAATTAATATATCAATTAATCTTTATATTCCTTTTGTACATTTCTGAAAAAATCCTACAACATGTTTTAAAATTAGTCGAAGTATACTATCTTATTACCTAAAATCAATTATTCTCTCATACAGTTTTTCCGATCATACATAATTTTTTTCCATATTATCATTATTTGCAAAGTCATACAAAACAACAACATAATTTTAATCATAATTAATCCTTCATTCCATTCCTTTCATGCTATACACCATTATCATTTAATTCAACATTATGAAGTTAGTCTAAATATACATTCATGCTAGCAAAGTTATTATCTCACCCTTTGCATTGTTTCAAGATGATTTATTTTACATTTTTTCTTTAAATTTCCCTCATACTATTATTTTTGAAATGTAGGATGATGACTATGATTAGAATTCATGATTATGAAGAGAGACGCATGCTGAAATTGTCATTGTATATGCGAGATGATATGTGATTGTGGGTGAGTATACATGCATGTAAAATATATGAGTGTGTTAGTAGAAAACATAGATACAGTTATAGAATGAGAGAGATAAAAATATATATTTTGTTATGTTTGATATGTGTATAATAAAGAGGTGAACAATGAATAATCACATTACCCTCACAACTTAGACATTGAGTTATACCTTTACAGCATTTTAAATGTAAAAGCAGTGACATTAACATGTAGTAAACGTTTTTATCACTTTTGACTAATTATAACCAATTTTCCAACATTTCTCATCATTTTCTTACATTTTAATATTTTTACACCGTTTTAGTTAATTTTTGCTATTTAATATCATTTTTCCAGTGTTTTTACCACCTTTCACACAATTTTCATCATTCTTTTAATATCTTTGTTAGGTTTCTTCTTACAACTCTTTACCATTTCGATCGTCATTAGTGATATCCATCATTATTTATGCTTTCAATCCTTCCGCTTCATCTATGCACACATACAGCTTAGCAATCGCCACAGCCATTGAACACTGTAGAACCGCAATCGCGATCTCCATTTGATTATTGGGATTTAAAAGTCACATCTTTGAGTGCTTGATCTAATGCATCAACATGATCTTTGTATTCGCCCACCCACTGCTGGAGGTTCCGCTTGATATCTTCAACAGACTATCATACAATCGTTTAATAAGAGAATCCGTAATACCCGAGACATTTACTTAACGTTTTCCCAACACATTCACAGACCTACCCTGCACACTAAGGAAATCTTTAAACATCTCTGTAACCATTCCTTTTAAGCTGGTGGGAGCAAGGGACTCCTATAAACGTTTGTCAATCAACACTTCATTGTTCATCGCCCTGGTTTCACTCGCCGTTACACAGTCATGTAATAAACATTTTCTTCTTGTACAATTTTCTTATGCTTTAACACTATTACAACATTTTTCCTCATTTTTAACTAATTTTAACCAATTTTCCACTAATTCTTAGCACGTTCTTCTATTTTAAGACTTTTTTTTTGCGCTATTTTTTCATCAATTTATATTATTTCACATCGTTTTTCTGATGTTTTTAGTGCTTTTCACACAGTTTTGCTAATTATTTTCGATTATTTCTTAACATGTTCTTCTGTTTTAGAACCTTTTTGCGCTGTTTTTTCATCAATTTATAATATTTTCCATCATTTTTTCTAGTGTTTTAATACCTTTCACACAATTTTACTCAATTTTTCACCATCTTTGAAGATTTTTTCATTTATCTCATACATTATATGTCTGAATGTGACGATTAACTATCCTTTGAAGTACATTTTATAATTCGATATAATGATAGATAATAATGAAAGATCTAATTCAATTTTGTTTAAAATTTATTCAATAATTTTTATGACATTCATCATAATCAATAAAAATGATCATTGCTTCAATGTTAAATTATATCAGTTAATTATTAAATATTCATAATATACGGCATAAAAAGATTAATTTAACTGATTATATCCTTCTTCTACCAACTTTTCTTGTATCATTCAAATTCCAGCATCTACATCAGTATTTTCCAGTTGTTTAGATGTGTGTAGTATCAATAATCATTCAACCGCTTCATTAGGTTCGTCAGAATAAATTTATAAGAGGATCTTCAAGATATACTTTGCGACAAATGCTATATGTATGTTTCTTTTTTTTTTTTGTTTCGCCAGGATAAACTTTTATACTATGTATGTTAGATTGAAATGGAGAACATATTTTTTTTTTCTATATTTAGGAAGTGGAGTTCCCTTTAATACACCAGTAACACATACATGAGATCCAGTAAATTCCAGTATTTGTTCATATAGTGCTAAACCATTATTTGTATATTTATTCTTATCAACATTCATTTCCATCAGTAAATGAATCAAACCTTCTGTGTAAGGAAATTTGGTTAGTTCTTCCTTTTCCTAAATAAATTTCATCACATTCACAGTTCCATAGAAACTGGTCTTGAGCTCATCATATACTCGTGAGTATTAGCATTATATAGTATTCAATATACTTGATCATTTATACAGATTCATCACCAGATATTTAAAATAGATCCATTTCACATATATTAATAGACTTATATCCAGATGTATTATCACTATTGTTCATAATCTTCTTAATTTTCATCATTATTTTCATAATCATCTTACTGACACAAGAAAGTTTGTGACGTTTTACCGTTGACATATCACTTATTCCATCAGAATCCTTTTTCATCGTTTTAGATATTTGTATTGTTTCCAGAATATCCAATATATGTTTTGTATCAGGTTCAATCACATCAGATGAATTATTTATAATAGATTTCCAGAACTGTATTTGCATTATATTTTTTCATTATATCACTATACATTCTTTCCCTTTCGCTTTTAAGATATGCTTCAGTATTTATTCCATTATTACTAATATTAAACATCACTTTACTCGTTGGCATCATTATTACAGATAATTTAAAAGTTCATCAAAACTCACATGTAAATCTTCTCTATATACACATTTCAGCATCTATTTTGTTCACAGAGATTTCATGATTATTCGTCAACAATAATTTATAGAAAGTTTTTTTAATGGCTTAAAGAAATATTCAGTTCTATCATCCTTATTATATACATAATGTATTTCAAACTGTTCCCTAAATACACTATTCCTGAAACAAATCTTTATAACAACTATAATAAAATTGATGTGATTTAAGCTGGAAATAGGATATTTTGCAGTAAAATCACTGTTTTTGCATCTTAGGTGCTAATATTTTTGAGGTAAAACGGTATTTTCCCTTTAAAATTTGATGTTTTGTCAAAATATTGATATTTTAGTCCTAAATGATGTAATTTCTGCATGAAGAGTACTTTTTAGCCTGAGCTGTATACTTCTTGATGTGGTATTCCATTCATTGTGAAGCTATGTTTGAACGGGTTCATGTCTAGTTATGGGAGGTTTACAGAACTTTTCTACTATATCGGTTATAGTAGAATAGTTGTTGTATGTTAGTGAGATGATAGTTTTTGATTGTGAATAATAAATATGGGTAAAAGGTGGAGTGTATCCCATCAAGCAGGGAGAGTACTGTTTGGTAATTATCTCTAACATTTGTACACATTGCAAGACAGATATATTATGTCTAGTCAAAATTAGTTGATATGTATCGTTCCAGTTTTACATTAAACGTTCACACTGAGTGATGTGACAGGCTAGACAACATCAAGATTCATTCAATCATTATATTATTTTACACCATTTTCTGATGTTTTGCTCCATTTTTTACATCTGATCAGCTCTTTTGATGTTTTTTTGTTAATTTTCAAGGGTGCAAACTTCATAATGTGAAGTTATTTTAGTTATTTCAACACTCGTTACTCACAAATAAAATACAATATCTTAAACACACTCAGCATGAAAAAAAAAAAAAAAACCTTACAAACAGAAATAAACATTGAATTGCTTAGAAATTTAAATGAAATCTAAGAAACACATTAAATATGAAAATGCATATATTTTTTCAATCAATGATCAAAACTAGCAGTTTCAGAAATCTAAAAACCCAAAAATTATTTATTGTGTACCTCTTTTGGGGGTTTTTAGATTTCTGAAACTGCTAGTTTTGATCATTGATTGAAAAAATATATGCATTTTCATATTTAATGTGTTTCTTAGATTTCATTTAAATTTCTAAGCAATTCAATGTTTATTTCTGTTTGTAAGGTTTTTTTTTTTTTTTTCATGCTGAGTGTGTTTAAGATATTGTATTTTATTTGTGAGTAACGAGTGTTGAAATAACTAAAATAACTTCACATTATGAAGTTTGCACCCTTGAAAATTAACAAAAAAACATCAAAAGAGCTGATCAGATGTAAAAAATGGAGCAAAACATCAGAAAATGGTGTAAAATAATATAATGATTGAATGAATCTTGATGTTGTCTAGCCTGTCACATCACTCAGTGTGAACGTTTAATGTAAAACTGGAACGATACATATCAACTAATTTTGACTAGACATAATATATCTGTCTTGCAATGTGTACAAATGTTAGAGATAATTACCAAACAGTACTCTCCCTGCTTGATGGGATACACTCCACCTTTTACCCATATTTATTATTCACAATCAAAAACTATCATCTCACTAACATACAACAACTATTCTACTATAACCGATATAGTAGAAAAGTTCTGTAAACCTCCCATAACTAGACATGAACCCGTTCAAACATAGCTTCACAATGAATGGAATACCACATCAAGAAGTATACAGCTCAGGCTAAAAAGTACTCTTCATGCAGAAATTACATCATTTAGGACTAAAATATCAATATTTTGACAAAACATCAAATTTTAAAGGGAAAATACCGTTTTACCTCAAAAATATTAGCACCTAAGATGCAAAAACAGTGATTTTACTGCAAAATATCCTATTTCCAGCTTAAATCACATCAATTTTATTATAGTTGTTATAAAGATTTGTTTCAGGAATAGTGTATTTAGGGAACAGTTTGAAATACATTATGTATATAATAAGGATGATAGAACTGAATATTTCTTTAAGCCATTAAAAAAACTTTCTATAAATTATTGTTGACGAATAATCATGAAATCTCTGTGAACAAAATAGATGCTGAAATGTGTATATAGAGAAGATTTACATGTGAGTTTTGATGAACTTTTAAATTATCTGTAATAATGATGCCAACGAGTAAAGTGATGTTTAATATTAGTAATAATGGAATAAATACTGAAGCATATCTTAAAAGCGAAAGGGAAAGAATGTATAGTGATATAATGAAAAAATATAATGCAAATACAGTTCTGGAAATCTATTATAAATAATTCATCTGATGTGATTGAACCTGATACAAAACATATATTGGATATTCTGGAAACAATACAAATATCTAAAACGATGAAAAAGGATTCTGATGGAATAAGTGATATGTCAACGGTAAAACGTCACAAACTTTCTTGTGTCAGTAAGATGATTATGAAAATAATGATGAAAATTAAGAAGATTATGAACAATAGTGATAATACATCTGGATATAAGTCTATTAATATATGTGAAATGGATCTATTTTAAATATCTGGTGATGAATCTGTATAAATGATCAAGTATATTGAATACTATATAATGCTAATACTCACGAGTATATGATGAGCTCAAGACCAGTTTCTATGGAACTGTGAATGTGATGAAATTTATTTAGGAAAAGGAAGAACTAACCAAATTTCCTTACACAGAAGGTTTGATTCATTTACTGATGGAAATGAATGTTGATAAGAATAAATATACAAATAATGGTTTAGCACTATATGAACAAATACTGGAATTTACTGGATCTCATGTATGTGTTACTGGTGTATTAAAGGGAACTCCACTTCCTAAATATAGAAAAAAAAAATATGTTCTCCATTTCAATCTAACATACATAGTATAAAAGTTTATCCTGGCGAAACAAAAAAAAAAAAGAAACATACATATAGCATTTGTCGCAAAGTATATCTTGAAGATCCTCTTATAAATTTATTCTGACGAACCTAATGAAGCGGTTGAATGATTATTGATACTACACACATCTAAACAACTGGAAAATACTGATGTAGATGCTGGAATTTGAATGATACAAGAAAAGTTGGTAGAAGAAGGATATAATCAGTTAAATTAATCTTTTTATGCCGTATATTATGAATATTTAATAATTAACTGATATAATTTAACATTGAAGCAATGATCATTTTTATTGATTATGATGAATGTCATAAAAATTATTGAATAAATTTTAAACAAAATTGAATTAGATCTTTCATTATTATCTATCATTATATCGAATTATAAAATGTACTTCAAAGGATAGTTAATCGTCACATTCAGACATATAATGTATGAGATAAATGAAAAAATCTTCAAAGATGGTGAAAAATTGAGTAAAATTGTGTGAAAGGTATTAAAACACTAGAAAAAATGATGGAAAATATTATAAATTGATGAAAAAACAGCGCAAAAAGGTTCTAAAACAGAAGAACATGTTAAGAAATAATCGAAAATAATTAGCAAAACTGTGTGAAAAGCACTAAAAACATCAGAAAAACGATGTGAAATAATATAAATTGATGAAAAAATAGCGCAAAAAAAAAGTCTTAAAATAGAAGAACGTGCTAAGAATTAGTGGAAAATTGGTTAAAATTAGTTAAAAATGAGGAAAAATGTTGTAATAGTGTTAAAGCATAAGAAAATTGTACAAGAAGAAAATGTTTATTACATGACTGTGTAACGGCGAGTGAAACCAGGGCGATGAACAATGAAGTGTTGATTGACAAACGTTTATAGGAGTCCCTTGCTCCCACCAGCTTAAAAGGAATGGTTACAGAGATGTTTAAAGATTTCCTTAGTGTGCAGGGTAGGTCTGTGAATGTGTTGGGAAAACGTTAAGTAAATGTCTCGGGTATTACGGATTCTCTTATTAAACGATTGTATGATAGTCTGTTGAAGATATCAAGCGGAACCTCCAGCAGTGGGTGGGCGAATACAAAGATCATGTTGATGCATTAGATCAAGCACTCAAAGATGTGACTTTTAAATCCCAATAATCAAATGGAGATCGCGATTGCGGTTCTACAGTGTTCAATGGCTGTGGCGATTGCTAAGCTGTATGTGTGCATAGATGAAGCGGAAGGATTGAAAGCATAAATAATGATGGATATCACTAATGACGATCGAAATGGTAAAGAGTTGTAAGAAGAAACCTAACAAAGATATTAAAAGAATGATGAAAATTGTGTGAAAGGTGGTAAAAACACTGGAAAAATGATATTAAATAGCAAAAATTAACTAAAACGGTGTAAAAATATTAAAATGTAAGAAAATGATGAGAAATGTTGGAAAATTGGTTATAATTAGTCAAAAGTGATAAAAACGTTTACTACATGTTAATGTCACTGCTTTTACATTTAAAATGCTGTAAAGGTATAACTCAATGTCTAAGTTGTGAGGGTAATGTGATTATTCATTGTTCACCTCTTTATTATACACATATCAAACATAACAAAATATATATTTTTATCTCTCTCATTCTATAACTGTATCTATGTTTTCTACTAACACACTCATATATTTTACATGCATGTATACTCACCCACAATCACATATCATCTCGCATATACAATGACAATTTCAGCATGCGTCTCTCTTCATAATCATGAATTCTAATCATAGTCATCATCCTACATTTCAAAAATAATAGTATGAGGGAAATTTAAAGAAAAAATGTAAAATAAATCATCTTGAAACAATGCAAAGGGTGAGATAATAACTTTGCTAGCATGAATGTATATTTAGACTAACTTCATAATGTTGAATTAAATGATAATGGTGTATAGCATGAAAGGAATGGAATGAAGGATTAATTATGATTAAAATTATGTTGTTGTTTTGTATGACTTTGCAAATAATGATAATATGGAAAAAAATTATGTATGATCGGAAAAACTGTATGAGAGAATAATTGATTTTAGGTAATAAGATAGTATACTTCGACTAATTTTAAAACATGTTGTAGGATTTTTTCAGAAATGTACAAAAGGAATATAAAGATTAATTGATATATTAATTTTAATAGCATGAACATATATTTAGAATAATTTCGTGTTATATTATACAATTTTGAAGTTTGTTAGCATGAGGGAAAAAGAGTGATTGCTTCGGTATGAGTAAAACGAGCAAAGTGTTTCCATAGGTTAGTGATTATATAGAAGAAAAAATTATGTATGATCGGTTTTGATATTGAAAAAATACTATGCTTGGACTAATTTTAAAAAAATGCCTGATAGGTTATTGGAGGCGTACAGTGTACACATTAATAAATTCCGTGATTCTATTGCTTTTGTCATGTATGGGAAATAAAAAATTAAAAACACTACTACAATTTCATGATGGTAAAAAAAAAATGAAGAAAAAATTAATTCATGATGTAATTATAAGGAGTAACTTCGTCATGCATGTTTACAATAATATGTTTTCTATAGGTTAGCTACTTGTGAATTAAGGAAAAATTTAAATGATAAAAATTAATATGTATGATAGATTAAAAAAAATAATACGTTTGATGTGAAAATGAGTTAATACCTTGTACAGAGATGTTTGATTTTTTGGAAATGACAAAATATACTTAATTTAATTCTAAAATAATTATGCATGATTTGAAATTTGGAAATAAATCACCTTGGATGAATGGAGTGAAGAGAATTTTTCTACAATTTTAGGAAAAACTATGTTATGATAAGTACCAATGAAAGAGATGTTTTCATGGTAATGAAGCGAGTAGTGTCTGCAGGCTATAAATGTGTGTACGACATATTACAAAAGATTTGAAAAAAAATGTTTGTGTAATGAACGAATAAAAATATACTTGGGTTAATTTAATAACACAGAGCGAAAATATTATAGTGTTGGCGACGTTAGTAATGTATGTTCAGAGGTCTTGACAGTGGGGCGCGAGTGGTAATAGTAGCGAGAATGAATGAAAAAGAAAATAATATTCTTTTAGTCAAACCTTTTTTATGTTTGATGCGATAATTGGTCACGGATAGAAGCATGTATCTTCGACGTTTTTTGTAATCAAGCTGTTGCTCTCGAGAATATATCTCTCACTCGCATGTTGTAACTCTGATCAGCTTGTGCTAGCTCGTTTTTTCTTTGAACATGCTGTGTCTCGTAAACTACTAGGTTTTCTACCTGTTGTTCTATTGATCAACACAGCTCATAGACGATCTCGTATATACCTCGAAAAATACTTGTGAAATAAAAAAAATATTAAATAACATGTGAACTTAATACATATTTTTTATAAAAATGTGATTATAAAAGATTTTAAAAAATTTGAGAGAACTCTCCAGGTCTTAGGTTGAGTCTTACAAATTAATGAAAACTCACACAGTTCCGGAAATACTTGATGTACGTGATGTACATGAAAAAGTTGAACAGTTAGATTCGTTTGTTATAGAAAGAATCAAAAATATAATTTTTTAACCTAAAAAGATGTGAACAAATTATGTGGGATTATATTCGAAAATTAGACAATAATTATATGTACACTTTACACAACTGGTTTAGATTTTTGTAATATTCATCATTACCAGTACTTTAAGTTAAGAGGGGGAAAGAGAGATAGAGAAATAATTAAATAAACGGAATTGAAAAGGAGTGTAAAAAGATGAAAAATAATTAGGAAAAATATATATAATAGAACGAAACATATTGAGGGGGAAAAATATACACAAATATATACAAACAAAATTTTCATATGTATAAAAATATATTTACGAAATGATTAACAAAACATAAAAAACGAACGAGCGGATGATTGGGGAAAAAATATATACATTAATATACAAAATATATACAAATATACACAAAATTGTTAAACGATTGAAATAATGAATTTTTAATCCACGTGAATTGTATATTGACAATCGATACAATCTTTTACTTTCATACAATTTCGAGTACTCTGTCGCAATGTATCATTATCGATATAATATTCTTCACCATGCTCATGCTCGTAACATGGTAGAAGTGATTTTATCGTAACATCCTGTTTTAATCTATCTGGTAGAAATGCATAAATGTCTCCAACACAACTTGGAAATAATGTAATTATCATTTCTTTGGTGGCTGTAATGAACAACTGTCTTAAATCATTTATATTGAAATTAATCATAAGCTTCAGCGGATGGATAACATGATCGTACCAGGCCTTCATCACCATAACGTTTTTCACTGCACAATGAAAACTAACATTCTCATTAAGATGTTTACAGGTTATCAAATTGCTTATACCAAAATACTCTTCATGTAGATTCTCAATACTATATAGTCGAAAGACTTGATCCATATTAACGATTTCATAGTTTAAGTCACACAACAATTCAAACTTTTCGTTAAGTTCCATTAGTGTAAGTTTAGCATATACCGTTAAAATATATATGCGAGCTCTCGGTTTTTTGGGACAATATTGTGAATATATTGCGTGCCATGAATATTTCTCCCCGACAGGGAAATAATGAAGGGTTTTTCAAGTAATGACTCATCAAAGAACATTGTAAATGCGGCATTGTTGATGCATACCATGTTCTGCTTGGCTTACACAGTGTATGCAAACACTTCCCGCCAGACATATCAATCATTGCTAGTTTGGTTACTTGAAAATCATAATCACAATCTATATGGATGCTGATATCTACAAAATATTTCGATATATCTGCTTGTTCTGATAATAATACAGGATCAGTGTTATTACGTACAAAAGATTTTGATTCTTATACTGTATAACCATCATCTAATTGCGGTGTTGGAGGTGATGAAGTTGTATGTGAGACAATATCACTCGAAAATGAATTCTGAATAAATTCGGCGTCCTTAATTGATTTTGAGTTGCTGCTTACGTTAACTATATTAGCGTTCATGATTGAATAATATGTATTTCAAACTATTCACTCAAAAAAAAAAAAAGACAGAGAAAAAGAAAGAGGAAAAGAAAAGATAAAAGACAGAAAAAAAAAATGATAGAGAAAAAACGTAGGAAATTATTTTCTTTAACGTTGATGTAAATTTTTTAATAATGCGTGAACACAGATTCGAGAAAATACACATGTTTAACATAAAACTAATACTGACTGCTTGAATGATTCCCTTCGATAGTCTATCTCATTAGCTACCTTTGAATCGGTTGTGGTAGCGGAAATGTTACGTCGGAAAAATGTTGTTCCGTCAGAGAAAGCTGATATATTTGTATACGAACAAAGTAATCAAAGACTTTGAGTGTATGCGCATATGTGAGGGAGTGTGAAAAATATTCTGTGATCGAATAATGGTAAATAGCGTGCGAGCAATGTACAAGTGGTCTTGAAGGTATGCGAGTCATGCAGGTAAAGGTTGTTGCGACGGTGAGATATATACCTGCGGAGGTTATCAATTCTTGGAAAAGAGTGATTGATGTTTGAAACAATAATGTCTTGAAACGATTGATGATGTGGATGAGTTTATTAAATAAAGAAAATTATGTTTGTAGCGAAACGAATAATATTAAAAATAATTGTGATGTTAATAAATATTTTTTATTGATCGGAGATTTTTCTTTCTCGAAAGGTTAAAATTATTTTGACAATGTTAAGTGTATATGATGACATGACTGTGTAGGAAAAAGTAATACCGGTACAAAAAAAAAATAAAGATCGTTAATAAAAAATTAAACATATAGAACTGCATGTGGTGTATATGCGAGACCAATGTGATATGCTATTGTGGCTAACGTTGAAAAATGTTCATGATCAATAGGGAAATTCATGATAGAAGATATGTGTGTGGGAATGTACGGTACGCTTTCGAGTGAACCATTGATTAATTTTTAGAATCGATAAAATAAATGAAGATTACGAAAGATCGGTAATTTTAGCTGGGAGAGGGTGGGGGTAGAAAGAATGAATTTTTAGGATTGAAAAAAAAAAAAATGAAAAACATATTCGAATCAATTTTTGAAGAACTCATAATAGAGTAACGTATAATGTAGAATCTGTGCGGGAATGGTTAGTGTGCTTTCACAACAGTCTGGATGTTTGTTCGGATTAATTTTTAAAACCTCGGAAAACATACAGAAATACTTGCGGACTGAAAATAATCGTAATGAGAAAAATAATAAAATATACTTGGACTAATTTTGAAAAAAAAAGTGGTAACGCGAACGAATGACACGTGCGTGAGAATGATGCGCGTGCTTTCGTTGAGGGGGCGAGACATCGATAGATTTATTTTTAGAACCGGGGAAAACATACATAAATATTTACGGATGGAAAAGTAATCGTAAGTGAGAAGAAATAATAAATATACTTAGACTAATTCTATAATACTTAGGCTTGGAAAAATTATTATGAACGATAGGGAAACTATCGAGAGCAGAGTGTGCACGGGATCGAATGGTTCGCTTTCGCGGTGGCTAACGCTATGGTAGATATAAGTGTGTGATCTGTCAGTGCTAGTGTTGTGCGATTTCGAAATGTTTTTACAATCGAAACAGTCAAAAATCGCCAAAAAGAAACAATCGAATGATTTTGATTCGAATGATTTTAATTCGAATGATTTTAATTCGAATGATTTTGATTCGAATGATTTTAATTCAAATGATTGTTGTGAATACGAATGAATTATACGAATGAAATAACATTTTGAATGCAACTGTGGAACAATCGAATGCATTCGAAGTTATCGAACAATCGATTAATTCGAATGAAACATTTCGAAGTTGCCCATCACTAGTCAGTGCGCTTTTGTAACGATCGGAGAATAAGGAAAAATTTTTGGAGCCGTAGAAATTGAAAAAATATATTTTGACTAATTTTATAATACTTACGGACGGAAAAAATATTATGAACGATAGGGAAACTATCGAGAGGAGAGTGTGCGCGGGATCGGACGGTGTGCATTCGTTGAGGGGCGAGACATCGAAGGATTTATTTTTAGAACTGGGGGAAACATACATAAATACTTACAGACGGAAAAATAATCGTAAGTGAGAAAAAATAATATATGATAGATATAAGTGTGTGATCTGTCAGTGCGCTTTTCTAACGATCGGAGAATAAAGAAAAATTTTTGGAAGCGTAGAAAATGAGAAATATACTTAGACTAATTTTTATAATGCTTAGGCATGGAAAAATAAAAAAAAATTAAAAAATACATTTGAATGGTACAAAGCAAGTGAATGGGGAGCTCAGGTTAGTTTTATGCTTTAAATATTATACTTTGGTTAATTTAAAAAAATTACAATATCGCGAACGATCGACATGTGTGCGAGAACGATGCATGCGTTTTTACTAGGTTTAAATCGGTTGTGGCAGTGGAAATGTTGCGTCAGAAAAATGTCATTCCGTCAGGAATAGTTGGTTACATATGCGTATTGAATAAAGTAGTCATGGGCTTTGAGTATGAGTATATGTTTGTGTTAGTGTGTACATGTAGGGTGTGGTTCCGTAATAAGGCATAGACTGGAATAGAAATTATAAGAACGTTAAGATCCGGTTTCAACGGTTGTGTTAGCATTTATGTGTAGCGATATGTGAGAAGCATTTTCGCTTTTGCAATGTATGAGATAGACTTACCCCCATATATAATGTATCGGACAAAGAAAAGTTTTACGCAACTGATCGAACGAAAATCTTCGCGATTCCTAGAAATACCGGAACAGCGAAAACCTGTATTTTACCGTGATTCCTGCAGACTGACCACTGATAACATTGATAACAACAAAAATCAATAATGATAATAACTAATTTTACATATGTGTACGGACGCTCGTAACCGTATATACATCATTGTGTGCGTAATCCTCCAAAACCAGTCGCTACCGAATAACAGTAATTTATGTACAAGTAAAGACATGCATCGGTCAATTGATTGACAGCGTTAGCATTTGTATGTAGCGCTATGAGAGAAGCATTTTCGTTAAACTCTTACTGGATGGTTTGATGTAAAAACGTTGTGTCATTTGATTGAGTATTGACTCTTGATTAGTTGAATAAAAGGGGGCATGGTCACGTAACAAAATACTCGCTCCTGATTGGTTCTTCTCCTAGAACGCAGGTTTTCTATCTACTAACATGCAATGCTGCACGGTGATTAATTTCTCACTCTCCCTTTTTTTATCACTCTATATCTTACAATATACAATGCCCCTTAATCATCGTTCATTCTCGCACATATTGAAGACACCTTAGTTGTAGAATTCTATAAAAGCGCATCACCCATTCGCGCGCATAGCATTACTAATTCTTATGATTGTGTGATGAAATAATTTTTAATCGTCATACAATTAAATTTTTTTTTCTCTAATTTTCTGAAATATTATAACTTACAAATTTTCTATAAATATATACATGGCGCTCTCAACCGGTCAGGCTAACCCACCCCTCTACTTTCACTGGTCTTAAAACATTCCGAACACCAAAAATATTTCCACTGCCGATGAATTTCAGAAAATAAGCATTTTTTCATACTTCATCTATTATTTCAAAAGGTCCTACATATAACAATTTGAGTTTTCGCACGCGCTTTTATGATTTTGACAAAAAAACGTGGTTTTTTGCCAGGACTTTGTCTCCTATCTAATACTCCGTTTGTTCTTTTTTATCGCATTTTCCTGATGTGATTATATTGCGCTAGACGCTCCTTAATTATCTGAACTAGCTGTGTGTACGGTCGTATCCGTAATTCTCCTGAAATCCTTAACAGTTCTCCGAAATATTACCGCATTAGGCACCAATAATGTTACCAGACTCGGCAAGCTATCCGGTTTATGCTCAATGGCATCTATGTGTTTTAGCTAGTCCATACTATATTGCTTTGTTGCAGAAAAATATTAGAGACTGTACTTGCGGTTTGTCTTTGGACAAGCTGATAACGAGTCTACATTCTTACATCAGTAGTATTGCTAAACAATGTCAAGTTGTTTCTTTCTCCTCTAAAAATGATTGGTGGACTGACAAGCTGGAATTTTTCAAAAATAAAATTAATCTAGTGCGCAAGAGGAAAAACAAATGTAAGGATGCTGTTAAGCGATTCTTTCTTGATAGCACTTTGAAACAGCTCAATAAAGAGTATAAACGACAGATATGCAGGACAAAACTTCAACAGCGGAAGGAACTTGTTGCTTGTAGTACTGCCTGGGGCAAACCTTATAAAATAATATTCAAAAAAAAAAACACAAATTAATGCAATTCCTGATATAGTTTATCAACAGCAAGTAATCAGTAATGATGTAGGAAAATGTGATGCTTTTCTCAAGCATTTCTTACCTCAAAAAGCTGATATTCCACTTGTTATTTCCCCAATTTCTGAGGCTCAGTGCCCTGTAGTAAACCGAATAACTATAGACAATATCATTAAAAATCTCAATAATAGAAAAGCGGCTTCACCTGACAAAATCACAAACAAATTGGTAAAACAACTTAACCTACAACTTGAAGAAATGTTCCTCCTAATCTTCAATAAACGTTTATATTTTCAAGTTTTTCCCAAATGCTGGAAAGCCGCCTTTATTAAACTTCTACCAAAACCGGGAAAGGTACCATCTGACATCACTGCCTACCGCCCCCAATCTCTTTACTTAGCACTTTAGGTAAGGTCTTTGAGAAAATTGTAAATCAGTTACTTATAGCTGAGATTGACATGCAAAACCTGTTACACTTTAACCAGTTTGGCTTTCGTTCTGGAAGGTCTGCTGAGGGCGCAGTGTATAAATTAGTTCAAGTAATCAGGAACTTTATAAACTCTGGAAATACTGCGGTGGTGTTTTCCTTCGATATTGCTGGAGCATTTGACAACTGCAAATGGTCCGCAATAATTGACATTATGAAAAAGAACAACATCAACCCATTCCTAGTTAACATGATAATTAGCTACCTTTCTGATAGGGTTGCGCACCTTAACATAAACAACTCTAGTAGATCAATGAGTGCATGCTGCGGTGTTCCTCAGGGCTCTGTCCTTGGTCCCACCTTATGGAACATATTATATTCTTCTGTGCATCACAAGGTTGAAACATATTGTAAATTCTTTAATAGCAGCTGCTCTCTGATATCCTACGCTGATGACCTCTGCCTGGTGTTTGAGGTCACTAACCACTTTGATTATAAGCAAATGTCTTTAATTATAGAATACTTAAATGAAACAGTCAACTGCCTAGGACTATCCTTCTCTGTTTCCAAATGTTCATACTCTGTGTTTGGCAGCAAAGAAGTAATAGAGAAAATTCACGACCTAAAACTTCTCTCTGATCAGGGCTTGCAACACACAAATTTATTGAAATACCTCGGAATTCTCATAGATAGTAAACTTACTTTTCTGCCCCACCTTAAATATATCAAAACCAAATGCGATTCTCTGTTTAGCAGTATCAGTCGACTGCAACATAACTGTTGGGGTTTACGTTACTCTGAACGAATCGTTTTATACAAGGGTTTAATTCAATCCTTATTTGGCTATGGAGCTGCTACTTACGTTAATCATAAGGTGTTGAAAAATGTCAATAGCTATCAGAGAAGGTTTCTCCTCAACATTGCATCTCTTTATAGAACTACATCTACATCCGCAGCTTGTGTTATCACTGGTATATTTCCTATGGATTTATACATTACAGGCAGGGCTATCACAAGCGAGTATCGGATTCGCAAGGATGTTAAATTGCTCACATCTCTGAACCTAATAAATAATAATTTGGTTAAAACTGTTAATTACAACTCCTCTATATTACTTAAAAAGCAAGTTCTACAGACTATAATTGCTGAATGGCAGAGGAGATGGGTTGCTGATCGTACTGGAAGGAAAACCTATTATTTTCTCCCTAGTATTTCAGACAGGCTAAGGATGAGTAAAATTAGTATCAATTTCTATAGCGCTCAGGTACTTTCTGGGCATGGAAAGTTTGGTGCCTACCTGTACAGGTTCCGACTTGTCAGCAGCCCAGGCTGTACCTGCTGTTCTCTTAATATTATTGATGACGTTGATCATTTTCTCTTTGATTGCCCCATGTTTAGTTACTTACGTTCCAAGTTCAATATTATAAAAACTAACCCCACCCCCATTAATAGAACAAATCACTACCCCTTACTTAAGTTTGCTGAGGCGGCTTTGAGGCGTAAGTTTCAACTGAGTAATTAAATCATTTCTGTTAAATCCAAACATTTACGAAACCCTATTATTCAGGATTATCTGCTTTCTCTTCACAACTCATCCTAACTTAATTTAACTTAATGTAACTTAATTTAACTTAATGTAACTTAATTTAATTTTATTTAATTTTATTTAATTAATTTAATTAATTTATTTATAAATTGTAATTCAGTGATAGCCATTAAGTTTTGTTTCATTCAAGTCGTTAATTTCTTTTTGATTAAATATTAGTAGCTTATTATAGTTATAGAATTACAATTCTCACGTATGCACTAAATCAAACGTTATCCCAACAACTTTTATTTTCGTACATTACGGCTACTGTATTTTACCTTTCTTATTATTACAGTTAATTTAACTAAGAATGTAATATAGCAATTAAATACTTTAATGTTCTTGGTAATAGTTGGGACTATGTTCTTTATCATCCTGACTAATACCCACAATTTATCTATAAGTACACTTTTGCAAAGGACCTCTCAGTAGTCATTAAAAGCGGGGACTGGGAGGTCCGCTAATCCGAACCACAATTCCTGTCCCGGAGGCGAAAATTCACCCCAGACCGGTAATCCGAACACGAAATTCACCCCAATTCATGTCCAGGTGTTCAAAATTCACCCAAGTTTCCCCCGATTCCTCCGAGTTTCCCCCGGACGGTTCCCGTACATATCCGATAAACCGAACGTCCAAACAGTGTCCCGAGGTCAATAAACTGTCCAAAGTGTTATTCGGGGGGCGCAAGTAACCCCAATTAGTGTCCAGGTGCTGAAAGTTCCCCCAAGTTCCCCAAATTTCTCCAAAATTCCCCCGTACGCGTCCCGCTCGTTTCCGATAAACCGAACCGATTATTAATTAACATAAGTATATTAATTAATGTCCGAAAGTAACCCAAGTCTCCGATCGCCCCACCCGCCCACTGCTACGTTACTGCAATTTTTTTTAAAATTCCGAGGCTTAAGTATGAAAATTTCAAAATTTAACCCCAATATATTATTTAAAGCGTAAATCTAACCCAACACCTCCGTTACACCTCTCACACGTATATTTCGTCCCCGCGAAAGCTCCGGTCGCCGTCGCGAAAGCGCACGCGCCGATCCCGCGCATACCCCGATCTCCGCCGCGATATCACACCCACACACACACGTGCTCCGTTCCCGATACCGCGATTGTTTTAATATATTTCAAAGTCTAAATTTTAATTTTCCCGATTCCCCGATCTTACTGCCATATGCCAAGACGCTCGTCCCGATCCCTCGCATATATCCAATATAACGTTCTCCGCCGCAAAAGCGCACACGCCGATCCCACGCATATTCCGATGTCCACAGCGATATCCCGCGCACACACGCGCTCCGTTCCCGATACCGTGATTATTTCTTTAATATTTCAAAGTCTAAGTATACATAATATAAAATTAGCAGAAGTATATTTTTTATTTTCCTGATCCCCCGATCTTACTACCATATGCTAAAGCGCACATCCCGATCCCGCGCATATATCTAACATAAAGTTCTCCGCCGCGAAAGCGCACACGCCGATCCCCCGCACATCTCGTCCGTTTACGCTGCTCCAATTTTTTTTAATTATTATTTTTTTCACATAATAACCCAATCCCTTCTCTGTTGTCTAAACATAACCGGTTATCCAAAACATTTATAAATTAACAAATCAATTATTTCTATAGTCTAAAATAGCCTTAGTCTCCTTTACCCCTTCCACCCTCTTTTCCGATCGATTCCGTTGTTTTAATATCGAATATATCGCATTCTATTTACTTTTACTACGACCATTAAACCCCCGATCGACGCTCCCGACGCCTCCGTCATTTCATATTGAGAGGTAATTATTTTTTATGTGACCGCTATGAATGCACACCGTCCATTCCCGTACACCCATCTGATGTCGTTAGTTCCCATACCGTTCATAATAACTTTTATTCAACTCCAAGTATTATGGAATTATTCCAATTATATATTTTCTTCACTTCCGATCATTTCTTCTGACCGTTCATAATATTTTTATTTTCCTCCGGTTCTAAAAATAAATCCTACAATGTCTTCAACGCGATGAATGTGCACACACTCATCTGCTACCGTTAGATCACATATCGATCTTAATAATTTTTCGAGCCTAAATATTATAGAAATAGCCGAAGTACATTTTTTTTCGTTTCTGATCATTTCTTCCAACCGTTCATAATATTTTTATTTTTCTCTGGTTCTAAAAATAAATCCTACAATGTCTTCAACGCGATGAATGCGCACACATCTGCCGTCGTTAGTTCCCATACCGTTCATAATAACTTTTTTCAACTCCAAGTATTATGGAATTATTCTAACTATATTTTTTTTTTTTTCGCTTCCGATCGTTTCTCCCGAACGATCATAATTTTTTTCCAGACATATGTATTCAAAAATGAAATCGAGTATAATTTTATTTAACACGGTTTCATAATTTCCCTCTCCATCCCCTATTCATCCTACACAAATTACAATTCTTTCATAATATATGTTCTAGACCCAGTCAAACAATCAACTCTCGCAGAAGTGTAGACGTTGCCGCCAACACCCATTTTACTATCAATTATTGTATATTATTGTTAGATTATTTTTCCAAAAAGTCTTTTGAAATTTTTTTCCGTTCGTACATTTTTTTTTATTTTATTTGCACGACATCCATTTCCATGCATACACGTTTCCCTAGCAATTATAATATGTTTTATTTATTTTTCAACTCCTCCCAGACTTACATACACGACATATTGTCACACTCACAGATAGGTTCCTTATTGATCGTGAACTTTTTTTTTTTTCTGTATTAGCCGCGGGAGCATATCACATCAGACCCACACATATACCACACACAGTTATTATATTTAATTTTTAATTATCGATCTTTAATTATTTTTACTGCTATTATTTTTCTGACACATTCACCCCGTCTTACATACTTTACATCTTTTAACATTTTGATAAAGAAAATCTCAGGGCACTAAATAATTTTTATCAACATCGTAACTAATTTTAATATTATACACATCTCAGTATAATTATTAAACGAAGGAACTATTATTTTCATTGACGATATTGTTGCTACAAACACTAATCGTCCTTTTCCAGGTATAGTCAACCTCTTCGTGTATTCGTCTCGTCTTTCTATCAACCTTTGTCCGCTCAATACTCCCCCGCTATTTACCGTTATTCGCTAGAGGAATATTTTTTTAGACTCGTTCAAATACACACACATGCACATAAAAAAATAGACATCAACGTCATCGAACACTGATCTCGACATTTCCAAGAAATTCAATCGCTGCTCCACAGTCTAAGATGTCTCCGCCCGCCTCACCAGTCGTTTGTAACATTATTGAAGCGCCTGTCATGTATCGTTATTTACGACCTTTTACAACATACAAATTCACGACATGTATACACCTTTTCTAGAAAGCATGGTGAAAATGGACAATCTCTCCCGATGAAAACCAGCTTGAATGATGTAACGCTATTTCATTCATTTTGCAGAAGGTTAATTTAAGGCGTCCATGCACCTTTTCTACTAATAAATAAGCAAATGTAACCTTTAAACCTTTCTACCTTTTTGCAATCAATTTACTGATTGTACATACTTTTTATATTTTTTTCCACATACTCCTTGATCGTCACAACCACCACAAAAGCGCACCATCCATTTGCACACACTCATCTGCTACCGTTAGATCTTATATCATTCATAATAATTTTTTCGATTCTATTAGTTTAAGAATATTTCATTTTTTTTTTTGTTTTTTCTAACTGTAACATTTTTTTTTTTGAAATCTTTCGTATTATATTTTTTCTCCCATATGGCTGTCACGTAGTCGTAGCGAAAAATGCTCCGTTCATAACCTTGCATGCATGTTGCCTTGCATGTTGCCGTACCGATCTATTAGATCGTGCGACAATGTTATTGAGTCTGCTGAAACAGGATCTTCCTCTTCATATCTTTTGTAGAAAACGGTTTACATGTACACACCTACACACAAACACACATATCTTCATCTCCCCTTGACGACGTCTTTCAAACACCTCTATAACCAAAGGAATGTGGTTTTTCTGGTACAACCCTCCCTTTTCAAAGGCAAGCATCGAGGTAGATTGTTGAACGGATCTGATCGTGCAGACAGTATTAGTTTTATGTTAAACGTGTGCATTTTGTAGAATCTGTGTTCTTCACGCATTATTAAAAATTTACTGTAACGGTAAAAGTAATAATTTTCTATTTTTTAGTAGAAAGTTAAAAAAAACAGTAATCAAACATGAATAACAATACCGAATCGATTGATATTAAAGCCGACGAATTTATTCAGAATTCCTTTTCGAGTGATAGCGACTCGCATACGTCTTCTTCACCTCCAACACCGCAATATGATGAAGGTTATACATCAGAAGAATCAACACCCCTTGTACGTAAAATCGTTGGTCCTGTATTATTATCAGAACAAGTGGATATAGCGGAATATTTTGTAGATATCAGCGTCCATATAGATTGTGATTATGGGTTTCGAGTAACTGAACTAGCAATGATTGATATGTCTGGAGGGAAGTGTTTGCATACGCTGTATAAGCCAAGCAGAGCATGGCATGCATCAAAAATGCCACATTTACAATGTTCTTCAGTGAGTTATTACTTGAAGAACCCTTCATTATTTCCCTGTCGTGAAGAAATATTCATCGCGCGCGATATATTCACGATATTGTCCCAAAAACCGAGGGCTCGCGTATATGTTTTAACAGTATATGCTAAACTTACACTAATGGAACTTAACGAAAAGTCTGAATTGTTGCGTAATTTAGACTACGAAATCGTTAATATGGATCAAGTCTTTCGATTATCTAGTATTGAGAATCTACATGAAGAGTATTTTGGTATAAGCAATTTGATAACTTGTAAACACCATAATGAGAATGATAGTTTTCATTGTGCGGCGAAAAACGTTATGGTGATGAAGGCATGGTACGATCATGTCATCCGTCCGCTGAAGCTTATGAATAATCTAAATATAAATGATTTAAGTCAGTTGTTCATTACAGCCACCAAAGAAATGATAATTACGTTATTTCCAAGTTGTGTTGGAGACATTTATACATTTTTACCAGATAGACTAAAACAGGATGATATGATAAAATCACTTCTACCATGTTTTGAACATGAGAATGATGAAGAATATTATTTCGATGACGATATATTTCTGCATAGTACTCGAAATTGTATGAAAGTAAAAGATTGTATCGACTGCCAACGTACAATTCGCGCAGATTAAAAATTCATTAATTCGATCGTTTTTAACAATTTTGTATATTTTTTCTGTATATTTTTGTGTGTATTTGTACATATATATTTTTTTTCAGACCGTTCGTTTTTATGTTTTCTTTAAAATTTTTTAAATATATTTTTATACACATGTAAATACTGTTTTGTATATATTTTGTATATATTTTTTCCCTCAATATCTGTTCATTCTCATATTGTATATATTTTTGCTAATTATTTTTTCATCTTTTTCCGATCCTTTCCGATTTCTGTTTATTTAATTTATTTAGCGATCTATCCTTCTCTCCCCCTCTTAACTTAAAGTACTGGTAATGACGAAATTTTCAAAAATCTGAACCAGTCGAGTATAATGTATATATAATTATTTAATTATCGAATATATTTCCACATAATTTGTTCATATCTGTTTAGATTAAAAAATTAGATTTTTGTCTGTAATACACCATTTTTTTATTTTTTTTGTGTGTAAAAAGCGAATTTAACTGTTATACTTTTTCACGTACATCACGTATTTCCGCAGCTGTGAGAGTTTTCATCTGTTTGTAAGATACATCCCCTGACTCTAAATGTTCTCTAAATATTTTTTTTTGAGCCTAAATATTATAGAAATAGCCGAAGTATATTTTTTTCGTTTCTGACCATTTCTTCCGACCGTTCATAATTTTGTATTTTTTCTCCAATATGTATGCTCACTATCGTAGCGTAAATGTGCGTCGCTCATAACCTTATATGCATGTTGCCACACCGTTGTATTAGATCGTGCGACAATGTTATAGAGTCTGCTGAAACAGGTTCTTCCCTTTCATATCTTTTGTAGAAACAGACTCACATGTACACACCTACACACACATACACACACATATAACCCAAAGAACACCTGCAAACTTCGTTCAGACACACCTGCATCCAACTTTCACCAAAGGAATGTGGTTTTTTCTGATGCAACCCTCCCTTTTCAAAGGCATGCTTCGAGCTCGAATGTCGAACGGATCTGATCGTGCAGGCAGTATTAGTGTTATGTTAAACGTGTGGAATTTGTTGAAGCTGTGTTCTTCACGCGTTATTAAAATATTCTCAAGAACGATAAAGTCTGTAATTTCCTACGTCTTTTCTCTTTTTCGTTCGCTCTTTATTTTCTGTCTTTTTTCTCTCTTATTGCACGTTATTCTTTTCGCTCTTATTTTCTCTCATTTTTTTAGTATAAATATTACAATAATAATCGAATATGAATAACAATACCGAATCGAATGTCGATAATGTCGCGGATTTCATTCAAAATTTTTTCGTAAATGATAATGATAATGCAATGTTTCCGGACGATTCTCCAAATATACATATGCCGCCACCACCACCACCAGCAGAAGAAACATCATTACAAGGGCCTTCGCTACATTCATTCTCAGATTTCATTCCATTGGCTACATCAACACCTTTAGCATCACCGGTAATGACACAAGATTTGCAAACTCAGTCGTTAACGCAAGTACCTTTGGTACATGATGAAAAAGAATATAGCACAACAATGTTGGAATTACCCAAAGAAATATTTAACCGAAAAGCAGTCGTCTATGTTAAAGACCCTAACGATCCAGAAAATAAAAATAGTTTCATGTATGCGGTTTTAGCAAAATTTACTTCAAAACCGTCATCGATGTGGCAGTACAATATTTTACAGAAAGTATACGATTTCAGCTTTATTCACTTACCGATCCAATCGCTGGCTGATATTGAAACGTTTGAAAGAATAAACGCTGTATCAATCAACTTATACAAGCTGATAGAAACCGACTATACAGATCAAAGTACATTCAACTACAAAATAAAAGTCGTGTACGCCTTCCGAAAAAATCACAGTTTGTTAAATCATAAACATCACACAAACATATTATATTGGGGATCTAATGGAAATTATCAATTCGCATGGATAAAAAAATTCAGTCGATTGTTGCGGCTCCAGTCGCCGAAAGCGAAATTTGTATGCTGGTCATGTCTCGATCCCATGAATACCGATTACGAACATAATAATACTCACAGATGTGACGCAGTCAGTTGGCGTAATATGCACTATATGTAATTAAATAAAGACGTATTTTTCGTATTCATAGATGTTTTTTTATTTTTCAAAAAATCTTTTTACATTGTTTCATACAAATTAATGTAATCTATATAATATAATAAATATTTTCATATGTATACATTTTTGTTTTTATTTTCCATAAACTTAAAATTCCAATTTTACTATTGCTGTTAATATATTCCAAACTCCAGTTTGTATTAAATCCTCTCGCTCTTTATGTTGAACAGACGAATCAATATTATTTAACTGTTCAGTTAAGTATGCAGAGTCTTTTTATCTTGCTTAACTTTAAAGATATATGATAGATTCTTTTTTCATTTGACAGTGTAAACGTTTTCTTCTTTTACAATTTTCTTATGCTTTATCACTATTACAACATTTTTCATCATTTTCTAACTAATTGTAAACATTTTTCCACTATTTCGTAACATGTTCTTATGTTTTAGGACTTTTTGCCCTATTTTTTTCACCAATTTATACTATTTCGAAGCATTTCATATGACTGAACGCTACTTAAGAAGTTTTTCGATAATTATCACCATTCCTCGCAATATTCATATGTTTTAACGCTTTTTACACTATTTTTCACAAATTCATGATATTTCGCTTCATTTCTAATGTTCGAACGACTCATATGCAGTTTTTCGACAATTTTTCACCGTTCATCACTATATTTGTTTATGTTGTATCACCTTTTATGAAGTCTTCATCAAATTTTACCTTCATTCAACAATATTTTCGTTATTGTACCCCTTTGAACTGTTGTTTTACCCTAAAAGCGAGTGTATATCTAATTTGTTATAATTAAGAAAGAATGTAATGTATATTACAAATTTCCTTTCCTGGGAGTATGATTGTGTGTGCAGAATAATAAACTCTGGTAAGAAGCAGACTGTATCCACCATCAAGCAGGGTGTGTAAAGCGTGGTAATTAACTCTGACACTGCACATATTGCAAGGTAGTTATGATATGTTTGAGCATAAATTAGTTGTTGTATATCATTCATGTTAGTCATTAAATGTTCATACTGAGAGATGCAAGGGGGCGTCATCATATGAAACATTACAATTTTTATAATTATAATATACACTAAGCATGTATGTATTACAACGACCACATCAACTCTGTTAAGGACGGTAATGTTTGGGGGTAGATAGTGAACCGTTACATTAGAAGAGGAACATGGGTACATACATGGAAACATCATTAGCGATATTACATCACATGTATGTCATCAAATTTAACTAAAATATTGCGTCCATAGTAAAAAATGCGAGGATTTTTTCCTAAGAGGTTAAATTTTATGTCTAAGATGGCGAATATAATAAAATTGATGCGATTTTAGCTGAAGATGGGGTATTTTACACTAAAATCGTTGTTTTACACCTAAAGTGAGATTATTTGGGGAGTTAAACGGTCTTTTTTCATATAAAATTTTATGTTTTTTCTAAATGTGGCTATTTTTTGTCCTAAATGGAGTAATTTCTATGTGAATGGCACTTTTTAGACTGACCTATATACTTCTTGATGTGATATTCCATTCATTGTGAAGTTATGCTTTGAAAGGATTTGTGTCTGGTTGTGGGAAGTTTCCGAACTTTTCTGATGCATCGATTATAGTATAATAGTTGTTGTGTGTTAGTGAGTTGATGATGTTTGGATGGGAATAATAAATAGGGGTAAGAGGTGAAGTGTACCACATCAAGCAAGGAGAGTACTGTTTGATAATTAACTCTATCATTTAAACACATTGCAAGACCGTTATAATATGTTAAGTCAAAATTAGTTGTTGTATCTCGTTCAGGATTTTACATTAAACGATCACACTGAGAGACGTGATGGACTCGTCATCATCAAGATCCATGCAATCATTACATTATTTTTCACTAATTTGTAATAACCATTTTTTTTTTATGTTTTGAACGACTCTTATAATGTTTTTTGATAATTTTCATGGTACAAGCTTCATAATGTAAAGTAATTTTAATTATTTCAACAGTCTTTACACACAAATAAAGCAATATATCTTAAGTACACTCAACATAATACAAATTTTTACAAACAGAAGTAAACAACGGATTTACTTAGAAATTTTAATAAAACTTAAGGATCATATTATATATGAAATTGCTTGTTTTTTCAATCAATGATCCAAACTAGCAGGTTTAGAATTATATCAGACCTCGAGTAAAAACCCCAAATTATTTAATGCGTATATCTTTGCTACTTTTTACCTTATATGTGTGAATGTACATATCTACAGATATTCATATATATCCAGATATATACATATATCCATAAATATCTACATACATATATATATCTACATATATGCATATATATCTACAATCTACATTTATACATATATATCTACATATATACATATATATCTACATATATACATATATATCTACATATATTCATATATATCTACATATATGCATATATATCTACATATATACATATATACATATATATCTACATATATACATATATATCTACATATATTCATATATATCTACATATACACATATATCTATAAATATCTACATACATATATATATCTACATATATGCATATATATATACATATATATCTACATATATACATATATATCTACATATATACATATATATCTACATATATTCATATATATCTATGTATATTCACATATATAAGGTAAAAAGTAGCAATGGTATACGCATTAAATAATTTGGGGTTTTTACTCGAGGTCTGATATAATTCTAAACCTGCTAGTTTGGATCATTGATTGAAAAAACAAGCAATTTCATATATAATATGATTCTTAAGTTTTATTAATATTTCTAAGTAAATCCGTTGTTTACTTCTGTTTGTAAAAATTTGTATTATGTTGAGTGTACTTAAGATATATTGCTTTATTTGTGTGTAAAGACTGTTGAAATAATTAAAATTACTTTACATTATGAAGCTTGTACCATGAAAGTTATCAAAAAACATTATAAGAGTCGTTCAAAACATAAAAAAAAAATGGTTATTACAAATTAGTGAAAAATAATGTAATGATTGCATGGATCTTGATGATGACGAGTCCATCACGTCTCTCAGTGTGATCGTTTAATGTAAAATCCTGAACGAGATACAACAACTAATTTTGACTTAACATATTATAACGGTCTTGCAATGTGTTTAAATGATAGAGTTAATTATCAAACAGTACTCTCCTTGCTTGATGTGGTACACTTCACCTCTTACCCCTATTTATTATTCCCATCCAAACATCATCAACTCACTAACACACAACAACTATTATACTATAATCGATGCATCAGAAAAGTTCGGAAACTTCCCACAACCAGACACAAATCCTTTCAAAGCATAACTTCACAATGAATGGAATATCACATCAAGAAGTATATAGGTCAGTCTAAAAAGTGCCATTCACATAGAAATTACTCCATTTAGGACAAAAAATAGCCACATTTAGAAAAAACATAAAATTTTATATGAAAAAAGACCGTTTAACTCCCCAAATAATCTCACTTTAGGTGTAAAACAACGATTTTAGTGTAAAATACCCCATCTTCAGCTAAAATCGCATCAATTTTATTATATTCGCCATCTTAGACATAAAATTTAACCTCTTAGGAAAAAATCCTCGCATTTTTTACTATGGACGCAATATTTTAGTTAAATTTGATGACATACATGTGATGTAATATCGCTAATGATGTTTCCATGTATGTACCCATGTTCCTCTTCTAATGTAACGGTTCACTATCTACCCCCAAACATTACCGTCCTTAACAGAGTTGATGTGGTCGTTGTAATACATACATGCTTAGTGTATATTATAATTATAAAAATTGTAATGTTTCATATGATGACGCCCCCTTGCATCTCTCAGTATGAACATTTAATGACTAACATGAATGATATACAACAACTAATTTATGCTCAAACATATCATAACTACCTTGCAATATGTGCAGTGTCAGAGTTAATTACCACGCTTTACACACCCTGCTTGATGGTGGATACAGTCTGCTTCTTACCAGAGTTTATTATTCTGCACACACAATCATACTCCCAGGAAAGGAAATTTGTAATATACATTACATTCTTTCTTAATTATAACAAATTAGATATACACTCGCTTTTAGGGTAAAACAACAGTTCAAAGGGGTACAATAACGAAAATATTGTTGAATGAAGGTAAAATTTGATGAAGACTTCATAAAAGGTGATACAACATAAACAAATATAGTGATGAACGGTGAAAAATTGTCGAAAAACTGCATATGAGTCGTTCGAACATTAGAAATGAAGCGAAATATCATGAATTTGTGAAAAATAGTGTAAAAAGCGTTAAAACATATGAATATTGCGAGGAATGGTGATAATTATCGAAAAACTTCTTAAGTAGCGTTCAGTCATATGAAATGCTTCGAAATAGTATAAATTGGTGAAAAAAATAGGGCAAAAAGTCCTAAAACATAAGAACATGTTACGAAATAGTGGAAAAATGTTTACAATTAGTTAGAAAATGATGAAAAATGTTGTAATAGTGATAAAGCATAAGAAAATTGTAAAAGAAGAAAACGTTTACACTGTCAAATGAAAAAAGAATCTATCATATATCTTTAAAGTTAAGCAAGATAAAAAGACTCTGCATACTTAACTGAACAGTTAAATAATATTGATTCGTCTGTTCAACATAAAGAGCGAGAGGATTTAATACAAACTGGAGTTTGGAATATATTAACAGCAATAGTAAAATTGGAATTTTAAGTTTATGGAAAATAAAAACAAAAATGTATACATATGAAAATATTTATTATATTATATAGATTACATTAATTTGTATGAAACAATGTAAAAAGATTTTTTGAAAAATAAAAAAACATCTATGAATACGAAAAATACGTCTTTATTTAATTACATATAGTGCATATTACGCCAACTGACTGCGTCACATCTGTGAGTATTATTATGTTCGTAATCGGTATTCATGGGATCGAGACATGACCAGCATACAAATTTCGCTTTCGGCGACTGGAGCCGCAACAATCGACTGAATTTTTTTATCCATGCGAATTGATAATTTCCATTAGATCCCCAATATAATATGTTTGTGTGATGTTTATGATTTAACAAACTGTGATTTTTTCGGAAGGCGTACACGACTTTTATTTTGTAGTTGAATGTACTTTGATCTGTATAGTCGGTTTCTATCAGCTTGTATAAGTTGATTGATACAGCGTTTATTCTTTCAAACGTTTCAATATCAGCCAGCGATTGGATCGGTAAGTGAATAAAGCTGAAATCGTATACTTTCTGTAAAATATTGTACTGCCACATCGATGACGGTTTTGAAGTAAATTTTGCTAAAACCGCATACATGAAACTATTTTTATTTTCTGGATCGTTAGGGTCTTTAACATAGACGACTGCTTTTCGGTTAAATATTTCTTTGGGTAATTCCAACATTGTTGTGCTATATTCTTTTTCATCATGTACCAAAGGTACTTGCGTTAACGACTGAGTTTGCAAATCTTGTGTCATTACCGGTGATGCTAAAGGTGTTGATGTAGCCAATGGAATGAAATCTGAGAATGAATGTAGCGAAGGCCCTTGTAATGATGTTTCTTCTGCTGGTGGTGGTGGTGGCGGCATATGTATATTTGGAGAATCGTCCGGAAACATTGCATTATCATTATCATTTACGAAAAAATTTTGAATGAAATCCGCGACATTATCGACATTCGATTCGGTATTGTTATTCATATTCGATTATTATTGTAATATTTATACTAAAAAAATGAGAGAAAATAAGAGCGAAAAGAATAACGTGCAATAAGAGAGAAAAAAGACAGAAAATAAAGAGCGAACGAAAAAGAGAAAAGACGTAGGAAATTACAGACTTTATCGTTCTTGAGAATATTTTAATAACGCGTGAAGAACACAGCTTCAACAAATTCCACACGTTTAACATAACACTAATACTGCCTGCACGATCAGATCCGTTCGACATTCGAGCTCGAAGCATGCCTTTGAAAAGGGAGGGTTGCATCAGAAAAAACCACATTCCTTTGGTGAAAGTTGGATGCAGGTGTGTCTGAACGAAGTTTGCAGGTGTTCTTTGGGTTATATGTGTGTGTATGTGTGTGTAGGTGTGTACATGTGAGTCTGTTTCTACAAAAGATATGAAAGGGAAGAACCTGTTTCAGCAGACTCTATAACATTGTCGCACGATCTAATACAACGGTGTGGCAACATGCATATAAGGTTATGAGCGACGCACATTTACGCTACGATAGTGAGCATACATATTGGAGAAAAAATACAAAATTATGAACGGTCGGAAGAAATGGTCAGAAACGAAAAAAATATACTTCGGCTATTTCTATAATATTTAGGCTCAAAAAAAAATATTTAGAGAACATTTAGAGTCAGGGGATGTATCTTACAAACAGATGAAAACTCTCACAGCTGCGGAAATACGTGATGTACGTGAAAAAGTATAACAGTTAAATTCGCTTTTTACACACAAAAAAAATAAAAAAATGGTGTATTACAGACAAAAATCTAATTTTTTAATCTAAACAGATATGAACAAATTATGTGGAAATATATTCGATAATTAAATAATTATATATACATTATACTCGACTGGTTCAGATTTTTGAAAATTTCGTCATTACCAGTACTTTAAGTTAAGAGGGGGAGAGAAGGATAGATCGCTAAATAAATTAAATAAACAGAAATCGGAAAGGATCGGAAAAAGATGAAAAAATAATTAGCAAAAATATATACAATATGAGAATGAACAGATATTGAGGGAAAAAATATATACAAAATATATACAAAACAGTATTTACATGTGTATAAAAATATATTTAAAAAATTTTAAAGAAAACATAAAAACGAACGGTCTGAAAAAAAATATATATGTACAAATACACACAAAAATATACAGAAAAAATATACAAAATTGTTAAAAACGATCGAATTAATGAATTTTTAATCTGCGCGAATTGTACGTTGGCAGTCGATACAATCTTTTACTTTCATACAATTTCGAGTACTATGCAGAAATATATCGTCATCGAAATAATATTCTTCATCATTCTCATGTTCAAAACATGGTAGAAGTGATTTTATCATATCATCCTGTTTTAGTCTATCTGGTAAAAATGTATAAATGTCTCCAACACAACTTGGAAATAACGTAATTATCATTTCTTTGGTGGCTGTAATGAACAACTGACTTAAATCATTTATATTTAGATTATTCATAAGCTTCAGCGGACGGATGACATGATCGTACCATGCCTTCATCACCATAACGTTTTTCGCCGCACAATGAAAACTATCATTCTCATTATGGTGTTTACAAGTTATCAAATTGCTTATACCAAAATACTCTTCATGTAGATTCTCAATACTAGATAATCGAAAGACTTGATCCATATTAACGATTTCGTAGTCTAAATTACGCAACAATTCAGACTTTTCGTTAAGTTCCATTAGTGTAAGTTTAGCATATACTGTTAAAACATATACGCGAGCCCTCGGTTTTTGGGACAATATCGTGAATATATCGCGCGCGATGAATATTTCTTCACGACAGGGAAATAATGAAGGGTTCTTCAAGTAATAACTCACTGAAGAACATTGTAAATGTGGCATTTTTGATGCATGCCATGCTCTGCTTGGCTTATACAGCGTATGCAAACACTTCCCTCCAGACATATCAATCATTGCTAGTTCAGTTACTCGAAACCCATAATCACAATCTATATGGACGCTGATATCTACAAAATATTCCGCTATATCCACTTGTTCTGATAATAATACAGGACCAACGATTTTACGTACAAGGGGTGTTGATTCTTCTGATGTATAACCTTCATCATATTGCGGTGTTGGAGGTGAAGAAGACGTATGCGAGTCGCTATCACTCGAAAAGGAATTCTGAATAAATTCGTCGGCTTTAATATCAATCGATTCGGTATTGTTATTCATGTTTGATTACTGTTTTTTTTAACTTTCTACTAAAAAATAGAAAATTATTACTTTTACCGTTACAGTAAATTTTTAATAATGCGTGAAGAACACAGATTCTACAAAATGCACACGTTTAACATAAAACTAATACTGTCTGCACGATCAGATCCGTTCAACAATCTACCTCGATGCTTGCCTTTGAAAAGGGAGGGTTGTACCAGAAAAACCACATTCCTTTGGTTATAGAGGTGTTTGAAAGACGTCGTCAAGGGGAGATGAAGATATGTGTGTTTGTGTGTAGGTGTGTACATGTAAACCGTTTTCTACAAAAGATATGAAGAGGAAGATCCTGTTTCAGCAGACTCAATAACATTGTCGCACGATCTAATAGATCGGTACGGCAACATGCAAGGCAACATGCATGCAAGGTTATGAACGGAGCATTTTTCGCTACGACTACGTGACAGCCATATGGGAGAAAAAATATAATACGAAAGATTTCAAAAAAAAAAATGTTACAGTTAGAAAAAACAAAAAAAAAATGAAATATTCTTAAACTAATAGAATCGAAAAAATTATTATGAATGATATAAGATCTAACGGTAGCAGATGAGTGTGTGCGAATGGATGGTGCGCTTTTGTGGTGGTTGTGACGATCAAGGAGTATGTGGAAAAAAATATAAAAAGTATGTACAATCAGTAAATTGATTGCAAAAAGGTAGAAAGGTTTAAAGGTTACATTTGCTTATTTATTAGTAGAAAAGGTGCATGGACGCCTTAAATTAACCTTCTGCAAAATGAATGAAATAGCGTTACATCATTCAAGCTGGTTTTCATCGGGAGAGATTGTCCATTTTCACCATGCTTTCTAGAAAAGGTGTATACATGTCGTGAATTTGTATGTTGTAAAAGGTCGTAAATAACGATACATGACAGGCGCTTCAATAATGTTACAAACGACTGGTGAGGCGGGCGGAGACATCTTAGACTGTGGAGCAGCGATTGAATTTCTTGGAAATGTCGAGATCAGTGTTCGATGACGTTGATGTCTATTTTTTTATGTGCATGTGTGTGTATTTGAACGAGTCTAAAAAAATATTCCTCTAGCGAATAACGGTAAATAGCGGGGGAGTATTGAGCGGACAAAGGTTGATAGAAAGACGAGACGAATACACGAAGAGGTTGACTATACCTGGAAAAGGACGATTAGTGTTTGTAGCAACAATATCGTCAATGAAAATAATAGTTCCTTCGTTTAATAATTATACTGAGATGTGTATAATATTAAAATTAGTTACGATGTTGATAAAAATTATTTAGTGCCCTGAGATTTTCTTTATCAAAATGTTAAAAGATGTAAAGTATGTAAGACGGGGTGAATGTGTCAGAAAAATAATAGCAGTAAAAATAATTAAAGATCGATAATTAAAAATTAAATATAATAACTGTGTGTGGTATATGTGTGGGTCTGATGTGATATGCTCCCGCGGCTAATACAGAAAAAAAAAAAAGTTCACGATCAATAAGGAACCTATCTGTGAGTGTGACAATATGTCGTGTATGTAAGTCTGGGAGGAGTTGAAAAATAAATAAAACATATTATAATTGCTAGGGAAACGTGTATGCATGGAAATGGATGTCGTGCAAATAAAATAAAAAAAAATGTACGAACGGAAAAAAATTTCAAAAGACTTTTTGGAAAAATAATCTAACAATAATATACAATAATTGATAGTAAAATGGGTGTTGGCGGCAACGTCTACACTTCTGCGAGAGTTGATTGTTTGACTGGGTCTAGAACATATATTATGAAAGAATTGTAATTTGTGTAGGATGAATAGGGGATGGAGAGGGAAATTATGAAACCGTGTTAAATAAAATTATACTCGATTTCATTTTTGAATACATATGTCTGGAAAAAAATTATGATCGTTCGGGAGAAACGATCGGAAGCGAAAAAAAAAAAATATAGTTAGAATAATTCCATAATACTTGGAGTTGAAAAAAGTTATTATGAACGGTATGGGAACTAACGACGGCAGATGTGTGCGCATTCATCGCGTTGAAGACATTGTAGGATTTATTTTTAGAACCAGAGAAAAATAAAAATATTATGAACGGTTGGAAGAAATGATCAGAAACGAAAAAAAATGTACTTCGGCTATTTCTATAATATTTAGGCTCGAAAAATTATTAAGATCGATATGTGATCTAACGGTAGCAGATGAGTGTGTGCACATTCATCGCGTTGAAGACATTGTAGGATTTATTTTTAGAACCGGAGGAAAATAAAAATATTATGAACGGTCAGAAGAAATGATCGGAAGTGAAGAAAATATATAATTGGAATAATTCCATAATACTTGGAGTTGAATAAAAGTTATTATGAACGGTATGGGAACTAACGACATCAGATGGGTGTACGGGAATGGACGGTGTGCATTCATAGCGGTCACATAAAAAATAATTACCTCTCAATATGAAATGACGGAGGCGTCGGGAGCGTCGATCGGGGGTTTAATGGTCGTAGTAAAAGTAAATAGAATGCGATATATTCGATATTAAAACAACGGAATCGATCGGAAAAGAGGGTGGAAGGGGTAAAGGAGACTAAGGCTATTTTAGACTATAGAAATAATTGATTTGTTAATTTATAAATGTTTTGGATAACCGGTTATGTTTAGACAACAGAGAAGGGATTGGGTTATTATGTGAAAAAAATAATAATTAAAAAAAATTGGAGCAGCGTAAACGGACGAGATGTGCGGGGAATCGGCGTGTGCGCTTTCGCGGCGGAGAACGTTATGTTAGATATATGCGCGGGATCGGGATGTGCGCTTTAGCATATGGTAGTAAGATCGGGGGATCAGGAAAATAAAAAATATACTTCTGCTAATTTTATATTATGTATACTTAGACTTTGAAATATTAAAGAAATAATCACGGTATCGGGAACGGAGCGCGTGTGTGCGCGGGATATCGCTGTGGACATCGGAATATGCGTGGGATCGGCGTGTGCGCTTTTGCGGCGGAGAACGTTATATTGGATATATGCGAGGGATCGGGACGAGCGTCTTGGCATATGGCAGTAAGATCGGGGAATCGGGAAAATTAAAATTTAGACTTTGAAATATATTAAAACAATCGCGGTATCGGGAACGGAGCACGTGTGTGTGTGGGTGTGATATCGCGGTGGAGATCGGGGTATGCGCGGGATCGGCGCGTGCGCTTTCGCGACGGCGACCGGAGCTTTCGCGGGGACGAAATATACGTGTGAGAGGTGTAACGGAGGTGTTGGGTTAGATTTACGCTTTAAATAATATATTGGGGTTAAATTTTGAAATTTTCATACTTAAGCCTCGGAATTTTAAAAAAAATTGCAGTAACGTAGCAGTGGGCGGGTGGGGCGATCGGAGACTTGGGTTACTTTCGGACATTAATTAATATACTTATGTTAATTAATAATCGGTTCGGTTTATCGGAAACGAGCGGGACGCGTACGGGGGAATTTTGGAGAAATTTGGGGAACTTGGGGGAACTTTCAGCACCTGGACACTAATTGGGGTTACTTGCGCCCCCCGAATAACACTTTGGACAGTTTATTGACCTCGGGACACTGTTTGGACGTTCGGTTTATCGGATATGTACGGGAACCGTCCGGGGGAAACTCGGAGGAATCGGGGGAAACTTGGGTGAATTTTGAACACCTGGACATGAATTGGGGTGAATTTCGTGTTCGGATTACCGGTCTGGGGTGAATTTTCGCCTCCGGGACAGGAATTGTGGTTCGGATTAGCGGACCTCCCAGTCCTCGCTTTTAATGACTACTCCTCTCACACACAACTCTTTTTTTTTTTTTTTATTTTTTTTTTTCGTTTTCATCCTTTCATTAATCCTAGACTGTTAGCTTGAGTTCATAGTTACAATACACACACAGTCCTCTGCACCTTTATACACTTATTTTCTTAATATATGGTTTATTTAAAAAAAAAAAAAAAAAGCTAGTCCATACATTTACTATGACACAACGTGCGTATCGTTTTTCCCAATTCCAAATTCATCCGTTCCGTTGGATTGTTCTCTTCAGGCAATATGCGGTTATATGCTATACCTTAATGCTCTTCTTATCAAAATAATTACAATATGCGCAACATCTGAAGATCGAAGCATTGTCCGAAACTACTTTGTTCATTCTTCCTACGCTGCTAATGAAGTTTGCAATTTTCCTTAGTACGTCCTCGCTGAATAACTTGCGCATTGGATAAAGTGGTACGTTTTTGAGAAGATGTCAAACATTACAAAAACCTGGGTCATTCCTGCAACCGCTTGTAATGGTTCAAAGACATCTACACTAACTATGTCCGAAGGACATTCTGGCGTATAACTATTGAGTGGTCCAAAAACAGTATACAGAACAGTTTAGTTTTTTTGCACAAATAACAATCACAAATGGTTTCATTGACTCTAAGACTTAATTTATGAAAGCGACAACTCTACATTATTAACAAATATGTCCGTAACTGCCCTGGGTAGCTATATTCGATATGAAACTCCCTTATCAGACTCTTGATGTTCTTACGTGGTATGCACAGTTTCCAGAGTCCTCGTAAAACAAGGTGCCCTTGAAAATGGTATAATATCTATGAAGCTTCTTAGAGGTGGTAAGATTGTTTGTAACTAATTTACACGCCTCGTCCTCCTGCTGATCTTGGGATATATTTTCGAAAATATTTCCGTCGGTGGAGACCCTTCTCTTTTATGCGGAAGAGTGATCATAGCACAATCTGGATCTATTTCAGAGGAACTTTCATTCCAGTTCTTTGTCAGCATGCTGGCTACCACGCTATTCTTACCCGCTATGTAACGTTTCTCCAGGTTGAAATTTTGCAGATATAACATCCTCCATCTCGTAAGTCTAGCCCTTCCCCACTTGGAATCGTAAAGAAATTTTAAGCTTGCATGGTCAGTGTAACGATACGATATTACTCTACAATAAGCCGGAATTTTCTCAGACTGTACATTATGGTTAGAAGTTCCTTTTCAGTGGTGAAGTAGTTCGTCTTAGATGACATGATTAGGCGGCTCGCAAACATTATTCGGCTTGGGGCACTATCCTTCTCATACTGGAATAGACACCCCAGCACGGCTTTATCGGATGTGTCCGTGCTAATCACAAATTGCGGTAGCAGTACCCTATTCTTTCGCTTCAATCAAGACCCTCGCTCCGTGCATTTATGCTCTAACATTATTTTTTGACAACTCGCATGAATGCGCGTTCCCATCAACTGAAACCCATTTAATTTATAATTACTATTTGTCCGGCCAACACGGCCGTCGCAGGTGCCATTAGCCCCTACAACCTCCTTACACCATATCCTGTTCTCCGGTTTCAGTCGAAACTTGTTGCGCTGATTCTCGTCATAAAGTCTAGTATTGAAGTATCCACCCCGATGTACTTCTCGCGCATTCGAGTACATCTCTCCCACCGTCTCATTTTTCATTACTACCAGCATCTTCCGTACCTCGATCTGATATTTCCTTATCATGCACTTTATATTTTTGGACTTAAGTACCGTACCGGGCTTATTCGCTTTATCAAGCATATTTCTATGTCATTCCCTTCCGGATACCTATCATCGGCCGAATAAAGTAATCGTCTGACCTCTAACTGATCTTCTTTCCCTCAATAATTATCGATAAGTTTGTCCCGAGCCTTTTCCCCCATGTGGTATATTTTGTTAAGAACGTTTTGGCCCATTCGTAGGGAGCTCCTTCCTTTTTTTGTATAATGATGCGTATCTTATCATCTGGTTCTTCAATTTCATAGGTACCTAAATACTGCTCGACCTCTTCAATGAATTCTATAGCGTGTGTTTCTGGGGACCTCCTCCATTCCATTTTATCTCTATGGTCCCTTTAAGAACGAGTCGGGTTTTTATGGCAGCTGATGACCTGACGTTATGTGACTCTTCGCACAGTCCGGTAACTTCCTACGACGTATTCCCTGTATTCATTTTTCGGGTCCTACCCCTCTTCTCACTTTTATCGACGCTATTTCCCTTGGTATTTAGGTTGATCTTATGCTAACCTTAGTTCCTGTTCTAAGCGTACCTCTACTACGGTGATTTTTTTTTCGAATTTCAATTTTATTTGTTTCTGTCTCTTTTTTTATTTCCTTTATTTTGATACGTACATAAAACTTCCGATTTTTCTTCTAAATCAGATTTTACTTCTGTGAACTTTTCCACGATGCTCAATGTAGTATATCGCTGTAAGTCCATCTCGCATCGTTCCATCTTTTGTTCTAAATTTACGATTTTGTTCTCGAAACTTTCAATTTTTTGAATGATTTCTTTTATGTTAATTTTTAATTCAAAATTGTCATTTTTTATCTTTTTTATATCGTTCTTTAGTGCAACATTATTATTTTCTATCTTTTCTATTGAGTTCTCGAACATTTTCTCTAAATGAAGTTATCCGATCGCCGCAAATAACGGTCCCGGATCATTAGACCATGCTCTCTACTAACCCTGGTTTTCATCTACCGGAAAAAGTGCATCTCCTTCCTCACTAAAGAAGTGCAGTATTTATCTGATTTCTGGATAGATATAACCATTTTCTTAAGATCGGATTCGGAAGGCGTAATTTTAGCGAGCTTAGACATTTCTCAACGATAATGGTAAATACGAACAGAAAACGATGCACAAAATAAACGGAGGTAGCAATTACGACTGATGACCAGGTACTTAATACATATGAAGGATAAGCAAAAGCGAGTATACCGAAAAATTAAAAATTAAACATAAACACAACGATTGAATCATTAAACAAAAAGGCTCAAATAATTCAAATACCTGTTTACCTAAACGATAGTGTGGTAAAATGGGAAAATAACAAAGCACAACAATAGAACGGTGAATCGTATCGGATGGGACAGTCTATTGAAGGAAATTTCAGTTAAGGCAACCACATTTGATAAAGTAATAAATCGACAGGCCGAAATTAAAGAAAATATAAACAAAAAACATTCATACGGATTAAGACGATCAAATTATCGCCAATCAAATGCTTGGTTGTGTTTTTTTTTTTTTTTTATATATGTGTAACTCGTATTTTTTCTTGTTCCATATTTTAATTTAAGACAAAATAGGAGCTACGAAAAATCAATATTTACACATAAATAAACAATAAAGCCATTTATCCCGTCGATATAATTGATAAATAGCTCCGGCAATCACAGCACCAACGGCGAAATTCTGACGACTAACTCTTACGTCAGCAATGACTAACGCACACCTGGATCACTTTATCGTGTCCGCTATTCGAGGGCTAGCTGTGATGAATCTACCTTTCATCAGTTGTTCCTGTTCCGGGAAGCCAGGTGTGACGGATCGACTATCACTTCTACCTTTTTTTCTCCTTATTTTTCCATTTTTTTCTCCGGATTTGTGTATGTCTTGTGTTATATATTGCGACGACGAGCCTACCTTTCGTCAGCTGTTCCTGTTCCGGGAAGCCAGGTGTGACAGATCGACCGTCACTTCTGTCTTTCCTTCCTCCTTACTATGTCAGTTTTTTTCCCGACGGGTGTCAGTGAAGAAACAATCCACGCGGTTATTACAAAAAAGTAACTATTGTTTTTACGATCACTTTACACCGGGATAATAACACTGAGCGATGAAAGTTTTAATAAGTATTTACACGGAAACCAAAAATATCATTTATTGTCCTAGGCAAGTTTCGATCGATCGTAATCAAAACAGTAATTAACGTATTTATATCGACGAAACGAAAAAAGACGTACGCCACCGCTGTTCTATCTCAGCGTAACAGAGAATAATAAAACTCTACTTGCGATAAAAACTCGTAACTCGCCATCTATTCTCATTCATTATCATTTAATATACCGCGCACGTATTCTGCCCGTCTTTCGGGGTTTGCAGATAAACGCGTTATCATCTCCAGCCCAATGTACTGGCGCTCAGACCCCACTTATTCCTTTAAAAGAGTCGATTTAGCATCATCTACCGCGTACTTACTTAATTAATTAATTTATATGCATTAGGCTAAAGATCGCGCGATGCGCATCAATATTTAATAAATTGAAAGAGTAATTGTCAGTGCTGTTTTTAGATAATTAAAATTTGAAACATAGCTGCTGAAAATTTTCGAACTACGTTAATGAATAAGTTATAATGATACTCTACTTCGATAAGATTATACGTAAGTCTAATGTTATTATCTAGGACAATTCAGAATGGTTCTTAGACATCTGTTCCAGGTTACTTGTAATTTACCGGATGGATTACTGGCAGAGCACCAAACAAGAAGAGTACATAAACGTTTAGAAAAGATGACGCTTTAATAAATGATTATTTTTACCCCTGGGTTTTGATTTTTTACTAAGAAGAGGAACCATTCTGGAAATTTCTTCTAAAGCATTAGTAGCAGCAAAATCAGGTTGCTTAGTAAATATATCAGTGTAGCATCTACCAATATATAGTTCATGTATAATTTCTAATGTGATGTATTCCTACTTGCAGTAATAGCAATATTTAACATCTGTCGGCAAAATCGATTTTATTAACATTAATTTTTAATCTCTTCGATGAAAAAACTTCTCCGATTTTAATAAAGCTTTTTTAAAAGCTATAGGAAATAGTGTTAATTTTAAAAGAAAAAGTAACGGAGTATGTTTTGTCAGTGTCAGAGCTAATTTAACATTGAGAATTTGAGAAAGACCGTTCACAAATACAGTAAATAAAGATGGTCCAAGTACGCTTGCAAGTATTATTTTAGGAAAAGCTTTAGCTTCATTAATTTGCAACACAAAAATGTGGTAGAACGATAGGGTTGTATATCATAATAGGATGGGAAATTATGACGTATCATTTGAAAATCAGACTGTTACATCAGACTGAATCGAACGCCTTTCTATGTCAAGTGAAATCAGGACAGTATGTGTTTATCGATGTTAAAATTGTGAGATATCATCTGTTCGCAAATTCTACCTATTTTGTGTATCGCGGGTTGACTAATTTTGAAGGGAAACTAGATTATGAAGAGAAAGTCGTGAATGGGAAAAAGCTCATTCCGCGAATTGTAGGCAATAGATCATTCTGCATTTACCAAGGAGATTTATAGCGGTTTGCGTGTACACCAGGTGGTCAGTAATTCTATTTTTAAACTATGTACAGCTTAAGAGCTATATTAAGATGTTATATGCAGCAGTCATGTAATAGAGTTATTCAATCGGTAAGTTAAACTGTATATTAGTGAGCAATAAATCTGGTTGATGAGTAAAGGTATTCCAATTTTCCCGTTTAAAGTCTGACACGTCTAAAAGGAGAGATCAGATTGTTGGTCTACCAGACAAAAACAAGCCTGTCGTAAACGAACGTCGATGGAAATAACTGCACCATTGCTAATACACAAGAGTTCGGTGTTATCTAGAATAAATTCCACTTCCTTACCGAACCTTTTGGTATGTCAGATTCCTAAGAGGTACAATTTGGCATCAGAAATGGATTCGGTTATCGCGGGGGCTATTGTGCATTTTAAATATTCTAGCGCAAAGACGTAGAGGGATTTTAATCGTAAACTGTACCTATGTTTTATCGATTACAGGAAAGCTTTCGAGATTGTGTGATAAAGATTTTTTACCGTGGATTGGCTTAAATAGTGCACATATAAAAATAATGTATAATCTAAATTGACGCCAAACAGCCGTAGTCTGTTGTGATAACTTTGTTACAGAGGAGACGAGATCAAAAAAAAAATGCCAGGACTGCGTACTGTCATGTTTGTTATTCAATGTGTATTTTCAAATCGTCTTCAAACAAGCTATTGCAATAGACGGTGGAATCCAAGTTGGTACAAAACGGGTCTCCGATATAAGATGTTCTAATGATGCGATACTGATATCGGGAAGCTTTAAAGACTTACAGAATATACACACGTGAGTTCAAGCTATGAGCATAAAGTATAATCTAGAAATAAATGTTTTACAAAACAAATAGGATGATTGTCCATAAAGGAAAGAAAAATAGCAGTACAACAGTGGAAAATGATACCTTCACCAAGAAAAAGTGTAGTCGAGTCTGTATTTGGATACTAACGACGAAACTGATTAAGACATAAATTTTTTGTTTTCCATACCATTTGGTTTCTTTCATGTTAATATAGGTATAAACTAAAATGACCTGTCCCGTATGTAGGCTATCAAACGAACCAACTGTGACACGTCTGATTTGTAACTGCAAGAAGTTCACGTAGCACCGGATAGCGCATATCGTGGAGGGACCTTTGTAAGAGTCTAACACTCTTGGCATTATAGTCGAAATTTTAGCGTTTGTCAAGAAAACTAGATTACATTGTACGTGTAGAATTCGCGCAGCTCTCTATGTTCGGTGACAGTCTGGACAGAACAAAATAATATTTAAAGAAAGAAAGACAGTTTGCTTTTCTTCTTTTAGTCTCTCCGTTTTCTTAGTGTAATGTATAGGGATAGGAAGAAATAATAAATAAGCAAAGGCTGCATCCACTCGACAAACCATCAAATATTACTCCTTTTTCTCAATATAAAAATATCAAAATGTGCTGACATTACCCATGAATGGCTGTATAGAGCAATTAAGAAGAAAAAAACTTGCCCAGATCGAGTCCAAGGTAGAATCAATTATACCGTGAATTACCTAATGAACAAAAAAATTAAGATAAAAATTGGCTCATCGATTTCATCGGTGTTACGAGTAAGGAAGTGTAATATTATTCATTCTTTAGATGAATGATATTGTGGACTGCATACGGTCACCTGTTTTAGCACGACTATTCATATATGATCCAAACATATTCCTCTCCTCTAGTTTCCCATCAAATTCTCAATCCATCCTACAATCTACGTAAACATATTATGTATGTGGGCTGATAACAATGGTTTGAAGTTCTCCGCAACAAAATCTTCCTACGTTAAATTTCACAGAAACCATAGGGAAAATCCCGGAACTGACATTACTCTTTTCCTCAATAATTTTCCACTTCCTTTCTGTTCGTCCGTTAAATTCTCGGGTCCTATTTTTAATTCAAAATTGTCTTGGGCCTCGCACATATCCAATCTCAAAATCAAATGTCGAAAATCACTTTCTATATTAAAATATTTATTCTATCGGAAAAGCGCAGGAAATTATTCAAAAGCAACTGAATTGTAAATATGCTCTTTGATAGTGAGGCCACTCTTCTTAATTTTAACATCTTCTGTTGTTATGTAGCATCTTTTGAAGCTATAATTTTCTTTATTTACTTTTGTGCGTTATATTTAGGACAAGCTCGATCTGTCCAATGAGATCTATAACGTAACATATATATTCGGATCGGCGGGGCACTCGAACAGGGCCGTATCTGAAGGGGGTTTTCAGGGTTCGAACCTCCTCCCAAATGTCTGCGAAATATTAACTGCTTGAATTAAATGGACCGAAATACAGAATAAATTTGTTTCTCTTCAAGTTTTGACAAAAGAAAATAAAATTGAAATTTTTATGAATTCTATGGAAACGAATGTTTTTTATTTGCTTTTATATTGTAGCGTTCAAATATTGCATAAACAATGATTGACTACAAGGCTTTAGTGTGCTATTTCTAAATAAATATATTTCATAATACACATACACATGTATGTATATATATATATATATATATATAAATATTTTGGTACCCCCCCCCCCCCCCCCGAAATTTTATACGGCCCTGCCCTCCGATTTCAAATGCGTTTTAGGGCATCGACTTTTTAAAATTTCAGTAAGACGCCACGTGTCAAAATTTTTAATAATAAACAACTGCGAACCGCAAAATCTTTTTTTTTTTGTTTTATTAGCTTTTCAGTCTAACTAGTATCTTGGCTCGATAAGGTATGGCCGAAATAAGAATATCGAATAAGTTCAGTTGAATAATACCATCGCTAACAGTCATTTTATATTCATCGTATTCAACTTATGTAGGGGCAAAGGTCAACCGTCAATTACTGTTAAATTTCAATACGTTTGCAAGTAACTGCCTTCTGCCTCCCGTCAAAGCAGCGAAATTCATCTCACTTTTCGACTATCTGTTTAGTAGCGCGTTTTATTGTGCAAAAATTTATAGATAATATTTGTTTACGTTGTTGTGTTTTTCGCTCTTCGTCAGAATCGGATCAAATATTACCTGTAGGAAAAAAAATGCAATCGTAAACAGTTCATTACGTAACTGCGGACGTTTATATTTCCGTTATATGCCAGTGAGACTTCCTTAGTTATTATTCCGAAGAGCTGAATTGTAATGCGTATTTCATGAATCAGCTGGTTATGTTCGTAAAGCTGTTCTTTTAAAAATTCAAATTTCGCTACTTAGCATTGTTGGTAAGTAAACACGTGTACTACACTTCAGTTTTTAAATTTTGGTATCTTTTTTTCGAACACCCTCTTCTGTTTTGTTTGTTTGTTTTTTTTAATGTAGATTATTTCCGCTTTATTAATTTTATAAAAAAAAAATATATATATTTTTTGTCAACGATTTAAATGTAAGACAACAAATACTGCATTTTTTCTCAGGTTAATTTGATAATGTCGAGGGGACTGGGATAAGTTTGTTTTTTTTTTTTTTTGTAAAAGCACAGTGTATACTTTTTACTTTGAAGGAACATTATAACCTAAAACGTACTTATAGTTTTTGAAATCGGAGAGAATAATAATTCGGTACGCGCGAGTCTCCCAACTACGTAGCACATTGGGAAGTGGCGTTTTATTCGGCTAGAAACCGGTTTGAATCCATTTTCGTGTATTGAAGGTTCAAAAAAGTATCATTATACCGGGGGTAAACGTCCCCACAGTTGACGAGCTCCCAAATAAAAAGTAAAAAATAGTACGTTATGTGTAATGATACTAATACATCTTGAAATGTATCGTTACAAAAAAGAAAACATTTGAACGGAGAGAATGTTGAAGTTTTTTTGTTTTTTTTTTTTCTTTTTTCAGATTAAACTGAAATTGATTGTTAATTTGAAATTTTGATTCTCCTTTAACAATGCAGTGTAATGTTCTTTTTGAGTATTTAATTATTTTTTTAATAAAGTAGTATGTTAATGATAAGAGGAAAACTTATAAATTCTATTTAATAAAATTTATTCATTTTCGTCGTACGATTCTAGTGAGTTTATATACTCCTTACGGAATAATTTATTCTACAAATCGAATATAAAACTATTCAAATTTCTCGACGTATGACGTTATCTCAAATTTGGTACGAAAATGTTACTAATGCAAGAAACTGTGTTCAAATAGTTCTGTCATACGCGTAGTCACAAAAGGTATGCGATAGACTCGTAGTTAACTGATTAGCCAATGTAAGATTCTAATTGTCTAGTATTTTCATTTTTTTCTATTTTTTTTTTTTTTTTTTTAATTAACTTGAGAACGTCTACAACGGACCTAAACCTAGAAACGATAAGATGGAAAAGAATCAATTCGACATGGACTCGGTCAGATATTGATAAAATAAAAGAACTGATTGGAACAGTGGAGATCGACGGGAATGATAATATATAAGGGAAACAATAAGGATTGGAGAGTTTAAGTGACCAGAGATCTGAATACAGAGTGGCACGCTCATTTAGGAGGAAAGAACATTCGAAGAAGATGTGGTTCGGATCGCAGACAGCTTCGTCGTTTGGACGATGAGGACAATTAGCGGAAAGTGCGAAAAGAAAACGAAAACGTGAGGAAGAAAGGAGCGTATAATTAAGACGTAAACAAATAATAGAAACGAAAGCGGAACAGCGAAGAAGCGAAGGGAAAATCGTTAAAACAAGACCGAGTCGGAAGATCAGGTTAAATGAATAGAAGAAAAGTTTGTTGGAAAAGAAAGAGACATAAATATCTGACCAGAATTAGTATGAAAAACTGTTTACATAGTGGAAATAAATTAGAAACAGGAATTTTTAAGAAATAAAAGCGAGAAGACGCAGCAGTCTGAGCCAAGGAATTTGCCATTTCATTACTCTCTATCCTCATACGGCTAGGGACCCAGTGCAAATCTATGTGTGTAGAAGGAAGTGTGAGAAGAGTGTGAATAAAAAAGCGAAAACGGAGGATAAAAAATTTCGGAGGAACAAGAAGGAAAATGTGAGGAAAAAGCTTTAAGAGCACATATCAAGTCAGAGATAATCAGATATTTGGAAAAAGATCGATGGGAGTAGACATAAATTATGGAAGGTAAGCTTGAGCTCGGCGGTAAAGATAGTACAGAAGGAAGGAAGATAAAAAGACTCAAATTTATGTCCGAAAGGATGAAAGAGGCCCCGAGGCCCATCCGAACTATCCGTAAAAGTGATCTTGTGAAAAGGGAACCGTGATTTTATAAAGAGCCGTGGAATTCCTGCATAACTGTTGTATATTGAGAAGGGATTTGAAAGAAAGAAAAAAAAAAAGAATGCATTGGGTGAATTGGAAAGATCTGCAAATTTGAAGGAAAAATAGGGATGATTATTACAAGAAATTGTATAGGTGAAAAGGAATTTAGCCGCAAAGCAATGATGCGGGCTAAGATAGAAATTTTTTCGAGAGTAAAGCACCAGTTTTGCAGAATGTAAGAAGGAATAAGTCTAGAGGATGAAACGGTGGATGTTTACACAGGAAACGATAACCTAAATAAGATCTGCGGAAGAAAAGAGGAGGTGAACTCAGCGAGAACTGCGGATACTGGAGAGGATCTAAGAGCACCGAGGTAAAGACGAATACAAGGATTTTGGATTATATCAAGCCTGGAAAGAAGTGATTTTGAGGCGCAGCCATATAGATAAAGGAGTAGTAATCGAAGGTAGAACGGATAATGGATATTTATACAAAGAAATGAAGAGAAGAAGATTGGCTCCCTATTCTGTTGAGGAAAGAGAACTTTCGGAAAATTCTTAAGAGCAGAAGAGGAACGGAAATTAACATGTTCGTAAAATTACGGAATACACCGAGATAGTAGAAGCAATCTTTGCGAGATATAATTTAAAGAAACATAGACTAAAGCGGGATTGAATAGACGAAGAGAAAAGACATTGCATGAAGATTTTGAAGAAGAGATAGAAAGGTTTTAAGAGGAACGGGATTGTTCCAATGGGATTGTCCTTCATAAAATCGCCGTACCGAAGACAATCACTTCCCATTCTTATTACGCGAGTAATTGCCATCAAAGCTGTGAATGTGAGAAGTATTTCAACAAGTTCGACGTAACAGCATTTCCGTATTACTTGTTAAATTATACCGTTGAAATTTTCCCATGTTATTTATTATTCTCTCTTCGTGGTTAGCTTTAACAAGACTGTCGGTTGATATTGCTTAAAATAAATCATTTCTAGTGCCGACGAGTCTACACAGCAGGATCCAGTTAGAGCGCGAAAATCCGAATCAATAAATGTATTTTTGAAGGCGAAAAATTTTCTGCGAAGAAATTGTTACGCATTTGGAAAATATTGCGTGCACGTTCGAGTATAGGCGTTATTAAACTGCGACCACTAGCCTTCAATATTTAAAATCTAGTACAGGCATCTTTTTACAAGAAATTTTTTCTTTCCACACGGAAAGAATGGAATTAATTTTAGTTTACCTAACTCATTTTAATTTGTTTGCGTACTATTACGAGTAATAGGTAGTCCGGTGCTCTGGCAGTTAAGGGGCTCGACTACTAAACCGGACGTGTTGCAACGAGACTTGCCTCGTTCACAATCCAAGTCGCTCCCAGATACATATCTAACCTAAAATATAATAATTAGTTGTACCAGTGAAATCTGGAAAATTAACCCTAGAACTGAAACCACACGTAAATATTACGTGTTGGGTGGGGAAATTGTCTCCTGAGGCTTAGTGTTGGCAGCAATGGGGCCCTGCTTTCTATGTATTCCTCCCTCAGGTCTCCCTCCACCGTTTCTCAGTCGGCCTTCAGTGTCTACCTGCGTTGTTGCCGGTGAATATAATAATGTTGTGAAAGGTTACCGCGCGCGATGTTTTACGTGTCGTTCCTAATGAATGTAAATTTCCATACGTAATAAATACGTGTGGTTCCTAATAAGTGCTCTTCCTGAACACGTATTTCTTACGTCTGATTCCCGCTGAAGGTTCACAATCCAAACAAAAGAAAATAAAGAGTACTGCTCTTTGTGCCCATCGGAAAAGAAGAAAATGACAATCACTCTTTGCATAAAATGTTCTAAGTTCATTTGTCGTTCCTATCAAAAGAAACATTGTCCAGACTGTTGATTTTTTTTTTTTTTTTAACGTGTCGTTTATATTTTTTGTCTGAATTTTATACCAACTTATTACACTAGTTCCTAAAAGAAAGTTAGTCATGTACAGAAGTTCAGACTGATGAATACTATTGTTGACCGATTATTATGGTTTAAAATTGATGAACTGTGATCACGTTTATGAAGTGATTTGAAATGTATGTACTGTGATCATTCTATAGTTTGACACTGCTAGTTTGCTCGAGTGAAACTTACGAAAAAAAAGTATTTTTTACGCCTATACAATCCGTTCGAATTTTCTCGTAAGTACAAAAAATGACTTTACCTATAGTCAATATTGATGTTTAAAATGGTGTTTGTAATGTTATTTTGTTTTGTAAACATAAATAAAACGTTTTTCGAAGTGATACGATTATTTTTGTTACATATTGTCCATTATTACAGCCATAATCATCCAAAACTCTATCAACAGGTAATTTTTACGTATGGTTCCTAATGGAACAGGTACTTGGGTTCCAATTCTAAGGTTAAAGGCGCTCAAATGAAAGCAACATGCCCCAATATTCTCTACAGATCCGTTTGGCTCGGTACATTGTAAATCTTAACTTATCAGGGATAGAATCATATGTGACTTAACTTTACTTATATTGCTACGAATATTACTGTCTATGAATTTTATTCTTCACTAACAGAAAATGTTTAATAATATTCCTATCACACCGCGACCGAAACCGTCTTTTAATCGTCTGGTTTCATATAATTTCTTGCTGTTGTTGATCATGATGTTTTGCTGCTTTTTTGTTTTCTATTTTAATTTCTTTCTTCTTCATTTCACCGTGATGGCACAATCACAATTTTTAACCTACGCTATTTGCTTTTTCCTCAAATTTAACGCCCACTGTAAACCGACTACAGAAAAAATCATCATGCTCTTAAAAACTTTTTCCAAGTGGTTGACCTCTCCGCCTCCTTGATTGGCAGTCTTCAGCAGAAGGTGGCTACAAGAAATATTTGTTAAGATTAGCGACTGAGAATGAATTAAAAAAAAAATAGATCAAAAGAGACAGCTTGTAATAATTAAAACGAACTGTAAGTTTCGTATTGTTAAATAATTTCTGTAAACATGTAGAAAACATAGATTTTAAATATTTAAATAGGTGAAAAATGTAATTTTGTACGAAAATAAGTTCATTGTTTTTGACCTAGTTTCCATGCGAACACAAAGAACTATATTTGTACATCGGCAATTAGTAAATAAATAACCAGGAAGCATTAAAGAAAAGAAAAAAAACAAACGTTTTGCTGCTAAAAGATTGAAAATAAACACGATTAGAAACATTATAGTTTTATTGCTCTACTCGACATGGCCATATGAGTGACACGAGGCTTATTTTTGTGAAGGTTTCTAATTTTTTCGCAAAACATTAGCGCTTTTTTCGAATAATTATCTTAATACGATGTTTTCGAAGTACATATTTGTTCTCAAATTAATTTCAATAGGACAACATTGATCGCGAAAAACTTCCCGGCTAATTGATGAATGCGAGCAGGCAATATCAACGATTCTAAGGCTCCCGAATAAGAAGTATTTCCGCGCTGAGACTTCTACAGGGGGGGGGGGGTCAATCTACTCGGAAGCATTTCTATTAGATCATTCTTGTTCGTAGTATTTTAAATAAATTTTATTTTCTCAGTTTATATTAATCCGACAAAAAAGTTTCGATTTTTTTTTTTTTTTTTGTAAGTCACCGTCACGATTTAAAAATATAATTCTTCCTAACGTGATTAACGTGATTAACGGAATTAACGAATATCAGGCAGATGAAACTGTCTACATCATTAACAATAGTTGCACAGCCCTGCTATATAATTACTTAAATAATAGTTGGAAAGTTTTTTAATAAAAAATACCGAGCTGTACCGGGGAAAATAAGCGTTTACAAAATTCAAGAATGTTCGATATAATAGTTTTGATAGTTTTAAAAATGCGTACCGAAATTTTCACGACCGGATAAAGCTTGAATGGCATAAATATTTGTACAGAATAATTTTTTTAGTTTAAATCTTACGTTAAAATCATATAACAATTTATAAATCTATACTGATCCTCTGATTGTTCCATCTTCTTGCTAAACAGTGATTATATAATAATGACTTTAATATGTTCTTAAATTTTTAATATTCGTGAAATGTTTACACTCTGTAAGTTTACATTTCTTATTAAATCTTTCTGTTGTTCTATTACGAGTAATGTGATAAAAATTAACCTTTTTTTCGCTAATAAACCACCTTGGGGTATTTACCTAGAAATCAGTCGCATTGATCAATTTTATATAAAGGGAAATACCTAGGAACGGCTTTCTTTGGCTTATCGAAAATTGTATTCATTAGCGAATTCCTAATATTTCTAATAGTTACAAACTGTTTGAATAATTCGGCTATACAGTATGACTCTGTTATTGCAATTACCGTATTTATATTTGATTGTTTTTTAAAAGATCGTATTACCTTTATTGTAATTTACATGCTCGTTAATTTTAAACCTACGATCTTTTATTACTTCTCACTATTTATAATTCTTAGCAATAGGAATAATAGATTTACCATGTAACATACATATTAAGAGTTCTTTCGATTACTTTCAGCGGTTTGGTTATTAGTAATTGTGACATCATTTCGTGGGTCTTTTCGATGGAAAATTCGAAAATTCAAAAAACATTTTTTTTTTAAAAAAGTTTTACGAACAACTCGAAAATTATTTCACAGTATTTTTAAATTTAACGATGAAAGTTATCAGTGAGAATTATATTGATTGTAATCCATCTACTTACGAAAGTGTGATTAAATTGCCGAATCTTGAGGCACCCTACACGAGTTAAATTACGAACAATAATATAATTTTCGAATTTTAATAATACAAAATTTTATTTGTCGAATAACATCGCTAATTACTTGAAGTCTTAAATGTTATTTTTATTTAAATTATTGTAGAAAATTTTTGCAATTATCAAATGAAAAGTAATTAAAATATCAATTTTTACTTTGAACCGGTTCAGTTATATCGTAAAGTGTTCTAACAGCCATTTTTGGCGAACGTAAATAAAACCAAACTGATTATTATTTAATATCGGTTACTTTTTTTTTTTAAGTACATATTTGGTGGTTTTAGATGAATTATTTTTTTGAAAACTTTTCCAATGAAGCGTATGTGCTACGGAGGTCTGTAACCAGCACTATATAGAGTGTAAAATTTGTTTAGATTCAACCTTTTTCTTTCGCACATTTCCCGGCGTACTGGAAACATTACAAAGAAGGGGTATTTTTCAAAAAGTTCCTGAGAAAACTTTGAAATTTTTTCATATTGATCATTTTAATTAGTACATTTAACCGGAAGCCTTTTTCGAATATTAGACAATTTGACGATTAACTTGAATTTATTAATAACATCGTCGCGATCTTCATAAATGTTAGATAATCCGCTGTATAAATTTTATTTATCCTTTTAGTAAGAAAGAATTATTCAAAGAGAGCTGCGCATATGTCTTTTTGTTGCGTTAGTATTATAGTTGTATTATTATTTTACAGCTTTCCGAATAAAGTTATTCCAATTTTCAAATTCGGCTTTTTTTCCATTAAAATCTTATCTTTCTATATAAATAAATGTTTTACCAATTATTATTAATCAGTCAGATTTGTTTCTTACATTATTTATTGCCTTCTTTAATTTACCGAGGAGGTCAGCGGTACTTCTGAAAATTTAAAAATTTTTTTATATTGCTCAATTCAATTTTTTAGGTAATTTCGAAATCCGACGACTTACGTTAACAAATCTTTTATACAACTACTCAATACGGCGAATAAGTTTTGGATTTTAATTGTCTATAATTAATAATGCGTTGTAATGGATTTATTTTTGGTGTGCAACTTCAGGAATCACTTTCACGATACCGTATTGATCAGTCGGTGCAAAGACGGCGATAGTTTAAACCAAACAACGTTTTTTAACATTATTATTAGATGGATTTACTGAAAGTACATTTATCGCACTAGTAGTTGAAGAATAATAAATGATTTTATAGAAGCTCTTCAATTCTATCAGCATCTAAAAGTTTTGCTCCTTATGTTCTCTAATAATGTATATATTAAAGTCTCCATCAATTACAGGAATTAACGCCGGATATTTACTAGAAATTTCCTTTAGACGGAAAATTCCTTTACTTTCAGCGCGATCAAGACCGATTATTAAATATTTATGCTATTAGACTGCAATGGCGGCTCATAAATATTAGTTATTCTAATCGTCATGGCTGTTTTATTTAATGATCATATTCATACCAGATAATTTTCCGTTACATCACTTAGCGCCTCAACGATTATATAATCAAATCACTTTCCTTAACAGTAGTCTGTATATATTCACAAATAAACACGAGGTATTAACAAGCGATTGGATCGTTTAATTTAAGAACTATGTTTTTACATCAGCTGAAATCGATTATGGTTTGAATTTGTTTTCTCCTATTTCATTAAAATACGTAGTATGCTGAACGAAAAACATATTTACTAAATGTGATAAAATTAGTAATAAATTTTAGAAATGCTAAAGATAACGATATCTACTCCATCCCCTCCCGGTGTATACCCATGTAGCTTGTGTACTATATTGAACACAGGCTTAATGAACTATGAATATTTAAATTAACAGACTAAAGTTGGTGCCTAGTCTGTAACACGGGCATCATTTTGCCTGTGTCGCAGGCGGGAATCGACGTAAATGTGTTCGGGAGTACATAATCGACTGCAAATATATATATTCGCATTGAGAGATCGGCAATAATAATGGTATTTGCTTGAAACGCAATCTTAGTTAAACCGTATTAACAGGAAAAGGTTGATGGCACACTAGAAGTGGTCTAATTTCAAGCGTGAAAATGGGTTTCGTACGAATTATAATTTCATCGTTTGAGAAAAAACAAAAATTGAAAGAACCAGCCGATTCTGGACGTGGCATTGTGGCTATTTTGTAAATTAGCTGCGTTTTTTTTTTTTACAACTTCGCGTTCATTTGGTTTTTCTTTTTTTTGTAAATTGTTTTATTTACTTTTTGCCTTTGGCGCATTCGACTTACCCATTATCTCGGTACTTTCAGATTTTCGTTTGCCTATTCGTAGGGTTTTGTTTATGTTTCCTTTTTTTCTATGCTCCATTTTCTAGTTTTCACTTACTATATTTAAGATAGTGTTTATTGTTTTGTTTAATTATTTTCTGTGACAGATAGCGCAAGCTATCCCGAAACGTTAAATAAAAATGTACACGTTATTGTATTTTCCGATAATTTTATCGATTTCGTGTTGCAGGCAATGGCTGTATGCAGCAAAGAAGTTTACGATACGGTTATCAAACACAGACAGTGTAATGAACTTTTTCATCCCTGGGCAAGCGGTTGCACTGTCGGTTGCACCGTATTTCTTTTATCTTCTATCGTAGGAAGTGGTAAATACGCACTTATACTCCAAGCGGTATGTAAAATTAACGAATACAATATTTAATTAGCAGTAACGTAGTTATCGATATTTTTAATATTCAGTGGCGTGCGCAACCGTGAGATCTGGCCGCTTAATTCGTTCCTAGAAATAAAAAATAACCTAAACCAAAATTCTCTGAACAAATATAGAAACTTTGCAGCAACACTAGTACGACTTGGTAAAGAATAAATCAATAAAGAAATCGTTCCGGTTAAAATTTTAATTTACAATCATTTTTAAATATTTCATTACTGACTACTCTCTGTTCACTGATTGCATGACTGAAATATTTATCTGCAGTAATTGGATAATACCAACAACAAACCCTGCAAGCACCTGAACTCGTTTAGTACATATCTGGGGGGGCATTATATTGGCACTGTTCTAACGGACAATGTTTCATAGCGTAGATAGCAAGTACTTCAATGATAACACAAATCGGCGGTTTACAAATATTTTTAATCGTCGAAATAAATTTTATTCCTATTGAGTTCTAATAATTCTGGCATTTTTCTATTTTTCAACTCGACAGATCTGTAATAACCAGTCGTTTTTTTTTTCTGTATCAGGCCATATTTACAAAAAAGAGAAACTCGACATTTTAGTAATTGTAGCCGGAAAAAAGGTTTCACACAAAATGTACTCGAAATACAGCAATTACCGAGAGAAAGGAACTGGTCCCCCAGTATTCTCCTTAGATTCAATTAGGCTTTGTACATTATGAAATGTTTAATTTCACAATCCATGATACCTTATCAACGATATATGGGACTTACTTTACTTTATAGCGCAATACTGTTCAATAAACACGCTGTCGTAAGTTATCGTACATCAAAAAATTCAAAAATGACCCTAAAATTTATTATTACACATAAATTCCCAAAATAGGGAATGTTTTAATGTTAAATTCTGGCAAATGAAGTCTGCTAGTACAAAATCCGACACAATTACTAGTAGCAAAGGGTAAAAAGAGACTTTTCGTATTTTACATTCTTCGTCGCATTAATCAGGTCCGTTACCTAAGAGTTAGCATCAAATTCAAATTTTTGCAATAATTAAAAACCAGGTTAAATATTACTACTGATGTTTTCGATATTTGGCTTATAGAAAACAATTGTGACTATATTATTATTATTATACACTGTTTCTAATTATCGCTGTAATTTGTATTTGTTGTCGACCCTAGAGGAACTGTTAATGTTGTTTAAAAATTATCATTAAATCCTCTTTAAGGAATATTGCTCTGAATTAATTTTTATTAAATAATCATTATAGCGCATTTTTATTAAATCTCTAGATCAAGTATTATTTTTGTTTTTGAATAATTTTCGTATTTTAATCTTTAAAGTCGTCATTAGCATCCTCCGATATTATTGTCTCACTTACATATAACATATGCAGTTGAATTAGCACCGGTTGCAATACACGTATTAATGCTGCTTTTGTGTTCTCTATTCATATGTTTAATAACTTATTAATAATACGGTTAATTCTTATTATTACCGGAATATTTTTTCATTCATTACTATTATTTTTTTTGTTCAGTTTATATAGTTAAAAAAAACAAAAAAAAAAAAACGTTAAAAAGAATATTCAAAAATGGCAGACTTATTTTAAACTTAATTTTTAAATTATTAATTAATATGTATTATTCGATTACAACTGTATAATTTAAAAAAAAGAAACTGTTACTTAAAACTTATAAAAACAAGTAAAAACTATACATAGCAGACAAAAATAACAGCAGTTGCCTGAAAAAATACAATTTGAAATGAACTAAACCGCAAGAATGCTGATAATACTATTTCTTTTCTACCATCTTCCTATATCCACATTATGAAGAACTAGCGTTTTACTCCAAAGAAAATTTCTTTCCATGCTCACATCTCCTCAAGACTTAATTTTTACTCTCCTTATGTAATCCCCCCCTCAAAATTTCCCTATTTCTCCTTCGCAGCTAATCTCATGCATTCTTCTACGGTTCTATCTGTTCTTATCGTCGAATCTTTATCTCGAACTGTCGCTATGTAGGAATTCCATTACACTATTAATTCCTTATTTCTTCTACACACGACTGATGGAGTTTGAACCTCTTCTATCCTCCCGAAATGTAATTACTCTGAATCCTTTAGACTCCCTTCTTTTTGCTCTATATTTACAGCCGAACTTGTGACTATCCTACGTTCTGTTATTTATGTTTTCTCCCATCGCTATTTCGCAAACTATTTGGTTATCTCCGATTCCCAGGCCATATGTTCTGCTTCTTCAACGTACCCGAGGGATTTTATCATTTTTTGAATACGCTCTCTCATTCGCGATCTTTTTTCTCTTCATTCAATTCGTATTGATTATGCGTTCCTAGTCGCGCAGGCAAAGAGAGCAATGAATTGGTGGATTTTCGAGTAAGCTGCTTCCCGTTTGAAGACAGTCCTCTTATTATCGTCACCTACGTGTTATTAAATGGTGCTTCCATAACTTTATCTCCGCAAATATCATATTCAAGGATGTTGTTTACTTTTTTTTTTTTTTTTTTTTGTCTTCAATAGGTCTAACAACTGATTTTCTATTACAAATTTTTAAAATTAACTATTGATATTTTTCGATATTCCGTAAAATGTTTAGAATTTTTTTTTTAAATTCTGATTTTCTTTTTTTACCTTTTTTACACAAACACTATCCGTTTCAACGTTTCTATCCGTTTTTTCGATTGTTCATTCTCCTGTTTTAGTAAATTACATTTCGAATTATTATAATTACTCTCAGGTAAATTATCATTCGACATTATTCCGTCTTTATTGCTATGATCACAATCTTCAATGAGCACTTTTACAACCATTTTGTCATTTATTTTGAGTATTCTTTGCTGTGTGTTCATTATTGTTTACTTCAGAATTATATTAAAAATGAATGCGCCTCCGTTAAGCCAATGAAGGGTAAACAACATTCGCATGACGAATTCATCTGTGCCGAAATCATAACTGATTTCAGGCAGCAGGGAACTGTAGTGACGTCACAAAGTGGTGCACGCACCAATGAAACAACCTCTAATTGACTTTGGCTAACACCTGGCGCACTCCACAGAGTTTCTATATTAAATAAAACATTAGAAAAATATTAAAATGCGTGATTTGTATATTTACGAAGAATTTCAGCGCTTTTTTTTCTTAGTCATTGAAATTTGTTGTTCAGGCGACCTCTGTTATTCTTAAGATTAATACATTCTTCGAGCGTAATAAATTATTTCTTCTTAATTCTAAAATATTTCGCGCCCCCATTGATGTTTGAATTAATCTTTAAAAAAAACTTTGACGTTTAATTTATTAAGTGAAAATGAGCAAAATAAACGATCGGGTGTAGTCATAATAGTCGGATACCACAAATTCCGCACGTGAAGATAAACACATCGATTGCTGGTTTACCTGAAGAAAGAGTCTGAGAACGATATGATTAACTCAAAGCACAAGTTTTACACATGCACTATTTCGCTTAAACATTTTTTTACTTGTAAGAACTTCGAACTACTTATTACACTATTGCACATGCGTATAAATAATGAATTACGTTTAGAGTGTTTCGGTACTTCAACGTTTAGGAATAATGTTCACATTTTAAATTAAAAATACGAATACGTATCAAAAGGGTATAGCCGGGTTTATATGGGAAATCTGTCCCCGCAGGTTTTTCGATTTGTACTTGGGGAATAATCGTTTTGAAATCAAATAAAAATAATTCAGCCAAATTTTCAGCTATTTATCTCAAACGGTTTTCGAGTATTTCAAAAAAACCACCCCGTTTTTTGATTTAATTTTTTTTTTTTCAATAGTAAAATTCAAAATAAATGAATAGCGATTTCTTTCCTAATTCTTAGCAATAAAAGTCTTAAACACATATAGTATTACTATGAATCTCAGGTGGAAAGCCGATTTTTAAGAACAGAAATAAAATTAAAATCAATTTTTTGACCGCGTTTTTGAAAAGTGTCCACCGCCAAATTTTGTCAGAAAATGCTTTTTTTACTCCTTTATACTTGGGAGTTTTTTCATTTTATTTTTTGGAGTAGTAAAACATAATGAAAAAAAATAAAAATTAATCCCCCCCCCCCAAATATCGTGTTTAAACACACCAAAACATTTTTGCTGGTAGAGGAATATATAGAAAATAATTTTTCAACTGAAAATATACATTTTACTCATAAAAATATTTAGAAAATTAAGAAATTGATGTTAACATTTTTTTTTTCATGCAAAAATTCATTGGAATAAAAAAGATATAATTTTTCTGTGCTATTAGCTATAATAATTTTACGTTTGTAATAAATAGAAATGAAAATTTTTATTTGATAAGTTATATTATATTATTTATGTTTTCAAAAAAAGGTATTATTAATTATTTACAATAAATGAAATGATTTCGCATTAGATATATATATACATATATATATGTATATATGAAAAACTATTTTAAATAACATCGATGTTAGTCTTCGTTACTGTCTTCATTCACTATAGCATTAACTTTTTCGTTTAAGCCGACTCAATATTTCAGCAGGTCTTATTATTTTAGCCAAATATCGAGCGTAAACAAGATAATAAATGATTGTAACAGTGTTTAACTTAAAATATAGTCTTTGAAATTAATTGAAGAAAGAACATATACAGATTAGAAGTAAATTAATACAATTAAAACACAACAATTGTTATATCATTATTTTTAGGTTAACTATAATCAAAGAACCACTATAGAGAAAAAATAGTAGTTTTAAAAGTTCCGGTAGATGGAGCTAGCGAGTTAATCTAGCACTGACTTTAATGAATTTCTGAAGACAATAGAAATCAAAATAAAAGATACCAATAAATTTAAAAACAATGCCTTTAATTATTTGAAGGGGAGAATTTCTTAATTATCTAAATATTTTTATGAGTAAAATGTATATTTTCAGTTGAAAAATTATTTTCTTTATATTTCTCTACCAGCACAAAAGTTTTGGTGTGTTTAAACACGATATTTTGAAAAAAAAATTAGTTTTTATTTATTTTTTCATTATGTTCCACCACTTTAAAAAAAAATGAAAAAAATCTAGAGTATAAAGGGATAAAAAAGACATTTTCTGGCAAAATTTAGCGGTGGACACTTTTCAAAAGCGCGGTCAAAAAATTGATTTTAATTTTATTTCTGTTCTTAAAAATCAGATTTCCACTTGAGATTTATAGTAATACTATATATGTTTATGACTTTTATTGCTAAGAATTAGGAAAAAAATCGCTATTCATTTATTTTGAATTTTACTATTAAAAAAAAAAATAAATAAAATCGAAAAACGAGGTGGTTTTTTTGAAATACTCGAAAACCGTCTGAGATAAATAGCTGAAAATTTGGCTGAATTATTTTTATTTGATGTCAAAACGATTATTCCCCAAGTGCAAAATCAAAAAATCTGCCGGGGCAGATTTCCCATATAAACCCGGCTATACCCTTTTAGTAATTACCGCAGAGGTCATTGATTGATGAAAGGGAACCGTCATTGAATGCAACAGGTTGTTCGACAGTGCTATCAGTCTAAAATCCGTTATAAAAAATCTATACAGTGTTTAAAATTTAGGAGGGAATTTTAAAGATCTTCAACACGACGTTATAGGGAAGTTATAAAAATCTTCCGGTTAAAAGTTGCCAGTTTTTTAACTAAAGTACGGCGTATTTATCAAACTTCGGCAAAACGTGGATCAGAAATTCGACAAAACATGGATCAAAAATTCGGAAAAACAAAGATGAGAAATTCGGATTGTTTGGTTCCAAAAATTCATGAACAGTAAATTTAGTAGTGATGAAGGAAACATCATACAACATTAAATATATCCATTGATTATATTTTACTGAATATATGTAGTACTTTTTAATAGAATAGCTGCTTTTTTATTTTTAAAATCTAACCTCATTTTCTTCCGTCTTAATTCTAACATAAAATCACACATTGAAATCTAATTAATAATACGTACAAATTATTAGCGGTATAATTTCTCGAATTCCTGAGGACCGAGAATGTGTTTTAATAAAACATTTAACGAACTTGATTAAACGGGTTAACTTTTAAAACTAGTCCTGAAAACGATTGCTTCAGTGGAAGATAGAAAGAGAATTCGGAATAAAACGAAGTACATAACCACAAAAAAAAGTATAAGAAATGAGGGGAGAACTGAAAGAATATTTCGAACAAACTATAGAAATTACTACGAAGAAACAAATAAAAGGAGTCGATGTAATATACAATTAAAAATAACTATATTTAAAAATACACTGTGATAACGACCGTCGCAGATTTAATCGAGCGCAGTGCATTCAACTATATATTACAATAGAAAATTAAATTAAACGAATTACATTTAAAAATAATAATTAGCGATTTAATGCTATTTATTAACACACAAAACAAAAGCACATAAACACACACAAACACACGTACATATATACATATATACATACATATATATATATACATACATATATATATATATATATATATTTGTAGAATAACTTTTCATTATCGCCGTAGAAGCGAATTATTGTGAAATGAAGGAATATAAAAAATTTTCCTCTATCCACCAGGAAAAACGTGTAAAATTAACCATCTTTGTCTAACATATTTAACGATGTAATTTTTAAAAAATTTTCATTGTACTTTTTAGATTCCGTTGATCTATAATTGGAAGACGCTATCGAAAGAAAAATTTAAAAGAAATTTTATTGATTTTCTTAGAATGACTGCCTATGGTGCTAGTTCGTGCTTCTTGTTCGGATTGTGTGGCTGCGTAATAAGGTAAAATAATGTTTGAATTATTGTTATATGCATTCGTGTATTTTTGATTCTGTTTATACTTACTTCTTTTTTAAATATGATGAACTGCTTCGAATAAACTAACATACAAGGGCCATTTCAAAAGTAATGCACGCAGTGCTGCTACGCTCTCCAGTTGCATGGCAAAAGTAGCAAAAAAAAAATACCGAAATGTAGAACAGCGTTTGCTGAACACGGTAGTATATGACTTGCTAGGTGTTTGTTCAGTTATGTGTGTTCAATAGTGCGAGAAAGAAGACATGGACAAACGCTCGGGTCACGTTATTTAGACTACAGATTCGAAATCAAAATCGAAACAACAGAAATTTTTACAGCTTTGCAGGAAGTTTGTAGTGATGAAATTCGTGCGATTATGATTTGTTCAACAAATTAAAAGAGCTACTCCAAGAAACCCGTGCTCCCGATTTACTTGCATTAAATAATGCTGTGATTTAGCGGATGATCAAAGTGGTACACAAAGGACACGTTTTAAACGGCATCCAAAAGCTTCCTGAGCGCTGGCAGCAAGTTATAGAGGTTGGCGGGGATTATATTGGAAGACTGTAAATAAAATTTCCTTTTGTAAAAATATACTTTTTGAATATGCCGTTTAAAACATGTTCTTTGTGCATCACTTTGATCCACTGAGTCACGGCATTATTTAATGCAAGTAAATCGGGAACACGGATCTCTTGGAGTGGCTCTTCTAATTTGTTGAACAAATCATAACCACACGAGTTTCATCATCGTGAATTTCTTGCAAAGTTGAAAAATTTCTGTTGGCGTACGCCTACGTAATGTTTCGATTTTGATTTAGAATCTGTGGTCTAAATAGCGTGATCCGAGCATTCGTCCATGTCTACTTTCTTGCACTATTCAACACGCACAACTGAACAAACACCTAGCAAGTTATATACTGCAGTGTTTAGCGAACTCTGTTCTATATTTCGTAATTTTTTTGGTATTTTTATTGCGCACCTGGAGAGCGCAGCAGCACTGTGTGCATTACTTTTGAAATGACCCTCGTATATTTTACCGGATATTTCAATGTAAGCCTTTCCTTCTCATTTGGCCAGTGGCGGCTCGTGAGTAACAGAAGTGGAGGTTCACAATTAAATCTATTAAATATTACACAAATATTTATGAATTATCAAAAACTATATTCTATGTATGTATGCGTATGTGTGTGTGTGTGTGGGTGGGTGTGTGTGTGTGTGTGTGTGTGTGTGTGTGTGTGTGTGTGTGACTGCATGTGTGTGCGAATAATATTAATAATTTTCAGTTAAGTCTTGTAAACCAAATCTATTCTTCTATCTTTCTTTAAAGAAAAAAAAATCTATAACAGTTTCATGAAAGTTAGGAATATTGTGGAACATTTGTTTTTCAATTGATAACATAGTTAAAGCATATAGCCTATCTTCACACATTGTGTTACGTAAAAATGTTTTAATTCGTTTTAGTGTCAAAAAACTCAGTGAGAATATAATTAGCACTTTTTATCCTTAAGTAAAATTACAATTTTAGGTAGAAACTACGTCACAATTAAAAATATTCGAATGAATACATGCGGTCCATCATTAAAAACTAAACTCAGTTCGCAATGATCGACTATATATACATATTCAAAACGTTAGTAGTATTTTTAATAGTGATGTAGTTTCTACCAGAAATTTTAATTTTAATAATATGAACCGTGAGAACTCGTTACATATTTTTATTTAAGTACATTAAAAAACAAATAAAAGTTAAAATTTTGCTAAATGTTTGTTGTTATTGTTTTTTAACTCTATGTAATATTTATGTTTTATCATTATTTTAATTTATCAATTATTACAATTATTTGGAATTTGTTTAAAAAGAAAAACAATTAAATTTGTATGCTAAAATATCTAGCCAATATCTTGAACAGTATCAGTTTTACTTAATGCATGTCTCACCAAAAAGAGTATAATAAAATGACAAATTATAAGATACAGTAGAAATTAGTTATAAAAATATTCGAAGAGGTGAATAATATGGTCGTTATATCCCATATCGAAAAAAGCATTATAATTTTTTAATGTCCAAAATTTACTGCTAATGAACAATTCGTTACAGAACTGACATGAAATATTTTATGGCATAAATTACGCTGAATAAGCAATCATTTATTTATAATTATAATTAAACATATTTCTTAGCCAAAAATACAAACACCACACTTTCTTTTTTTTGCAAAAAAGTATGACAATAAAAAAAAGTTAAATCAGTATAAAGCAAGAATAAGAGAAAAGAAACTGTACCAAAACGGAAATGGTTTGATATTTTCTTATTTTTGGAAAAATTTGTAATTTTTCGACTTTTTATTATAACAACTAACAAAATAATCAGAACAAAAAATAATAGTATATCTGTTCTGTTTGTATAAATTTCATTTCTTCACTGAAAAAGGTCGAGGATGATGTTTTTGTTAAATTCATCTGCATAAATCTTTTAAAGCTATATGCTAATTGGTATACCATTATAACCAATTTTTACTGTATTTCAATATTTCGAAATTATAATGTTGACAGAATCACAAGTAATTTTAAACACATAACTGTTTTTTAATGTACAATATTGTACTAACTTGTATATGTATGCAAGGGCGTCGCCAGCCGATGGGCCAGGGGGGGCAAGATGATAGAAAAAGGATATGAGTTATAGAAAAAATAAAATTTATAAGTTGTAAAGGCTTAATATTTTATTATACAAGAATAAAATCTTAATTAAAACATAATTTTCGTGGGTTGCTGGCAAATTATTGATGATTACGCGCTTATGAATGCTCATTATGGCCAGTTGATTAAAAAGTTCCAGGGCTCTAGGGGGGGAAGCTGCCCCCCCCTGCCCCCCGCTGGCGACGCCCATGTATGTATGCAGCGCAATAACACAACCGATATTATATAGATGCAGTAATACAATTTTCTTATAAAATGAAAGTAAAAATAAACACATAAATATACTCCAGTCAAATTTTATTTCCTTAAAAATTCAACAAGTCGATGTAACACATGTACTAACGCAACATAATTTTTATCTTTCTAACACACTACTACATTATACTTACATGGTTTTCGATCGCACGTGCTACAAGTAGCCTTCACACTAAAAGAATTCTGGACAAAATTTAATTACTTTTTAAAAATGTAAAATCAATTTATTTTTGACATTAATTTTACTAATAGCGATATGTAAATAATAAATATAAATAAAAACATTGGCTTCTACTTTTTTAAAGTTGAATCCAGGATGTTCACGTGTGAATGTGAACACATGAACGAGCCGCCACTGCCTTTGGTGGATATTTTCAGCGTCTTATACATATGATTTTATATTAAAAAAATTTATATTCATAAATAATCCTTCACATCGATGAAGGTACTTTAATGATTAAAAGTTTAGGTAATTAGCACAGAAAGGCGTAGACTGTAATATATTTGAAAGTTCATTAAAGTGGAGACCGAGGAAAAATGTAGAAAAAAGGAAACAACAATATTAAGAGCGATAAGAATTCAACACATATAAGCAGAAAAGGAATATTGAGGCGAAGGAGAGAACATATATAAGAATTAATAGAACAATAAACGTTAATGTAAGAAAAAGTGAAATCGGAGAACATTTTGATTAACAATATCTCTAAGGTTGTAAAATTTAACATTAAGCTCGTATCTAAATTAGGAATTTCGATATTACTAAGAGAGATTAAGTCATTTTCGGAAGGAAGAGATATGGGATCAGTAGAAACAGAATTACTAACGGTCAGGGACGTATTAACATTTATTGAATTAGAGGAAGGTGAAATCTCAGATGGAATTTTCGAATGTCCGGAAATCACCGACCAGAGACCTATAGCTGACATTAATAAAGAATTTAGTAGTTTCGGTAGAGAATGATGTTTTTGAGAAGGTAGTTTAATATGCGAAGAGAAGGAACTACTGAAATAATTTCGCCTTTTCATGATGAAGAATCTCTTAAGGCGGGGGAAATTAATAATGTCAGAAATGTCGATAAAAGCGAAGGCCGTAAAGACTAGTTTCCCTTTTATTCTTAGCTTTAGAGTGTGAAGCATTTCGGAGACTCATAATCTTATGTAATTTTAATTGCTCCTTAAATATCTGTCGGGAAAAGTCAGATCGGAATGACTTTCGGCTTAATGAACGCAATGAAAATTAGCTGCTTGGATGCCGGTGTTTTCAAAATAAGGATAATTACTAGAACAGAAGGAGCAGGGTAGGTCTGCTTCTACATAAGAACTGGAGTGGCCGATTATCGGAGACAATTATGGGAAAGTTCAGGTCTACGAATAACAACCTTGACGCGGTAGGCATCGTAGAAATTAACAAAAGACGAAAGAGGTGTGAAATTTAATTTTGTTAATGGGAATTGTCGTAAAAAAAGTTTCAGAAATACATTTTTGTAACCTTCGGGTATTCGAGATTGGCACCTAATGAGGGCAGTTCGAGAAAAGTTCCTCGATGGACAAATCAGTTGGAATATCATGAACTATGCCGAAACGGGTAAAACGATTGTAAAAAAAAAAATGATCGTATTTTAAGTTCTCTATAGACATTGTCGGAAAGCAAGTACTGGTCAGCTGCGAGAGTACAAGTTAAACTTAATTAAGTTCTTCCCGGAACAAGTAATTGTGGATAAACCGTTAAATCTTTTATAAAATATTTTAGCTAAAGACATTTTGTGAAGCTGAGCTATGTTTTTGTTTTTGCTAAATTTTCGATTAAAACCACAATTTGTTCTTCAAAGCTATTCGTAAATATCTATCCATCTACGTGGTTAAAACGATCCTTCTCCAATACTCCCGGCTTTCCGCAGCCCTCTTTAAATCCGCGTAACTGTTCAGCCTTGTATCTTTTAGTGACGTCACGACAAACGAATTTCGTGGCATTCCGCGTTCTCGTCTATCAGATATTTTGCCTTCCAGTACAACCCGAAGTAATCCGTCATTAAGACATGACCCATCCAATTTAGCCGTGTCTTGCGTACGCGGTCATGTAACTTACAAATCCCTACGTTTCATTATTTGTTAGTCCTTTGTGTTGGGTAAATGTCCTGTGTCGACGAGTCCAAAGAAAAAAAAAAAAAAAGAAACTTTTAAAAACAATTTATATTGATATTAATGATAAATGGATTGACGTAAAACGTGATAGTTCCCGTTTAAGTTGACAAAAAATACCGACTGCAGCGAATAATTTTTTCAGCTCGCGAGTATTTTACATCTTTCGCACATTTGCAAAGAAAGCGATATTAATTTTTTCATAGAATCACAAGCAAACGCCAAAGTCAAATTTTAAAGGATCATTTTTTTTTTATTCCTTTTTTATGAAGTTTCATTTTTTCGTTAAAAATAAATCTCGTAATTTTGAAATTTGAAAATTTACGACTAATTGAACCATTTCAAAATGTTTTGGCAGCAGTTTTTGACATAATTGTAAACAAAGCCAACAAAAAGAATTTTATTTCCTATGAAATTGCCGCATTCTTGAACAGCTTGTATTAAGTTCAGAGGGGGGAGGGATTTTAGAGCTCTGGGGGGGGGCATTGCCTTCCCAAAACTCCCACTGGATTCATTCCTGGTTGTTATACATGCTTCAATAATGCCGAACAAGATTTGTGTATGTGGCATGCCTTTGTAGGTTTAAAATTTATTTTTTAAGGTTTTGATATTTATTGTGGTGCTCATCCTTTCTACAACTTTGTCAAGGCAATTGAATCATTTATTGTTTTAGTTGTACCAGATACGAACATAACACAAATGTCGCTCTTTTAACAATTTAATATCCTTGGGAATTTTCCCCTCGTATCAAGTATCTTATTCATGATCTTATACGGACAAGGCCGTGCTCAGAATTTTGGAAGGGGGGGATTTTCTTTGCTTATTTATTTCATGAATAACTATACAATTCATACTATTAATGATTTCCGTCATTTTGGTTTGTATCTTAATAATTTACATAAATGAATTACCCCGTATATGAACATTAATAAAAATTACATATGTTATTAATCATACTCGTAATAAAAAATTGTGCATAAAATATTAATGAAGTACGTAAAAATATGGAGCATATTTTTCCTTTTTTTTTTTTTTTTTTTTAAATGCAAGAACACCCTAAAAAATCAACATTTATTGTAAATTTTTCATTTTTTCATTTTTGTGCATTTAGAATAACTATTTCAGTTCTAATAGGGGGATTTAATCCAAAAGACTAAATGCTGATATCTACATTCTATTTACGCACAGAGTAAAGTAAGATATTAGTCTACTAGTTTATGTCTTTCGATATGCAATGTTAATCGTAATCACTAAGCCAATTGAAAAAAAAAAAAAAAGAGGAAAGGAAAAAAGCGTTTTTTTAATTTCGTGATTTTAATTTTTTTTGTATTGCTTGATGTTGTCGTAAAATTTAATTCCGATAAAAAGTAATTTTTTAACATACTAGGCAGGCCCGTGCCCAGAATTTCGGAGGGGGGGGGGGGTGAACATTTTCTTTGCATATTTATTTTATAAATAAAAATACATTTTTCACTAATATTCAAGCTATTAATAATTTCCATCATTTTGATTTATATATTAATAATTTAAATAAACGAATTACTGTATAAACATTAATAAAAATTACATATGTTATTGATTATACCCGTAACAAAAAATTTTGCATAAAATATTAATGAAGTACCTAAGCTATTTCAGTTCTCATGGGGTGGGTTTAACCCCCAAAACCCACCCCGTGGACTCGGCCTTGATACTAGGTTATTTACGGGACAAAAAACTTCAGAAGGAAATTATTTGGAAACGTGATGTTACCATTTTATTCTTTGCTTTAATATCATCGATTGATTGGTGTTTTTTAATATTTGAACATAAAGGTTTATCATGTAAATATATGTTGTTTGTTTCCGATAAATCAAGGAATGTATTTTTAATTATGTAATGATGGTATTATTTTTTGTTTCGCTTATTAGAAAAATATTCGGAAGGTTTGAATATCACATGCTTGTTTTGGTTCCTGGATTTGTATCAAGCATCTCGTTGTTTTTCATAGCACCTAGCAAAAGATATACCGTGATAACTGCTTATATGAATTCGGTATGTTTTATATTGTTATTTTTCATTTTTATAATTCAAACACACGCAATGCCTCCTGTTGAATAAATCAAAAATAATTCACTTAACTACAGTAATAATAAAAAAATAAATAAAAAAAAGTAAAAAGAAACAACAATGAAAAGAAAAGAAGAAAAAAGCAAAATAAATTAAAAGCGAGGCAAATTTTTCTGGTGAAAAGCAAATATTATAGTCCCGATAATAATATAATAAGTTTCCGAAACAACGTCCCTGTTAGAGAAATATATATTACTTAGTTGTTTATTTCATGCCTGATTATATAATTTAAATGTCAGTTTTAACGAAGAAATTAATTGAACATTTTTACGAGACAATGCAGTTCGGAAGAAAATTTAAATGCCACTACAATATAAACAGTTGCGATTTTGACTGAGATTACTGAACTCACTGTAGCTCTCTCTACGTCTAATAAAAATGAATGCGATATTTTGAACGGGTAATTATTGGATTCGTGTCAACTGAGCGCTTACGTACGTATATATTACGGGTTGCTTTATAATTCGAATAAATATAAAATCTAATCTTAGCATATGTATTCTAAATACAACATACTAATCAATGGTAAGACGCACGAATCGCACGACTTCGACTCAAAGCTAGGTACGGAACACGTGGTTCAATTTTTAATGTATAATTTATTGCATACTTTTTTTGAAAACAGTTTTTGGAAACCTTATTCTTATTGATGGATTATTATAACATATGTAAAAAATCAATGAGGAAACAAATGCTACTGTTTATGGTGTCAAACGCCGGTATTTTGTATTTATTAAGATTGTGGAAGAAGAATAAGCCGAATAAGTTATTCCCGGGACTATGGTAAATTACATTTTATTTTTCAGATAAATCTTATAAGTATCTTTAAATCTATATCTGTCCTGTGTATGCGTTGAATTTCTGTTCAGCGCGTACATAAATCTTTCTGATTAGAAATAATTTTACCTTTATTCAAAGTTGATAAATCCTTACTGAGATATGAACATTTGAATATTTATTTGAACATCAAAGCGGAACTGATTGGTAACGCTACTGGGCCGGCTGCCAGAAATTAAATGAAATGAAAATTTACTTTGTTTATACATTTCCAATAACTTTTTGTAAATTCACAAATCATGAGTTCGTATTGCAAAAATAAAGTTATTATTCAAAAAAGCACAGTTGCTATTGTATTTCCTTTGCTTTTCCACGGATTACGTCACGGCTAGTTAATAATGAAAAACAAAAAAAAAAAAAAAGCAATAAAAACGTATAAAAATGCTCTTTAGGTAGGAAATTGTTTCTGAGATCGTTAAAGGGATATGGACGTTTACAAAATTAAAATATCATTAATATTCATTTTAAATAATCACTGTAAAAGATTTTAATATTTAATATCATTGATATGTTTGGTTCGACTGGCTATGCTAACGAGGCTGAAAATAATGTTTATACAATAAAGTTTTCATTTATTTATCTATTAATAAACGGAAAAAGCCAAACTGAATTTTATTCTGCCTAAAAACATATTCTTTGTTCATATTCCGTAAAGATAACACTAGTCGTTTTTTGTTGTTTTTTTTGTCTCTTTCTGTTATTTCGTGGTTGACTAGTAATGAGTACGTGAACTTGTTGCTGAGGTTTTGTATCGAGAAATTTCTCATCTCTTGTCATTTTTACTCAACTATCTGGGACAACCTGCGCTTGACTTAAATAATTTAATTTGCGTCTACTAGTCAAGTAGCAAGTCGCAGGACATATATATGGTAGGCGTGAGACTTGGTAGTGCGCTTCACTGGTGTATCTCAACTGGATTCCTGTCTGCTCCATTATCTACTTTTAAGAATTAGTTTCTCCTTACTAAAAATTCTGTCGAGAACAGATAACTTCATTTCCTCCTTAGAATTATCAAACCTACAACCAAACTCTAGTTTCCTATCATCCATTTACAAAGTCAAGACTTCATCATTCCTTGCCGATTACTTGCGGATCGCATTTTCACTAATTATCTTCGCCCAAAAGTAGATACCATCTTAATAATATTTCTGATAATCGTAACAATTTTTTCTTCGCAGGGTATCTTGCTCCTAATTTGCCCTTGCATTTAGTTTAGACCCTATTCGATAGTTTTTCTTTGAAACGTCTCCATCCATAAAGTACATTTTATTTAACGTAGCAGTCTTGCATCAAATGACAGATCACGGAAATTAAACGAAAAGGAAAATATATTTAAATAATCGTAAGGAAATTAAACAGATACGGACAATTTCGAAATTTTTAATAAGAAAATTAAACAGATACAGCATTTGTCTAGAGGTGGGTTAGTAGATAGCTTTCTGACTGTTAAAGATTACACACTGCGGTGTATAGCATAAAATGGAAAAAAAAAAACATTTCTCAGCTAAGAAACATAGAATAATAGATGCGTTTTTAAGCTAAGCATAAGAATTGCTGATAGCTATGCAAACTGTAAATATTCACGAAATTAACTACACAAAATGGGCACTCAAAACTTCAAATTTTCCCAACCCAAAAACATATCCACGCTAAAAAATCAAATCGAGCAAAAATTTAATTTCCGAATTATGTTTAAAAGTTTACTTATTCCGAATCTAGGTTCTACTTTCCACCGGCAGTTGAAAGAAATACAGATCCAGATGGAAAAGATTCGACCAGTAACGAAAAAAGTAAACGCAACTGTCCTCATGTAGGACCGTGTACAACTGATATATTAAAGGCAAGGTTATACTTGTACTTTTTAAAATTTTAAGCGTATATGATTAAAATTAACCACAACCATATTCTCCATCATCTAAACTGCATAGTTTAATTTTCTCTGATTTTATAGAATTTTGATCCATCTTTATCAAGTATGTAACTGTAACTGTAACAGTCGTATTGCTCGAATTCGAGCGTCGTGACTACCTATTCGTACAATTCAGCTGTACAGATATAGGTAGCGCTCATAGCAATTATTATATGCAACGCAGGTGTACACACGCAAGAAGACTACATTCGGAACTGATAGTAGCCGCTTGTTATCGCGCCACTAGTGCAGTCCCGTGTGTGTCTGCTGTGTACTGACCTAGCGCGCATATGATGTTGAACGTGGTGGTTTGCCATTGCCTGCCACGTGATTATTAGCGATTATTTATTTATTTATTTAATTCTTGTAATAAGTTTGTCGTCGCTCGGGATCGAACCCGTGACCGCCATATCGGAAGTCAAGCGCTCTAGCAACTAGGCTATCGCGACGACTTAAATGTATATATTTTTTTGTGTGGTTTTGACGATGGAGTGTGTGTGTATGCATGCATAGGGCGGAGGGATTCCATGTATTACGGAGGAGAAGTGTATTCATATTTCTTTTTTCTTTTTAAAAGGTTAAAATAAAATTATGTACGAGAAAGTATAATGCTAATTGAATAACATGAATAGAAAAGAAAAATTACACATAAGCATTAAAGTTTCTTGTGGTCTATAATTACTAAATCTACTGCAAAATAATAGAGCAAAACGCAGCGGTTCTCCCTGTTCCAAACACTCCCCAATACCAGCTTCAGACTTTGTTCGCTACCTAAAGTTAGCTTTGGGCACACTATGGAACGAACGGTGGCTGTCTATCCCATGTACGAAAAAATTTCGCCAAATTAAGCAGCATGTCCCACCATGGAAGACTCACCTGAGCCGAAGAAGAAATGATGTAATCGTAACCAAACTCCGTCTCGGACATACACAACTCACGCATGGCTACTTACTGCACTCTAATTTGCAGCATATGTAACACTGATTTTTCCGTTCTCCATAACCTCACAAAATACCCTATCAGTTTAATTCTTTCACATTAACACATAATCTTTTCTTCTTCTTGCTTAATATCCTCTCTGATGACCGTTCTATCCTTTCCAACCTAATCAGCTTCCTGCACCATGCAAAGTTATACTGTTCAATTTAAATACCGTAATTCTCTTATTTAATATATATATATACCTATATTTATCCGTGCCTCTAGCTGTTATTCGCTGTTCATGGCACGTAAATTTAAAATAACATTCTTTCTTTCTGTTTCATATTTACGGCTGAGCTGATGGTTATTTTACGTTCCATTATTTTTGTCTCTAATCGTTTTTCTTTCCAATTTCTGATAATTTTCGACTCTATGAATGCTGTTCAGGCCATCTCCTCACCTCTTCCTGATCATTCCTGTGACTTTATTATTCTCCGTATACGTTCTCTCATTCGGACTCTTTTTTCTCCCCATGGGATCCATATTGACTTGCTGTGGGTTCCTGGCCATTATGACATCGCTGGCAATGAGACGGCTGATTTTTGCTTTTTCTCCTTCTTCTTCTAATCTCTTGCCGCTGTGTAAAAATTTCTGTCTCACATTTTAGTCGGATGTATACACTTCCTCCGTTTCTAACAGTCACTCCTTTTATCCGTCTGTTCATCCTAGTCTTCCTTCCAATCTATGGTTCCTTCTGTTCCCTTCACTTCTTCGCTTTGTTATTGTCTCCATTAGGCGTTTGCGTTTTAATCATTTCTTGCTGTCTTCCACCCACTTTCGTTTCTCATTAGTCTCTTCCCCATGCTATCCTCTCGGTTCATAAGATGTGGTTGTTTGTGGCGCTGATCACGTGTTTATTAAATGTTCATCTCTTTCGTTGATTTGTCCGGCTCTGTACTCCCGTTTGCTTAAGCTTGGACTTCTTGCTCCTTGCTGTGCCCTTTATGTAGTGTTTTTTCCTCCTACATTTATTATTGTTCCCATTGTTGCTACCTTCCTATTAACGATATCTGATCGTCTTATTATAACTTTCCTTTTTCATTTCTAATTGTTTCTAGGTGAAGGTATTTTAACGAGCCGAATTTTCTTCTTCTTCTTCTTCTTCTTTTTTTTTTATTTGAAAAAAAGTCGATGGTCAATGTTGTACTAATAAAAAATAATAAGAAAAAAAAATTATCTAAAGGAACCACGTTTTTTCACGCTTTTCGAAAGTACTTAGTTTATGTCGATTTCCATCAGCACTCACATGGCACCACCACTGAATGGTACTCTTCATAATGAACAGTGAATCAGTAAAATCGGTCCATAGGAATATGAGGTATGCATGAACAAATAAAAAAAAAAAGTACATAGGCGACGATCGTGTAACCCCTCCTTCTTTTTGGAAGTCAACAATAATAAAGTAGAATGATTTAATTCTTTGACGATATACTTTTTTTTTAAGTATACAAATTACTATTTCGTTCATTAATTTATTATATTCTTATTTATTATAGTGTAGTAAACTATTTGAAAAAATTATCGATTATTTTACTCTGAATTTAAGGACAGTTGGGTATATCTTTTGTGCGGATTCGCATTAGGGCTGTTACGTTCGGTGATACCTAATTTCCATAAACCCGGACTCTTTAGGAAATACATTTTCGTTCGTCAAAATTTATCGATTGCTCTGTTTGCGGCGACGTACGTTGCCTTGGCAAAAGTAAGTTTAATTCTATTTTAATTTTTCAGTACATACACATACACACACATGTAAGCAAAGAATAAACCTTTTTTTTTCAAAAACAAAAATTCAATATCCAAGAATTAAGAAAAAGTAGAAAGATTAAATTTTAACATATACGAAAATAAAGGAAGTGGACTCTGTTAAAGCTGGAAAAGCACCTAGTGAAGGAAATGAAAGTATTGTATAAAAAGCAAAATCAGGGGTAGGAAGTTAAGATGTAAGAACTTCATGTAAAGCAGAAAGTGTTTCTGTGAAAAAAGAGAATAGGATTAGCATCAGAAACGCAGTCGTGATCTAAAGGATGCTGTATGCAATGAAGAAAGGAAACAATAGAAAAACGAAAAAGGAATGAAGGAGAACAATTATGTTTTAAACGATAATGTTTTACAGAGGAAATGACAAAATAATGAAGACAAAAAAAAAGTTATTAAACTAAAATCGAAATGAAGAAAAAAACTGAATTAGTTGATAAAAAGAGTGAGGATTAGAAAAATATGAAGGTATCGAATTTTGATGTGTACTTCTTTGGATAAAAAAGGATATTATGAGCGGAAAATTTAGATAATTTTACCGTTAAAGGAAACAGCGCAAATAAACAAGGCGGCAAAGCAAGGAATCTAAAAGAGATCGATTTGAATAGAACAAATTAGGGAAAGATTAGAAATAAAGGAACGAATGGAAAGGATAGTATATTCATATGAAGAGATAGAAAAGCCAAGGGGATATAGCCCATAGGCACTTTAAGTCTGGCGAAAATAAGATACCTATTATCATCGGCGAAAAATGCAATTAATTGCATACGATTTCATAATAAAAGTAGAACAGAAGGAAGGAAGTTTATAATGTTTCTCGTATAGAAGAGATGTAAAAAAGAAGAAGTCCTCGACGACCCTTCGCTCTTAGAACGATTCATAAAAAAGGATAAAAGAAGGGAAAAGTAGAGAATTTAAAGCTTGGTTAAATTTCCTCATGGCGATTAGAAATAAACATTTAGCGTGTGATGGAAAGGAAAACAAATTTCGAATATTTGAAAAGCTGAATGTAAAAATGGAAAGGATATGTATAAATAAAAGAAGATTAAGAGAAAGGAAGGAATCTTTGGGAAGGAAAACGCCAATTAGTTAAAATGGATGAATAAACAGAAATTAATTTGCAGAAAGTAATAGGAAAACGTTTTACGAGGAGACGATTTATGAAGAGGATTTTTTGTTGCCATGTCCTAGGATGTATTCAGCTCTGGCATTAGCTTCCCTATAATACACAAAATTGGAAAAAAAGGATCAGTGACGAAAGGTTCTAAAAGTAGTGAAGTTCGCCTCAAAAGTCTCCCTGCAGTTACGACAGCAAGGTTTTGAAAACATTTAAGGACAAAGAAAGGAGGAGGAATGAGCAAGTGAGATGGAATCAATTGATTGAATTTTGAATTAGGATCTACGTTATGATGCAAATGGGAAAAAGAAGAATTAACAAAATGGTTAAATTCTCTCCAGTCAGTTTCGTAGAGCCTCATGAGAAGATATAGAAGTGCTTGAAGTTGTAGGATGCTGGGAGTGGACTGTGGACGATGCAATGATACACGGTCACTCCCAAAAGCACCTTTAAGAATTTTTCCGGAACAGGTAAAAGCGAGATCAGGAGAAGAAAAGGAGAGATTAGCTGCGCTAAATATAGAAGGACTTTTGTATAGAGTAGGAGAGAAATCATTGAGCAGGACAAGACTGTGCTTGAGGATAATGTTTTCAAGAATCGTTTCATTATTGTTTTGATCAGAACAGCAGCAAAGGGAAGAGTGAGCGTTCCAATCTCCTCCGATAATGAAGGGAAGGGAATAAAACTGAGAAATAAGTGAAGGGAAAATTGATTAGGTTTAAAATTAAGGGGAAAGTACATGCAGGTTAAATTAACTTGGCGAGGAAGAACGCAAAGAACAGAAATATGAATTATGTAAGATCATGAAAATACGGCAACGAAGGAGTATATACATTGTTGGACTGCAAACGAACGTAACTTCTAATAAAGATGACAGTACCAATGCAGCCATCTGTTTTATCAGAACGAACTATAGAAATAATTTAAGATGGAATATTTTAGATTTTCGGGAGCCATAATTCAAAATTAGGACAACATAAATTTGGTGTATATCAAGTAAACACTCTGAAACATTAGCTTTGAGGCTTTGACACATCAGGAGTCCATTTCTTTAAAAAAAATTCAAAAATGAAAAAAAATGAGAAGAAAAAATTAATATATAAGTTATAACTTAGTAGATGGCTTAGTTACAAGTAAGTGTAATATAATCCCGGTAAAATGATAGCGGGGAACAACATAAATTTGCAGTTAGTAAAGGGAAGTGCACTATGAGGATAGATCGGAGAGCGGAATGATGGATCATATCTAAGGACTTTAATATCGATTTACCGGCTGATGAATACAACACCTGCCATTAACTCTTGAAAGGATTAACACAATTTATATATTTCGAAGCGAAACTCTGGATTCATATTGCGCTTAGGTTTAGATAAATATTTTAAGATTGAGAGCAGTTTAAAATATTTATATTTGACTCATAAATGTATAATACATATAACGGTGTCGTGTAATCACCGCATCTGATTAATTTGAAGCTTCTGATATTAAAATTTATACCCGATTGAAGCCACTTTTCTGATTCAAGAATAACACCAATATTGTGAAGATCGGATAAATCTTAATGATTTTTTATCCATTACAGTAAACTAAACTCAGCCAGCATTGCACAGCAAAAGAAGTATTAAAAGTCGAACAAATGAGAAAATAAGCAGAAAACACAATCAATCGAAAGTAAACGGCGTTTACATCGGCAAGGTTAGGATGAATAGATGAAGAAGAAAAGTAAGTTAAATTGTAACGGTTAAAATCAAAAAGAGGTAATTCCAGGGCTACTATGTCAGACAAAGAGTAACGGAAAAAAGAAAGTTATTGCCTATTTATGTACAGAATTGAAGGAGATAAAAAACTGTTCTTTTATGTGTTTTGAATAATTTTAAATATACCTGGTTAATTACCATTTTACAAGTTCGTTTACATTACGAAAGGCTGAACCGCAAGAAATATTATTAAGCTCACCACGCTTCTAAGAACTTCACACTAACATCTATTAATGGATTAAAAAATATCAATATTTGCTCAGACGTTTTAGCAAAATTATAAAAATTATTACCCGAAAACCGGAAATATGTACAAATCAAATACCATTGGACAGATTACGTACATACTGTTAAAAATATAGCAACAAATAAACAAAAAATTAATTTCGAACAGAATAAACTGCGGAAAATATTATTTCAATATACAAAAAGAGCAACATATCAGGAACCCCCATGGTGGTATCTTCAAGTCACGGAGAATCTACCTAGCAATTACATAAAGCAAATCATACGGCTTACAACAGGACATACCAGAACTAAAGAAACTGAACATCATCGAATCACCGGATAAATGTCAATACTGTAATAAAGACTACGAGAAAAATATTAATCATCTCCTATTGTACTCGATTCCAAAAAAAAAACGAGAAGAACTTATAAATAAATGAATTCAGAAATATCACACGCTACCGATAAATACAGTATTCATCCTTACAAATCCATTAAGCATGTAAACAACTTTTATCAATTCCTCAAAAAATGCAATATTGAACCTTAAAATTTGAATACTATACGACACGTTTAACCTACAAACTGCCTAAAAGGTTAAAAGGAAAAACCAAGCCAAAAAATTAAAATTAAAATAAAATAAAATAAAAATATTACTGGAAAAGAAAAAGCAGGGAAAACGTCCCCTAATGTTAGAATGTAAGATCGCAATATGATATATCTTACTTAAATTGTTGTTGTTCTTGAATAACTAAATGACAATTATTATTTTTAGTCAGGAGGAAATCAGCTCCATCGCCTGGACCCAACCTAGATATATTAATGTACATTGAGATTATGATTATTTGTTTTAAATTAAAAAATAACCAAATTATAATTGAAGGAGTGGCACTTTTTTTTTATGTTTTATTTAACCTAATTTTTCTTTATTATATTTCTTATGCTATCAGGGAAGGGGTTACCAATAGGATATTGAATTGAACTGACCCTTAGTATTTTTCTTGAATTAAAGGATACTGTTTTTTTTTTCGTCTAGTTACTAAGCTTAATTCCGATTTTTCCGCATCTGCGAAAAAACCTGCTGACCAAATTGAAATTTTTCAGCAAAGTTTTTATTGATTAGAGATCTACAGGCAGTTTGAGTGTCTTGCTTGATTAAACTCCCATTTTTATAGTATACAATAATACTGAGAAACACTTACGTCTTTGCTATTTTATTTAAAAAAAGATATGGCAAAAAAAACAAAACAACTAAAATCGAGTTAAGCAAGTAAAAGTTGGAGCAGTACTAATATTTTTCTTATAGTAAGCTATTGTCGTGCTACTCGTCATTCAAAAAAATGAAAACCCGCTTAATTCTTCAATTTACACTTTTTTTCGCGTCCGAGGAATTTTTTAAATAAATAAAATGCAGTAATTTAAAATGAACTAGTTAACTTCTTGTGTTAAGCAGAATCCGCATCGGCCACACAAAACTAACACACGGATCCTTGCTACAAAATGAACCTCCACCATCATGTGCACTTTGTAACACTCAAAGTCTGTCCATCGAACATGTCATCTCCGTATGTCCATAACTCCAAAAGGAGCGCGAGGAAGCTTTTTCATCCGCATGTACAAGAAGAATTACTGTCAAAGAGGCGCTTGGAAATGATGAAGCTGCAGTCCAAAGTACTTTTAGATTCCTAAAAGCTGTCAACCTATTTCGGAAAATATGATTTAGTTTACGTATGGCAGAATTATTTGTAATTATTATCTATAAATTGTAATGTACGGTAGACGCAAATGACCTAGAAGTCGAGCGTCTTTAAATAAATATATATATACATACATACAACTTCTGCTTGGAAATGGCATAATGGCTTCATCATTTGGCGCATCCATCCATAAATGATCTTCACTGAGATATGGCCTTGGTCATCCGTTGACAACTATTACGATCACTTTTAACGATAAAGGAAACTATTTTAAGACTTTATCAGGCCAGCTTTCTGCCTAGAAGAAAAATAACTCTCAGATTTCTTACCACAAAACACCTGCTTCAATGTTCCAGAAGTAAGAGCGTTACGTCGAATGTCAAATACAATTTGTATATCGTATCTGCTGGGTTCTAAGTAGCTTTTAATTATTTTCAAATTGTACTTTGCTACTTATCAGGTTACCTGTATTTTTCTGCGGACAAATACAAGGCTAGAGTGATCTTATTACGCAGGAACCGGTACAAAGTTTTGTAATAAAAGTGTCATTGTTCGATGTAATGTTTATAAGTGATACATCGATGTACTGAAATATGAAACAAATTAAAATCGGACGAGAATCGAATTTAAGCTTATTATATATTTGGAACCGATTTTAATTGACATTCGTAATTACAGGGGACGAATTGTTTATTGTGTCGAATTAGAGGTACAGATCACGAATCGTACGCCTTAGCAGCAGGATTTCTTTCCGGGCTTTCCTATTACTTCCAGCCAAGTTTAACATTAAGCGTAGCTGCTCTTTCATACTGCATCACCGTACGTATAATTTTGTTATTCTTTATCAGTATTACTTGTTTACTTGCACCTTTGTTTTGTTTTTTTCTTTTTTATATGAAGTAATAAATTTCATAAATTGTTTTATTTAAGTTATTAATTTAAAATCTTCGTCTGCGTGTATTTAACAAAAAGGATGTGTAATTTTACAGAATCAAGGTTTAGTTTACGAAAAAAAAAAAAATATATATATATATTAAATATTTCGATGGGCATTTAAAATAACTAACTCCACAAAGATTAATTTTATGTTAAAAGATATTATGTAATTATTTAACCTAATTTAATTTCAACATATGTAACTTTAAAATAATCGAACTACTTTAAAAAAAATAACTACAATACAATAGTAAAACTTCTAAAACCAAAACATCATCATCACTTGCTGGAACTGGCCGAGTAGTCTATTTGCGGACTTAAAATGATTTCCGATGATGTATGCGAACAGAGCTGATAATTTCGATCCTGAAAGAGCAGATATATGGTGATCACCCTCGATAACCGCTAATAAATTAAAAATGCCGTCAGTTATTTTTCCTAGTGACCACGTAGTTAGGCAGCTGTTTTTTTCAAGATTCTGAATAGTTTCACTCTTCTTAATAATAAAGTCGTTATGTGGTCTCTATGGTGTTTCTTTGGACTATCTAGTTTCCTTGACGCTTCTTCAAGTTCGCCATACACTATATGTTTGGGTAATCTGGAATCTTCCATCCCTGTGATATGCCTGTCCATCTTAGTTGAGCTCGTGTGAAGTGACTCGATCCGCATTGAATTAAATTGTTGTAACACTTTGTTGTTCGTTGCGTGTTCATCCTATCTGATTTTTGGTATAGCTGGAAGGTATTGCTGTTGGAATTTATTCAATTTTTTAATATGACACCTGTATGGAGTTCATATTTTGGTTGGTGAAATGTAGTCTTGCGAGCGTTGAATATAATAATTGCCTTGGAAACCTGGCAGCAGGTATAAAATGAATCTACGCGAGATTAGGCCAACTTATCACACCAGGGAATGTCTACATCCAGTAGTGGATTGAAAACAGGCATAGTACGATAACATGACAACGTAAAATGAAGTAAACCTTAATCTTTTCTATAATTCAGACTAATGCCTATGGTGTGTAGTATCGATGACAAACACGAAAGCTACCATGAGTGTGTTAAACAGAAACGGAGCTAGAACACAGTCTTGTTTCACTCCTATATTAATAAGTCGGTCTGAAATTTTTCTGCCTGGCAGAATTATTGCTTTATTATTCGATTAATAATTCGAAAAGATTCTTACGATTGATAAAGTCGAATGCCTTTTTTAAGCCTATAAATGTCGTGCAGAGACACGCCTGTTGTTCGATAGCATTTTCTCGTGACTGTCTTGCTGTAAAAATGATGTCAATGGGTCTTTGATTGTTGGGAAACCGTGCTTTCGATTTAGGCATGACTCTTTCAAGTATTGCGGCAATATAGTAGTAAATAACTTTAATCAATACTTTAACTACTGCAGATATTACGGTATCTTCCAGTAGTTTGAGCAGTTGACATTTTTTCTTTTTTTTTTCTTTCTTATATAATACACTCATAATCGTTGTTAAATTAAGGTTTGAAGATACAGTTTCTCGATCCTAAATCATTTCGAAAATTTTACTTCAATTTTCTACAAAGTTAAGTCCACCTATTTCGAGGATTTTCGATAGGTTGCCATCAGGCTTTCATACTTTTTCATCCGTCTAATACCTTTTTAACTTTTATTATTCCTGATTTTTAATCTATGTTTAGGTATTCACTGTAAGGTGAAAGAAGATCAATTATATTTTCTTTTGTCAGACATTCCTGGCTTAAAAGCTCACAATAGTGTTCCCGTCATCTGTAAATTATACCGTTTAAATGGACTAATTGATTACTTGTCTTATTTTTAATTGTAGTCATTCTCTCGAGTAGGTAATTTATGAGAGATCTAGGAGTTCCGCTAATCTGAACAGCAAAAGGCAGCCCAAACCGATAATCCGAACCCCTAAACGTGTGCAGAGGGCTGAAACTAACCTAAGTAACCCAATTTTATGCTCCGACGCCGAAAATTCACCCAAGTTTCCCCAAAATTTCCCCCAAAATTCCCCAAATTTTCCCCCTACACGTCCTGTACATTTCCGATAAACCGAACCGATTATTAATTAACATAAGTATATTAATTAATGTCCGAAAGTAACCCAAGTCTCCGACCCCCCCCCCCGCCCACTGCGTTACCGCGGTTTTTCAAAATTCCGGGCTTAAGTATGAAAATTCCAAAATGTAACCCAAGTATGGTATTTAAAGCTAAAATTTAACCCAACACCCCCGTTCGCCCCTCACACATGTATATTACGATCCCGCGCACGCTCCGGTCGCCACCGCGAAAGCGCACGCGCCGTTCCCACGCATACTCCGATCTCCGCCGCGATATCACATCCGCACAAGCGTTTCGTTCACGATACCACAATTTTTTTATAAAATTAACTTAACTATATTTTTTTATTTACCGGATTCCCCGATCGTACAGACAAATGCGAAAGCACACGCACTGTTCCCGCGCATATATCTAACATAACGTTCTCCACTGCAAAAGCGCACACGCCGTTCCTCCGCATGCCTCCCACGTTCACGATACCGAGATTATTTTTAATATTTCAAAGTCTAAGTATGGAAATTTCAAAATTAGCCTAAATATGTTTTTTATTTTTCCGATTCCCTGATCTTACTGCCATATGCCATGGCGCACGTCCCGATCCCGCGCATATATCTAACATACCGTTAGCCTCCGCGAAAGCGCACGCGCTGATCCCGCGCACTCATTGTTTGCTTGCGGATACCGCATTTTTAAAAATATTTCAAAGCCTAAGTATATATTATTATTCATACACTGATCAATTTTTTAAGGATCTTTCGTATTTTTACAAGTATAGACGCACCCGCGACGAAAAAATCTCCGATCATAGCATTGCATGCAATCATCACCGCGTTATAGTATTTTTTTTAATTATTATTTTTTTTTTCACATAACAACCCAATCCCTGCTCTGTTGGCTAAACCTACAAGGTTATCCAAAACATTTACAAATTAACAAATCAATTATTTCTATACTCAAAAACTATCCTTAGTCTCCTTTACCCTTTCCACCCTCTTTTCCAATCGATTATAATATACATTATTTATTTTTTCTTATCCTTCCACCATCTTACACACTATGGTAGCTTAACATCCAATCCTGCACATACCGCTGCCGCTGTTTTAATATCTAATATATAGCATTCTATTTACTTTTACTGCGACCATTAAACCCCCGATCGATGCTCCCGACGCTTCCGTCATTTCATATTGAGAGGTAATTATTTTTTTATGTGACCGCTATGAATGCCCACCGTCCATTCCCACACACTCATCTGTTGTCGTTAGTTCCCATATCGTTCATAATAACTTTTTTCAATTCCAAATATTATGGAATTATTCCAATTATATTTTTTTTATGCTTCCGATCATTTCTTCCGACTGTTGATAAATTTTTATTTTTTCTCCGATTCTAAAAATAAATCTCTCGATACCTTCACTGCCATGAATGTGCACACACCCTCTGCAGTTAGTTTCCATATCGATCATAATAATTTTTTTTCAAATCTAACTATTATAGAATTAACCAAAGTATATTTTCTTCACTTCAGATCATTTCTTCCGACTGTCCATAATTTTTTTATATTTTTTTCTACGGTTCTAAAAATAAATCCGACGAAGTCTTCATCAATATGATTGTACACAACATATTCCCTCGCACTCAAATGCTACCGTTAGTTCTCACATCATTCATAATAATTTTTCATGTCTAAGTATTACTGAATTATTCTGAGTATATTTTTTCACCTCCAAAAATTTTTTCCAAACATGGGTAATAAAATTAATTCAAGTATATTTTTTTATTTAACACAGTTTCAAAATTTCTCCCTCCCCTATCCATCCTACACAAATTACAAATCTTACGTATTATTTTTCATGACTACATCCATCCGAAGCTACAGTGAAACCTAACCAACCATTCCCACGTTCACATATGCTAGAGCTGGTTTCCATATCATTCATATTAATTTTTTTCCGAGTCTATTAGTTTAAGAATATTTTTATTTATTTCAATCTCTAAATATTTTTTTTCTGAGTATTTTTTATTATACATATTTTTTCCCCTCTCTATTATGTCTGCACACAGTCGTAACGAAAAAATGCGCTGCTCATATCCTTACATGCATGTTGTCATGACCTTGAATTCTTTCGTGTGACAATCAATATTATGTCTGCTGGGATCTTCCCCTTCATATCTTTCGTAGAAACCTGTTCACATGTACACACATACACACAAACACATATATCCAAAAGAACATCTGCAAACTTCGACCGTGCACACCTACAACCAACTTTCACCAAAGGAATGTGGGTTTTCTGTTTTCTGGTGCAGCCCTCCCTTTTCAAAGGCAAGCATCGAGCTAGATTGTCGAACGGATCTGATCGTGCAGTCAGTATTAGTGTTATGTCAAACGTGTGCATTTTGTAGAATCTGTGTTCTTCACGCGTTATTAAAGATTTGCCTTAACTTTAGAAGTAATAATTTTCTACGTTTTTAGTAAAAAGTTAAAAATATTATTCAAACATGAATAACAATGCCGATCCGATTGATATTAAAACCGCTGAATTTATTCAGAATTCATTTTCGAGTGATAGCGGCTCGCATTCGTCTTCTTCACCTCCAACACCACAATGTGATGATGGTTATACATCAGAAGAATCAACATCTTTTGTACGTAAAATCGTTGATCCCGTATTATTATCAGAACAAGTGGATGTAGCGGAATATTTTGTAGATATCAGCATCCATATAGATTGTAATTATAGTTTCCGAGTAACCGAACTAGCAATGATTGATATGTCTGGCGGGAAGTGTTTGCATACGCTGTATAAACCAAGCAGAGCATGGCATGCATCAAAAATGCCGCATTTACAATGTTCTTCAGTGAGTTATTACTTGAAAAACCCTTCATTATTTCCCTGTCGGGAAGAAATATTCATGGCATGCGATATATTCACGATATTGTCCCAAAAACCGAGAGCTCGCGTATATATTTTAACAGTATATGCTAAACTTACACTAATGGAACTTAACGAAAAGTCTGAATTGTTGCGTGACTTAGACTACGAAATCGTTAATATGGATCATGTCTTTCGAATGCCTAGTATTAAGGTTCTACATGAAGAGTATTTTGGTATAAGCAATTTGGTAACTTGTAAACACCATAATGAAAATGATAGTTTTCATTGTGCAGTGAAAAACGTTATGGTGATAAAGACCTGGTATGATCATGTTATCCATCCGCTGAAGCTTATGAATAATCTCAATATAAATGATTTAAGTCAGTTGTTCATTACAGTCACCAAAGAAATGATAATTACATTATTTCCGAGTTGTGTTGGAGACATTTATATATTTTTACCAGATAGATTAAAACAGGATGATACGATAAAATCACTTCTACCATGTTTTGAACATGAGAATGATGAAGAATATTATTTCGATGACGATACATTACGACATAGTACTCGAAATTGTATGAAAGTAAAAGATTGTATCGATTGTCAACGTACAATTCGCGCGGATTAAAAATTCATTAATTCATTCGTTTTAACAATTTTGTAAATATTTATATGTATATATTTGTATATATTTTTCCCTCGATACATTCATTCTCCTATTGTATATATTTTTTCCTTTTCCCTCGATATCCGTTCGTTCGTTCATTCTATTGTATATATTTTTTTCCTACATATTTTTCGTCTTCTTCCGATCTTTTTCGATTTACGTTTATTTAATTTATTTCTCTATCTACCTCTGTCTTCCCCTCTTAACTTGAAGTACTGGTAATGATGAACTTTTTTCAAAAATCTGAACCAGTTGTGTAAAATGTATATAATTATTGTTTAATTTTCGAATATAATCTTGCTTAATTTGTTCATATCTTTATAGATTAAAAAATTATATTTTTGCCTGTAATATTCCATCTTTTTTCTTTCTGTAACACACGAATCTAACTGTTCAACTTTTTCACGTACATCACATATTTCCGCAGCTGTGAGAGATTTCATCTGTTTGTAGGATACAACCTCGGACTCTGATGGTTCTCTCAAAAATTTTTAAAATCTTTCGTAATCGCATTAAAAAAAAAAAAATACATATATGGTTTAATATTTTATATTTTGTAAATACTTTTTCGCGATATATACGAAATCATTCTAAGATTCATTGATGTTAAATGTATAGAAAGAGACAGGTAGAAGAAACCTGGTAGTTTACGAGACATAGAATGTTCGAAGAAAAAACGCGCTAACACGAGCTGATCAGGGTTGCAACGTGCGAGCGAGAGACTGCATGCATGTATGTGTGTGCGATAAAGGGAGATAATCTCCAGAACAACAACTTGATTGTAAAAAAAAAAACGTCGAAATCGTCTCTAGCCACCCCCCGAACAAGAGACGTATCGAAAACAAAAAAATAAAGGCAGTCTAAAAAAAAACTTCTTTTTTTCATTCGTAGTATTTTGTTGTTAGAATACTTATGGTCGTTGCCGTTCTCGATCGCGCTCCACTGTAAAGACCTCTGAACACGCAATACTAACGTTGCCAATACTAAGTTCCATATCGAATATAATATTTTTTCCTGTGTTATAAAATTATCCCAAGTATATTTTTATTCTTTCGTTACGCTAAAAGTTTTTCAAATCTTTTTTAATATATATCGTGCACACAAATGTACGCCGCAGACACTTCTCGCTTCATTACCACTAATATATCTATACGTTCATTGTCTCTATTCTTATCATAATATAGTTTTTTTTCAGGAAAATCGTAGAAAATGGCTCTTCCCTCCGTTCATACTATGTAATCTATTTCCAAAATTTAAATCATGCCTAATTACTTTAAAATCAGCTTAAATATATTTTATCATTTCCAAAATTAATAATCTCATTACAGATCATTATCTCATTTCCCGATCGTACATAATATATATATTTTTTTTTGTTATTATTTTATTTGTTTCCGTAAGAATTCTGGATATTATTCATATCAAACATTTGACCTTCACATTGTACCTGTATACTCATCTGTTTCAAAATTTTCAAAATAAGTATTATAAATAAATCCAAGTATACTATCCCAATATAAAAAAAAACTCACATTGCATCTCCCATCAAACAATTAATTTTTTAGTATATCATACATATTATTTTTTTATCGTTTAAATTTTTCTTCAATTTGCAACTGTCATAATCTATAGAAAACGTCTTGTTGACTAGATGCATGACGAATACACTCCTTATAATTACATCATGAAATCATTTTTTCTTTAATTATTTTTTAACATCATGAAATTATAGTAGTATTTTTTAATTTTTTATTTTTCATACATGACAAAGATATTGAATTCATCACATCTATAAATGCATTCACTGTACGTCTCCATTAAACTATCATGAATTTTTAAAATTAGCCCAAACATACTATTTTTCACTATAAATTACGGTCGCTCCTGTAATTTTTTCTATATAATCACTAACCTACGAAATCACTTCGATCGTTTCACTCATACCGAAGCAATCACTCCTTTTCCTTCATACTATCTATCTTCAAAGTCTAATAATATAACATGAAATTAGTCTAAATATAAAAATCCTGCAACATGTTTTAAAATTAGTCGAAGTGGACTATTTTTTCACTATCAAATCCGATCATACATCATTTTTTTTCTATATTATCATTATTGCAAGACCCTACAAAATCGTTTCGCTCATTTTACTTATAGCAATGCAATCAATCCTTTTTTCCTAGTGCTAGCGATCTTTAAAATTTAATACTATAATACGAAATTATTCGAAATATACGTTCATGCTAGCAAAATTATTACATCACCCCTTTTTTCTACTCAATTGTATGTATGTTTCCGAGAAATCTCATTATATATTTTCAAAATTAACTCCAGCCCACGTACTATTTTTATATTTCACTTATTTATAATTGTTTTAATCATATTTGATGCAAGACCCTGTAAAAGAATACAAGCAATTCCCACACATATAATTATTGTTCAGAGGTGTTGTGGGCATACTTTATCATATACTTTTGTAAGCTCATACCGAACGGACTTCATAACCTTTTATCATTCATTTAGATGCGGAGACACACAACTTTTAGCGGAGCAATCTATTCTTTGCTAAACTGATGATTGAAGGCATCCTTTTTTTTTCTCCAAAAAAGCATGGAATAGCGAGGATTTTTTTACACGCTCAAAATAAATGAGGTAATTATTTCTCTATATTTAATACATTACCAAGAATGTATATATCACTCGATTGACTCTTTCATTCATTCGTCGATTTCAAATGCGAAGGAAATTTTCATACCATGCTTTATTCATACATTTTGTTTCTAAAACCCTATCACTTGAATAGAATGTTATAGGGCTGTTGTAAATGTATGAGTCTTATTATTTGAAATATAAAATTTGAAGGAAATTTATATATCTTGCATCGTTTTAAGATGTTTTATTTTTACATTTTTTTTTAATCTCCCTCTTACTATTATTTTTGAAATGGAGGTTGATGACTATGATTAGTATTTGTGATTATAGAGGGAGAGGTAAACGTTTTCCTCACTTTTGACTAATTGTAACCAATTTTCCAATGATTTTTTCACCATTTTTCATACATCTTACTACTTTTATGTTTGTTTTAATCAATTTTTCGCTATTTCACATCACTTTCCAGTGTTTTTTAGTACTTTTTACAAAATTTTCCTTGATCTTTCAACATGTTTGACAAGTTTTTTTCTTTTCTTTCTTACATCTCATTACTATTTCATTAATCGTCAATGATAACAGTACATATTTATGTTTTCAAACCTTACACTTCATCTGTACACATCTATGGCTTGTTGATTATTGTAGGTCTACAATCACGATCTCCATTTGATTATTGGATTTAATATTCACATCTTTGAACGTTTGATTTAATGAATTGACATGGACTTTGTATTTCGCTCGCCCGCTCAATATCTTCATCAGTCTATTATACCATCGTTTAATAAGAGCATCCATAAGGTTCGAGACGATTACTGGATGTTTTCTCAACACATTCACAGACCTACCCCCGTACACTAAGGAAATCTTTAAACATCTCTGTAATCACTCCTTTTAAGCTAGAGGGGGCATGGGACTCCTATAATCGTTTTGACAATCAACACATCGTCGTCTATTGTCATGTCTTTACTCGCCGTTGCACAGACATGTAGTTAACGTTTTTTTCTTTTACAATTTTCTTATATTTCAACACTATTACAACATTTTACATAATTTCTAACTAATTTTAATCAGTTTTACATTATTTCTTAACGTGATCTTATGTTTTAGGGTCTTTTTGCGCTATTTTTTTCACCAATTGATGCTTTTTCTCAGAATTTTCTTGCGTTTTAGTGTCTTTCACACAATTTTACTCAATTTTCATCATCTTCGTCAGTTTTTCATTTATCTCATACATTATATGTCTAAATGTGTCGAATATCCATCCTTTTAACTACAAATATTTTATAATTTGATATGGTCATAGATAATAACAAAAGATTTAATTCAATATTGTTTACAATTTATTCAATAATTTTTATGACATTCATCATAATCAATAAAAATAATCATTGCTTCATTGCTTCAATGTTAAATTCTAATATATCATTATCAGCTATTAATATTTTACACCATAAAATGTCTAATTTAACTGAATATATCCTTCTTCAGCCAACTTTTCTTCAATCATCCGAATTTCAGTATCTAAACCATTATTTCCTGATTGTTTAGATTTGTGTAGTACCAATAATCGTTCAACCAATTCATTAGGATCGTCAGAATAATTGAAATGAGAGTCTTCAAGATTTACTTTGCAAACAGTTCTATATGCACGTTTCTTTTTCGTTTTACCTGGATAAACTTTTACATTTTTTATGATGGATTGAAACAGAGGACGTATTATTTTTCTGTATTTAGGAAGCGGAGTACCCTTTAATACACCAGTAACACGTATGTGAGCTCCGGTAAATTCCAGTATTTGTTTATATAAAGCTAAATCATTATTTGTATATTTATTCTCATCAACATTTGTTTCCATCAGTAAATGAATCAGTCCTTGTGTGTAAGGAAATTTAGATAGTGTTCTTCCTTTTCCTAAATAAATTTCACCACATTTTCGATTCCACGAAATTGGTGTTGAACCCATCATATACTCATGAGTGTTAGCATTATATTGTATTCCATACACAGGATCATTTGGTACAGGTTCACCACCATCTATTTGAAATGGAGCCATTTCATGTATGTTAATAGCCTTATATCCAGACTTATTATCGCGATTTTCATATTCTTCTTCATTTTCAATATCAGTCTCATAATCACGTTTCCAGCTGTCATTATAAAGTTTGTGACGTTTCACCATTGATGTATCATCACTTATTCCATCAGAATCATTTTTCATCCTTTTAGGTATTTGTAATGTTTCCCGAATATCCAATAACTGTTTTGTAACAGGTTCAAGCATGATAGATGACATATTTGTAATAGATTTCCAGGTCTGTAATGCATTATATTTTTTCATTATATCGCTGCGTATCCTTTCCAGTTCACTTTTAAGAATTGCTTCTTTATTTATTCCATTATTACCAACATTAACCATCACTTTACTCATTGACATCATTATTACAGATAATTAAAAATTCGTCAAAACACACATGTACAACTTCTCTATGTATACATTTCACAATCTATTTTGATCACAGAGAGTTAATGCATATTCATCATCAATAATTTATAGAATGTTTTTCAAGGCTTAAAGAAGTATACAGTGCTAACATGCTTACTATATACATACTGTATTTCAATCTGTTCCCTAAATACACTATTTATGAAACAAATTCTTTATAAATAAATATAAACACCAAAAATGGGGTAAGAAATCTTAATGTAATTTAAGAATCATATTATTTATTTTTCAATATACTAATATCTCAAAATATGTGATAACACCTAAACTTTTACCAATGATATTACAAAATCTAGAGCAGTGTGATTCACACACATATATATCTACATCTACATATATTGTAATGTGTCCATTACATGGGTCATATATATTTGTATAAAAATAATAATAAACAAAAAATAAATAAAAATAAAAATAATTTGGAATGTGTGGTGCGGGTGCGAGTGTGCGCGTGCCTGGAACTTTTGTCGGTGGGACCAGCCAATCAGCATCCTGCAGGGAACAAAAAGGATCTACCTGATTCGGCAAAATCCAGCGGTCACGGTCGAGTAGGCGTTCGATAATTTAAAAAAAAGGCGAGATGAAGATTTTAGTGAGAATGGCAGGGCAGCCTTATAGAGTCAGTTTCCAGTTGTACCTTCGGTCAGGCAGTCTCAGTTTTACTGTCGGTCAAGTCAGTCAGTGGCTGTTTACAGTGAGTCAAGTTCCGTTTTACCTGTAGAAGAGGCTCCGGTTTTTAAGTTTGTAGAAATACTTCCGTTTTGATTTCTCGTGGAAAAGTCGCCGTATTTTTACTACGTACGACATTCGTTAAATGTATCAGTAAATATCGAAGTGGCGCGAGTAGTGATTCTTGCTGTTCGGTAAAGTTTGGATTCGAATTTGCAACTGGTCCTTAACGAAAGTATTCGATAAATCTTCCTCAGACGATTCCGATTTCTGCAACACAACCGACCGCCGAATCGCCACCAATAGATCCCGGATCACCGACAACAGTGATATGTATCAGTTATATTCACTTTATATATATATATATTGTTGTGTATTTATAATTGCGCTATTTTCGGATTAAATATTGTTTTTTCAGCGGTCGACCGGTCCCGAAAGATAGGTGTGAGTTTTGCTTAATATATTTTTCAGTAATTTCAATTAAATAGTTTTCCGTTCATAATCATATAAAGAAAAATTAAAACATTCTCTGATAAACTTAAATAAAATCTAAACAAATCAAATCCACGGGTGTAAAACCTCGTGGTTGGCATCCCTGACTACCAAGTTAACGTCTAGAACCATTACAATATACATATATATATATATATATATGTGTATATATATATATATATCTACATATATACATATATATCAACTTATACACATATATATCTACATATATACATATATATCGACATGTACTAATATATATCAACATATACACATATATATCGACATGTACTAATAGATATCTACATATAACATGCTATACTTTATGAGATGAGTATGTTACAGAATTCAATTATCAACTAACAATATTGTTATACAAACATAATTTATAAAATGATATAAATTTCACAAATGTCACTAAAGGTACATGTTTTTCTTTTTGGGCATTCTACACAAAATTACTCAACAACACTACACTTTAAATAATTTTTAACAAAAATTATAATTTTTTTATATTATTTACTATTTTTTATTACTTAAATTATACTTCCTGTTATATGAGTTATACAAATTTCAATATATCAAGCTAGGGTAGATTTGCTTGAAATGTAACATCGGCCTAAGCAGTTGATGGAATAAAAGTGAATTTGTCATATTTTCTAGTTTTGAGTGGACTTGTTTCTGTATTATCCAAGATGGATCATATGGTGGTATTCGAAACAAGCCCCCTCAAAACTAGAAAATATGACAAATTCACTTTTATTCCATCAACTGCTTAGGCCGATGTTACATTTCAAGCAAATCTACCCTAGCTTGATATATTGAAATTTGTATAACTCATATAACAGGAAGTATAATTTAAGTAATAAAAAATAGTAAATAATATAAAAAAATTATAATTTTTGTTAAAAATTATTTAAAGTGTAGTGTTGTTGAGTAATTTTGTGTAGAATGCCCAAAAAGAAAAACATGTACCTTTAGTGACATTTGTGAAATTTATATCATTTTATAAATTATGTTTGTATAACAATATTGTTAGTTGATAATTGAATTCTGTAACATACTCATCTCATAAAGTATAGCATGTTATATGTAGATATCTATTAGTACATGTCGATATATATGTGTATATGTTGATATATATTAGTACATGTCGATATATATGTATATATGTAGATATATATGTGTATAAGTTGATATATATGTATATATGTAGATATATATATATATATACACATATATATATATATATATATGTATATTGTAATGGTTCTAGACGTTAACTTGGTAGTCAGGGATGCCAACCACGAGGTTTTACACCCGTGGATTTGATTTGTTTAGATTTTATTTAAGTTTATCAGAGAATGTTTTAATTTTTCTTTATATGATTATGAACGGAAAACTATTTAATTGAAATTACTGAAAAATATATTAAGCAAAACTCACACCTATCTTTCGGGACCGGTCGACCGCTGAAAAAACAATATTTAATCCGAAAATAGCGCAATTATAAATACACAACAATATATATATATATAAAGTGAATATAACTGATACATATCACTGTTGTCGGTGATCCGGGATCTATTGGTGGCGATTCGGCGGTCGGTTGTGTTGCAGAAATCGGAATCGTCTGAGGAAGATTTATCGAATACTTTCGTTAAGGACCAGTTGCAAATTCGAATCCAAACTTTACCGAACAGCAAGAATCACTACTCGCGCCACTTCGATATTTACTGATACATTTAACGAATGTCGTACGTAGTAAAAATACGGCGACTTTTCCACGAGAAATCAAAACGGAAGTATTTCTACAAACTTAAAAACCGGAGCCTCTTCTACAGGTAAAACGGAACTTGACTCACTGTAAACAGCCACTGACTGACTTGACCGACAGTAAAACTGAGACTGCCTGACCGAAGGTACAACTGGAAACTGACTCTATAAGGCTGCCCTGCCATTCTCACTAAAATCTTCATCTCGCCTTTTTTTTAAATTATCGAACGCCTACTCGACCGTGACCGCTGGATTTTGCCGAATCAGGTAGATCCTTTTTGTTCCCTGCAGGATGCTGATTGGCTGGTCCCACCGACAAAAGTTCCAGGCACGCGCACACTCGCACCCGCACCACACATTCCAAATTATTTTTATTTTTATTTATTTTTTGTTTATTATTATTTTTATACAAATATATATGACCCATGTAATGGACACATTACAATATATGTAGATGTAGATATATATGTGTGTGAATCACACTGCTCTAGATTTTGTAATATCATTGGTAAAAGTTTAGGTGTTATCACATATTTTGAGATATTAGTATATTGAAAAATAAATAATATGATTCTTAAATTACATTAAGATTTCTTACCCCATTTTTGGTGTTTATATTTATTTATAAAGAATTTGTTTCATAAATAGTGTATTTAGGGAACAGATTGAAATACAGTATGTATATAGTAAGCATGTTAGCACTGTATACTTCTTTAAGCCTTGAAAAACATTCTATAAATTATTGATGATGAATATGCATTAACTCTCTGTGATCAAAATAGATTGTGAAATGTATACATAGAGAAGTTGTACATGTGTGTTTTGACGAATTTTTAATTATCTGTAATAATGATGTCAATGAGTAAAGTGATGGTTAATGTTGGTAATAATGGAATAAATAAAGAAGCAATTCTTAAAAGTGAACTGGAAAGGATACGCAGCGATATAATGAAAAAATATAATGCATTACAGACCTGGAAATCTATTACAAATATGTCATCTATCATGCTTGAACCTGTTACAAAACAGTTATTGGATATTCGGGAAACATTACAAATACCTAAAAGGATGAAAAATGATTCTGATGGAATAAGTGATGATACATCAATGGTGAAACGTCACAAACTTTATAATGACAGCTGGAAACGTGATTATGAGACTGATATTGAAAATGAAGAAGAATATGAAAATCGCGATAATAAGTCTGGATATAAGGCTATTAACATACATGAAATGGCTCCATTTCAAATAGATGGTGGTGAACCTGTACCAAATGATCCTGTGTATGGAATACAATATAATGCTAACACTCATGAGTATATGATGGGTTCAACACCAATTTCGTGGAATCGAAAATGTGGTGAAATTTATTTAGGAAAAGGAAGAACACTATCTAAATTTCCTTACACACAAGGACTGATTCATTTACTGATGGAAACAAATGTTGATGAGAATAAATATACAAATAATGATTTAGCTTTATATAAACAAATACTGGAATTTACCGGAGCTCACATACGTGTTACTGGTGTATTAAAGGGTACTCCGCTTCCTAAATACAGAAAAATAATACGTCCTCTGTTTCAATCCATCATAAAAAATGTAAAAGTTTATCCAGGTAAAACGAAAAAGAAACGTGCATATAGAACTGTTTGCAAAGTAAATCTTGAAGACTCTCATTTCAATTATTCTGACGATCCTAATGAATTGGTTGAACGATTATTGGTACTACACAAATCTAAACAATCAGGAAATAATGGTTTAGATACTGAAATTCGGATGATTGAAGAAAAGTTGGCTGAAGAAGGATATATTCAGTTAAATTAGACATTTTATGGTGTAAAATATTAATAGCTGATAATGATATATTAGAATTTAACATTGAAGCAATGAAGCAATGATTATTTTTATTGATTATGATGAATGTCATAAAAATTATTGAATAAATTGTAAACAATATTGAATTAAATCTTTTGTTATTATCTATGACCATATCAAATTATAAAATATTTGTAGTTAAAAGGATGGATATTCGACACATTTAGACATATAATGTATGAGATAAATGAAAAACTGACGAAGATGATGAAAATTGAGTAAAATTGTGTGAAAGACACTAAAACGCAAGAAAATTCTGAGAAAAAGCATCAATTGGTGAAAAAAATAGCGCAAAAAGACCCTAAAACATAAGATCACGTTAAGAAATAATGTAAAACTGATTAAAATTAGTTAGAAATTATGTAAAATGTTGTAATAGTGTTGAAATATAAGAAAATTGTAAAAGAAAAAAACGTTAACTACATGTCTGTGCAACGGCGAGTAAAGACATGACAATAGACGACGATGTGTTGATTGTCAAAACGATTATAGGAGTCCCATGCCCCCTCTAGCTTAAAAGGAGTGATTACAGAGATGTTTAAAGATTTCCTTAGTGTACGGGGGTAGGTCTGTGAATGTGTTGAGAAAACATCCAGTAATCGTCTCGAACCTTATGGATGCTCTTATTAAACGATGGTATAATAGACTGATGAAGATATTGAGCGGGCGAGCGAAATACAAAGTCCATGTCAATTCATTAAATCAAACGTTCAAAGATGTGAATATTAAATCCAATAATCAAATGGAGATCGTGATTGTAGACCTACAATAATCAACAAGCCATAGATGTGTACAGATGAAGTGTAAGGTTTGAAAACATAAATATGTACTGTTATCATTGACGATTAATGAAATAGTAATGAGATGTAAGAAAGAAAAGAAAAAAACTTGTCAAACATGTTGAAAGATCAAGGAAAATTTTGTAAAAAGTACTAAAAAACACTGGAAAGTGATGTGAAATAGCGAAAAATTGATTAAAACAAACATAAAAGTAGTAAGATGTATGAAAAATGGTGAAAAAATCATTGGAAAATTGGTTACAATTAGTCAAAAGTGAGGAAAACGTTTACCTCTCCCTCTATAATCACAAATACTAATCATAGTCATCAACCTCCATTTCAAAAATAATAGTAAGAGGGAGATTAAAAAAAAATGTAAAAATAAAACATCTTAAAACGATGCAAGATATATAAATTTCCTTCAAATTTTATATTTCAAATAATAAGACTCATACATTTACAACAGCCCTATAACATTCTATTCAAGTGATAGGGTTTTAGAAACAAAATGTATGAATAAAGCATGGTATGAAAATTTCCTTCGCATTTGAAATCGACGAATGAATGAAAGAGTCAATCGAGTGATATATACATTCTTGGTAATGTATTAAATATAGAGAAATAATTACCTCATTTATTTTGAGCGTGTAAAAAAATCCTCGCTATTCCATGCTTTTTTGGAGAAAAAAAAAGGATGCCTTCAATCATCAGTTTAGCAAAGAATAGATTGCTCCGCTAAAAGTTGTGTGTCTCCGCATCTAAATGAATGATAAAAGGTTATGAAGTCCGTTCGGTATGAGCTTACAAAAGTATATGATAAAGTATGCCCACAACACCTCTGAACAATAATTATATGTGTGGGAATTGCTTGTATTCTTTTACAGGGTCTTGCATCAAATATGATTAAAACAATTATAAATAAGTGAAATATAAAAATAGTACGTGGGCTGGAGTTAATTTTGAAAATATATAATGAGATTTCTCGGAAACATACATACAATTGAGTAGAAAAAAGGGGTGATGTAATAATTTTGCTAGCATGAACGTATATTTCGAATAATTTCGTATTATAGTATTAAATTTTAAAGATCGCTAGCACTAGGAAAAAAGGATTGATTGCATTGCTATAAGTAAAATGAGCGAAACGATTTTGTAGGGTCTTGCAATAATGATAATATAGAAAAAAAATGATGTATGATCGGATTTGATAGTGAAAAAATAGTCCACTTCGACTAATTTTAAAACATGTTGCAGGATTTTTATATTTAGACTAATTTCATGTTATATTATTAGACTTTGAAGATAGATAGTATGAAGGAAAAGGAGTGATTGCTTCGGTATGAGTGAAACGATCGAAGTGATTTCGTAGGTTAGTGATTATATAGAAAAAATTACAGGAGCGACCGTAATTTATAGTGAAAAATAGTATGTTTGGGCTAATTTTAAAAATTCATGATAGTTTAATGGAGACGTACAGTGAATGCATTTATAGATGTGATGAATTCAATATCTTTGTCATGTATGAAAAATAAAAAATTAAAAAATACTACTATAATTTCATGATGTTAAAAAATAATTAAAGAAAAAATGATTTCATGATGTAATTATAAGGAGTGTATTCGTCATGCATCTAGTCAACAAGACGTTTTCTATAGATTATGACAGTTGCAAATTGAAGAAAAATTTAAACGATAAAAAAATAATATGTATGATATACTAAAAAATTAATTGTTTGATGGGAGATGCAATGTGAGTTTTTTTTTATATTGGGATAGTATACTTGGATTTATTTATAATACTTATTTTGAAAATTTTGAAACAGATGAGTATACAGGTACAATGTGAAGGTCAAATGTTTGATATGAATAATATCCAGAATTCTTACGGAAACAAATAAAATAATAACAAAAAAAAATATATATATTATGTACGATCGGGAAATGAGATAATGATCTGTAATGAGATTATTAATTTTGGAAATGATAAAATATATTTAAGCTGATTTTAAAGTAATTAGGCATGATTTAAATTTTGGAAATAGATTACATAGTATGAACGGAGGGAAGAGCCATTTTCTACGATTTTCCTGAAAAAAAACTATATTATGATAAGAATAGAGACAATGAACGTATAGATATATTAGTGGTAATGAAGCGAGAAGTGTCTGCGGCGTACATTTGTGTGCACGATATATATTAAAAAAGATTTGAAAAACTTTTAGCGTAACGAAAGAATAAAAATATACTTGGGATAATTTTATAACACAGGAAAAAATATTATATTCGATATGGAACTTAGTATTGGCAACGTTAGTATTGCGTGTTCAGAGGTCTTTACAGTGGAGCGCGATCGAGAACGGCAACGACCATAAGTATTCTAACAACAAAATACTACGAATGAAAAAAAGAAGTTTTTTTTTAGACTGCCTTTATTTTTTTGTTTTCGATACGTCTCTTGTTCGGGGGGTGGCTAGAGACGATTTCGACGTTTTTTTTTTTACAATCAAGTTGTTGTTCTGGAGATTATCTCCCTTTATCGCACACACATACATGCATGCAGTCTCTCGCTCGCACGTTGCAACCCTGATCAGCTCGTGTTAGCGCGTTTTTTCTTCGAACATTCTATGTCTCGTAAACTACCAGGTTTCTTCTACCTGTCTCTTTCTATACATTTAACATCAATGAATCTTAGAATGATTTCGTATATATCGCGAAAAAGTATTTACAAAATATAAAATATTAAACCATATATGTATTTTTTTTTTTTTAATGCGATTACGAAAGATTTTAAAAATTTTTGAGAGAACCATCAGAGTCCGAGGTTGTATCCTACAAACAGATGAAATCTCTCACAGCTGCGGAAATATGTGATGTACGTGAAAAAGTTGAACAGTTAGATTCGTGTGTTACAGAAAGAAAAAAGATGGAATATTACAGGCAAAAATATAATTTTTTAATCTATAAAGATATGAACAAATTAAGCAAGATTATATTCGAAAATTAAACAATAATTATATACATTTTACACAACTGGTTCAGATTTTTGAAAAAAGTTCATCATTACCAGTACTTCAAGTTAAGAGGGGAAGACAGAGGTAGATAGAGAAATAAATTAAATAAACGTAAATCGAAAAAGATCGGAAGAAGACGAAAAATATGTAGGAAAAAAATATATACAATAGAATGAACGAACGAACGGATATCGAGGGAAAAGGAAAAAATATATACAATAGGAGAATGAATGTATCGAGGGAAAAATATATACAAATATATACATATAAATATTTACAAAATTGTTAAAACGAATGAATTAATGAATTTTTAATCCGCGCGAATTGTACGTTGACAATCGATACAATCTTTTACTTTCATACAATTTCGAGTACTATGTCGTAATGTATCGTCATCGAAATAATATTCTTCATCATTCTCATGTTCAAAACATGGTAGAAGTGATTTTATCGTATCATCCTGTTTTAATCTATCTGGTAAAAATATATAAATGTCTCCAACACAACTCGGAAATAATGTAATTATCATTTCTTTGGTGACTGTAATGAACAACTGACTTAAATCATTTATATTGAGATTATTCATAAGCTTCAGCGGATGGATAACATGATCATACCAGGTCTTTATCACCATAACGTTTTTCACTGCACAATGAAAACTATCATTTTCATTATGGTGTTTACAAGTTACCAAATTGCTTATACCAAAATACTCTTCATGTAGAACCTTAATACTAGGCATTCGAAAGACATGATCCATATTAACGATTTCGTAGTCTAAGTCACGCAACAATTCAGACTTTTCGTTAAGTTCCATTAGTGTAAGTTTAGCATATACTGTTAAAATATATACGCGAGCTCTCGGTTTTTGGGACAATATCGTGAATATATCGCATGCCATGAATATTTCTTCCCGACAGGGAAATAATGAAGGGTTTTTCAAGTAATAACTCACTGAAGAACATTGTAAATGCGGCATTTTTGATGCATGCCATGCTCTGCTTGGTTTATACAGCGTATGCAAACACTTCCCGCCAGACATATCAATCATTGCTAGTTCGGTTACTCGGAAACTATAATTACAATCTATATGGATGCTGATATCTACAAAATATTCCGCTACATCCACTTGTTCTGATAATAATACGGGATCAACGATTTTACGTACAAAAGATGTTGATTCTTCTGATGTATAACCATCATCACATTGTGGTGTTGGAGGTGAAGAAGACGAATGCGAGCCGCTATCACTCGAAAATGAATTCTGAATAAATTCAGCGGTTTTAATATCAATCGGATCGGCATTGTTATTCATGTTTGAATAATATTTTTAACTTTTTACTAAAAACGTAGAAAATTATTACTTCTAAAGTTAAGGCAAATCTTTAATAACGCGTGAAGAACACAGATTCTACAAAATGCACACGTTTGACATAACACTAATACTGACTGCACGATCAGATCCGTTCGACAATCTAGCTCGATGCTTGCCTTTGAAAAGGGAGGGCTGCACCAGAAAACAGAAAACCCACATTCCTTTGGTGAAAGTTGGTTGTAGGTGTGCACGGTCGAAGTTTGCAGATGTTCTTTTGGATATATGTGTTTGTGTGTATGTGTGTACATGTGAACAGGTTTCTACGAAAGATATGAAGGGGAAGATCCCAGCAGACATAATATTGATTGTCACACGAAAGAATTCAAGGTCATGACAACATGCATGTAAGGATATGAGCAGCGCATTTTTTCGTTACGACTGTGTGCAGACATAATAGAGAGGGGAAAAAATATGTATAATAAAAAATACTCAGAAAAAAAATATTTAGAGATTGAAATAAATAAAAATATTCTTAAACTAATAGACTCGGAAAAAAATTAATATGAATGATATGGAAACCAGCTCTAGCATATGTGAACGTGGGAATGGTTGGTTAGGTTTCACTGTAGCTTCGGATGGATGTAGTCATGAAAAATAATACGTAAGATTTGTAATTTGTGTAGGATGGATAGGGGAGGGAGAAATTTTGAAACTGTGTTAAATAAAAAAATATACTTGAATTAATTTTATTACCCATGTTTGGAAAAAATTTTTGGAGGTGAAAAAATATACTCAGAATAATTCAGTAATACTTAGACATGAAAAATTATTATGAATGATGTGAGAACTAACGGTAGCATTTGAGTGCGAGGGAATATGTTGTGTACAATCATATTGATGAAGACTTCGTCGGATTTATTTTTAGAACCGTAGAAAAAAATATAAAAAAATTATGGACAGTCGGAAGAAATGATCTGAAGTGAAGAAAATATACTTTGGTTAATTCTATAATAGTTAGATTTGAAAAAAAATTATTATGATCGATATGGAAACTAACTGCAGAGGGTGTGTGCACATTCATGGCAGTGAAGGTATCGAGAGATTTATTTTTAGAATCGGAGAAAAAATAAAAATTTATCAACAGTCGGAAGAAATGATCGGAAGCATAAAAAAAATATAATTGGAATAATTCCATAATATTTGGAATTGAAAAAAGTTATTATGAACGATATGGGAACTAACGACAACAGATGAGTGTGTGGGAATGGACGGTGGGCATTCATAGCGGTCACATAAAAAAATAATTACCTCTCAATATGAAATGACGGAAGCGTCGGGAGCATCGATCGGGGGTTTAATGGTCGCAGTAAAAGTAAATAGAATGCTATATATTAGATATTAAAACAGCGGCAGCGGTATGTGCAGGATTGGATGTTAAGCTACCATAGTGTGTAAGATGGTGGAAGGATAAGAAAAAATAAATAATGTATATTATAATCGATTGGAAAAGAGGGTGGAAAGGGTAAAGGAGACTAAGGATAGTTTTTGAGTATAGAAATAATTGATTTGTTAATTTGTAAATGTTTTGGATAACCTTGTAGGTTTAGCCAACAGAGCAGGGATTGGGTTGTTATGTGAAAAAAAAAATAATAATTAAAAAAAATACTATAACGCGGTGATGATTGCATGCAATGCTATGATCGGAGATTTTTTCGTCGCGGGTGCGTCTATACTTGTAAAAATACGAAAGATCCTTAAAAAATTGATCAGTGTATGAATAATAATATATACTTAGGCTTTGAAATATTTTTAAAAATGCGGTATCCGCAAGCAAACAATGAGTGCGCGGGATCAGCGCGTGCGCTTTCGCGGAGGCTAACGGTATGTTAGATATATGCGCGGGATCGGGACGTGCGCCATGGCATATGGCAGTAAGATCAGGGAATCGGAAAAATAAAAAACATATTTAGGCTAATTTTGAAATTTCCATACTTAGACTTTGAAATATTAAAAATAATCTCGGTATCGTGAACGTGGGAGGCATGCGGAGGAACGGCGTGTGCGCTTTTGCAGTGGAGAACGTTATGTTAGATATATGCGCGGGAACAGTGCGTGTGCTTTCGCATTTGTCTGTACGATCGGGGAATCCGGTAAATAAAAAAATATAGTTAAGTTAATTTTATAAAAAAATTGTGGTATCGTGAACGAAACGCTTGTGCGGATGTGATATCGCGGCGGAGATCGGAGTATGCGTGGGAACGGCGCGTGCGCTTTCGCGGTGGCGACCGGAGCGTGCGCGGGATCGTAATATACATGTGTGAGGGGCGAACGGGGGTGTTGGGTTAAATTTTAGCTTTAAATACCATACTTGGGTTACATTTTGGAATTTTCATACTTAAGCCCGGAATTTTGAAAAACCGCGGTAACGCAGTGGGCGGGGGGGGGGGGGGGGGGTCGGAGACTTGGGTTACTTTTGGACATTAATTAATATACTTATGTTAATTAATAATCGGTTCGGTTTATCGGAAATGTACAGGACGTGTACGGGGAAATTTTGGGGAAACTTGGGTGAATTTTCGGCGTCGGAGCATAAAATTGGGTTACTTAGGTTAGTTTCAGCCCTCTGCACACGTTTAGGGGTTCGGATTATCGGTTTGGGCTGCCTTTTGCTGTTCGGATTAGCGGAACTCCTAGATCTCTCATAAATTACCTACTCTCTCGTGGTTTAATTCTGCAGACCGTTTTCAGTGCGAATTAAAAATTTATCGGGTCGTTCCATTTGATGAAATTTTCGATCTGGTTTGCTTTCTTTGTGCAACATTCGTTTTTAAGTTATCTGATTTTTCTTCGCAATATTGCTTAGCCTTTTTGAGCTTAATTCTATTTTTAATCGTTATTCTTTGCTTTATTTAGATGTTCAAAGGATAACCCTGGCTAAATGTTGAAGTTAAGTAATTATGAAAACTTTTAACAGGTCGCGGTGACGTGATTACAATGTTCCGCGCGGAGATAACTTCATCATGTGACCGAGCAGTTGCCTCATGTTACGAGTACAAGCGCAGTGAAATACAATAACGGAATTTAACATAGAAATGAAGATTTCATGCATTCCTTTTTAACAAAAAAAAATTTGCGTGCTGAGGCACAGGGCCGTTGATTTAACGTGAAACGCCTATATCGGTTCAAGTATATATATATATAGGTGTATATATATAGATAGATGTATATAAATATATGCGGTGAGAAATAATAGTCGTTGCGTTGAGCGATTTCGTTTCACTATTTCGTTTCACTATTTCATTTCACGAGCAATTTTCAAGACGTTTCACGTCATAAAAAAAATATATATATATATGTTTCTTTTATTTCGTTGTTCTGTTGTTGTCTCCATTATTCGTCTGCGCTTTGGCCACTCTCTGTTGCCTTCCTCTTATTTTCGTTTATCGTTGGCATTGTCCTCTCCACTCAAATGAATATCATGTTTGGGATGCTGATCATATGTTTATTAAGTGTTAATCTCTTTCAATCGAACGTTCTGTTTTTTATTCCAATTTGCTACGAATTGGTATTCTTACTCCATATTGTGTCTCCTATATCCCGTCTTTTCCTTCTTCACGTATCGTTTCTATTGTTTTTTCCTTCCCACTAGCAAAATTTCATATCGTATCAAAATATAACTGATTTACTTCCCTTTCTAATTGTTTCTGGGTGAAGGTCCCTGGTTGATGAACCCAATAAAAAAAAAAAAAAAAAATGTGCGTGGGACTAGAAAATTCAATTAGAAATTTAAACAGCAACTATACAGATGAATTATCATGTTAGATTAAAGTTCCTTTAATTGTTGATTAAATAAAAAAAAAATATATATATGTACATGCATTTTATCTCAAGCGAGATGATTATGCGACGAAACAATTTACATATATAAACGTATGAAACAATTTTTATTTAACATGTAGTTTAAATTTTTAAATTACAATCTCATAAAAATAGAAATAACGTTTTACAAATATTGATTTGAGGATCAATAAGAATCGAGATACTATTGACTGGTAGGTAAATCATAGAACGCGTCAAAGCAATTAACAAAGTGGAACATTAGGTATCGTATTTTGGACACTGTCAGAGAACATGATTCAGGGTTTGTATGAAGGCACCGCAGTCACAGGTGGGGGACTAGTGATAAGGCCGACTTGAGCTAAGGAATCATTTAGACTATGATGATTTATTCGGAATCTGTTTTTGCTATTTATAATTTCTCGAAAGAGATTAAAACCAGAATACTAGGATTTTCTGTAACGGTTAAAAAAGCAGGGTAAGTGTTCAATGCTTTTACTCTGGCCAGCGAGTGTTAATTGTTGGAAGGTATTACGAATTGCGATTTTTTTGCTATAAAATTTGAGGTCTGTGAAAGGAAGTTTAAAAGCTGAATCTGCTGTTTGACTATATGCTTTTTTAGCGAATGAATCGGCGATCTTGTTGCCATGCCCTGGTACGTTGGGATCCAGACTAGCTGCATTTTACTACCGTTTGAATTTGACTGGTTGAAATTTAGTGTTAGCATTTTAATTTTCCAGATGTACGGATTGATTTTAACATCAAGTTTTTATTGCTCAATTGATTGCAGTGCGCTTAAGGAAGTGAAAAAATTTATGCTTTTCATTAAGCTAATTTTTCGGAGTTACCAAAATGTTTATGTTATAGACGGGATCTCGTTCCTTTTGGCAAACATGCTTCTGGAGCTCCAAAATACTATTTTAAGTTTATGGTTTGTATAAGTATTATTATTCTTCGTCTTTGATAAACTCACACTTGGTTATAAAGAATTAACGACTTATTTGTAGGACCGTCACTACAGTTATTTCTAATTGATTCGTCTGCAGTGCTCATATCTTCAGTGTTAGAGTAGTCGGAATATGGACGCTTTTCTTTAGGCGGTTGACTAGTCTAAAAAGGGATGCTTTTAAGTTTCTGTTTTTGAGTTTATTCCTAATTTCGATGACCATGTAATAAGAGAAGATATGTCGTTGGTAAATGTTGGCGTAATTCCATGGACATTAGAGTCGTTATATGTTTCGACAAGAAAACTTTTAAACTGATCGTAATTTAACGGGAAACGAGCCTCGTTTTGCCTAATATGATCCACAGCAGGCTATAATGAGGTTTCTTCTATCTAGTTTTTTCATAATTTTTATTGATTTCCTCATGCTTTTAGAATGCTTTCTTTTTCTTTTTCTTTTTTTTTTTTTTGGTTTATTAAGGTCAGTTAGCGTACCTGTGTTGATGCTTGATATTTCACTTGGTGTGGAAATGGACACAAGCCTTTTAGCATCAGGAAGCGGCATAATCAAGTCATCATTGGCTATTTCGTTTTTCCCGATTTCCATGGGAGGAGTACCTAAAGCGCTTAAATCCTGCCCGGTTACGTGGATTTGTTGTTTTCGTCTGAGTAGACCTTTGAGTTGTCAAAACCCTGAGAAAATAATTTCTCGGAAGGAACTTTAGGCCGTGCTGCTGGAATCTGAACGTCCATAATTTGAGCGTTAACGCAGTTCTTCAATAAGCGGCCTTCTTAGTTTGTATATGAAACATTTAAATTAAGTAATTGAAGTTGTTATAGTTAATTTTGAACAATTCTGGAATTAACTTTAATTCCTCGTGTTTAACGTAAAGTTGCCTACGGAAGTACATGACTGTGCTTCGGCTTCCTGATTTTCACTTTAAGAATAGTAATGTTTGAAATGTTTTAACCTCCAAGTCCGGAAAAACTTTTTCCAATGCAGTGTTGGGAAAATCGGTGGGGACATTTGAAAAAATTACTTTTTTGCAATTAATGCTCAGATTGAGAATTTTTGAAAATTGATTTCTAAAAATTCATAATTTTCCGTGATCCAATAATTCTTTCGTGGAGATTTATGTACAAACACGATTGTTTGAGGTTTTTGATACACTGATCGCGTTTTCTAGGGGTACCAGATTCCCGATGGCACATGTGTAGTCGCGAAGAGTAAGTCCCTCGACACAGTCCAAGATGATTCCTTGATCTCTCTTAGGGGGGCCGGAACCTGCAGTTTCTGCATAACGTTATCTCGGGGTTGGTATAGACCTTAAAGCACTAGTTGAGGGCGAGGCCATTTCGAAAACAAAAAATGTACTCGCGAAGAGTTACTAAAATACGAAAAGAAAGAAGAACCATCTTATCGCTCGCGTATGGGATAACAGTTGAATATGAAAGTGATAATAAACACAGAAGCTATACAAGAAATGAATATAAAAGAGTACACATAAAGATTGCTTTACAAATCGAGATCTTTAGTGGCGACCTACTTGAATATGTATGCATATTCAAGTTTATTTTACTACATTCGGCACCAATTTGAAAATAAGGATTCGGTATTAAGTGAAACTGTACCGATATTCCAATTTGTGCAAACTTTATAACCGTTTCTTTAATACTTTAACCGGTTTCATCTGGATATATCAATTTATCTGTATTGATACGAAGACTAACAACTATACCAATTAGTGGAAAAGGTTGTATGAAGCGAATTTACTTTTAATCAATTTTGTATAATGTACTTGTATATGTATGTGTGCGTTTTTTATAAAACAATTATCATAAATATGCTAACAGTAATGTTGTTTGAACAGATTGCATGGTCATACCACGATGTGAATGAACTCTTATTCAATGGTTTCCCAGTTCAGGTTATCGTATTTATGATATCCAACGCAATTTTGTTCCATACAAAAATTTTCTTTCCTGAACAGTGTTCTAAGTTTTACCATAATTTAGTCTCCAGGGCTAGTAATGGAAGGTTAGTACCGAATTAATGTCGAAATATTTATATGTATATGTATCCCTGTTCCAGTTATTTATTAATATGAATTCACTTTGCTATTTTCTAAGTTTTACGTCTGTGATTCATAAGCGCGTCTTAATACAAATTCATTTCTCGGGGTCCCTAATTCCCATTAGTCGACCCAAGGAAAGAAGTTACAGGAATAGATTTACCTAGAAAAGAGTGGAAGACTCTTAACAGAATTAGAGCCGGACAGGGAAGATGCGGTTATTTAATGCAGAAATGGGGTATGATGACGACAGCTGAATGCCAGTGCGGAAATTCGAAACAGACAATGCAACATACATATACTGGGGATGACTGTAATGAATTTTCACCCTCACATTTAACGTTAGAGGACATAAATGAAATAAAAGACGGAACCATAGACTAGTTAACAAAATTGAAACTAGAATTATAATTAAGAATTATGTATTACTATTTATCACATTTCTTATATAACCGACGATTATACGATAAGAAGAAGACTTGATCACTGTGTGTAGCTGCTTAGTATAAAATTCGTACCTACCACTCAATTTTTCCCGATACCCGGACTTCTTTCTACAAACCAAAAAAAAAAAAATACTAAAAATTTTATGGGTTCCTATCAAAAAAAAAAAAATCGTAGTTCTGAGACTTTTTTGAGTATGAAAATACGTTTAGTTACAATCTCACTTTTCGAAAATTAACCCTTCTTTTTTGTTGTATGACGATTTTACCTGTACAAAACAAATAACCAAAAAAAAAATAATAATAATAAAAATAAAAATTGAAAAATAGCGAATGCGAATGAGACTTTTCCTAAGGTGTGTGTCCAAGACACAAAAGTGATTATTATTTCCTAATCGATTCAGTTAAACGCCGTAAAAAAATCATAGAGCGCGAAATTGAAGGCAAATGCTCACTGTTCGGAGAAATAATAAAATTCTGTGGAACAAGATGCGCATATTCTTTCTAATAATCATAAATTTTTTTCACAATTTACCAAAGTACACAATGTAATGAAAAAAATGCTCCATGGCTAGAAAAATAAAATCAAAATTTTCGCTAAATAAGAGATATGGCATAGCGAGACGTATAATGGTGCCACACAACGATGTAGCTTGCTGATTACAAAACAATATGTGGTAGTTGGCGTTCGCTAAATCAACTAAAACGAAAAGTAAAACGATTATGACAAAGTCTGTTCGCCCTGACCAGATGGAATATTCGAGCACATTACATCGCTATCGTCGTATCGCGTAATTTTAGTCCAATTTTACCAACCTTAAGCTCTTTACCACTCGGCACTGACGAACGATACGTACTGACTCTGGAAAGACGTGATCGTGTTGCCGCAGACCTAAGACACCTATACTGTTTGCAAAACTACACATAGCCAAACTTCGTCAATATGGGGAAATAACGCTCATAGCCAAGCAGTGTATTTGATTGTGATAGTAAAGAGATCGAAAATTATATGATTTTAACTAAAGAATGATTTATAACTCGACAAGTACTATAAATACCAAATCCGTGTTACTTCCCGGTCACCATTTCCATCCAAAATGGAAGTTTTCGATTAAATGTTAGGGGCTTCAAAGTTCACAGACTCTGACCCTCCATTACCGAACCACAGAGATTTGAAAACAATCTTCGCGGTTTCATCGCAAACATACCAAGCAATATATACTACACTTTTAAAAAACAATATACCAGGTTTTTTAAATGACAACCGAGAAGTAATAAATCTCAAAAATAATCGAATATCCTTTCTGAAATTCCTTAGAGAACCCGACAGCACAAACGACTGCAATGCCCATAAAGGTTATCTATCACGGTATTAAACGTACATCGAAATCATAGGTTTAACAAGTCTGATTAGCCCCCCAGGAAATAGGTATTTAATTAAGCGAACTAAATGAAATAGATGGACAACGCATGACACCCAACAACCGGCGATACGACAGTAATGCAAAGCGGAACGCAAAAAAAAAAAACAAAAGAAAAATGCGAAACGAAATAAGAAAAAAAACGCAAAATGAGCTTTTACATAATCGCACACATCACCTGATTATCTTCGACATTTAGACTAATTGAACGTTACTTGAGCCAAGCGAGCAACAATACCATAAACGTCGTATGCCGACCAACGAAACAAAAATCTAGAAAAGCATTCCGTGATCATGAAGCTGTTGGCTTCGAAACATATCGAGATATAAGTAAGAACTAATAAAGAGTTTTTTTTGTGTAAATTTTTTATTTGTTAACCGATAGAAATAACGCGTACTTTAAATTTTGATAATAATATCAATAATGATATAATCGTGATTGTGATGGTCGTGACTGTAGTTCTGGAAATAATATTTGTGAAAATGATATCAAACCGTATTTGGGAAATGAACGTGGAATAAGAAAACTGCTGATAAAGATGAGAATAGTAATAATAATAATATCTGTAAGATTAAAAAGGTTTCTGTAAACAAAGCGTATGTTGATCGTAATATGCATATGCATAAAAATAAAAGGAATAGTTTTGGGAAGAAAAAAGAATGGAAATTTAAGATAATATTAGTGATTAAGTAATCTGCAGGAAAAGATTATAAGTGATTACGTTTCATACATTCTTGGTGTCAATCGCTAGAAATTTTCACAGATCCGCGAGTAGGTAGATTAAGAAGAACTAGGCTACTACATTTGGTTTAACTTGTTAACAAATAATGGGACTTCATCATTGGATGAAAGATTCTCATATTTTTTAATTATATTTAATTATATTTAATTACAGTATCCAACGATAGCTTATCAGCTGGGGATAGATTAAAAAAAAGTAATTATTAACGTCAGTTTAATTTCACGTAGTGGCGCAACTGTCTCTTTTGGAAAAACAAAAGGGTGAAACGGGTTTAATAAACGAATCGGTAACACGTAAGTTACGATTAGATAGTATGATAAGAGCCAAAAATTGTTATTGTAATGCTATAATAGAAGATCGATCTCACCTGTCTGCTGATAGTGATGCCCGACAAATAAACAATTAAATTAATTGACGAAACGCAAACGCGAGCGGTCTATCACAGCCACTAACGGAACGGAGCCCAAAAGGTTTATTTTCATATACAAAATTTAAATTTGTATTTCAGCAATTACAGAAATTCGTTTTTTCCTTTTAGCTTTTTATCTATACTAATATTATAAAGAGGAAAGATTTGATTGTTTGTTTGTTTACATTGAATAGGCTCCGAAACTACTGGACCGATTTGAAAAATTCTTTCACCGTTGGGAAGCTACACCATCTCCGGGTGACATAGGCTATATTATACTTTCAAAAAAATTAGGGATCCTTACTAAAAGTCCAATAATGTAACTCAAGGTGTAAAAAAAATGACCTAAACAATTCCTTACATCGCGTGCGTTGTAAAAACTTTTTTTATAAAACATTAAAATATCAATGTTAATTACCGTGGAAATGTAAATTCGGATAAACATCTCCTTAGCATCGTTTACAAACTCATCACCAATGGAAATAGTGTGATAACGTAAGGAATGAAAATTTTCGAGCGTTACCGTTATCTTTTGTAAAAGGTACAAAATGCCCAAAAGATTAAGATCTCAACTTTCTAGAAATAGTTCCCGCGAGGGCATCAAAAATACGTCGTAATGGAGAATCTTCGTTAGAAACTGAAAATCGTCTTGCAAGTCAGAGAGAATACGCGTCACAATCGCGTGCCAGAGAGTCGAGTACCGAGCGTTCGCAGCGGCTTGCTGAACAAAATTTGAGAACTAATATTATAAAGAGGAACGATTTGATTGTTTGTTTGTTTGCATTGAATAGGCTCCGAAACTACTGGACCGATTTGAAAAATTCTTTCACCGTTGGGAAGCTACATTATCTCCGGGTGACATAGGCTATATTATATTTTCAAAAAAATTAGGGAGCCTTATTAAAACTCCAATAATGTAACCCAAGGTGTAAAAAATTCCCCAAACAATTCCTTACATCGCATGCGTTGCAAAAACTATTGATGATAGAACAAAATAATGTACTACGACTTTGCAGAACACATCATTATCTACAAAAAGTGCCGCGTCAGCATATGTCTACCTATTATAGTTATATCACAATAAGTGTTCTTTTATTTTAAAAATCTAATTGAAATGCTGCCGCTAGAAAAGGCTCTTTATTTGTACCTGGGTATTAATCCTTATCAAAATAAATTACTTCATATTCAAGACTGCTTCAATACCTTTATATAACTTTTTGAATTATTCAATTCGGACATTTCCTTTGAAAGATATCACGAGTTTAAAAATGTAAGTATTAGAAAGAAGTCGTGTGATCGCCGCTCATCTCTCTCGGCTAGCTCGGCAGCACCATAATATGCGATGTAGGCGTCACTGAGGTACGGGAGAGGAGCCAATGTTAATAAATAAAGTACCGCGTGGCCCATTTGCGTGGTCGGCTCTCTACGCAGCGGCTTGAAAATATTTTAAATTCGCTTTAAATTCGTTTAGTAGGTAATTAAACCCAACAAAAAAGTTATTTTTAAAACTAAACAAAAGTTCATTTCATAACTAAACCCACTTTTTTTAAAGTGTTCTGCCAAAAAATGGGCCAATGAACCTAATGGTATGTGCTGTGCTTCTGGAAAAGTTAGTCTCCCCAATATTCAGGAGCCGCCACAGCCAATAAAATATCTTTTGACATATAATCATTCACTGATACTCTTACACAGGCATGAACTGAATTCCGCATGGGTGTAATTTAACAAAAAAGTAATTTTTTAGAATCATAATTCACGCGAGCAACGCCGCGGGCACAGCTAGTATATAAATAAGTGTTGTGGGACTGATAGGGCAAGTACGCCTACAGCTCTTAAATTTACTTTATGTAAACAATAGCTTTCTCCACACACTAATTCAACCGTTAACCCGATGATGTCGATCTAATTGAGCGGCATGGCCTTTTCGGCATGCTCAATTTACACTATGTATTATTTTAAGTTATACTTAAGAACATATTTGAATAGAATAGTATTTACGTGTTTCTGCTTTTATAAACTCGTCCTTTTATCCTTTCTTCATTGTTGCTACAGACTACTTCACATACAACCTGGTCGATGACTGGACTATGTTTTTCATCTCGTCCCCTTCCAATAATCTAAGTACATCTTGCAGGGAACTACTGCACACACCACCTTTATTTCGTTTTGCTTAAGCTACACATTCATTTGCATCCATCATTTTTGGGTACATTAGTTTCCTGTACTTTGAACACACATATTGTAATAATATTACGATAAGTATATACCGATACGCATTATCTCTTACTGCATGAATTATGTTTGAATGCAACAAAAATATTATATTATTACAAATTAATGCTTAGCAAATGTTGCTTAGAACTAAGTGAATAGGATTGCTAAAATTTTAGTCGGATCAATTTCAATGTGCTATTTTTAGGAAATGTCTAGTTATTTTTTATATCGTTTAATATGTTATGTGTATTATTGTTTCAGGGCAGATGAAATGTACCGTTCTTTCCTGACTTTGATCGATCAGCATTTAAAAACTTTAGCAAAGAATTAATCATTACATACTTTTTTATTTATTTTCTTCACGTTATTAAAATATATTTGAAGAAATTAATTAATCTTTTTTTTTTTTTTTTTACTACTTTTATAACAAAAATTCATTTCTAAAAACTCCTTGTATATATTAATACTGGCTGATAATTGGAAGTTGATTTTTTTTAACCGGTGAAACCTTTATTCCTCCTATTTTTAGGATTCCGTACATTATCTTTATGGCAGTCTAAAAGTTTAAGCTCGCCAATTAACCTGGGCGGCAAAAAACCGTCAAGAATATATAATTTGGAATTTAAAACGATCTTAAAAATCACCCTTAAAAAATTCATAACTCATTACCGGATAATCCTTTAAAAGTGAAATTCACAATATAAAACAAAACGCAGACGCTCTTTAATAAAAACAAAAAAATTACAGTTAAAAAATGATTTAACCACCTGGAAAGAATAGCAAAAAAAAGATGTTACGTAAGTAATAGCCCGAGTAAAGAAGTTGAGGAAACCAAAACGTACCTCAGACATATGCATAAAAGAACATTTTATAAGAAAACTATCGTCGAACTTGCAACCCAGTTATTACAAATTTTCAACTATATCTGGACCACCAGTATTTGTCCAAACAAATGGAGATCCGCAATCGTTATCCCTGTGCTGAAACCGAACAAAAATCCCACTCTTGGGGACAGCTATCGTCCAATTTCATTAACGTCAGTTCTCTGCAAACTATTTGAACGAATAGTGAAAAATCGGCTCTGTTGAGAGCTCAAAGGATCAATTACTATTACTTCAAAATTACATTATCAACGCTTTTGCCGCCAAACGCCATTTACTGGTTATATTCTTTGATATTTTAAAGGCATTCGATACAACATGGCGCAATAAAATACTTCAGACTCTGCATGATTTCAATTTCCGAGGTAATTTACCTAAATTTATCTGGTAATTTCTTGCTAAACGGCACTTTGCTGTCTGTGTTGACGGAGCAACTTCAAAAAGATTCGAATTACAGAATGGCGTTCCTCAGGGATCGGTGCTTAGTCTCACGCTTTTCATCCCAATTATAAACGACATAGTCAAGGAAATTCAAGTACCAGTCAGTTGTACCCTGTTTGCGGACGACTTCACGATATTCATATCTTGCACGAACTCAGTAATAGGTTAACAAATTTCATAAAAAACAGTGGACAAACCACACAAAGGACTGAAATTTTCCGACAATAAAACGACCAGTATACATTTTCGTAAAATCAGGAACTGCTAACCCGACATTTCTATTCAAATAAATGGAAAACGCATTCCGGATGCAGATGAAGTCAAATACCTCGGCCTTATTTACAACGATAAGTTGACGTGGTCTTCCCGCATTAACGCGCTTAAATGGTCTGACTCATTTCTTAACTCAGACGTCGAAATTGCTCCACTCGCTTAAGGAGGTCGTCTGGTGTGATGGGTCAAAAAAATCGAAATTTTTTCTTACAGAAATAGTTCCTTTAATATATCTAGAATATGTGTGTGAAAGGATTTTTTCAAATTCGTCTTTGTTTAAAAGTGGGAGATGTATATTGTGACAGTCGCATTCTAGTGCGTTGAGTCCGCTCAGCGCAGAGTAGTCTACGGCTAAGCACATAATTAATCTAAAATAAAGCGGTTATGGTGTTCATTATTTTGTTAATCCTAAAGTGGTTTTCGAACAAAAACACGACTAATAAACAATTCTTTATTAATTTCCATAAAAATTTTAGTAAAAAAGTTATATGATTTGAAAATAATTTAAGATCGCGGCTATATCCCTAAAAGTAATAGATTGTGCCGAATTTTTAAGAGAATTATTGATAGTGAATAAAGCTGATTTGCATGCAAATATTACAGAAAATATATTTCATGATTTCCTAGACGATGAATAAGCAAAGATCGAATAAAAATAATTTCTTCCAAAAGTATGTGCCCGGTTATCTTCAGGATTTATGAGAATTTCTTCCAGTCAGCGAACGCGACAACATGTCGCAGTATGTTGAAACTGATAGTCCAGTTGTGGTATGTGTATAAGAAAGGAAGGAAATGAAATAGTAGCGAAAACAAATCAATTTGAATTCTCCGCTTTGCTCGTTGATGATAGATCTGTCGCAATCATCTTTGACGTGCCGCTCTATTCACCTCCCATACAAGCCATGCTTTTAATTTCGTCTTTTTACTCTTATATCGGAGCTCTCTTCGACGCACCACTATGTGCTTAGCCTAAGGTGTTGGAGTTAAGGTGAATGACGAAAGGCAAAAGCTCAGGGACGTCTCGATGATTATCATCGTGATAAACCTCCTTTGACAGAACAAGTCCAAAAGTCATTGAACCAATTTACGAAGATTTGACCAAAGAAGATTTATTAATCAGACGCTTGGGAACGGAGACTGAAAACAACAATGAGTCACTCAATTCGCTCATCTGGACTTTCACACCGAAACAATTCCATTCTGGCCCGAAGATCGTTGAAATTGCAACTGTTTTGGCTGTGATGATTTTCAATGAAGGGTTTCAAGCAATTCTGAAAACGATGACAACATTAGGATGTACAATTGGCTTTAACGCTCGAGACTACGCTCACCATCGTGATGTAGCGCGAATTGACTGTTCCGAACGACGCTCGAGTGATTTTGCAAAACAAGGCAGAATCGCTAACAGGGAAGAACAAGTAGCTTTGCAAAACTGCATTTTTAATTTTTATATAAAAAATGAAATTTTACAGTTATTAAAAATTATTAGATTTAAGTAATATCTGCAAATATTTGTCATGAAACAATATTAACTCAGCAACTTTTTACATTCAATATATTAAGCATCATTAATTTCAAAAATATTTAATTTAACCATATATGTAAAGTGTAATTAATGCAATCATCGATTTATTTAGATCTAAATAAATAATATTCTGATCTGCATTGTAAATATAGCCGTACAGATCCTATTTCAAAATTATTATTTGGGTAGTATATGAATAGTAATGGACACTAATTGGCTTCAGTTCAGTCTGCATTAAACTATTTCATTTTGAGAACGTGTTGGTAACTGAGTTTGAGTTAATTTAAGGAAATCATATTCGTAATAGACTGTATGTAAATTTGGCTATTTTATATACTTGTATTATTAATATTACAGGAATGATTAAAAGTTGCACATAATAGATGTCACTAGATGCATAAACCTGAATCATGCTAAAATTAACATTGTATTTTTTTTTTTTTTTTCTTTGGGCACGTCAACTCAGGACATTTACCCAGCACAAAGGACTAACAAATAATGAAAACGTAGGGACTTGAAAGTTAAATCAGGAAGCGATTAGAAACAGAAATTAACATTGTAAGGCACGATTCAAGAGGCGATGAATGTAATGAGACACATATGTATAACCCGCACGTCCTAAAATTATTTATCGTTATTAATTAAAGTTAGTTCAAAACAAGATAAAATAAAATAAAAACGGAGAAGAAGAATAAAACAACTTTTTTTGGAATGAATCGAAAATTAACTAGTTATTAGTTACATGGTCACAACTTTCTCTGTGATAGAGGATGACAGATTAAAAAATAAGAAACACCTCGGTGAACTAGTGATAAATGTAATTCGTTAGAAATGACTTGCGACTAAAAGGATGGCTTACTGCTTTCAACGAACTGCTAACATAGCTGTGTGCTGATTGGCCCTGAACATAAACGCAATTCAACCAGTTGTCCTCAGCTCTCTTATCAGTAACAACGAGCATAAAACAAACGAGTATTGCGTAGCCTGAGGACTCCCATTATACTTTACTTCAGACAGATTTACAAGAACATGATTAGTTTTTTGACGCGCCATAAAAATGCAGATGCTGCTTGCCATGCATACAAATACTGACGAAAATACCGACACGGAACGGATTTACTCTTGCAACGATACTGTTTAAAATATGCGAATTATCGGATAAAATCAATGAATGCTTTTCTAAACTCAACAATTTTCCGTCATTTTTGTTTATTATTGATATGCGACTGGATAAAGTATTCCGCTAAGCACAGTAATTGTCAGTTTTTTTTTTTTTACATATATATTTCAGTACGAGCTTATTACAGTAAATAAATTAGCACTACTTTTGAAACGGCGTTACAACTTGATCAAAATAATTTGTAACATGAACGGAGTAGAAATTATGTACAATTACATAACTCCTAATCTATACGTGTATATAAATAATCATATGCGCATATAAATACCCACACGCATACACACCAAGTATATGCAAATAACCACAAAATACATATATATATATATATAGAGAGAGAGAGAATAAATTAGTTTACCGGCTCATAAGGCTTCGTTTAAGGTGTCTTAAGTCATCATCAGGAAGTAGCAAGGCCTCTAGATTTGGGCGATTGTGAAGTTGGTTTTTGTACACTTCTACAATATAGCGTATAACTTCATCGATCCATGGAATGCTTAAATCTGAATGTATATATGTTCGTTGCGTTGGTACTAGAAAGCTCATGCTTCAGGGACACTTGTTTTGAGCGCACTGAATAATCAACCGATTGGATTTCTTTGCACAGCCCCAAAGTTACATACCACACATCCGTATCGGTCTGATAATTTTACAATAAATTATATGTTCATTAGACAGACTGAACTTAGAGTAACGCCCAATCAACCAATAAATGTTTCTTAATTTATGCATAGTTTGTTCTTTTTTCATCTTGACATGCGTTTTCCAATTCAGTCACGAATCTAAATGCATATCGAGGTATTTAGCGGAGACCGATCTCGGAATGGGAAAACGATCAAGGTACATAGGTCTTAGATTTACGAAGCGTAAATAGAACGTGCACCGGTTTTTCTTGATTAATCTTGATCTTCCAATCACATGTGCTAATTTTTTCCACATCATATTGCAAGTTAGTCGTAGCCCATTCTGATGCATCGTCGACTGACATCTTGGCTGTGTCATCTACAAAGGTAGCAGTCATCGTTTCGGCTGCTGTTGGAATGTCAGCTGTATACAATAAATACAGAGTAGGTCCTAAGACACTACCCTGTGGAACATCAGCCTGTGTTGAATGAAATTTGGACTTTGCTTTTTCATCTGAAGGATCTATCAGAGATATATGATTCAAGAAGTTATTTCCTGGTAGTAGGTTGCTCATTTTAATTATCAGTGCAAATATTTGTAAAAATAAAAGTTACCGAACAAAGTTAGTGGATAATTAGTGTAATCTTTTGGTTAATCACTTTTTTTCTTTCCTTTCTTTTTTGGTTTTAGGTTTATTTTAATGGACTCTACAACTTTTACTCGCGCGGCAAGTTTCATTGCGATAAATCTCGATCAATTTTTTCAAATTTTGTTTCCTTTATCGTTCCACATGTGTTCACAGTTACGTTTATAAGGAAATAAACATTGATTGCGTACATATTTGAGTGCGAGTTGGAAAAAGAAGAAATTTCAAATTTAATTGAGCGCAAAAATTTTTCAGGTATGGAATATAAAAACGGACGAAAACAGCCCTCAAACCGTAATATTTGTTCGGCGCAGTGGTTTCAAAACTGATGAACGCTTCATTAAAGTTGACATTTTGGAATGTCGAACGATTGATGGGAACAGTAGTTTTTGATAAATGCGATAAAATTGCATATCTCATCGATTGTTCTAAATCGTTTGACCTGAATTTCGCACTATCTACTTCCTTTTCAGGACTGTCCCGCGCATACTTCGATCGCTTAAACTATTGATGAAATGGACTTATCTCCTCCTTTACATCATCACGTCAAATTCCTTCTTTATCAATTGCAAAAGCTTCTTTAACAAATTACGTCAGCCTTTACCTCAAAATAATCCTCACTTCTTTCGTCGTTACTACCGAAACAAATGCAGTTATCGAATGTAGATCGAATTATTATCCGATTATCTCATTTATTTACTAGTTTGATTAATTAATAAAATTCGAAACACCGATAAATGAAACCTGTCAAGTTACCGCGTCATTAAGAAAGTGGAAAGCAGCATACTTCGGACATACCGTGCGGAACAGTAAATATGCAATTTTGCAAAACAGAATAGAAGGGATAAGATTGAAGGGAACAGAGGTCAAGAACGCAGTAGAACGTCGTAGGCGAGAAATATTAAATACTGGTCAGGCATACTTAACACTAGGCATAGGTAACATTACAGTTACATCCCTGGAAATACATCCGCGTTCGGACACTGCCGGATATATCTCGCACAATACGTGATTTAATCTTAACTCTAAGAGACATCACGAACAAATTTTGCCATTCTTTACCTATGAGGAGAGGGGGCGATTTAATATATCCCAACTCTGAATTAGCTGCGCGCACGCGAACCGCATTCAAGGACGTTCCGTTGCTTTTCGGAGAACCGTGCGGAGTTGGAGTTGAATACCCGGCCGAAGATTGCGATTATACGCTAGACGTGAAATAGATAACTCGATCGGAGTTGAAGTTGAGAAACGGATATATGTATATCCGCAGTCGGAAAGAACGTACTCAGAACTAGTTTTTGTTGCCAGCATGTTGGTAGTTTATAATTTTATTCATTAAAATATATTTCCGAGTTTGACGCATTGTGTTTAAGTGTATTAATTACGTTATAACAGAAATACGAGATGATATTGACTTTCATAATTGTCGCAAAAGTTTATATTCAGTTGCAGGACGAATTAGTCATTCTCTCCTGGAAAGTGCCTACTGCCAGATATATCCACAAGGGTTTCTTAATAGGGAATTTATAGATTGATGGTGCAGAATGGTTAACGAAGTTATTTTTTTCTTAGGCAAAATCGTTAAAGCTTTTTCAAAGTCGAATAAAATCGACCGTATTCGCTGATCTAGCAACTCTAAGTTCGCTTTGGTATTTCCGAATCAGTTTAGTGAATATCAGCTTGTTCTGCTACAAAGGTGTTAGATTCGCATTATCTTAGCTGTTCGCGCAACTTGCCTGTTCAGCCCGTAGAGTTAATACTATCATTTTGCTCTCCTCATGATAGTAATCCTGCCGAAAAGCGTCAGCCCGTTGTCAATCTAACTGATCAACACGTCTCCCATACTTTTTCTATGTTAGTCTGTTTCTTTATGTTACATATGCACAGCAGTAGGTTTTTCCTCCTGATTACTACGTCTTATTTTTATTCTCCTGCATACGGTCCAAATAACCAATATGTTTTACGATAAAAAATAAGTAAACGCTGCTTTACATACCTGTTTCCGATCTAAAACTCGTGTGCATTATTCGTTATTTTTACCGTCAACGGGATTTTCAACAATCGATAAAACAATTTAAAGGCACTTAAATTTTTATGCAGCATTCTGATAAATGATACACCTTTGAGTGGTAGCGTAAAAGAGTTCACTGCATTTTGTAAAGGTCTGCTTCCTCTTCGCCTCCGATGAAATTCTTTCTTCAACTTCTGTAGATGGCATTTTTTCAAATGAGTTCTGAGCAACAGCTGTACTAAACTCTAAATATTCCCTATCAGTTCTTTCATTCATTGATAATTCGTCAATCTTAAAAGTTCATCTATATTTTGTAGGTTTTTTATTTTTTATTTTTGAGTAATTATTACAATCTTAAAATAAATCTTAAATAAGTAATAAATATAACAACTGGAAAACGGGACGTGAATTAAAAACTTAGCCCTGCGGCCAATTAAAGGATACAGCAATGTGTACACATGAACAGTTTACACGAGATTTGCAGGTTTACAACGTTTGGGCCTACATGATTTGAGTTCTTCCATCAGCAACTATTGAATTATAAGCGTAGGTATTGTTGGAAATTACTCGTCCGTGAATTATCGCGGCGATAATTACTGGGCGTTATAGCGAATGCGTTAATTAAATTGATTGAAAAATAAATTAAGGGGTTTCAATGCTTTTTTTGTTTTTTTTCGCGTTTATATATCGTTTAAAAAATTACTTCCTCTTTTTTAAATGTAAACATCTATTATAAGGCACGTGTTTTTTTGTTTTTTTTTTTAAGCAAAAAATCTGTCATAGTAGGAAATTATATAATTTTTTCCAAAAATTTTTACTGAAAAAAACCCGCTAAATGAATGCACAATCAGCACTTCAAGTCTCTTTATAAGAGGAAATAATTTTTTAAGCGATATATGAACGAAAAAAAAAAAGCAAAAAAACATTAAAAACCACTGATTTATTTTCTAAGCAAATTAATTACTCGTTTCGCGAATTTCACGGGTGTGTTTTTGATTTAATGATTATTTACGCCTTAAATATGTTATTACTTAAAGAAAAAAAAAAAGAAATTAAAAACCCGCTGATATTAATCTAGAAACTAACGAGGCTGAAGTGATCTAGGCTGAAACGTTGAAGACGAATCGTTGAAAAATTTCAAACTAAATTTTCTTCACCGATTTTGTCCTAAGAATTTACCTTACAGTTCATCTCGCCAGCGGGTTTTATTATTTTTCGAAACCGTTGTATTTTCCTTTTCAGTAGTACAGACAACTTTTTTCGTCTTTTGACCGGATGCCTGATCGTTAAGGACTATTATTTTGACATGGATTTGTCTTACCGGTGCAGGTTAGCCAAATTGTTCGTCGCGATTTTTTTAAGAGAGAAAAAACTGTAACGCTATTTAATTAAAACATATAAGTTATGTCAACTGAACCGTGTGATATTAATTATATGAGTGATCAAAGTAACTGTTGCTACAATAGTATCAAGGAGTATCATAACCAGGAGAGTGAAGACCTCCTGGAACTTTGGACATTTTTTAGCTGAGGAAAAATAGGACATATCCATGTACCTCTGTATCTGTATGTAATGTAGATACTTTACATTTTTTTTTCTTTATTATTTCGGTTAACTAAAATATTAGATTCGTGTGTTAAGAGCTTTTCTTTTTCCTCTTATTTTTTTGTATTCTTTCACGTCAATTCCATATGTGCTTCTTCTTAATTAGTTCTCATTCGCTTGCCTTTAATTTTATCGCGAATAATTATGCGTCGTATTCCTTCAAATTATTCATTACTTTCCATCGATTACACACTCCTGCCATTCTTGACTTTCATTCCTAATCGTCTCTAGCCGATTGTATTTTACCAACGTCAGTTTTTAACTATTTCTCTATTGCATAAAGCATCAAAAGCAGTTTCCCCTAAAATTTGGCAAAATTGCGTAAAAAACGTTTAGCGTTATCCCTGTATCTGTCGTAGGTTGTTGGCAGTTTTAAAATTTTACTTTATCCGAAGAACATGGTCCTTTTACGGCTAAAAAGTATCAGAAGTAAACGAAAATGAAAACTTAATAAAAACGCGCTAAAAGTAAAAACTAATCACACCAGATAAAATTTTATGATACCCTTAAAATAGATGGTTATTCCTAAACAACATTAATACACTTTAATTACGAGTCTCGGTACGTTCGAATTGCAACAATAATTAAAAGAGCCACGATGTTTATAATATTTTCGTTACAGAAAATGTGTGATGGTGTTGATATTAAATATGATTTCCAAACATCACATTATTCTATAACAAATGCGAAATATTGCACGTATTCATTTATGTTTGTTTAATGTTTACTATTTATGCGGCTTATGTTTATAATTTTTCGGGAGGAAACATTCTAATCTAACGCAGATCAAAAAAATTGTTCTGGAAATCAGTGTGCATAGTTTAGCGCCGGAAGTTTACGTATACTGCTAGGTTTTTTATAGCGGTTATTTAACATTCGTTGACATTGTTTTGACGATAATATTGAACACATTTACATACATATACATATGTATATACGGTGAAATTTAAAATATTTACCGGAGAAATTACATCCAGACCAGAGAAAAGCTAGAAAATCAATTTTAATGCGAACGAACAATGTGTATTTCTTTCAGGAAGTTGATCAAAATCGCGAGGCTTAACCGGTTTTTTGAAACAGGTTTTAAATTAGGGTGGCTTCAACAAAATTCGATTTTACTGACTGATTAACTTCTTTATATCGTTCCCGAAATAGTCGCTGTCGTTCGACTTGGATGTCCTAATTTTTTTCTCTCCCTCTTAAGTGCAAATTTAAATCTTAAGAAACTTCCCGGAATTATCGGGAAGGCGTCGGTCGGGAAACTTCGACTGCGTTAAGAAGCACGTGTAGTAAACAAAAACACACGCGGCGATATGTTAACAAAGGAACTGTCTGTGCTGGCGTATGGTCCGTATTGCGTCGTAGTTCACTCAGTTGCAGCACAAACAGTTCTCCGCTCGCATACGTCATAGAAACGTCGCGGATTTGTCACGGTTTGAGACCATGTGAATCCTTTTAGCGCGTTATCGTTATGATTAATTTTTATCGATTCTACTTCTTTAGTCAACTATGTAATTGACAGGGAAAAAAAGAAAGATAATAGCGAACCGAAACACTGATAAGGCGCGGTCCTCCTGTGTCACAATTAATTCGTTCGTTGACGCCGTGGTCAGAAATGCAAGCGCGTATCTAACTCCGTATTGCGCCCCGCGCGCGTGTGTGTGTGTATATGTGCGTATGAGTGGTATTCGTTGAACGTGTGTTTTGCTGGTCGTTTTGGAGGCGCATGTGTGTACGCAGTCATTGCTCGTCATGCGATGATTCAATTGTTGTTAGGTCAGGTTCACGTTCAAGTTGAGTCGATTCGTTTCAAAATCGATGTGGCCTCATCATTCGTTCTTTTCGTTCGGATATGATGAATTCGGTTTTATGTTGAACGTCTATGTGCCGATTGAACTAGTACGCGTAATTAATTTTTCGTCAGAAGATTCTTTTCGGCCTTTTATGAACGACACGATGAAATATTCGATCGGCAACGTACGCGGCTGATTGTATTTCGTTTATGAGAAAATAAGTAAGTGTGCTTCTTTTGTGTTTATTTATGTACATATTAATTTCGAATGTTAATCTCAGTTTTGTTTTTCGTAAATGATTTCTGCGGTTAATTTTTCGAAAATCGTGGAACGCGTTCGGATTACAAAATACTGCTAGGAGTTCTGGAATTAGTGCGACATTTATTCTATTATTTATTTATTTTTCTATTTTGCGGACGACAACTTATTGTCCTGCCCAAGGCCGTGTCCACACGGGGGGGCGGTTTTGGGGATTAAACCCCCCATGAGAACTGAAATAGTTATTATAAATACAAAAAAATCGGGAAAAAAATCACAAATTCAAAATAAATATTGATGAGTTTTTTAAGGGTGTTCTTACCTACTTTTAAAAGAAAAAAGAAAAAATATGCTCCATATTTTTAGGTATACTTGATTAATATTTTAAGCAAAAATTTTTTTATTACGAGTATAATTCATAACATATGTGTAATTTTTATTAATGTTCATATACGGGGGGTAATTCATTTATGTAAATTATTAATACATATAAATCAAAATGATGGATATTATTATTAATAGTGCGAATATTAGTGAAAAATGTATTATAAAATAAGTATGCAAAGGGAATTTTCAAAACACCCCCCCCCCCTCCAAAATTTTGGGCACGGGCCTGGTCCTGCCGATTGTTAACTTTTTAAACCCCGTTAGATGGATTTAAACTCTAGTACTCTACACGGGAGATGATTTTTTTTGTTTAAAAAAGCGGTCGGGTGACAAGATGGAAAAATATGTTTTTTCTTGTAAATTGGGTTGAGATCGGTTTTTAACGAATTTTCAGCATAATCGAAATGTATAACCATAAAAAAAAACTATATTTAATAACTGACGGGTTAATTAATTTACAAATGAACTTCATACATATATTATTATCTAATCGAAGTACAGCTTTCGTGAATAGGGAACAAAGAAGATGAAAAAACCCAGTCAAGAGACGAGACTATTAAACTTTGTAAACGGAAATTCTGCAAACGTGTTAAAAGGATGGCACTCTTCTAGTGCGCCTATAAGTCTGATTTTTGTGCTGATTGGATATCGCAGCTCTCTTTCCAGTTCAGTTTTTCTTCTATTCTGATAAACGTGTTCCTTATGTTAAATTAGAAAACAAAAAAATCGCTATTCAATAATTTTCGATATTCATATTTTACCGATTTCGCTATTAGTGAAAATATCGAAGTAAGATATCACCTAAACTGATCCGGATAAAGTTTGAATTACGTAAAATTCAATACCGTTGCCGATTTAAGCGAGTTAAAAGAAACCGCTCCCAGCAGGCTCGCAAAGAAACATTCCAAATAGAAAAACTTTTGCTCGAGATATTTTTCCTTCGACTTGGCCGATCTCTACCACCTTTCCAAATTATTTTTTCTACCTTCATTTTCCAAGTCCCTCCCTCAAGCGATGGTTAAACAAGAATTCTAAAACACTCTATTGAGTCCCAATTTTCCTTACACGTTACCATCTTCACTGATGACTCCAGCTGATGGTGTTGGAGCTTCTTTTCCCCTTTTGGATTTTTGGTCTTTTCGGAGTCATTTAGTCTTCTTTCTCTACCTTTACCATCCTGCGATACATTGTTTTCATTATATTTTTAGTCGCCTCTTCTATCATTTTTGACTGCTTTTCAAGCGATTTGCCCTCCCCTTCCTGATCACTTGTCTGATTTTATCGCGTTCTTCGCATCCACGGTCTTTTCCATTTTCTTTCTTCTCGCTACTCCATCTGTGTCGATTTGCCGTAGAATTTAGATTGCTATTTTCTCTCGCTTCTTTATTAAAAAAAAATTCATTCTTCATTTAAAAAAATTCATTCTTTAATTTCGTGTTTTTATGTAAAAAATTCCACAGAAACACGAAATTAAAGAATGATTTTTTCTTTTTTTTTTTAAATAAGCGAGAGAAAATAGCAATCCAAATTAAATTACTGTCAAAAAAATTCATTATTTAATTTTTTGTTTTTATGGAATTCTATTGTCGACGGGTTGAATTTTCGACGACTAAAAAAGAAAAAAAAAAAATCCATCTTAAATTTTTTGGCAACAAGCGTTCTTTTATCTTTCTTTTTCCGCTTCCTTGAGTACCCGTTGCTTCCTTGTTTTTATTTCCATTATTCGCTTGCGTTTTAATCGTTCTTTTGTTTTGTTTTCGGTTTCGTTTTTCCTTTGTTTGCTCTCCAATCTGCACTATACGCATTTTTTTTTTTTTTTTTTTTTTTGGCTTAGCTTTCGCCATTTAGCCAGTTTTTTCTTTTGCTTAGCCCTGTATAGGGTGTTTTATAGAACTTCCTTATTTATTATTTCTAAATTTCTATGTTGTGATATTTTATAAATTTATATATTAATGCCGCGCTACCTTCGACAGTGGATCTGCAATTATCTGTGTCACTGAAACCGGGAAAGTATGCAGTTCTGCTAAGATTTCTGCTCTAAGTTTGTCCCTACCTTGCTCGTAGACTTTACATTGCCAGATAAAATGATCTATTGAACCCTCTGTTCTACAACTACTGCATGTACTATCATTGATGATATTAATTTTTGCCAAGTGGACGGGGGTTTTGTTGTGTCCTGTTCTCAATCTCGTTATCGTCGCTATAAAGTCTCTTCCCAAGTTGTTCGCTCCTTTAAACCAAGGGGCTCTTGGGACATACTTCTGTATTCTTGAATAATCTTTCCCTTTTTGATCACTAATCTGTTGATACTCAGCGTTCCACTCGATTGTAATGTGTTCTTTAATTATCGGTAAAAACTCCCACCAATTTAATTTTTGAGCAATTGTTCTACCTACTTCGGTTCTTGCTAATCTATCTACTATTTCATTTCCTTTAATACCGCAGTGCGACGGAATCCACTTAGAATGAAGCAATGGTATCTGTAATGATGGTCATATATTCTTTGAATGTTCATCGCTTTCTGCCTAGCCTTGTATTCCGAATTCTCATCTGTTGAAACTCAAACTACTCCTTATTACGCATCTTATATTCTGCCGTCCTTTATACTTTCAAATCTGACGAAGTCGGAATTTAACTGACGTCTGTTTTTCTTCGTTTCGTTTTTGGACGGAATTTCTTTATGACGTGTCAAAAAAAAAAAACAACAAACCAATCGGTTTCCGAAAGGCTGTAATTCGGGAACTGCTAATGGACGATACTGTAAACGGCACTGCTAGCAAATTCCATTGTTTTCATGAACAAAACCTGTTGTTTGTCTAATTCTGGAATATTACACGCGCGTGTTTGCAAAGTGCAAAGACGTAGGATTTTTTCCTGTACTATACTAAATGGAGTAAACACTTGAGAGAAAAATTACCAACCAATAAAAATATGTCGGCCTGTGAGAATTTTGTTCTAGAATCATTGGTGTTTCTACTCAACACGTGTATATGTTCGTAATGTTGTGCTTGGTATTCTTATGTTAATTGTTTTAAAGCGAAGCATTCGACGGCTGTGTGTTAACCGCAGAAATGTGAACATTTTAAGTAGATACACAAATAGAGAATTGTGTAGTGAATGTCGAAAGTGTTATACTGTTTTATTTTAAAATATCAAAAGTCTGTTTTCTAGTTGCTCTTTTTTTTTTTTTTTTTTATAACTTTCGTAAGGCTTAATTTTTTGCAAAAATTACCGCTACCGTAAAAGTAAATACAATTACTGTAAAAATTAGCTATAACGACATTGGTTACAACGACAATGATTACACACAGTAGGTTATTACGACCAAAATTTTAGCACGCAATTAAAATAATTAACGCTTATAACGACCTGACACACAAAATTTAACTTGGACAGGTTTTTGTAGATTGTATTCGAAATATGTATCATTTTTAAATTATATAAATTACAGACGTATTTAAAAAGCTTAAAGTTTTTGGATCAAAAATGACACTAACTAATTGTATTTATGTAACTTTGAAATAGCGATAATAATTAAGTATTCAAAAACCCGAACAAAATGCGTTTAAAACGTCACTGATTGAAATTTATCTATTATAAAATCGGTGAATTTACTAAAAAGCTTATCTCGATTTTGTTTATAAACATTTTCTGGAAAATTCGGAACATTTCAGCGTATTTAAATATACGGTTAGGAATACACGATTGGTATATCAGCTACGGGAGAGGAGACGAAGTTCGAAAGAAAGAAGATCACGGTAAAATTTTGGTAAAGGGGGAAATCGCGGGATAGTGCATTTCCAGCTGGTTCTCGTCTAATTCTCGTCGAGTCCTGTTTGGTTCTCGACCGAAAGGTCGCCCAGTCTCCGTAGATTAAGCAACAAATTTCAAAAACGGTGTTCGCCGAAAGAATATACGAAGGAGGACGATCCAACAACAATTCCTAGTACCAGACAGTTTTAATAATCAAGGTGTACGAATTCGATTATCGCGTCTGCACCCCATATACGTTGGGAATCACTAACTTGTGTTCGCTTGCCAATAAGGAGTTTTAACCAATAGCAGAAGAGCCATTATTTACAAATAATTTTATAAAATTTCATTTTGTTTTGTATTATGTGCGCGCGCCTGTGTATCCAAAATTTGCCTTTTTTATAGGCTCACCGGTACCGAAAGATTTATGTGGTCATTTTGATGAAAATAAATATACTGAACCAAAAAAAATCAAACTTTTCTATAATCTAATCTAATAATGATAATAAAAATAATAATAATAACAATAATCGAATAATAGAGAACCAAGTAAATACTATAATTTCAAATAAAAAAATTAATATGTCCATAGTGTACGCAAGACCGTAGTGGCATTCGTGAAGGCGTAAACGGAATGGACACATAAAATATATTTATCAGTTTGTTATATTTTGGCGAATTCAAAATCATATTAATTAAAAACAACAAATTTGGAGTACTTCTTGTGAGTATCGGATGGTGATTAAATTAAACATGTGTTGATGTATACATATATACTTTTTTTTTTGTCTAACGATGAACCACTTGACCAACTATCAAGTTGATATGCAAATAATACGAACTGAGGAAGGAAACTTAATATTCGATCTAAAACAGTCATGCAGTAAATGTATCAGATAAACATGGTCATCAATGTTTTAAACCCACAATTATCTGTACAGAATCATTAGGAAAAGACTATCTAGACCGAGTTTGAAATGCATTGAACGCTTGAACACGACGGAGCAGCAGAAGTTTATACCAAGGGTTGTTTAAATAATAGATTATTAAAAAAAAAAAGATTAATTTATACAGTTAGACTTTGATGCCATTTAATAAAATGAATTTAAGCGGAACAATAAAAATCCGTTCATTATCATCCAGAAGGCTATAAGTAGTATAAGGAGAGTGGATCATACATAAAAGACATTAATTGTTTGTAAAACATGTCTAAGTGTGTGTTCATATTTATTGCAGGAATGACGTTATTACATTCGAAACTAGTCGATGTTTATATTTAATTATATTAATATATAAAATTTACTGGAAACTCCGCCTTGGAGAATACAAAAACTTACTTAAGAGTGCGACCTTTTATTCCAATCTTCTAATCTTTTAATTTTGCTATTTCTTTTAATACCCGCGACATCCTTGCTACTGTAGTTCATTTGTTAGTCTCCTTTGTTTCCTTAATTTTTAATTTTTTTCTGATATAATTTACAATTCTACGCGTGTTGGGTAAGTGTGCTCCAAAAAAAAAAAAAAAAAAAAAAAAAAAAATTTACGCATTAGGCAAATAATAACCACAAATTTGCGGATGAGTTGATCACAGATAACTCCAAAGGGCGCAGCAAAGGCTTCGACTGCGCTTCAAACAACAACATACATCCAGCAGTACTATTCGCAGCATACACAGTCCTATCCAGGGTGGTGGTATTTTCTGCACCCGTTGATCTTCATTCGAGGAACTGATAACGACGTACTTTATTTTACATCAGTGATATACCGTAAGTTGCTGTGCCGTGGTCAAATCCGTTAAATCATTAGTTGTCCGTGTAATTGAAGAAAAAAGGAATTGTTATTATAACGTTAAAATTCCTAATGTAACGAACACCGGAAAGGTAAATATCATCGAAAACAGATATGTTCATTGTGATTAAAGTTGCCAAGTAATACTTTTCAAGATTTTCAAGAGTGTCGTATTAAAATTTCGGTTCTTGAAGGAGCTTTCTAAGTACAACTGAAGTACTGGACATACCATAAATTCTGTACAAGATTTTCGATGTATAATTTTATACGTTGAAAATATTCGTAAAAACTCTCGCCAAGTGTAAATATAATTATTGTAATACCGCTAAATAAATGAAGTCGTAGCGAAGTTAATAATATATAACTCAATGTAATATTTATTTATTTGTATGATCCGCTAGTGCAACAGCTTTTGCACTGCATAGCACAATGTGATAAAAACAGTTACACACGTACGTCCAAACAGTAATAAATAAAAAAATACAAAATGACATACATACAGTGTACATACGTAAGCAACGTGGTTATTTAACATTATCTATTTAGGTACTTCTTTATATAAAAACGTATACACATCCAACCACACACACACACACATATGCACGCAGGCGCGTTGAAATACTCTCGCTTTGAAAAGACGGAGCACTCAGTCTCGCATTATTAAATTCTTAACAATTTTTAAGAACTCATTGTAGTGGCTATCAAAAATGTCCAGTTCGCTACGTTTTTTCCCCGAGTTATTATATAATGTGAGTAACGAACGTAGAGGGGAGTATGCGTATTGCTCGGTCTTCGCAAAAGTTGTAATAAATTGAAGGAAAAAAAATCACTTCCTAGCAGGTTAGATATTGGAAGACATTGAGAAGGAAAAAGGTTGAAAAAAATATCTACATTTATGCGTATTGTAAAAATATATTTGAAAATTTAAACAAAACTTGATATCAATGTTAATTAGCACGGATAAAATTATAGATCCGCGAATAAAGAAAACGAATTTGAAACCGCCATGGCGCCATTTATAAATTCATCACGTAACCGAAATGTTACGTATCTAAATGTTTCTGCGTACAACTTTTAAGTAGTGATCCGAATCGTTATAATGTGTACGACATGCCGATAGTTGCAAGCGAGCATCGGACAATACTGACAGAGTAGTCATCAAATAACGTTAAAAAAAAGGTAATTTGTCTCCCCTTAGAAGTATTATACTCTCTTTACTTTTAGTATTATAGCCAGACAAAGACTAGTTAAATAATTTTCATTAGAATATATACGGAAAATGTGAACGCTCAAAATTTTAATATTAAATGACAGATGAATTGCATAAACTATCACACGGCATTGGCGAGAAAATATAAAATACCGAATGCCTTATAAGAAGACAGATATTTAATTTACAACAGGCTGGAACCGAAGTAGTACTAAAGCGGATTCTCCGTCACGCTACGGTATTAACGGAAATGAAATAGTGGATAGAATTGCAAGAACCGCAGTATAGGTAGAACAATTGTCCAAAAATTAAATTGGTGGGATTTTTTACCGGTATAATTAGAGAACACACTATAACGGAGTGAAACGTCGAGTACCAACAGAGTAGTAATCAAAAAGGGAAAGACTACTCAAGAATATGAAAATATGTCCCAAGGGTGATCCCTTGATTTAAAGAAACGAATAACTTTGGTGGAGACTTTATAGTAACGATAACAAGATTGAGAACAGGACACGACAATCACTTGGCAAAAATTAATATTATCAATGACAGTACATGCAGTATAGGTTACGATAGATCATTCTATTTGGCAGTGTATAGTTTACGGGTAGAGACAAACTTAGAATAGATATACTATCAGAGCAATATACCTTTCCAGTGTCTGCAACTCAGATAGTCGCAGATCCAACGTCCAATTTAGCTGTACTAGTATATAAATTTATAAAGTACCACGAGATAGAAATATAGAAATAATAAACGAGAAAGTTTTCTAAAATGTTCTCTAAATAGCGAAGGCTAAGCTGAAGAAAGAAAAAAGAATGAGGCGACATAAATTATTATCGAGGTTACAAAAGTAGATACGATTAAAGATAATGAATTAGAACCGACATAGCGTAGTTTACAATCTCATCACTGGTGGGAATATTATGTTCGAACATTATACTCTTTAACCAGAGCTATATAGAGTAGGGAAGGTTCAGAATTTTTCGTTGATCTATCCATATTATCATTTAAAAATTTTTACACTAAAAATTGTTTAAAAAAAAACCCATAAATACCGACTTCAAGGTAAGAAAACTTATGAGGCGTACAGCAAAAAGATACCAACCGGGCAAAACAAAACAAGCAAAAAAAACACAAAATATAAGAAGAAAATTGATGACTTTGTGTCGATTTGCTGATTTTCTGAAGAACTAATAACTGCGTCATTTAATAATCCAAAAATACTAGATTCCGTAAACACGAAAACGATGTGCTCCGCACTGGGCGAAGCGATTGCGATGCATAAATAATAAGCTAAGGGAATTATATAAAATCTCGGCCATTTTGTCCTCACAAAGGGACCAACCCCTTGACCCCTCTTGCTTACATTTCTATTTCTTTCTCTTTTCTATATTTTGTATAAAATTATCAAAATTTATAGCGTCATTCTTACTAGTTAAATCGTTCCTAACAAATTAATAAAAACTTGAAGGGCCGGCCTAATACTCGTATATATATGAATATACATGTATATATACATATATGCATACATATCTACATACGCATACCACGTATCAAATAAATTCAAATAATACCTTTATTTTCTTTCTTTTGGGCGCGGTAACTATTGACATAAACCTAGTGCAAGTGAAATTATTGAATATTTCTGCGATTCTGACCATATCCTCTTTGAATGTCCATCCCTCGTGAACGAACGCACTTCTTTGTACTCCAATCTGCTATCACTCAAACTCCCTACTCCTTATTGTGCCTCGTATATCTTATCGTTTCCGTCGATCTCCGTTGTTCCTATCCTCAGTTCTTTTATCTTATCAATATTTGACATCGACTCTACATCTAACTGATCCTTCTCCCTCGTTTAGTTTCTGGGCGAAGATCCTTTGTTGACATGACCAAAGAAGGATTAAAAAAAAAAAAAAAAAAATGTGACAATGAGATTTTAACCAGATTCTACCTGAACGAAACATGCTTGATCCACTAGCCGCGGTAGCTGTTTACAAAAAATACTCGAAAGGTTATAATTATCCACATCGATAACCTATTACTAAAAATATATTACGGTTAAAAGTCATTAAGAAGTTCGTGTTTCTTTAGCGTTTACTCTAGATGATTCGGTTGTTCTAATTAAATTAATGAGTACCATAGTCACATAATAAACGAAAAAAAAATTGGTGTATGGAAGAGGAGGGACCACTGGGTAAGTGGTTGAAAGAATGGTGCAAAGATTAAAGAGTTTTGCTGCATCCTCTTTTCCCTTTATTATTGTTGCATTTTTTAGGCCTCTTTTAGACTATCTATTTACCAGTTTCCTTCCTTTTTCTTTCCTGTATATTAATGTATGCGACGAGTAATATGTAAGCTGCCCCTATGTACGAGTGTATTATTGTGCTATTTATATACATAATTACATTGATTGATATATTTTATTTATTTATTTATTTATTTTTGGTTTAATACGTTCAATTTAGGTAGTACGGATGATTAACTGTAATTTTGTTTACTAGAATAAACGATAATAAGAGTGTTGGGCGCTCACGCAACGGGCATACTTGCCCAGTGAGACCCGTAACTTATTTATATATACAAAAAAACATATATGTATATATATATATCGAGAAATCATTTAAAACGACATACAGATCTGATATATTTTATTTCTTGAAACATTCAGCGCATTTGACTTCATACAGCACTTCCACAAATTACAGGTGAAATAAAAACTTTTAAAAATAATGACGTCGTAATAGTTGGAATATGTCGTAGATGCTTCAGTAATTATCGGAGTACATAAATTATTTCTGAGTTTTCGTGCCGCCGAACTTTAAATAAGTTGGATGTGCGGCATGTTTTATTTTCTAGCTTTTTTCTTACGTTTTGATTTATTTCTTGTCGCATTTTTAATGACTTGCTTACTGCATCGCGCAAAATATATCACCAGCGGCAGATTTTTCATACTTAAATGTAGTCAGCTGTTTAAACACTGTGCTCTTTCACCTATATTTCTTTTACTTATTTTTTGAAAAGCACCGTAGCATTTAGTTTTCCTTTGTTCTTGTCTTGTTCGCTTTAAACCACTCCCACTTGTCAACTGCAAGTTCTGAAAATTCCGAAATTAAATCAGTTGATATTTTTAGTTATTGACGGAAATGAATCGATCACTGCCATATCGACAGTCAACAGCCACTCGGTTATCTCGTTAGTTATATTAGCGGAAGTAGCAGGCAAAGTAGCAAGTTTTTTTGTGTTTTTTTTGAGTAAGTTCGGTAAACTACGGAAAATATCTCTTTTCATGTGCAATTATATGCGTAACAATCAAACAATAACCTATTAGATAATCAAAAAAGTGTTTTCTTACGTAACAATTTAACAAAGCTGATTCGATTAACTCTGAAAATTGGGAAAAAACGCGTATATGATTTCTTGTCAGCTAAGTCTAATATTTGTCCGCATCTCCCCAACCGGTATTGTGCCGAACTAATTATAAGGAGGAATCTTTGGGCTCCTCTGGTGCTTTCGAAAGGGCTCCAAAGCAAACGGAAAATAATTTACAACTTACAATCGAATATATATATTCGCTTCTTTTAATTATTGCCGAGAACTATTATTGTGCTTTACTAATTTTGTGGATTGTTCAGAGGGGAACGTACCGTTATTTAAGGTTAAACGAAATGAATTGCTCTTCTGTTTATTTAGAAATTGCCATACCAATCATGGCTAAATATCATTTAGTTATTCGATAGACAACCGTAATTGTTTGATTTATCACTGAAAGTACTCGGAACGTTTTTAATTGGTCTTTAGTTAAGAAGATTCGTGTCTGTTAGTGTACTGCAATGAATAACAGTCAAGGTACGCGCATTGGTGAACTTGCTTTTTTCTCTTTTATTTTTTTTTCAATTATATATCTGCATATTTAAAAGGATACGTGTCTATGCTCGCACGAAAAACCGTTCAGTAGGGATGCTTCGGCGTGAACGGTTGATCATGATCAATGTTAAAATGATTAACTCAGTCGCGTAGAAGAAAAAATATTAAAGAACAAGGTAAAAAAGCTGCTAGAGCAAGCTGTAATTGCAACGGCGATGTCGATCAAGTCCAGAGCCTCATAATTTTACAAATGCTTAAAAATTGAACGGCATACATTTTTCTTGAACATTTTTAGGCACCGAATTTTCCAAGCTGTTATTTTTTTTCTTGGTCAACCAAGGCACCCAGAAACAATTAGAAATGGGAAAAAAAATTACATAATAAGATGATCAGATATTGTTAATGGGAAGGTAAAAATAGCAGGGATAAAAAGTGTAGAAGGAAAAGACAGGATATATAATAGGCACAATAAGGAGCAGAAAGTCGAAGCGTAAGCAAATGGGAGTACAGAGCCGAACACTCCGCCGAAAGAGTTTGGCACTCAAAAAATACGTGATTAGCGTCACAAACAACTGCTTTATGACAACATGAGCTAAACGCTAATGAGAAGCGAAAGCTGGAGGAAGACGGCAAGGAATTATTTAAACGCAAACACATAATAGAGATAACAACAAAGCGTGGAAGTGAAGGAAACAGAAGGAATCATAGATTGGAAGGAAGACTAGGTTTAACAGGCAGATAAAAAGAGTGATTATTAGAAAAAGAGGAAGTGTATACATCCGGCCAAAGATTGAGATTGAAATTTTTACACAGCAGCAAGAAATTAGAAGATGGGATTTTTTTGAAGAAGAAGCAGCAACCGGAGCCAAATAATCAGCCGCCTCATTACCAAAGATGCTAGAGAATGGTGAAGAACCCAACTCAAATATCAGTATGAATCGCACAGAGTGAAGAAAGAGTCCGAATGAGCGAACCTATACGAAGAATAGTAAAGTCACAGGAATGATCAGAAAGAGGAGAGGAAATGGCCTGAAGAGCACTCATGGAGTCGGAAATAATCAGAAATTAGGAAGAAAAACGATTAGAGGAGATAAAAATAACGGAATATAGAATAGCCATCAACTCGACCGTAAATACGGAGCAGAAAGAAGGAAGACAAAAAAGATTCAGAGAAGTTATAATCTGGAAGAATAAAAGAACGGCCAATTCCACAAGTGAATGTAGTTACATGAGAAGGAATATGCGCATTATTGTGAACCTATCTAAGCTGAAATATAAACTTTTGTCGCGTTTCCTTTGATATATTTATAAATTAAGAAAGAAAGACATTATTCATTGTCTCCTTTACGGAGACTTATTTTTACTCGAAATTTTACATTGTAAAATAATGGACTTATCGCTTGTAATCGTAAACGTAATAAACGGTAATTCACTTCAAATTATACATTGACGACACACAGCATTCGTCAAATGTAGCATGTTATGATGCACGCTACGGGGCTCTAGATGTTATCGTTGTAGCGACTCTACCGACAAAAATTATATCGAAATGTCTTTTTTCTAACTGCAAATTAAACTGAAATAATTTATACATCGGCACGATTTTGGTCTCATGGCAAATAAACAAGTTTTAAAAACGTCAGTGAAATACGTGATTTTTCAATAAAAAAACAACATTGATGCATATACGCTGGTATTATCATCGATACAGAGGCGGTAAAAAATAGTAAATACAATGTTTTTAGCAATCCTTCGCTGATTTCGAACAAAAAACAACAACTCGATTCTAAAGTCTAACCTGTTATTATTATTCTAAAAAACCAGCATTAAACCAAACTACATCATTCGATTGAAAGCTAGAATCCCGATTCCGTTAAAAAATACTCACACATTTGTGCAGTTTTTTGAATAAATCGTTTCAATATCATCGGTTATTTTTAAACATTTTTCAACCGTCAGGCCAGTAATATGCAATCCGCCAGTAAGACAAAATGATGTTGGTCAAGAGGGGGCAAAAAAAAAGGCTAACGCATCTGCCAAATACTTATGCGACACATTCCTAACACAACAACGATAATTAACATACAATTTACTGCTCTAGATTAGCTTCAAAGGGAATAAAAATGATTTCTCCGACAGAAGTTAAAAAACACCTAGAACTTCTAAATGTCAAATAATCTCTTCTGGCTTTGATGTGATCACAACTAAAATGTTAAAAGAATTACCTAGGAAGACAATAATGTTGGTAATCAACGCTATACCAAGAACATCATATTTTCCAAACCAATATGGAAATTCTCTCAGATACTAGTGATATTAAAACCGGAAAAAGATTAATCTATGCGCGGATTAATAAAATAATTCACAAACAGTCGAATCATTCCTCAACATCAGTTCGGATTTAGAACTACATAGGGTAGTAAACCTTAGTGAAGATAGCATCGAGCGTAAAAAATACAACGAAGCGGTATTTATTACCATCACCAAGGCCTCTTCGATAAAGTCTGGCACGATGGCTTATTGTGTAAAAACTAAAATTGTTTCTGCCAGACAAGTACTACTTACTAATACGGGAATACTTAAGCAACAGTTCCAGGTTAAGTACGATATGATGATATATTCCGTCCTAGCTGGAGTTCCACAGAGTAGCGTTCTGGGACAGCTATTATACAACCTGTATACAGCAGATTTGCCGACGAATAAAACTGTACAGGTAACAACGTTTGCCGATGATATAATCGCATCAGATAAAAATGCTGATATCGTTAAATTGCAGAACAGTGTGGACCAGTTTTAGCCTACACATATTTCATTCTTCAACAGAAGATCACTTAATAAACGAGTAGTACTAATTGATAATAAAGAACTTCCAAAGAAAAACGAAGTGAAAGATACCTAGGAGTCTCTTTTTAGATGAAAGACTAACATGGAGGACTCACATTCAAAAGAAGAGAATTTAATATCAGAATGAAACAACTCTACTGGCTAATATCACTCTAAATTGTCACTACAAAATCGTTTGCCACTATATAAAACTCTGTATTGCGACCAGTATAGACCTACGCAGCGCAACTGTGACCATAAGCAAAGACGTCTAATAGGCTAGTTATCCAGCGATTTCAGAACCAGGTGTTGCGCTTAATTTACTAAATGCCATGGTGCGTTGAAGTCATCCATCGGGATTTAAAAATGGACACGATGGAAGAAATTATCCGGAGGCTCGCACAAAAGCATCTGACACGGTTACGAAACCACCCAAATCAGCTAACAGCGCTCTTTTACACGCCGATGTGTCATCTACATCACGACATCAAATTAACTAAAATCATAATCTTTTTTGGGAGGGAAGCATCAATGGATGTATCTTCTACTTGCGATTTATTGAGTACATTTATTAGACAGCCTCACACCACTATTTAGCTAGTTATAAATGAGCAATTAAAAGAAAAAGAGAAAAAAAAAACGAATAAATTACTTGACATAATGCGAAGAACATACAAATTATTTGCCTTTACCGATGATTTGACTATTAGTCCAGAAAAAATGTACAGAAACTTTTACAATTGTGTTTGAGCAGCCTTTCGAATCAAAGAAAAATCGCTGCTAAACTAAAACGTGCATAGATTTTAATGCGGAAAACGGTTTTCATTAGTATTAGTAGCCTAAAAGGAAACAATATAAAATTAAAATTCGCCCGAATAATTTCATATTTCGCAAGGATTATTTTTACTCAGACGGATCATTCTAAAAGACTCGAAACTGAATTGAAAAATCGAAAACGGAATTTACATAAAAATAAAACGAAATAGAAAACAGCGAAAAGTGATACTGTTATCACACTCGGGGGGACTGACACGAAAGACATAAATGAAGAAATGTTCCAAATAACTCGGGGGCAGATTTAATATCGTCGATGCTGTTGTGGAGAGTTTAATGGAGTTTTTTATAAGCGAGTGTTTTTTAGTAGTATTATTGGTAATAGGATATTGTCTGTTACAGTTTGTATTCTTTCTAGCCAAAGGTCGCCTGAGTTAATGGTGGGAGCTCACCTTAACAAAAATTATAGGACACAGTATAATGATACAAAAAGTTCGATAATACCCATATATATATATATATATATGGAATGGTAAGAGGATACTTAACGAAAATAAATCTTCTTGGTAGGCGGTTTACTTTTTCGCCTATAAATCCTCCACCTCAAATAAAATTAGTATTTATGGGAATCAAAATGAGGATTAAATAAGTCGGTCAAATAAGTGACAGTTTAATCGGGTTCTGGCGCGTCCACAAAAAAAAAAAAAAAAAAAAAAAAAAAAGAAAAAGAACAAAAATCGGTCTTGTTTTATTTAGCGGTTTTACTTTATTTTTGTTTGTTCGTGCGCTGAGCATATTGACCGGAGAAAGAATGGGGGGGGGGGTCAAAATGTTTTTTTGCAGGTTAAAAACTGGTTTCGGAATACAAATGGTAGTTTCAACTTACGCTTGTTAAAAACAATTTAAAGAAAGAAGGAAGAGTAACAGAACGTATAATCAGCAAAAATTAATTGTACACACAAAGTTGCATAGCATATAAAACGCGTACCAGCTTGAACAAGACCTGACCGCATGATATAATATAGAACACTTGAATGTTTTTAAAGATATAATACAAACTGAACACGCTACAATGAGAAAAACAAAATATAAAACCCGAATAATTGCGAATTGTAATTATAAATAACACTAAACAAGACAAGCCTGACGTACACATTCTAATCAATATGCATTCAGGTTAGTTGCCCGGAATTATTTATCACCTATGTGTACTGTTATGATAAGAACATCGATGAAAACAGTTTTTTGCTGTATTAAGAGTTTTAAATAATGTGAAACCAACGCATGCCATCAGTTTTGGTAAAACGGGGAAACATTTAGAATACGACGACAGAATATATTTCATATGAAGTTTTTTAAAATTTGAATTTTGAATCGAGAGCCATATCTGAGCGAAGTAAGACTGGTCGAATGGATATTTTTATAAACAATAAGTTTACTACAACTGCGTAAGATTTTCGAATAATAATTCGGTACAAGATTACCCCTATCTGTTTCTTCTTCAATCTGTTTTTAAAAGTCAATCCCTTATCTAGAATTCTATCGAAGTGTATTACCATGTATCTCTGCAGACGAGAGAAGAGTATAACATTTTAGTCGGAGTGATTTCATTTTATATATACATACATATATATATATATATATATATATATATATATATATATATATATATATATATACAACCAAAAAACTATGCTATCAACGTATGTATAGGGTTGTGTTTCGGCTTCTGGATTTTGTGAAGGCTGTTATATATACATCTAACCGAAATAAACGTAATATAGTACTAACGTATGCGACGTAGTGTATCTCAGCTTCTACACTTTGAAGGATATTTCAAATACATCTACCGAAATGACCATGTCAACAACATATGTGAAGGCTATGTTTCAACTTGTAGATTTGGGCAGAGTATCTACTAATTAATATGTATATGCTCTGCATATGGGTAACCAGAGTGGATTACTATGCTATCTATTCATAATTATACATTTCTAAGTTTTTGTATTTGATCTTGCTCTGAACATAGGATTAGTATATATCAAATTATACGCCAGCGCGATCAATATTAACGAAAGGTTAATATATGTAATCTAATTTGGGTTAATCATCACATCAAAGCTATTCTCAGAAATATTCATTCGAACAAACACGAAGGGGGCTTAGCAGTATTGTGTTAGCGAGTTATTAGCATTGGGTAATTATAGGTACAATAAAACACATCCTCAAAAGCACACGCATAAGCAAAGATAGTATATGTTAGAATATTGTTAATAGGCAATGGTAAACGCATTGTCACAAAAAAACACAAGCAAACGAACATATCGCACAGCTTATTAGAGGTTTATAATTAGACTGTAGCAGGTGTATCATTAAAAACACACGTGAACACACGAAACAACATTAGAACAGATTCGACAAATTATTAAAATTTGGTTAGTTAAATTCTTCTCTTAACCCCATGTCTTGGTTTCTGATTAACGGCGTTCATGCGATGGTGTCTGCACAGAAAGTAACTAGTGACCAGGAGATGTTTGTAGATTATTTTTTGGTTCATTAAGCTGATCACATATGTCTATACTAAAAGCAAAGGAGTGTAGTTGGCATAGAACATAATGGCGATTAACTCTTACATCTGTAGAAGAGGAGGCGTGCTAAATAGTCACTTAGATTGGTTAGTATCTCTCAGAATGAAAATTTATATATACTATTTAGGTTTCAGGTATATGTATGTACATATAAAGAAACGCTTATTCATATGACCATCAACGCCTGGTTTGAATTATTTTACGAATCTTGAAATATGCAAAATGCGCGAAAGAATTTTTGGAAAATTTTACGCCAGTGTGTAGAAAAAGAATGGTATTTCTTAACAATTTCAAAAACGGCAAAAATTCAGATTAAGTTCAGTAACTCTGAAACGGGTGGATTTGTAAACTTTTTGAATATCATTCAAACGCTTTTTTAATAAAATTAATAACTTTATTTTATCATATTTTACAGCATCTAAAAGTATTTTAAAAATTGCCGAATATGTTTCAATACGATAAAACTGTCTTTGATAAATTTTTCGAGACATTAATTTATCATTATCATTTTTTAGCGCGTCGTTGAGAATTTTTGTGAATACTGCGAAACAGGCGGGTCTATTAAAAAGGTATTACGCCGATGTATTATAAATGGAACTACTCAAGAACATTTAAAAAGGAATAATATTTTTAATGTTATTACCATATAAATTTTTTACGATTTTTAAAAGTGTTTTTATGTTCAGCGTAATTCTCCCGGCAGAAACATTTTTAGCTTCGATAAAATTATTTCTCTGAATTTTTGATTATCTTTCCGTCTCTTTAGTTTATTCGAATTGTGTTTCGTGTAAATAATAAGCTATTCGGACTGATGTGCACACTTCTTTTACTGAAAGCATAAAACACGTGCTTAGAAGTGTGCTTTTTAATGATTTATTTATTTTTTTCTTTTACGTATTTAGAAGCGAGATAAATATTAATATTCGAATAAAATTTGCGAAAGAGAGAACATGAAGAAGCGATGGGAGGTGATGTCTTTTTAATGGAAAATCTGCAGTTTCAATTGCAGAAAATAAATGTCTTATATGCTCTTCCCTTATTATTTTTTTTTTTTTGTAATTTTTGTTATATTAAATATAAAAAATTTGAGTTTCCCAGTTTGCGTCGGTCCATAATTGCTAAATTATCTCGCCTCCGTTTCTCGCATAGTCTCCTTCCTTCTTCACTAAATCGCTTTTCGTTGGCTCCATCTCATAATTATCCATTGGATCCTGAAGGTTCGCAGTATGTTTGTGATGCGAATCACGTGCTATTCGAGTGCTCCGGTTTATCTCGCGAGCGTGAGTTACTTTATTATCATCTTTTAAAGCTTGGTCTTCCTGCTCCTTTCCGAACGCCTCTTATGTTCTTTCTCTACCTATTCTCTCTGTTGTTCCTGTCCTAGGGGTGTTTCTTGATTCCATTGTCGACAGAATAAACATATAATTTCTATTCTATTCCATGTATCTATTCCGTTTTGCTGGGCTAATGCTTTTTGGTAGCAAACCCAAGGGGGGTAATAAAAAAAAAAAAAAAAAAAAAAAAAAAAAAATCGTTTCAGAAAACATTAAAAAAAAACTACCATTGTTTATGATTATTGGTTAGTGTACCTATCCAAGAGAAATTTACTATTCGATGTGATATTCTAACAATAAGTAAAAGCATCTTAATATACATGTACTTTTTATCAAGTATTCATTATTTAGTGGCTAGCGTCTTTTACTTTATTACGCTTATTATCCATACACGCATACACTCCAAACAAACACTAATTTTGATAATAGCGTTTAATTAACTTTACCGATTATTTTAGTTTTTAATTTTTTTTCTCTGTTGCAGATCTTTTTTCAAGAGCTAATAATATTAGTTTCTTCTAAGTAGTTCATTTTAATTTTTTCTTTTCGCTGTTTGAAGCGGTTTACAGAACTTATTAACATTATAAAGGTAGATTTTTATGAAATTCTTTCATTCAACTCAAAAACTGTTGGGATCAATTTGTTGAGGGGTTTAGTTATTTTTTGTAAATTATTCTTACGTGACATACTTGGCGACTCTTCATACATTAAAAATGATTGTTGGCTCGATTGTGTCTACAAATTAAGAATGGAAGCAACATCGGAGATTTTCCTGGAATTTCGATAGGACACGATTGCTCCGATTTTTGTTTTTGTTTTTTTTTGTAAAATGTCAAATCAGAGACTATAGTGGTGTTATAGGTTTAATAAATGTTGTTACGTAATGTATAAGGGATGTTGGTTTGAATTTCATCTAGTAAGTGTAACTTTTAATTTTACAACTTTAATTGAAGAAAGTTTTAGTGTCCGACCGAAGTTTTGGTTTCGATTTTCACTAAATATTAGCCGAATCTTCGGCTTTAACTGAAACTTTGATCGTAATGATTCTACTCCACTGCGTGCTTTTTAAAGATGAAACCTCATTTAATATTTGAGTTCATTAGACAATGATCACCTTAATTAAGATATATATATTTAAATGAAATAGTTTCTTAGGGATATAGACAAACAATGTAACAATTGATTATATCTTTTATATTTAAACGTTCGTTTAAATTTCAAAAAATCCATTCAACAGAAAGATGAAACAATGAAACACGTTTCCGGTAAAACAGTGAAAAAAGAAGAAGAGAATTTATGGACTATACACGACAACACATTCCCTTGATCAAATAACGGACAATTTTTCTGCTGAGAAACCGTTGGTAATTAAACGAATAAATCAAGAATACCTTTCAGAACCTTGATTACAAAGAAATACGGACATATATTGGAACTCAAGTCCACACCCAACCCCAGTAGGAAAGAGAGTAGCATTAAAATACCTATCTGCTGCACCCACCAGTGTACCTAGTGAGCAGTTATTTAGTGCTACTGGTCAGATTTACGCAGATATTTGCTTTCGGGAAACACTGAAAAACCGTTGCTTTGGTGTAATTATGATTACTAATTTGGTAAATTTTTATTTTTTTTTCTTAAAAAAAAAAAGTATTCCATAATGAATTTTATTTTTGAAAAAAAAGAACTTACAAATTCAACCCGTATTTAAAACAATTATGCAAAAAATAATTTCGGTTTCGGCTGAAAATTTTGTTTTGGTCGGATACTAGAAAGATAAAATTGCGATCTTTTCTAGGGCTTTACAATAAAAATTTTACATGTACAATGGAAGAATTTTCGTTTTTCATCGATTTTTATAACGCTTCAAATATAATTAAACAAACCAGAATGGTTCCATGTTATCTGACCCGTTGGAAGTCGCAAATGCTTTTGCGAATCATTTTGCAATGGAGTCATCCTCATCGTCATATTCGTCTGCTTTCTCTTTAAAGAAATATTCCACGGAACAACAACCAATAACTATCATCTCTGACTCCTCACTTTCCTACAATTGTCATTTCACCATTTCTGAACTAGACTATCAACTCCAGTACCATACTGCAAACAGCGCGCCTGGGCCCGATTCCATCCATCCTTATATGTTAAAACACTTACCTCCGTCAGCGAAAAACTTCCTCTTACATATCTATAACCAAATATGGTTCTCCGGATCGATCTCTGAGCCATGGAAATTAGCAGTTGTTATTCATCCTCTTTTTCCACAAAACTACAGGCCTATATCCCTCATAAGTGTCCTCGCAAAAACGCTGGAAAAAATGGTTAATCGGCGTCTCCTTTTCTTCCTTGAACCACAAGCCGGAGGGCGTAAGAAGCGTACTACAGTTAATCATCTGCTGAGCCTACAAAGGCAAATATTAACAGCATTTCACAGACGCCAACATGTATACTCCGTCTTTTTCGATATAGAAAAGGCGTTCGACAGAGTATGGCGATACGGCCTCTCTTATCCAAGCTGACAACAGCTGGTATAAGTGGAAACATGGCCAAGTATCTGAATAATTTTTTAACAAACAGAACGTTCCATGTTAAGATTGGTTCGTCAACATCGAGCACCATTCAAACTGAGAATGGCTTACCACAAGGATCTGCCCTTAGTGCAACCTTGTTTATTTTTTATATCAATGATATAAATGATTGTATTGCTCCGCCTGTAAACGCCCGGCTCTACTTTGACGGACTTAAACATTTTCCTGTCTTCCAGTTTTCCAGCAAATGCTCAAAAAATCCTACAAAAAACTATTTCAAAACTACAATCCTGGTGTGACAATAATGGTCTTGTGTGTTTCTCCATCTAAGTCTATCTGTGTTGATTTCTATAGGGGACGTCAAAACTCTTCCAGCATTCGCCTCAATCTAGAAAATTCCTCACTTCATTTCCACCCTACTGCTACTTTCCTTGGACTACTGTTCGATCAAAAGCTAACTTGGCGATGATCCCACATATTAAATCTTAAAGTTAAATGTCATAAATTCCTATCTATTCTTAAATATGTATCAAACACAAAGTATAATGTACCTCCGAAAACTCTCCTCTCCATATACAAATCCTTAGTCATTTCCAGAATAAACTATGGGTCCCAGGCGTATGCGTCAGCCAGTCCCTCTTTACTTAAATCCCTTGATTCAATACACCACACGGCACTCCGCACGATACTAGGCGCACATAGAACTTCCCCGTCTGTAAGTTTGTGTGCCTTGTTAGGCACTCCCCCGCTAAAGTATTTCCGAACCTATTATTACCACCGTGAGACCCTCGCTCTTTTCTCTAGTAAACGCGCCTGTCCTATTGACACAAATGACCTCCCCAACACCCCAGAGTTCCCTAATGACCCTCTCCCAGCAATCCTGGCTCTCCTATCGCAGCACAACGTGAGCGTAATCCCTCTCCCTAACCTAGCTCCTAACATCATGATTCCGCCGTGGGCCCCTTTAAACATTGATGTTAACTTTTTCCTGACGAAGTATAATAAACCCCTGCACCCGAATATCGTTCAGTTGACAACAGCAACAATGCAAAAATACCCCGACCACCTCCTTTTCTACACGGATGCTGCCAAGGCTACCCCAGAGGCTACTTCTTCCCCAACCGCCTGTTCCTTTGAAGTCTGCGACGTGATTCGAAGCATTCGACTGAATGACAATTGCTCGGTACTGGATGCTGAAATATACGCAGTATTTTTCTGTTTGGAATATTTTCTTTCTACAGAGCCTACATCACAGAAAGCCCTGCTGGTATCTGATTCATCCGCGGCCTTATTGACAATTTCTAATCCCCTTACGAAACATCCTGTAGCAATTCGAACCCAGCAGGTATTATACGAACTTATTAAGAGACAGTGCTCCGTATCCTTTCTGTGGGCGCCCAGCCATGCAGGGGTTTCCTGGAAATGAACGCGTTGATACATACGCCCGAGCAGAAATATATTGCCCCTCGCCTAGTAACAGCCCACCTCCACCTTATCTCTCGAACATAATCTTCAATAATCTCACGTCCTTATGGAAAACCCATTGGTTCTCGTGTCAGACTTTCTCGAGGTTAATTAAACCCTCAACGGAACCATGGTGGCCAGAAAAAAGCATTTCCCGCAGAGATTTCTGTGCACTTAGCCGCTTGCGCATATAAGCCATACGGCCATGTCGCATAATTTTATTTTGCAAAGAACCCCCTCTCCTACGAATTGTCCTTTCTGTGGCCAAGATGTTGCTCCCTCAACTCCTCATATACTATGCGATTGTCCAGCATTATCACCTCACCGGCCCCTTTCAATTAATATCAAAACAGTCACCGACATTCTTGAGAATTCCCCCGATGCAATTTTATCCATAACACAATTTATCAGAACTAGCGGAATAATCAGATATCTATAAAAACAGACTGCGTATCTTCGTACTGTAATAGCCACAGCAGTTAAACACGGTACAGGATGTTGCTTTCACAAAAAAAAAAAAAAACAAAAAAAACCGGCTGATATTATCTGAATTTTAAAAGCTCTTCGAAATAGATACGCAACACAAATAATAACCATCAAAACAACGAATTATTACAAATTTCGTACACAGTTGCGGAAAAAAATCAAAAAAAGGGGGAATGGTGTGGTAGTGTTCTCCATCGCTAATCTGGAAAAATTGGATACCGCTTCCGTTTCCGAGACTGTTTTTTGTTTTTATATGAAAACTATTTAATTTTATTTATTTATTTTTTTTATTTTATAGCCACGATCTTTCCAGATTTTTTCAAACGACAAAGTTATCAAACTTCTTCTTATTATCAAAAATGCACACGGATGATAAACAGAAAATAGATAAAAAAAAGATTATTCGTAAAATATCAAAAGCTGAATCTCGATAATTTTTTCAATAATTCTTTTTTTAAACAATACACAAACTATTGGCAAACTTTAATTTTTAAAAGTCTACAGTAATTTTTTTACACTATTATCGTAATATCAATTTACTTTATTAAAAACAAAACTTGGTCTAAATACTTAACGCCAGAGATCTTGCGTTTACTCGGAAATCAAGATAAGTTCATAGATTCTCGGTGACGTTCATATCAGGAGACTGGGGAGGTGTTTTTAACCTGGAGTGGGGCATTATTTAAAAGCCTTTCGCATGTGGACATGGCGGTATGTTTCGGGCCATTGCTCTGCCAAAAGACAAACGACTCCGCCAGACCCAATTTGACAGCGCTGTCTTTTAAATTGCCACGCAATATGTTGATGCAACTAGTGCCTTTCAATAAACACCACATTTCTGACCTCGCTAGCTGCCGTAAAACCCCACAACCATCCGGTACCCACCTTCATGTTTTACTCTAGGCCCCAAGTTTTCGGTATGTAGCTCGGTTCTAGGTTTGCGCCATACGTATTTTTGTCCATCCGACCCGAACAAATTGTTTTTTTTTGTTTTTTTTCTTGTTTGGGGTTTTCCCTGGGCTTGCCAATAATAGACGATTACCGATCAACACGTGTACATAGCACAGCAATTAGGCGTAACAAGGAATGGAATCTGACAAACAATGCTATACCAAGAATGGAGAAACAATGTCAATCAACGTCGAAAAATGATATGTATCCGGAAAAGGAAAGGAATGACATTGCCGAAGGTTAAAAAGGAGTTAGCTGTCCCATACCATGGCCACATCTGCAATTACAGAGCCCACAGTACAAGAACAAGTTAAATTTACTTTCATCGGAAAATATAATGGAATTCTAGCAGGTTACAGGTTTGTTCACGTACTCCTTCGCAGATGCTAACCGTTTCTTTCGATTTACTTCCAAAATGAAAGGTTTTTTTTACGTGGTGCTCTACCGTAAATTTGGGCAGAATGGAGAACGTTTCTGATAGTTTTCGGATGGAAAATTTTACCCGACCTAGATTGAAGGTTAGCGGCTAGCTGGGACGTGCAGTTTTCCACCGATTGACGGATAATCTCGCGCCGTTCTCGGCATGTTAGTTTCTTTGGTCTTTCAATTCGCGCTTCATGTTCGAGTCTTTTCGTATTTTCGTATCGCTGAATCACATCCCGCACTCCCTCGTACGAACAATTTACATTTTTCACGATTTCGCGGTAACTTAACCCGGTTGCTCGTAAATTTATTCGCGCACGCACACTGTTTCAGGTATCTCCTCGACCTTTTTTAGTGGCATTGTTTGCAATTAACACTACTTGTACCACTTCCGTTAACACTTCAACAATGCGTACAAACTACTGTACTTAACCGAATCGCCTACGTCTACTGTCCTGAATTTTTTCTGTTTTTTTTTTCGCACGCATTAGTAATCTGATCATGAGTAATTGGATACTTTTTTGCCGAGTTTTCCTTTATTTTCTGTCATTGTAATGTTTTCTTTCTCTGCTGCGATTAACATATAGTATAATTGCGCATATTTGATCGTTCCCTTCGTAACGTACCACTTTCTTCCATCCCTCTTCTTTCTGTTTCAGTTCTACAGTATTTTTTGATGGTGATCGAATACTTTTTTTTTTACCCACTGTATGTTTAAAAAAAAAAAATGGAAATGAATAAGAAGCAGCGAAATAGCATATACAAACAAAATCAATCAATCATCGAATCACTAATACTGCAGATTCTCGAGTAATATTCACTTTGCAAAAACACTATGGGAGATTTTCAAGTAATATTTGCTTCGCAAAAACACGATGGAGAACATGTAAACGTTTTGAACCGGTGGAGTTCAAGGCGATTTTTCTGATCAACAGAATCGTTCGTGAAAACGGCCACACCATTTCATTTCGAACATTCTCGAAATATTCGACCTGAAAATACACTCAAGAGTTCACCGAATTGGAGGTGTTTAATTTAGATATTTCCAGTAACTACCCTTTCACTTCTATTGGCTGCAATAACGTAGTTGCGTATTGACGCCTGTATTTACATGCGCCGCGTTGAACAGGTGAAAACCGAAAATTTCATTTCGTACTGCAATTAGCTTTTGAGCCTTTGTCGGCTATTACAAATTGTACAAGCCGAACTTTTTTCCACAGAACGATTTTATTTTTGAACAGAAACTGGACCAGCTTCGCAGAGTTTTACGTTTTACTGCGCAGACGGACAATTTTACTTGGTGAATAAAAGTAATTTTTTCAGTCGCAGTTCTTATCATCCGTTAACACTGCACGAGAGGGTTTTTCTTGAATTAAAAAACGAAATCATAAGACACGTAGTGATTTTACACATTTCTTATTAAAGAAGCGAAGATGGCTCTCTTCTATTTAACAGAATCTCGCACTTGCTGGAAACTTTTGACTTGCCATTGGATGATCGGATTTAAAAATTATCATTTTTTGCAAAGCCGTATTTTTTAAAATAGTATTTTTTCTCATAATTACATTTATACCTCTGAATGCGCATACTGTGTTAAACTGAAGATAATAATTTAAATTAAAATAACTGAACAATTTCTTTTTATTATTTTTTATTTACGGTTGGATTTGCTGGAAGGAACATCTCCTCCCTCTACCTGTTCCATATGCAATTCCCCCATTTCACCAACTGATTAACACATCCTAGAACATTGATTCTGCAGGCATCTCGAACTTACCGTCAGTTGCGTTATCAAACGAACCAAAACAGGTCCAAGATGTGCTACACCATATTAGAGCGGCTAACCTGTTAAAATACTTCTAATCTTGCACTGATCCATGTGCTGTAATAATGTCGGCAATTACACACAGCACATAGACCATATATATATATATATATATATATATATATATATATATATATATATATATATTTAAAAAAAAATATATATTCTAAAAGTTAAGATTTGAATATTTTAAGCAGTTTTAAATTGTTTGAAATTTTGAGCATTAGTCGGAATTATTTAATATTTAAAATATATACCAGCTAATGAAAACGCTACCGGAATAAAACTGGTTCAACCCGTTAAACTGGATTACTACAAGTTCTGTTTTGTTTTATTTTATGTCTTTTCCTATTTCTTTCGTTCTTCGCTCCTCTATTGTCTTTCTAATTCATCTCCGCATCAATCATTCGATTAGTTCTGTCGCCGTCTTCTTATTGTTCTCTTCACGATTGTTATTCTTCTCGTATATGTGATGCTGATCATATTTTCTTCGAGTGTTCTACTCTTCCTAATGAACGCTCCATTTTATACGGCCGGCTCTTGACATTAGGTCTCCCCACTCCCTATAGCGCTTCCTTTATCCTCTCCTTTCCTTTAGCTTCTGTGGTGCCTACACTGCTGTCCTTTGTTGCGTCTATTTCTGACCCCCTAACTATTTAGATTTATAGCTTAGCTTTTCCTATTGTGTTGGGTCAATGTCGCTGGCGGCCCATACAATAAAAAAAAAAACCAACAAAAAGAAACGCTAATTTTAGTTTATATCCTAGACAAAATTTTAAAAAAAAGTATGAAATTATAATTTACAATTTAAAAGTTTTAATTTGGTTTTTGGTTAGTTGCTTTTATCATTTTTAGTGAACGTTTTTATTTCGTTTTCTCCTTTTTTGCGTAAAATTACATACTCATTTACATTAGATATCCTCCTGTAAATGTTTTGATGTACTGGCCACCGCTCCAATTAAAAACGAAAAAATTACCCCGTCGTCCGATTGTTATTATAATCCGTTCATTTTCAGTCTGGTCGTCACCTGGTGTACTGATTTTCTAGTGTTTTTAAAAAAGAAGATTTGATTTTTTTTCAAATTTTGGTATTCCGTAATCTGTAAAATGGTTGACGAAATTTAATTGTTCGACACGCTGTGCAGCCTCTCCTACTTCGAATGAATGCGATTTGAAATAAAACAATTTCACATTCGCCATCGCATTTTTCCATATTTCAGGTTTGTTTTACTTTTTTATTGTTTGTTTGTTTATTTTCCCTTAAAGAAAAAAAAATACGATTTTTTATATACCTTAGAGTTTTCAAGGTGTGTGTGAAAATTTCTTTCAATCAGAAAATTCGGTGCATACAATCGAATAATGGTGGTGTTAGACGTAGTTTTAAACGACCCGCGAACATTGAAACGCGGCGTTCTCGCTTTAGCGTGTCGACATTGAAATCGCGGGGCGTTTGTTATCACGGTTCTCAAATGTATCCCGTTTATCCAATGTACGCCAGTTTCATTTAATGTATCTAAAATTATTCCAATTCCGATTTGTTATTTTATCGTTATTTTTAAAATTTCCTTTTTATGTCATTTTCCTTTTTTTTTTCACACTTTTTTCCGTATGTTATTGTAGTTCGTTCATTTTTGCTGTTATTCATAGTTCATTCGCACATCATGTGCATGAGAGTGAAAATAAGCGAAAACTAAAATTTATCCAAAAATGAACTGTTGTCAACGATATAGGTGCTTATCAACGCTTTTCTTTTTGTAATTAAACCGGAAAGGAGTTCGTAACCTGATGAAGCGTAAAATCTTCATTTAGATCTTTACTTTCATCGTTAAATTAATTTACATAATATAGAGACTTCTTCTGGTTCCTTTTCGTTCAGTTTTATTCTACACTCACGAACAGGCTAACCTAGTTAATTTTTTTCCCGACAGCTGCGTACAATGGTCCGGAGTGAAAAAGAAATGATATCACGCTGGCTCGAGCTAGCGAAAGATAAATGTCACTGAAAGTGATAGTCAATACATGTTCGTAGAAAAACAGCACAATAGAGAGAGATGTTAGCAGAACAATACATTACGTTGTAGGGGCTGAGTGATTTTAATAACGTGAATGGAAGGAACCCATGCGGTAATGTTTAAAGTGTGACTAATAACCGAACATTGTCGCCGAAGTGCATTTTTAAAGAAAGAAAATTATTTTTACACACTGGCTATTTTCCTTTCGAGTTTATCGTCTCTTTTACGTACAAGTTGTTTTTACGGAATTACTTGATTGTTTTTCGCGCGATCAAATTTCTGCTGAATTTCATTGACTTGAATTCACACATCTATTACTAATTGTTTCATTTTTTTTTTTTAACATAATAAATTCGATTGTTATTTATCAAGTAAAAAAGGAAGATGACGAGAAATAGTTGTTTTAGTTGAACTGGATTTTTAATCCGCTAGTGTCTAATCGGAACTTAAACGAAGATCAAAACAGCCGACATGAAATGTGAATACTTTCATTTAATAATCAGAAAGAAGCTATTACTTTAATCGTAGTAATTGACTAAAAATTTCCACGTAGTATTTCATAATTTCTTTTCGAACATGAAAAAGAAGAAAGAAACAGTTCAGCAACCGTGATTAATAATGCACACGTAGAATGAATTGCTCGATTCTCTAAATCAGGAAAAATTTCGAACTTGTAAATTTTTTTTAGTTGAATATAAGAGGGTCACCGGCGAAATAAGGTTCCCCCACTTTTCACGTAAAATGAACGAAAATTAAATTTTAAAAAACAAAAATATTTTATTCATTACACATTCTAGAAATTTATATAGAGGCCTTTGTATCCAATAATTTGACTTTTCAATACTACCCTTATAAAAATTTCCATTTAAGAGTGGTAATAACTCGGATTTTTAAGCAATTCGTGTTATTATGCCTCGTGCTAATTTCCTTTTTTTTTAATTAATAGAATAATGCATAGTAATGGGCAGCGTTGTTGTCTAGTGGGTAAGGTGCTTGGCTACCAAATCAAAGGTATCATGGGATTTCGGGAGTTGTCTCGATCCGGATCCAAGTAGTCGCTCCTAATCCAGCCTGAAGTAATTGGAGGCTAGAGAAATCTAGGAAAGTAAAGACGGATCCGAAGTAGAACGGAACTGGCCCCATTATCCGCATCAGATCCATTAGGCTTAGTACCATTATAGAAAGTTTAACTTCACAATCACCGACGTCCTGTCAAAGGTATGGGACTTACTTTACTTAATGTATAATAATAATCGTTTAGTGTTAGGGGAGGGCTATAAGACTGGGCTACAAGCGACCATTCAAGCTTCCCGGTAAGACCATTAGCGAAGGTTTTGCTGTGTGCGCGACTGTGCGTTATTAGCTGAATTCCCGTTGAAAGTTTTTCTGTACGTCGGTCCTTTTCATACACTACCATAAAAACATTAGCAAATGATGAATTTCGATCGGAGAATTACTTCGCTTTAAAAAAAAAGCAGTACACCAATTTCAACATCGACTTTCTATGTAAGCCCTTTCATTTAAAACGTGTGAAAATCACCAAATAACAGCACAATAGTCAAACTGATCTTCTCTTTTTTTTTCATTTCACTTGGCAAATATCCACATCGTTCCAGCTTTTCATGTTGATATCTGATTTGAATAACATCTTTTAGTGCAAATGTTGAACATTTTATCACAAAAAAAGTATTAATCTTTTTCCGAATATTTCAATGCTCTGTAATGATTTTGTTTTCATATTTCTGAAATATGTTTCATCTCTTTCTAAAAGAAATTACAATCATGCAGAATTTCAAAGGTTCCCGCAAGAATGTAAAGGTTTAGAAAATACCAAAAACAAAAATAATTATAATAAGTTAAATAAAAGTTTTTAATTCCATAATTAAAAAAAAAATGAATATTTTTTTTTCATTATTATATAATTCTTGATTACGTCATTCGATAAGTAAGGTTCCTGTGGCAACTCTCTTAAACTGTAGCTACACAATGAGATAACGCTGACTTTCAAGCTACACTACAGTGAACAGAGTTGCCATGTGAATCTTACTTACCGAGTGACATAATCAAAAATTATATAATAATGAAAAAAAAATATATTCCTTTTTTTTAAATTTATGTAATTAAAAGTTTTTATTTAACTTGCTCTATTTAATTATTTTTGTTTTCGGTATTTTCTAGCTTTATTTTAAATTTTACATTCATGCGGGAACCTTTGAAATTTCGCATGATTGTAAGCGGGATAATATTGAATTTCTTTTAGAAAACGATAAACATATTTCAGAAGTATGAAAACAAAGTCATTACAGAGCACTGATATGTTCGGAAAACGATTAATACTTTTTTTACGGTAAAATGGTCAAGATTTGCACTAGAAGATGTTATTCAAATCAGACATCAACATGACAAGTTGGAACGATGTGGATATTTGCCAAGTGAGATGACAAAAATAATAATAATAATAATAATAATAATAAATTTTAATTCCGCATCATCTTAGCGAGAATTCTGTTTCAAGCAGAAATGACAATTATCTGCCAAAGACATATTGGAATAATTTAGATCCCGGCGGGAAACCTGAAGTTATTCAGCACAAGCAACGTGTTATTTCTGGAGTCATTCTATTTCTGGAAGTCAACGAATTTATTGGTTTGTTCGCATAATATTCGTGGTCAAGCGGTGCTTTAAAGGTTTCAAATGTGTCGTCAAGTTTAGCGGTCCCCAGGTATATACTATCGTTACCTAGGAAATAATGAATTTAAATGCTAAATTTACTAAGCCCAGAATTTTGGAATTGAAAATTTTCTTCGCATATTTATTTTATAAATAACAATACATTTTTCACTAATATTCATAATATTAATAATTTCCATCATTTTGATTTATATATTAATAATTTACGTAAATGAATTACTACCGTATAAACATTAATTATTGATTATACTCGTAATAAATAATTTTGCATAAAATATTAATGAAGTATATAAAAATGTGGAGCATGTTTTATCGTGTTTCTTTTAAAGATAAGAACACCCTAAAAAATCATCCATATTTATTTTAAATTTTTGATTTCTTTCAGATTTTTGTAGATTTATAATAACTATTTCAGTTCTAATGTAGTGGTTAAACCCCGTGGGCATGGCCTTGGATCAAGCGGTAGGTTGTTCAAAACTGCGTGCATTAGCTAGTGGCTAATAATTTATAACCTCCGTTCAAGGTTTAATTCGAACTATTGAAAGAATAAAGATTAATAGGAAATGATAGTATAATTCTTAACAAAATAATTTTCTGCTAGGACAGAGGTGAAAACGATTAAATCACTAATTAAAAGCTCCGTTAATTAGTTATACTAAGAAAGGGGCTTGAAAAATAATCGTCAAAAAGATACACGAATTGTACAAGGTTATACGTAAGTATTATAATGCCGAATATACGATAGTCGAAAAAAATTTTCATAAATGAAAATATAAATGTCGAACAACGTTTTTATTTCTAGGAATTTTTGCTTCACCATCGAGAATATTCAACTTCTGTATATATATATATATATATATAATCGTCCAAAATTCGGGATATTTTATGAAAATTATTTTTCATCGCATTTTTTAGTACAACTATATAACAGAGCTTTTGATTAAAGTATTTCTTTCAATTTATACTATTTTATATTGATTAGTTGTTAATTCTTTGAGTTTGGCGTAAATGTTCTTCGCGATATATCACGCGTAATGCAAACGATCTCTTACATATCCTAATTCGATCAAACTGTTTTCATTTCGAAATTTCCAACGAAATTGATATACTTTTCGCAGAATTAGCTGCCCCTAAAAGCTCGCGCTCGATACATTACATTAAAATTAGACAAGAAAACGAACAAAAAACTGTTTTATTCACACTAATCCGTCGAATTTCTTCCTATAAATCTTACTATAAATCTAAAAAATTGACAGTAGCATATCGCAATCAAAGAAGTACATACTGCTATTATTTGCGTTTCAATAAACGCATGGAAATATCGCGATATTTTAAAGAAGTGGCTTTCGATTTCGAGGGTTTTGCTGACGGATTTTCAATCAACTCGGTTGAACTATCGACTGGGTCAAGGTTACTCTATTTACGTATTCTACGACTACTGTGTTCTGGATGCGGATATATGTAGTTATAAGAAACTTGTTACTATTGGTCGAAATCGTAATCAACGACAAAAATAAATAATGTTAAAAATTTATGACACGCGCATTAGCCATTGCCGCCCTGCATATTTCATCGATGAACCGTTACGGTAGAAGACCAAGGTACAACAGAGCGCGTCTGGTTTAGTACTTCCAGTGATCGAACGAAGTTGTTTTTTAGAAACTGTAAGTGTAATTAAGCTCGATGGTACGTGGTGTGTATATGAAATTAATATAAAATACTTCGTAGACAGATGGACAGGCCTTGACTTGGTTTCTGGAATCTCTGGTCTATTATGTTACTGTTGGATGTAGGGGAACTCGTTTAGAACCTTCTTGCTGATAATCGCCGTCCTTTCGAAACCTAAACCGCGCCAGTTTTGCCAGTTCAATGTTACCGGCGAAGATAAAACTACTTTCATTACAAATTATGAAAGACACAAACAGCCAGTCCATTGCGAACAGTAACAACAGTTTTTCCATGAGCACGCCATCCTACTGAGATCTGTAATGCGCACTTTTTTAAGCGCAGAGAATAGATAAACAACCATCTTTTAACATAGCTTCAAAATCGAACCAGTTGCGATATATTTTGAATATTTACCGCGGTGGCGTTTGAAGTTTTGAAGCAAAACTAAATGGAAAAGATGATGGCGAGAAAGGTAAGGAATTAAAATTAAACGAAAAAAACACAGCAGAAAAATTAGTATGCATTCGTAGTAAAGCTGAGAAGCTCTTTTTATTTCACGGATAGATTTGTGTCGTTTAATGGTCGGCATCGACTTCAAATTTTTGCTCCGATACATTTTACTGCCCCTCTTTTATCTGTAAAAATTTATAGATCGAACCTGGTAATGTTTTCCGCGGCTGAAGTGGCAAACTTTTATTCGATACCTTTTTTTTTTTTTTTTGGTCCACACTTCTGTTAACTTCGTTGAATACGAGGTGCACTGGCAGTTCACCTATAAAGATACTGTGAGCGAGGATCTTCTTCTTCGTGCAACTCGATTCGGGTATAGCTTAACCACTTTTCATGGATTCAACCATATGACGAAATGCGTCTCGATTTCTTGCAATCTGGAACAATTCTTCTACTTTTGTAACTCCAGTCTATTGCTTAATATTTTGGAGCCAAGAAATCTTGGCCGTAAATGGAAATCGTAGGAAAAAGGGAAATTAGACAACTAAAAAGGATACTGAAACGGAATAGTCCCAGGAAAAAGGAAATATCATAAGAGTATTATCTCGCCTCCGTTTCTCGCATAGTCTCCTTCCTTCTTCACTAAATCGCTTTTCTTTGGCTCCATCTCATAATTATCCATTGGATCCTGAAGGTTCGCAGTATGTTTGTGATGCGAATCACGTGCTATTCGAGTGCTCCGGTTTATCTCGCGAGCGTGAGTTACTTTATTATCATCTTTTAAAGCTTGGTCTTCCTGCTCCTTTCCGAACGCCTCTTATGTTCTTTCTCTACCTGTTCTCTCTGTTGTTCCTGTCCTAGGGGTGTTCCTTGATTCCATTGTCGACAGAATAAACATATAATTTCTATTTCTATTGCATGTATCTATTCCGTTTTGCTGGGCTAATGCTTTTTGGTAGCAAACCCAAGGGGGGTAATAAAAAAAAAAAAAAAAAAAAGACAGAAAATTTGCAAGAAAAACGGGTACATAAAAAACAAACTAAATAAATTAAATTTGAAGGTATGATTTTATTTCTTTTTTGCACTCTAAAACCAATCCTCGTTATTAAGGGAAAAAAGAAGTAAACGAGTATTAGATAAGACGCTAGGACATCTTTAAGGCAAAAATCTTAATGAATAATTTGAAACGTACTTAATGACAGAAATTGGTAAACATCGAAAGGGTATGAAAAAATTTTAAAATTTCACCGACGCTGCCCATTTTATTTTATTGCCTAATTTTTTTTTAGTAAATACTCTTTTCATTACTTACGTTTCACATTTCATATTTCGTACTCGTCGTTCGCGTTATTAGCCCGAAATGGAACGAATTAGTCTGCTTAATTAGCGATGTTCTATTATTAAACTGCCAGTTAATAGACCTCTATGTACGAACTTGGAATTGTTATAAATAAATTAGAAACATTTTTTAAATATAATTGTATTATTTCGCATGTTTTTCTAATTCATTTTATACGCGATGTGTCCAGAAAGTTATGAAACATGTTGCCTGCAGCGCGCTCGAACCGATTTGGTTAGGTGGAGCTAACTCTCAGCTTCATTGCAGTTCAGTCCGTTCCGAGCATCGGGGTAGCGTCATCATCGGTGAATTATTGCACTTCTATTTGGAGACCTCGTCACGACGCACGATGGCTGATTCATAGAACTCTGGCCCTTCGTTTTCGGGTCATACTGGGACGTCCACGTTTCGTCATCGGTAATAACGTTGTCCAAATAATCCGGTTCAATTTCCACGCGTTTCTTCAGTTCACTCGCAATCAGCACTCGATTGGCTTTGTGTTCGTCGGTCAGAAGTTTTGGGACCAGCTTGGCGCATACCTTCCGTATGTGCCAGTCTTCTGTAACTATGCTGAACACAGAACTTTTTGGAATGTTCAGGATGTCAGCCAGCAACCGAACACACTCATTCGGCGGTCAGAATTCAACAATTCACGAACACGGTCCACATTTTCTTCGTTTTTACTTGTTGTTGATCTTCCAGAGCGAGGATTATCGTCCGCCCCTTCCTGGCTGCCCTTAAACACCCATCTCGTAAGTTTCACATAACTCATAGCAGACTCCTCGTAGGCGTGCTTCAGCACTGTGTAAGTTTCGATAGCTTTTTTGTCGAGCTTTGTGTAAAACTTGATCGCCCAACGTTGTTCGATTGAATCAGCCATCGTGCGTCATGTGACGAGGTGTCCAAACAGAGGTGCACTAATTCACCGATGCTAATGCTACCCTGATGTTCAGAATAGACTGAACTGCGGACTAACTATTCGAAAAAGCGTGTGATAATTTTTTCAATTTTTAACTTCATCACTTAGAAATATTCTTTCTGAGAGAAAGTGTGCAGTGATTGCCGTGAATAGCTAAAATTGAACATATTACATAAAAACCGAACGTTGCAAAATAAATATATATATGAATGTATGTAACTTTTTCCTTCCTTCGTTCAACGCTTATTTGTTTTTATAAATCCGAAATAGAAACTTAGTGAAAGCAGTATTCCGATTTTCAGTTATAATTTGCGTGGTAATGAATAAGAATAGGAGGATAATCGGAAGCACCTGTTTTGCAGCGAGAAGCTTAAAAAAAAATTGCTTCGAATTAGACGCTTGTTATCTCGGGCGGTAAATTTCATTAGGCCTACCAGTTTTTTTTTTTTATAAAATATTACAAACACACAAACTTAACATAGTATATTTTATTATTATCTGTAGATATTACGTTGGCTGATCTGGCATCTTCTTTTAATCGTGAAGGAGTGACTAATAACTGAGGAAAGTTTTATGCCTCCTCTCTTCTAAGAATGTTAATAAATATGAAAAATTTTTATTTACGTAAACATTTAAAAAAATAAAGAATTCCTGCATAAAATTTTAATTTCGCTTTTTTTTTTTTTTTACTTCCTAAACCTGTCCTTTATTAGCTTTTCCACCAGCTTCGAGTCGTTCTCTCGTTCCGCCATGCTAACGGTCTGATACAAACCGTCTGTAATGCTTTCTTCGCATGCCGTGCAGAGCACTTAAGTATATTACAAAACATGTTCCAAAAGAAACCGGGTTCTGTTACAGCGCGCTAACTTATCAAGCTGCACGCGTATACACTCCGGTAGAATGACATTTGGCACTTTGTACACCGCTCTCATTAGTGCGGTCGAATTGTAGTTGATAAGCGTTAACAAATTTTTTTTTTTTGATTTTTGAATTAATAAAATTTCACCGAAACATTTTTGTCTTCTCTTCTTCACCCGGTTTCTACAAGAAGGCTGTTTGCAACGCTTGCGCGTTAAGCATTTTCATTCGGGCCGAAACCGTATCAATTGAAATTGATGAACGAGTCTTTTTCTAGATGGTGGTAAATCATGAAAACGTCGATGCTGTTTAAATCGTGAAAATCGCCGCTTGATTGTGTGAGAGTTTACTATTTGATATCAGTATCAAATCGTTCTCTATGAAATTTTGAGCGTAGAGTTTGCTATGCACCTCGACTTTACAAAACTGGAGCGCCATGCAACTGTTAATGGTCAGCGGGAAAGAAAACTGTATCAACATCAAGACCCTCGTGCCAATATCGTCGGAAACTTTACGAATGCGAGATGAAATTTGAGTTCAGCAAGTTGAGATGTGTGCAAAGTCGCACGACGGTATTGAACTAATTTTAATGCAATCGTAAAAGAAAAAAAAGTACGCGCATGTCCAACTCGAAAGCGATATTAATTGTTTCCCCGTAATTATTGGGAACTAGTTCATTAAGAATTCACGTCATGAACTTAAACTAGCAACAACGAATTCTATATACCAGATTTAATGCATTCGAAACTTTCGCCAGAAAGAGCCTGAAAAACAAAACCTAATTATTGCAAAGCCAAGCTACTTTGTCTATTAATTTTTATATTCATCTTTCTTACTACCGTTCTTAGACTTAGGTTACTTAAATTTTTCCAGTTCCCAAAACTGAAAATTGTACCTTGACAGTGCACGCTGTTTCCAAAGTTTAGGCAAAGATCAACTTAAGGAATTCGCCATTAAAGCTCTGTACCGGAAAACGGGTTAACACCCTAGTAAGGGCAAAAATAAAGGGTGGATAGCGAAGAAAGGGTTTTGAAAGGACAGACATATGCAATGTTAGGTAAATTTATGTAACGAAAATTTAGTTTCCCTTTTTAAAAAAAGAGCCTATTCTGCGCATATAAATAAAAAGCAAGTTAAAAGTGAAGGAAAGCAGAACTGGTTGCATCAAATCACAACACCGAATTGGTTTAGGCTGCTCGGTATATACACCTTTTTTGTATCATTTCCTTCCAATGTCTTTATTTTCCCGGGGGTACCCAGCTGTTCCAAGCTGAGCTTTTCCGGGAGTGTGCGCAAACCATCAATTTAAAGTTTTCTAGTAAGAAATATAATTTTAGTTGTACTTTTTTTCCTTTAGCTCAATAGTATATGTAAATGGAAAAAGGTTTGGGAATCTCATCACTTATACAGATTGGACCAATGCACAGTACACGTCTTTAGGTATATTAATTCATCCCGAGTAAAGCCAGTATATCTAGATGTGTTGAAAGAAATGACGCACAGTTTTCCGCCTAAGACTTCAAAATATTGTAAAACCGATTTCCGATTAATATTTAAATCGTCAGATTAAATAGACCTCTTTTATGATAAACTTAAAAAATTTCAATCCCGCGAGAGTGAAAATTGTGATGCATAATCCTTCTTCGCGGCTCGCAGTTGGGAAGACTAAAAGCAGATTGTTTGTTAAACACGCGGGCTATTCTCAGATAGGCTGAATACTTATTCCGAGGAAATTAAATAATCTGTAGGTAAAAGTTAAGTCGCTATTCGAGCGAACATATCTATATATATATTAACGAGCAATACAATCTTTCACTTGTGTTCGTAACTGCGCGCTTCCTCGAAACAGTATGATATTGCGGTGGAGATCAAGTTGAGAGAGACCAATTTATTAAAAACAGCTTCGGGAGATATTATAATGCTAAAAATAGATTAAAAAGCTTTGAGCAGGCTGAAAATTTACTCAACATAAGTAAACAATACATGTGCCGTAAGATTATCGGTCGTAGGTGAAAGGAAAAAGAATCCGCCCTGAGACTGTTTTTGGAATTCGAGTCGCATCCTCCTGCTAGGAACAGGGGTTGCGCAAATGCAATTGTAGCATTTTGATATTACGTAATAGCAAGTTATTGGTCATTTGATTGAACATAAACTTACCGGGGTGTAATGAGATCTCAAATAAATGCAGACTCCGAGGTTAACTGTTTTGCGCATATTATCACAGTGTGAATTTCGTAGAAAAAAATTCAAATCAAAAGAACAGTTAAACGCAATCACGGTGATTGAAAATGAAAAGTTTTTTGAAAAACATCTTTATGATGAAAATTGTGACTATCGCTTTCCGAGATTTAAAAAAAAAATATCTTACCTGTTGTTCCAAATTAATCCGAATTTATTTATTAAAATATAAACGAAATTAATAAATTATAAATTTCGATTACGGAGACTGTAATCGTGACACTAAAATTAAAATCGAAAAAAAAGCAGTTTACAACAACAAAACTACTCCGAATCCTTCAGACTTTTTACTTTCTGCTACATTTTTTCATCGAATAATTGACTACCTTGCGAGCGATAGTCCTTTATTTAGGTACCTAATTATTTCAGATTAAAAAGTGCTATCCAAGTTAGTTCACTTTCGCTCATATTATTATGAATTTTATTGGGTTCTCCCTCTACATCTTCTCTCATCTACAGTCTTCTGTAATTTCATCATCACTGACCGGCTTTGGGTCCCAAGTCTTATAAGTAATATGGTAACGGAGCGGCGAACTTCTTCGTTCGTTCAGCTTTCTCTTAGTAGTTTATTAAAAAGATTTCTGGACACAATCCGTACACCCTCGTTCCTTTTTTAATCCTAATTGATATCACCTTTTTGTCTATTGCCTCCTTCCCATCCATGGTTCTACTATTTTCCTTCTCTCAGGCGCCTTATCATGATATTGTTATTTATCATCCGCGTTTCAACCATAACTCTCATCTTAAGCTCTTGCTCTGTTCCCATACTGCCCATTACAATTAACGTTCTGATCATATCCTGTTTAAATCTTCTAATCTACTTTCCAAACGTGACCGTCTTGCATGCTCACTTGTTAAAATTGGGATCCTTTTTCGTAACTTTTAACATCACCCTTTAGTCCTCGGTAGCGTTCCCAGTTACCCCCCCCCCCCCAAAAAAATAAATAAATAAAATGTTTCGACAAAAATACTTAAATAAGTAACTTTTCTTGCACTCCTACAGCCAAACTGTAGAGACGTGATCAAATTTATAAATACTAGGCCGAGAAAAAGCAGTATTTTCATAAGAGATTGCTAAATAAGCGAAATGTATTTTTTATTCGATTTTTTTTCAACTTTAGCAAGCACGAAATTAAATAGGCTCTAACATTTCGCTTGAAACTTAATTATGAATGCGAGTTAAGAGACGGTAAATAATTAAATGAAATATCATTTTTTTCTGGTTGAAAAAGGCCTTTTATACTTACGTCTGTGAAATAAACTTGACAGCTCCATATAATGGAAGTACTAAATGGAATGAAAGGCGAAAGCGGATGTGTTCGAGAGAAGAAGTCTTACAAAAACAAATTCGGGGAATCGATATGGAAAAGCATTCAAAGAGACCGCTATCAGAATCAAATAAAGCGGAACGGATGTCTGTAGGAGTTGTGCAAACGAATTCCGGAAACGAAAAAAGGATAACCATCAAAATAAACATGATCAGGATCAAAAAGAGCGTGACAGATGCCGATAGCAGTTTTTTTCAAAGTCAGCTCCCATCTGATGTAAAAGAAAAGAACACGAATCAATTTTAACGATTTTTGAGCTAGACTAGAGATCAACTGAATGATTTGAAAGCGAAATTTTCCGATATTTTTATAACAGAGGTAATTATTCGAAATATGATTTTTTGTTTTTTTTTTTTTTATTTTCCTAATTACTTACTTATTCATTTATTTATATTTCTTTTTACTTGGGTTCGCTAAGCGTGCGATAATAATTTTCTGTAAACGTATCGGTAGGTATATACACTTTTAATAATATATTTAAAATTAAACACTGACGCGTTTCGAAGGTACACTGTGTGATCGTGAAGCTTGAGGGTTTAATTCAAATTTGTCATTACTTTAATATTTTTGAAAATTTTGTGCAAGGGTTTACAAAAATTGACGTGGTGGAGTTTAAAAACGCGTTCTGAGACCGTTTTTTTAAAGGGTAAATAAATTCTCTGCAATTTACTGTGATTAAATTTAACATAAGAAAACTACTTGAAATAGAAAGAAACATTACAATTTTTTTCCGGTTCCTAAAGCTAGAAATAATGTTTAAAACATTTTTCGCAGGATTAAAATATTATGTACGCCACATAAGAACATTATATTTTTGTTGTTCGTGATCACATTCTTTTTACAGATTTTTATTATTTTCAATAGGAATGTCTGGCGGATTTTTTCGTTTTTACACCTACGGTTTATTTATCGACTTTTCTTTGAATTTAACGTGAATTCCATTTTTCCCGCAGCTTCAGTCGAAAAAGTTGAGTCCTCGGAAATCAACCGTATGCTAATGAAATAAATACATATATAACTTGGTCCTGTGAACCTCACCGAAAGGAAATCCCCTGGATGCTAGTTCTTCTACAATACTTGTAGAAGAATTGATTTCACTAGACTACGTCATTCCTAACGAAAGAAAAAAGAAATGATTTTACTATTTTTAAATTTCTCATAAACACATAATGCCAAAAATTAACAGATTTTACAGCCGGATTATTACCGTTAGCGTAAGAATTACGTAGTCATTAATATATCTTTACTGAAAAGGTCGGAATAGCTCTAATTTAAATTTAATTAGATAATCGCAGCCGAAAAATAATAACTAACGTTGTTATAAATAAACTGAAATAAAAGCGCGCTAGGATGATGAAATGGCGCCTTTTATTGAAACTGGTTATTATTCCATCGACAACTATTATTTCCAGATTGTTTACTAACGAAGAATTCTAAAGTAATTATGTTTACTTTATTCCACGACCTATCTTTACTCATCGATACACACTGTGTTTGTTCCACCGTTACAACGATTAGTTTAGCGCGAGTACTTTGTACTTTTATCCAAACAGTATAATCACCAGTGCGAAGAAAACCGTTCAAAAAACAATTTATTTCACGGACTTTCTTTGTAAAAATATAATTAAAGCCGGTGCATACTTTAAAAAAAAAAAAACATGACCAGGGGTGGGGGGGGCGAAGATTACTACACGTTAAGTTACAAGATAAAATCAATGATATCGCAAAGAAAAATGCATTGCACGGTCACTAGTACACTTCAGACAAGCTGAACGATTTTTCTTTCTACTGAAAATCCGCCGTAGAAGCGAATAGAAAGGAAAAAACATAAAAACCGCAATGTAGTATTTGTACGGACAACTTGTTTTTCCACATTGAGGTGACGTTAAAACGAGTCGCCGAATAATTATTATTTTTTAGATTACTCTTTCAATTCGTTCCACCATATTCTCTTGCATATTTATGAATAGATGCAAGCAAGCGTAGAACTGTGGATTTGACAAAGAACTTTCTTCGAGAGTATATTAAACCAATTACTGGCCTCTGCGGTGATCTCCCTGTTGCACAATTATTCATATACTAACAATTACACCCCTAGTAGACTGCCCCTTATGCAGACTCCCTGCTGAACTAAATAGGAACTCCTTTCGGATAGCATTTAGAAGACCGGGGCGCATATCTCTTGAATACTCCTAACGCTATAAAGTCTTGAAGCTTCTACCAAAGAGATCAGGCTCTATCTGTACCTGTAAACTTTATATAATTCTCTTTTTTTTTTTTATTATTTTTTGGACACGTAGGTTAAAGACGTTTACTCAATCTAGAGGTATGACAGCATTAATGATTATATAGGAAAAGTATTATAAACGGAATATATAAATAAAGCTAGCTAACAAAGAGATTACTGGTGAAGAAGGAAGATAAAGAATGCTGTCAACGTTGTAAGGCGTAGTATAAGACGTAAAAGAATACAGTATCGTGCGTTCTGAAGAAAGGAAAGGATATTCAAGTAAAATGTGATTCGCATCACAGATGAAGTTTGTTTCCGACGGATCAAACGGGCAAAGAGGAGACTGAGTAATGGAGAAACGGAAAAGCGAAACAGGAAACTTAACCGAAGTCTAATTATAGATGAGATTGTTGACCGCCTCATATTGGGAATATTCTGGAACCGAGGGAAAGGAGGAAGAATGGACTGAATAGCTAAATAAAAGGAAGCAGGATTGGAACATAAAGAATGATAGAGATGTCGCGGTGGGAACAAAAAGAAAGAGGAAGAATACTTCGGAAAATGACTAATAAATCGACCGTCTGAAGCAGCCGAACGTGTCAACGAGTAAACTATTTCGTTGCGCGAAATTCTACAATGACTAGGAATCCACAATAGATCAAAAAAGAGCGGGAATGAAATAGTTGCGAAATTAAGGAGCGGATGTGGAGCACGATACGATCAGCGGATGGTTTATAAAAGGGAGTAGCAATGGCTTGTAAAACGTCTTTTGAGTCAAAAGGTAAGAAAACCTTGGATACGTTGCTATTAGAAGCTATAAAAAGGATTGCTTGTAGGATTGCGGTAGATTTGGCAAGGAATATGGAGGAAATGGTAGGAAGTTTGAAAGCCTCAGAAAAACTGAAAGCCGGCAGAGCAAAAGCCGCTTCAACTCCCAAAAGTGATCCTATTGCGCCTCTTTCTGCAGAACATTCTATTCTTTACTATCAGTTGCTAACTCTGGAGCTTTGTGCCACATATCTCGAACAAATAATAACACCAGTTCTCACACAAAATATATGTAATAACAGTGATCAGTTCTGATTAGTTTCATGATCGCTGTGACTAATATCTTTCCTTTCCTACCTCTATCGGTAATTCTTTTATTAAATTTCTTTATTTCCTATTTTTCTAATTATAAGAAATATGATTTAGTTTTGTTGCTGCTGAGCCAATGTTCTTCTTTGGCACATCACCCAAAAAATGTATTACTCTTTATTTATTGTCGGTGATCCGATGCCAATTGGTTCGTAAAGGGAAAAGAAAATCTGAACTTATTAAATATACATTTACCACAAGTTTCGGTAAAGCATGAACAATAAAATGAACGCAGGCTTTATAGCAGCATGGTCGATAAGTACTGTTTTTTGTTTTTTTCTTTCAGCGCTGTTCCTTTTTATAGCGTTAATTTTTACAAACTCAACACAGATTTTATATGAAGCTATAAAAATGTTTCGTTATTTTTAACATTGTGCTACTAAGATTAAATTTAAAAAATTATCCGCAGAAATTTAAATTACAACATACGTTGCAATAATAGGATTTTATTAAATAATTGCGACGAGACTGATTGCATCTGTCATTATGATGCTTCGAACAGGATGTAATTTTTTAAAAGTGTTAAGGAGTGGTTCAAGGCGCAGCTCCGGCTACTCGTATGATCACAAGAAATGGAACGAACAGAAAAAACATGTCGAAAACTGTGAAGGTAGAGAGCATCAGCTCTAAAGACAATCCTGAGAGCCAGTATATTTTTGGAAATACTTGACGTCACTGTTTTCTTAAGAAAGGTTATTTTTCGTTTTCAGTAGATTAGATGAAATTTTTGCTTCGCTCAACATCTGCCATATATGATGAGAGTATTTATTAACTTTGAATAATCCTAGTTTTTTAAAATGATTGAAAATTATATTTTTAAGAATTTGGCCTCTTATTGATTTTCAACATTTTTCGTAAGACTCCAACTTTGAGGTTGATTTAACCGAGCGAAATACTTGAACAGCGAAATTTTAACTATTGGTAAATAAATTTAAAGTTATAAATGAGATAAACAGAATCGCGTCTAATAAACATTTATATGAAAATAAGTAATTACGATATTATTACCTACTTATTATCGTAAATAATCCTATTAAAAGAAGCAGAAGCAAATAACTAAAATGGACAAATAATTAATTTAGGAGTGGTAAAATCATAAATACACTTTTAGCTCAACTGTCTGTTGTTTTAATAGATAGTTACATTTACAGAGAAGAAGAAGAAGATATGTAAATCTCATAAACATATAAATATGTGTATATGTTGACTGCTTAACACAAAACCGCTAAGTTGTAAAATCGCCACATTTAAACTCGGAATCTGTGTAAAAAAAATTTATTACGTAATAAAATTTTCTATTCAAAACGTTTAAATAAAATGATATTTTTACATTAGTAATTACATACTGATCGTCCAGTAACTTAAATAAGATTCCACGAAAGGGGGTACTAACGCACATAATGCTACAGTGTGGTGGTTCGGCTATTTCCCGAAGTCCTGGAAAGTGGCCAAAATCATTGCGCTACGTAAGCGAGAGAAAGACTCTTCCCAAGTGAATAATATACGACCTGTTTGCTTAGCAACTTAAGCAAAATAGCGGAAAAAGTTATGTTACATAGGCGTGGTAAATTCGCCGATAATAATAACATACTTCCCCAGTGGAGCAATTTGCTTTCGGACCAGGTTATTCTACTACGCATCAAGTTTCTAGGGGATCGCTGATCATGTCACGCATAACTTTAATGTAAATAAATACACAGCATCAATTCTATATGGCAAAAGCATTCGACATGGCACAACGGGCTGATTTACAAAATGTTAAAATATAATTTTCCAAGACGTTTAATTTAATTAGAAGTTATTTACGCAATAGAACCTTTTACATATGACCAGAACTGCTGCCGCAGGGGTTCCTCAAGTTGGTGTGCTGAGGCCTTTTCTCTTTTCAGTCTACTTGTCCGATCTCCCTAAGTTGCGACACACGAGTTTGGCTTTATATGCTGATAATACGGCTCTGTATTTAATTGTAGCGCATATAAAAAAGTAAAGTAAATCCCATACCCTTGATAAGCTATCATGGATTGTGAAGTTAAGGGTTCACAATGAACTAAGCCTAATGGATCTGATGAGAATACTGGGCGCTCGGTTGACTACAAAATGGGCAGACATTTGGCGGTACTTGGCTCGTGAATTTGTAGCTGTGCGAGAGGGTTTACGTACTATTCGGAGACGATTCAGGACAGAAAAATCTCTGCCGAAAACTCCGTTTGTGGGTCACCAAGGCTCCGTAGTTGTTTTTAAAGTGGATTGTTATTGGCGCAATAATTAATAATCACTTACCCTTACCAGGACGTGTAACTCTACTGGTAAGCATCTCCTTCTTCTATTCTTCGGAAATAAAAGTTAATAACTTCTATTTGTCCTCTCAGATTAAAGTAACACAGAGCCATTTGGATCTTTTATTAGTAACCTGGGGAATAGTCTGCATTTGCAAATTAATATGATCGAGTAATAACCAAAACCGTTCTTGTCAGCGATCTAGTGTTACTCGCCATTTCGTTACCCTCTAGGCACTCAAAAAAAAATCAATGTGTATAGAATGAAACGAGGAAATACTATGGATAACAGAATGTATACGAAGAACGAAAAAGTCACAGGAGTAAGCAGAAAAGGAACAACAAATAGCCTAGAGAGTGCTCAAGGAATTAGTAACAACCAAATAATTGGAAGAGGAACAATCAGAGGAGATATAAATAATAGAGCGTAGGATAGCCACAACTTCGGGAAGTTAACATCGGGGAAAGTGAAAGAGGCTCCAACTCTATTAAGCCAACCGCCCCCCCACCCCCATCCACCGAGAACCATTGATAAAGATGTGCTTGTGAGTGCAAAATCGAGAAATATTTGCATTTACTGCCGATCGCGGAAGGGAATTGGAGGATAGAGACAGGTAGAATGAATAAGAGGAATGACAAAAATTGGTGCAAAGTTGAAGGAGAAGTAAAGGAGGTTGCTAGTACGCATTATGTTTATTGAAAAAAATGTAAAACGAAAAGAAGCATGAGCTAGGATAGGAATTTTCCAGGGAGTAAAAGGTCAGTTTTGAAGCGGCTGTTTTACGGCATGTTATATCTTTCTTGTAGGAATAATGTGCTATCCTTTCGGTTGCTCATAACGTTCATTTTTATCGTTTTTTTTTGTTTTCATCACATTTAATCGCGTAAATATTCAAACAATAGTGACTCGCATCTACTGCCTCCCTCTGTATTAACGAAGACCTTTTATGGTTTAGCAACTACAATTTTCTTTCTTACAGTTGTTAACTTTTATATCTCACAAGGAAACAAAATGTATGAGTAGTTGATGAATGATCAGACTGTATTTCACCACTACATGCATCAAAAAGGGGGCAAGTTTACGAAATTAGACGATAAACAATTTAAGAATCTCTCAAATAAAGATAAAGATTACTAATAAACACCGTTTACATCCGTCTTCGTATATTTCTTGCTCTAATGATCACATTAAATACTCCATATTATTTACAAATGCAAGTTTAAAACCAAAAACTAAAAACTATGGAAACGGAACGTTCACAAAAAATCTGCAAAATTATATTTAAGCTACAATGGAATACTTATACGTGAATTTTGGAACTTGTACAGCGAAGGGAGAGCGGGGATTCATGTTAATTTTCAGGGACTCGAATAATTTGTATGGCTTATGGTAACAGGCAATTCACATATTAACTCTTGAAATTGGGTAGCGGGAAGGAGAGAGATTAGGGCTGATTTTTGATATGCTTACATTCGAATTTTGGTTCATTTTCAGCCTTGGTACGCATTGGGTAATTCACATACATACCAAGGTGTATACAGCTTTCGTATTCACTGATTACTGACGTGGTTATTTATTTAAGTTAAGAAGTAAGAACGAGGTTTTCATTTGATTACGAAATAGATTTATTTTTTCTCTCTCTTCGAATGATTTAACCACATGTTCTCTTTCCGAATTGATTTTCATGTTTTGGTTTATTTGATGTTTCTCAACATTTCAGATAACGTAGTATTTATTTCAAAATAAGGATAGTATATATTGCCGCTAGTGGCTTGAATTTTTATTCATCATCCATTTTTTTATTTGGTGATAGTTGCCTAATATATTCTAGTAATGTGTTTAGTACGTATAGTTCGCATAGTAGTTTTATTTTATATTATATTCTTTTTTTTTTTTAAGTTTTTGAACTTATGGATTTTATAATGTCGTATTTTCCGAATATTATAATTCTTTTTTCTATTTTTAGGATTCCGTATACATATAATGTACGGAATCCTTATAAGATGGTACACAAATGACAAAAATATCAAATAAAAATCAATAATTCACGAACGGCTTGACTTGTAAACTTCAAATTTGGAACATAAATTACAATTAAAATTATCCTTAAAACGATCTATAACTTGAAGTTGACCGATTAACCTGGGCGGCAAAAAACCCAAAAAACCGTCAAGAATATATAATATGGTACATAAAACGACCTCAGAAATCACTTAAAAAATCATAACTCGTCACTAGATAAACCTATAACGCTGAAATTCAAAATATAAACTACAATGCAGGAGTACTTTCATAAAATCAAAAAATTACGGTACAAAAGTTAGGTAAAGTTGCCCAAAAGTTCAAAAAACCGCAAAAAATGACGTGTCCCCCCCCTTAGCGACGCGAGTATTGTAGTTAAAAATTTTGAATGAGGCTAAAAATACGCACATACCCGTATATTTCTCTAGTTTGAAACATCCGGATTTCCAACTTTAAAACTGGACCCTCGGGGCGACGAAAGCTCGAAATTTTGTAAAAAAATATTTTTTTTTACAGGCATGCGATATATCGATGGAAAGATCGCTATTTGTCGGGAACGAAACCGTATTTAATTTCCTTAACGAAACTTTCAAGGTTGCCGTAAAGTTCAAAAAAACGCGAAAAATGACGTGTCCCCCCCCCCCTAGCACCGCGAATATTACTGATAAAAATTTTGAACACGGTTAAAAATATGCGCTTCCACGTATATTTCTCTAGTTTGGAACATCCGAGTTTCCAGCTTTAAAATTGGACCCTCGGGGCACCAAAAGCTCGAGATTTTGGAAAAAAATATTTTTTTTCTTGGGCTTGTGATATATCATTAGAAAGATCTCTATTAGTCAGGAACGAAACCGAATTTCATTTTCTTAACCAAACTTTCAAAGTTGCGGTAAAGCTCAAAAAAGCTCGAAAAATTGCGCGTCCCCTAGCGCTGCTAGTATTATAGCTAAAAATTTAGAACATGGTTAAAAATATGTGCTTCCACGTATATTTCTGTAATTTGGTACGTCCGGGTCTCCAGCTTTAAAAATAAAACTCCGGGGCTTCGAAAGCTCAAAATTTTGTAAAAAAATTTTTTTCTGGTACTGTAATATATCGTTTGAAATATTGCTATTTATCAGGAACAAAACCTTATATCATTTTCTTTACCAAAAAATTCAAAGTTGCCGTAAAGTTCAAAAAAGCGCGAAAAATGACGTGTCCCCCCCCCCTAGCGCCGCGAATATTACCGATAAAAATTTTGAACACGGTTAAAAATATGCGCTTCCACGTATATTTCTCTAGTTCGGAACATTCGAATTTCCAGCTTTAAAATCAGACCCTCGGGGCGCCGAAAGCTCGAGATTTTGGAAAAAAATATTTTTTTTTTCAGGCTTGTGATATATCATTAGAAAGATTTCTATTAGTCAGGAAAGAAACCGAATTTCATTTTCTTAACCAAACTTTCAAAGTTGCTGTAGAGCCCAAAAAAACTCGAAAAATTGCGTGTCCTCTAGCGCTGCGAGTATTATAGCTAAAAATTTTAAACATGATTAAAAATATATACTTCTGCGTATATTTCTGTAATTTGGAACATCCAGGTTTCCAGCTTTAAAAATAAAACTCCGGGGCTTCGAAAGTTCAAAATTTTGAAAAAAATTTTTTTTTCCCCCCGGTTTGTGATCTATTATTAGAAAGATCACTATTCGTCAGTAACGAAACCGTATTTCCTTTTCTTAATAAAATTTTCCAAGTTGCTGAAAAGTTCAAAAAAGCTCGAGCTCTAATTTGTAGCCCCCTCTTTGCGACGCGAGTATTATAGCTATTAATTTGGAACAAGGTAGAAAATATACAACTTCACGTATATTTCTCTAGTTTTGGACATCCAGGTCCAGATTTAAAATTAAACTCTACAGGCACCGAAAGCTCCAAATTTTTAAAAAATATATTTTTTTGCCCGAGCTTGTGATATATCAGTAGAAAGATCGCTATTTGTCTGGAACGAAACCGTATTTGATTTTCTTAGCAAAACTTTCAAAGTTGCCGAAAAGTTCAAAAAAACAAAAAAAATTACGTGTCTCCCCCCTACCTCCAGGAATATTGCAGGTAAAAATTTTGAACGCGGCTAAAAACGTGCGCAACCCCTTATATTTCTCTAGTTTGGAACATATGAATTTCCAGTTTTAAAATTGGACCCTTGGAGCGCCGAAAGTTCGAAATTTTGAAGAAAAATTTTTTTTTTTCTAAGGCATGTTATATACCGTTGGAAGGATCGCTATCTGTTGGGAAAGAGACCGTATTTCATTTTCTTAACGGAACTTTCAAAGTTTGCCGAAAAGTTCGAAAAAGCGCGAGAATTGATTTGTGACGCGAGTATTATAGCTAAAAATTTTTAGGAAAGTAGAAATTATGGGCATCCATGTATATTTCTCTGGTTTAGAACATCTAAGCTTCCAACTTTAAAATTAGTGTCTTGGGGCTCTGTAAGTTCGAAATTTTGTAAAAAAAAAATTTTTTTCAAGTGCATCATTAATGGAAAGAGCGCTATTTTTCGGGAACAGACCGGTATTTCATTTTCTTAACGAAACTATTTGAAATTTATTAAAAGTTCATAAAATTGTGAAAAATAACGTGTAGCTCCGCTTGTAATTTATGTATTGTAGTTCAAGATTTGAACAAGGTTAAAAAAATGTGCGTCCCTATTTATTTATTTACTTTGGAACATCTAGGTTTCCATCTTAAAATTCAGAACCTTAAGCACTGAAAGCTCGAAAGTTTCAAAAATATTTCTGTTCCGGTCACGATCGATGGAAAGATTGTTATTTGTCGAGAACGAAATTTCCTTAACCAAAATTTCAAATCTTGATATTCCAAACTTGAGAAATATATGTCGAAGCGCATATGATTAACCGTGTTCAAAATTTTTAGCTATAATACTCGCGGCGCTAGAGGGGAGGGACTATTTGAATTTTTTGGCAACTTTAAAAGTTTCTAAATACGGTTCGGAATTATGTTTAGAGATTCCCGTGGAGATGGTGTACGAATTTCGACTGTTACTGGTTGAAAATCGGATGGTAACATTATCTGTTGAAAGTTAATATCCGCACAAATGGCTAATATTATTTCCCCATGCGCACAACTAGCAAGCACCGGATTTGATTCAAGAACTTTATAGTTTTTTAGTTGTAAATGTTGGTTTTGTTTTAAATAGGTTTCTGGAATGCAAGGAATAAACGAGTTTGTTAATCGGTGTTATTTTTCTTTTGGCTTTATCGGAGTACAAGACTGCAGCGGTTTTTAGAATTTGGTTCGGATCGTTATAATTTGCGTTAGTAGTGTTAGTACGAGGGCTAAGAAACGGAACGGGATCACAGGTTTCGGTTTGGTTATTTTCATTACGGCTTGTGTTAGTGTTGCTATGAACTGTAATGAAAGGAACGGACTCACCGCATCATTGTTTAGGTGGTACGTCCGCCTGATGAAAAACAGATGCGAATAGTATTTCAATTTGTTAAACAATTTAACGCACTATTTTAGTAAATAAATAAAAAAAAAATATTTAATAATGGTCTAACGTATTGAGAGAGTCGAAAGAAAAAACCGAATTGTTAAAAAATCATCTCAGTAGAACGACAGTCTTTGTCACATCGCGGAACTATATCGACGTTTTTTAGTAAAGTAACCAGTTCGTCTTGCAACCGAAAGAAATTTGATAACAAAGTAACCAAATCGCCTCGAAATTCGGTTTTCAAATTAGTGACATTTACAAAATTCGTAAACTATAATTTCGATTAAGTGTGTCTCTCCCTCCCATTCGTCCAGAATCCAGGACGCAATCGCCGACGTACACCAACCTGCCAGCAGGGAGCACCAGCATTCTAGCAGCCGCAGCAGAGTGATACGTAACATTAATATTATTTCTAATTTTTATGTATTTATTAAATGTCTTTAACGGTCGGCTATCTAAGAAAGATAGTTGTAGGGATTAACAAAATTACACATTTTAAAAAATCATAAAACCTTAATATTAGTATTATTAAATCTAAACCAATAAGTTATAAAAATAAATAAAAATTAAATAAATAAAAAAAAAGGATTTAATTAATTTTTCTTCATAACCATTACATTGCACTTCAAATTAGTTTAAGCCTTCGATTCAAATTAGTATTTTGTTTTACTGTTTTAAATTATTATTAGAAAAGATCTCTGAAATTTATTAACATATTAAATTAAAATAATGAAATAAAAATGGAAGTTTATTCAAACAAATTTTCTTACATACTAAATAATTATAGGTATTGTTAACTTTCATACGGAATCCTCAGCGCATGAAACCTCATGCTTAACTGAACTTGTTATTTCCTTATTTAACCACTCCATTATAACTAAATAGTATAGATATGATTTAAGGTTCAGAATATCGTATTTTTTTAATGGATTCCCATTTGCATACAAATATTTAGCATTACTTTTCATAATGATTGTTAGGCACTTTTTTTTTTTGAAGTTAGTTGATATGTTTCATATTAATTCTGTTTTTGCTGCATAGTTTAAATAAGATTGGCGCGGTGCATGATACATCGATAGCTTAGTTTTTTTGGATGATACATATTTTTTTAGTTTATACAACAATGGAATTGTTTTCTGGATTTTTATAATCAAGTCATTTATATGGTCTCCGCAGTTAAAATAGTTATCTACTTTTATTCCTAAATATCTATAAGTATAGTTGTTTACCGTTTCAGTGATATTGCACTGACAAAGGTGATTAATATTTTTGTAAGTAAACGGTTTGTTGTATTGCATTTTATATTAATTTTGCATGATTGGTAGTGATTACTTGGTTTAATCCATATTAATTTATTTTTTTCTGCGTTTATTTGGAGACTTTTGTCGTGTAATTAAAAATTTAGGTTATTTAACGATATTTTTATGTATAACTATCAACACGATGTCGTCTACATATACGAAGATTTTACCATGTTTTATTCACATTTTTTATTCCTCATATATATTAAAAAATATTTGGGGGATATTCACCAAGTGTTTGAATATTTAATATATTCCACACATTCAATGCATGTGAATTATCTTATTGGCTAATATTCGATTTTGTCAATAAATTATAGTAATACTTCTTTTCAGGAAATCTTCTTTCATCCAATTTTTCCCATAATGATGCATATAAATTTTGGCACACTTCTTTCCTGTGAAGTGAAGGAAGCAAATTAGGCAATGTAATGTGTACATTTTGTATGATGAAATGAACTATCAGCCAAATAACTATCCAGTATCATAAGATTTAACGCTAATAAATGGAATGTATCAATAAACTTTATTTTCTTTTCTTCTAAAACGATCTTTGAAAATGATTTATAGCGTTTTCCACTATTTGGTATTACTCAGATGTCTGGTTCAGCATATGCTAGATCCTTCATGAATAGGCTAATACCTACTCACTGAAGTTATGAATAAATACTGGAACAAATGATGGGAGTTGGTATTCCAAGTTATACTCTACATACGCTGCATCACAACATTTTCCAGTCAATTAGTCATGATCTGCTACTTTTTTATTATGTAGAGGTCCTTCACAATGTGACATGTTGACGAAATGTTACCTGCACAAAGCGGCTAATATTGATTAAAAAAGAGTGAAACTTGTATGTAGGGAAAAAAAACGTTTTATAACTTTAAAGCACATAGACTAATCTAATATTTCATTAGTGACTGTGCCTATAATGAAATCCGTACAAAGTTCAAATGCGAAGTAATTTTAATTATTTTAAAAATACTCATTTAAAATAATTAGCTAACTACTAGTGAAGTAGAATATCTTATGTATGTTACCAAATATCAAAGAGAAGAGTGCATCGCGCGTTATTTTATTTCTTAGGAGAATATACATGTTTAATTTAATATATTGTATATTGTTATCAGTTGCCTCGTATCCACAGCGAGAGGAGGGAATGTGTGCCTTTTATTTTTTATACGCTACTATTGAGAAATGCCAATTATGGTCAGATTTGGCCGGTGTAGCAAAAAAAAGCAAAAAATAATTTTAAAAAATTTCACTTTTTGAAAAATAATACCGCTACGATGACTTTATATAAAAAGCAGTGAGACTCAATGACAGCTGTGCGGTTGTGGATGCGGAGAACTGCGGGATATTCTTCTGCTGTCAGTAATTTCTCTCCCGAGAGCCTACGGCTCCAAAAGCGCTAATAGTGCTATATCAAACCTTTGCACCAATCATCCGGTACTAATTCAGATCCACCAGATGTTGTATAGACTGTCCAAGAGGCACTGCTTAATAGTGTGGTTATGGGTGCCCAACCGTGCTGAGATCCTCGGAAATGAACGGGTCAATGCTCGATCAGCAATGCTTTCTCCCATGCATGAAAACGCCTTCACAACACCGTGTATTACAACTTTGTTCTTGGCAAAATACTTGTCCGCATAGAAAGAGCACTGCTCCTCCTGCCAGATGTTTCTAAGATCCATTAAAGCCACAACTGAGCCGTGGTATCCAATGGAAAACGTGTCTCGTGCAGAGTTTTGCGCTCTGAGTCGGCTGCGAACAAGACATATAGCCCTACCCCATGACTATATATTCTGAGGGGCTCCATCCCCTAAATTCTGCCATTTCTGCTTGCACAGCAACGTTCCTACTGTACCGCACATACTACCGTGCAAACTCTGTGATATATCCTTGTTCCATGAACATTTACACCATGGGGTGATGGTATTTGAATTGTCAAGAATTCCCTATGCATAATAATTATTTGTAGCCCAACACTCATTTGGAATCTATCTGTGGATTGGATAAGAGAACTGCTGTGAGCCCGAGTGAGAGAGGTTTTTTAATTATCAGAAAACTTCCATGAATCAGCAATGTGCCATTCAAATAAAATAAAAAATGAGGTAATGTGAAAAAGGATCAGGAAAAAAGTTTAATTTTTAGGATTAACATAGAAAAATATTTATGTAAAAAAATGATAAATCATAAACACTGCCAAAAGGGGACGAACAGTGAGAAGACTAAACCATTATGTGGAACTTGATTTGTGTAGAGAAGGTAATGTAAAATTAAAACATGAAAAAAGAAATTAGATGAAAATGGCTTACGATATAAATATATTTTTATTATTATTATTATTATTATTATTATTATTATTATTATCATCACATTAGAAGGTACAGGCGCCGGCTGCTCAAACGGGCCATATGCGCCCGGGGAACGGAAGGGATACTAAATTGAATTTAGGAGGTTAAGGGAATGAAGGGATTGGAACGCATTGCGTATATGACACGGAGAATCAGCTAGGAGTTGCGATAAGGAAGGGAGGAGGCCATATTAAGAGGCATTTTACACATTTAGACTGCGAACTGGAGCTAATAAAAACAATTTTATATCAAAGTAGTAAAAAAAAGTTAAATTAATAATGAAAAAAAAAATCTGTTTGAATAAGGGGTTCTACAGTCGATACAGATTGCTAACATTGATGTAATAGCATTATGATGTGCGTAATTACGGAATAGAATTTAACAAAACAAATTAATTATGAGTTATGTGTGCCCCCTATTTTTCGTAATAATAAAACAATTTTTGGTACAATTAGAGAAAAAAGGAAATAAAATAATTACAGTAAAAGTTTTAACGCACCAATAATTAACCTTGTGATATCTTTTAGATCTGTCATTGAATCATCAGAAAAACAGTAGTTAATAATAATTTGTTATGTATAATCATTTCGCATGGTAGTAATACAATTTTTAAAAATAAAAACAGATGGGATAAAATAGAGGAACTAAAATAAATTTGATTTAGAATTTATGATCCAATTTTGAAGTTTATAAGTCAATCCGATCGTGAGTTATTGATTTTTATTTGATATTTTTGTTGTTCCTGAACCATCTTATTAGGCATTATATGTGTACGGAATCCTAGTAATACAGTAATAATCATTTATAGAATAAGCGAGCTACGATGAAATGAAAACTCGATGCACGCAATGGATACTATACAATCATCTACTATTAAAAATTATAAAATTAAAACTGCTATAAAATAAACAGTAGGAACAACAGGTATTCGAATTATACAAGCAATAAAAAAATATTTAAGTTACAAAAATACAATCGATTTAACCGTAGACTCTTTAGCTCGCTCAGCCGCCCGCAATGGTCCTTTCCTCGACTCTTTCCCTTCTTCAGACATTCTTTCCCTATCACGCTCTAATCATTCCAGACTTTGGCTATACTTGTATCGATCTTTATTTTCTAATCATTCCAGACTTTGGCTATACTTGTATCGATCTTTATTTTCTAATCATTATTCATACTACCGTCTTATTCAATCAGTTCTTCGTTTCCTGCTTTGGTTTCATTCTATTCCTGTCTGTCGTCGTTCCACTGTTGTTTCCGTAATTAGACTCAGAATTAGTGATTCTCGACTCCCTTCTTCTCGCTTTCGTTTTTCTTTAGCTCTTTCTCCTTTTTGCTCTCTTCACGCTTCTGAACCTTCTTGTATTTGTGATTCAAATCATATCCTTTTCGAATGTTCTGCACTCTCTAACGAACGCTTCCTTCTTTACGCTCAACTTTTAGCTTTGGGTCTTCCTACTCCCTTTAACGCCACCTATATTCTTTCCATCCCATTGCATTCAGTTATTCCGCTACTGCTATCCTTTGTGAGTTCCATTTCTGACCGCCTGGCTATTATGTTCTATCTCTTAATTTATCATGTTGTTGGGTCAAGGCCGCTGGCGCGTCCAGGGTAGGAAAGAAAAGAAAAAAAAAACCGTACCGGAAAAATAATTACAAAAATAATAATAACAAAAAAACAGTAAACAATACGGAATACCCCGAAGATGATATTTCCAATGAAATTTAAATAATAATGAAAGAGCCATAAATGCCGGAGATATCAACTACATAGATTACACAATTAACAGCATCGATATAAAAATCCTCCGAAAGAAATGAAAAACTCCGTCTTCCATAAAATTATTTAATATTAACCAGAATATTTAGCACTCAAAATGAATAATATGTATAAAAATTGAACAATAAACTGTACTAATGATACCGAGTATCAAAATAAAAAAATAAAAAATCGTTAGAACAGGTGTACAAAAATAAAAATTCCGAAATAAATAAAAAAATACCTTCAGAATTTAAATCGATGATTATTAATAAACAGTCAAAAGTATTTAAAGATTTAAAATATAATCAAAGATCACAACACTTGTTAAATAGTTGAGAAATTCTTTCACACAACTGAAATAAATTGTAATGTTTTTGAAAAAAAACTTCACTTGATTTATTTGTCAAAAAAGCATAACCATTACTATTATTATTATTAATATTATAATTATTATTATTTCTAAAGCTCTGCTAGTTACGCTCGCAAGTCTCACTTACTACTCGTTTCGAGCGTTAGTGCTTCAATAATTGTAGATTAAGATTTATTTTTATGTAAATGGTAAAAAATGAAGTTAAAACTTATATAGGTATATCCAGAGGCAGTTTTACCCGCTTTTTTCGGCAACCTCCACTTCCTCTCGAATCCATTACGACAATTATTTCAATTCGCCCGGTAAAACTTTCAGTTCGGATAAAGCGATCTTAGTTTCGTAACCACAACTGTACGAAGATCTCTTTTTTTCAGATTCGTAACATATGGTAATGTTTACATTTCAAATCTTCATTTTTCGTTGAATTGTGACTTCCCGAATACCGTAATATTTACGCTACTTCTGACGATTGTCTAAACATTCTTCGTTGCATAATTCCAAACAGGCGGTGCTGTAATGTCTACGTATTGGCCATTCCATCCGCACACACGCATATATATTTCAGAATCTTCCTTCATCAATCTGTGAAAGATGTGAAGCTCCTATCACGATTCGTTATCCGTTGCATCTCTTTTCGATCTTCTCAAATCAGTAAACCTATTTTATAATAAAATATAATAAAGTTGCTGGCCGCGCTCCCATCCCAGTTGCTGTACAGAAGAAAAAAAAAAACGTTTATGTCTCATTTTTATTTAAATATTTACTTATCTCGGATGTGACAGCTATGTGAAAAAGTGTAGTGGTAAAATTATAATAACACGAAAACACAGAAATAATTTAAAAGTAGTAATTTTCTTAATTTATCAACTGCTATACTATATTCGCCTCAAAATTTTTTTCACTAACTTCAGAGCACAAATAAATTACTACGAAAATCGCTCATTATTTTATGTCTATATACTAGTCGTCGCGATAGCCTAGTTGCTAGAGCGCTTGACTTCCGTTACGAAGATCAAGGGTTCGATCCCGAGCGACGACGAACTTATTACAAGAATTAAATAAATAAATAAAATAAATAATCGCTAATAATCACGTGGTAGGGTATTGCAAACCACCACGTATACCATCATATGCACGCTAGTTCAGTACACACAGCAGACACACGTGGGACTGCACTTGTAGCGCGATAACAAGCGACTGCAATCAGTTCCGGGTGTGGTCTTGCGTGCGTACAAATTCGTACTGCATATACACAATTGCCATGAGAGCTGCCTATTCTGTACAACTAGAATGTACCAATAGGTAGTCACGACGCTCGGAATCGAGCGATACGACTCAGAGAGATATATAACCTCATTGTTCGCCAGACCATCATCACTTTTTTTGTACCAAGTCATTACATATATTGTATTTATAAGAAGACAAAGCACCGACAAAATGGATTACTAGGAAATAACATCACTTAGCCCAAAGCCCTGTCACGAACATTTGTTCCAAAACGTTACATGCTGTATATATTGAGTAGACTAAGTACCGAAAAAACTGATTGCTTAACGTTCTTAATTTTCCTCGTTCTATACGAAGTATAGAAGTAATAGGGCTGGGGGTCCGGGGGTTTCCTCAGGCGGGATCAAGAGGCGGTCCCCTTAAGAGGCACGAAGGACCGAATTATATATGTGCGCTATTACTTATTATTATTTCATTCTGGTGGAGGAGTATTTTGCAATAGGTAATCTCAAAAATTACACCTTATATGAAAAAATTAATATAAACAAAAAAAGTAATTAGTGTGGTGGTAATAATGTCACGTTTAAATTACACAATAAGCAGATTCTCGGTATTGATTTTACTTCACTATGACAAAAAACAACTTTGTCGAAAAGAACTGGTTTTATGTGTTGTCAGTTGGCATGTAATCAGCTGCATTGTCATTAACGAAACATAATAATCATTATCTGATCATAGTTGTTAAAGTAACCATAAGCTATAACTGAAACTGTCTCTTTGATCCGGACAACAATAGCAATCGGTCGCAATTGGAACTGCTACAAGTTGTTGTAATCCCTATTTGGCACAAAACATTTTACAGCACAGACTGGATAGTGCTCCACTACAAATTACAAGGCTTTTATCGTGGTAAACCGAATAATAAATAAATAAACAAACGTTCGCGCGATAAGAGAAAAGACCTTTATTCGAAATGATAGATAAGAATAAAACAAAACAAACGAAATATTTACACGTAACTATCATTAAATCGCTTTTTCCAGAAAATCTACGTTAAATTTGTAACAGTAGAAAAATGAAGATTTTTCATAGAAAATTAAAGAAAAACACCTGCAACAAGACAAAAAGAAAAGGGCATAAAAAATAAATAATATTGAGCGAGTTTTGTATTATGTCCTATTCAATTGTTTTTGATTCAATTTGGCATACGTGAATGATCGCGATTTTCTGTATTTTTTTTGAAGTTAATGAAATAATTGTACTTATATTGTTTATTGAGCGATTAGCACTTAATGCGAAGGTACTTGAACAATTTAAAAGTTGATGTAACATACTGTATCAATCGATGCAAAAATCATTAGGACACGTTAAGGAAATTAATTATTATAAAAATGTACATTAAATTGCTGGTACGCTAGAGAATAAATTCGGCTTTAGTAAATCAGTTTAAGATGTGCTATTGCAAGCAGAGGGAAAACTTTTGAAAGTACGATTGTGTGACTCAGATATACATTCCAGCCGCGATCTATTTGGAGTAAAGCATTCTTTTTTTGATGGACAGATTCAGCGCTTGACTTGGTACTTGGAAAGGTTGCTTACTGCAGTTCCGTTATATTTCATTTTACGGAAAAAACAACCCTTTTCCAGTGACAGAGTATTAGGCGGCATGATGGGGGAAGATAATGTGCTACCTCGGTCACCAGTTCTATAATGAATTGACCAACTGGTACTAAATTTTAAAAGTAATTAAGGAAGACAAGGTGAACTCAGAACCACCGAAAAAAAATCAGGTAATTTCTTTGTGATCCTAACAAATAGACCAACTACGACCTGTTCATTTCTGCGAACCAGTGCTTCCCAACGTTTCCGGCTATAAGCCAGTGAAAATATGATCATTTTATTCTCGACGGGTAAAAACCAATACTTTTTTTTTTCCTTTTCTTTCTTTGGGCGCGTCAACACAGGACATTTACCGAAAACAAAGGACTAACAAATGATAAAACGTAGGGATTTGAAAGTTATATCAAGAAGCGATTAGAAACAGAAGAAATGAAGGTAGCCAATACAGGGACAACAGAAGGAGAAGGAAGAGCAAGAATGTGGTGGGCACAGTAAGAGGTCGGGGGGCCAAGGCCAAGCAAATTAGAATAAAGGACTGCGCGTTCCGAGGAGATAGAAGAGCATTTGAATAGAAGGTGATTTTAAGATAGGAGGATGGAAGGGACACAAGGGAGACTGAACAATATTAAAATGAAAGAGGGAGGCAGGAAGCAGACTGTGATTAAAGCGAAGGCGAATTATGGAAGAAATAACAGAACGGCTGATGCAGGGAAAATTATTAAACCAGGAAGAAGTGGGTGGAGAAGGTTGTATAACAAGGTAAAAGGAGTTAGGATTTGAGAAAAGAGACAGATAAAGAGATCAGTAATCATGGTGGAAACGATAAGAGAGAGGACAGAGACATTGGGAGGGGAATCTGTCTATGAAACGGCATTTACTGCACTTAGATATGCCGAAAATTCGGCAAGATCGTTACCAACGGTACCGCAGTGGCCCGGAATCCAGGTCAATTAGGATAGAATTTGATGTTAATAAATTATAAATTAAGGAACGAATATAAAGAATAATAGGATCTGACGATGGTTTAGGGAAGGGAGATGAGATGGCTAATAAAACGTTTTTCAAATCAGAGCATATAATTTCGATAAATTGGATGTTGAGGATATAAAAAGGATAGCACGTAAAATAGCCACGGATTCGGCTAAAAAGATAGAAGAAAAGGAAGGAAGTTGAAAAGACTCAGAATAGTTGATATCAGGAAGAATAAAAGCAGCCCCGACACCTGAAGCAGATTTCGAGTCATCCGTAAAAACCATGCTGCGAGCGCTCTAAAAAGTGAGTGTAGAGTTTGGTTAAATTCATTATTAATGTTAGAGGGAAGAGAAAATAGCTTGAGAGAAAACGACAGTTCTAATAAGTTGTAAGTGAAATACGGGGATTTGTTACAGGAGAGGATAAAATGAGGAAATAGGACAAGTCGGGAGGATATGTGTGAAAGAATTGGAATTTTTCGAGGAGAGAAACGTCAGTTGTCCAGAATATATTGATAGGAATTCACGAGTTCCGAGTGAGGAATATGAAAACGTTTAATCATAAATCTTTCACCAAGATAAAGTTTTCGAATAAATAAAGGAAGGAAGCCAGTTTCGGCCAGGAGAGCAGGAGTTTGAGAAGAATTCAGAGCACCAATACAAAGGCGAAGACAAGAGTTTTGGATGCGATCAAGTTTGGTAAGGAGGGATTTGGAAGCACTGGCATAAAGAAAAGAACAATAGTCCAATTTAGAAAGAATAATGGATCTGTAAAGTATGAGGAGAATATACGTATCGCCACCCCATAGTATTAATTAAAACAAATAAGAAAAATTACACGATAAAAGTAATGTTAAAATGTAATGTCACATATATTTGTCGCTATGTTTGTTGACGCTTAAAAATATATGTTTTTTATTAAATTTTTGCTAGCAGTAACTGCTGCTTATAAGCGTTATCATTTTTTTTTATGTAAAATTTTTGTTTAACGGGAAAATATTTTTCGTTTTCAAATTTTTATCTCGACCGTGTTCATCATTGCACTTACATTAACGCATATAATTGTATATAAAACACCGATGATATGCAGTTAACATACACGCTTATCAATTGTTTTCCTTTTGTAGAAGCTAAACTAATTCGAAATGGGATCGTTACAATATATCGTCGGGACGATTTTTTTTCTTTCTTTGTGGGAGTTTCTTTAAGAAGACGACGATCCGAATTCGTATATATCTGATTACAAATAAAAGGTGGAAACTTTCTTAGTTTTAAAAAATTTCGGAAAAAAGCGATAATGACGCAAACATTTTTAAGTACTCGTGTATATATAAGTATACAGGAACGCTGCGGGAAAAATATATCATTACGATGTGACATTATAAGTCCAAAATGGGAATGTTCTGAATTTATTATTATTCAAATGTATTAACTGATCTTATTATATTTAATTGCTTAATTTGTATTTCTTACTGATTTAATTTTTCATCGATAAATTGAATTTACAAATGTTCTCTTATAAAAACAATTAACGCGTATTCTCAGTTAGGGTAATTAAAATAGCCCCGATGATGCGGTTAACAGTTGAATATTGTTCTGCGAAAGTGAATAATAATTCGTGTTTTTCGACACAGCCCAATAAAATTCGAACTGCCATCTTTAATTCGGTATTTATAAAAAGATTTTTACCGGCTCGGGAGAAAATAAACAAGAGTGTTTATGTAGCCTAGCCGGTGTATGTAGGGTAGAGAAAAAAGTCGAGAAATATATCGCGGAATAATTTCATTCATTTCCATAAGATTTTTCGGTTATTTTTGTGGTCGGCTATTGTTACCAGGTGGTCAGTATCGCTTTGGCTCTCTTTACCAGTTTACCAAATACTCGGAGACGCATTTTCGTACGTACCCTAAAATAATTACTAGTTGACGTCCGCCCGTTCTACACGTTCCTTTCCAGGTATTTCATCGGTACTCGAAGAAACTACTTACCTGCATCTTAGCTTGGTGAAGTAGTTGCATTAATTTGACGTGTTAAAGAATCTGCTACGGTAAATTATTAATAAATGAATATCGTTTATCATTGGAATCGCGCGAGCATGCCTGCTTCCTAATGGAGAATTTTTTTTTTTTTTTTTTTTTGGGCACGTCAACAGTGGAACTTACCCAACGCAAGGAATTGTACATTATATAAGGGGAAAAGATTAGAAATTGAGGAGATAAATAAGGCCAACAAAGGAGAACTATATTGAGAGAGGGGAGTGCAAGAATGGAGTGGGCACTATAAGGAGTAGGAAGGCCAAGGCGCAGAAGACTAGAATACAGAGTAGAACGTTCGGAGGAAATAAAGAGGCATTCGAACAAATTGTGATTCGCATCACAGGTATAATTGAGCTCTGGAGGGTCATAAGGACACAACGGAGATTGAACACAATAGAAAAACGGAAAAGAGAAGCCGGAAGCAAACTATGATTGAACCGCAGGCGAACTATAGAGTAAATAATCGAACGGCTAAGGTAGGGGAAAAGATTAGACCAAGGAAGAGAGGAAGGAAAGGGCTGTATAGTAAAAAGATCGAGGATTGGTAAAGAATGAAGGATAGAATCCGGTCCAGAAATCGTGCTGGGAACGATAAGAGAGACAGTGGAGAGTTTGAGTAGGAAATCTACTAATGAATAGACCATTGGCTGAACGTGCTAATGAGTGTTAATCAACTCGTTGCCAGGAATAATAACCAGAGGAATGCATAGTAGATCGATTACGACAGAGGAGCGGGATGGGAATAAATTCGAAATTAAGAAGCGAATTTGGAGAATAATGGGATACATGAGTAGGAAAAGGAGAGGAGATAGCCGATAGAAGAACACGTTTCGAGTAAGACAGGAGGAATCTAGAGACATGTTGTTTGTCGAGGATATGAAAAGGACTGGCTGCAGGGTAGCCATGAATTCGGCAAGAAAAATAGAGGAAAAGGAGGGAGAATATTTAACTAGTTCTATGTCTAGTAACAGCGCCATTTTTATTCGTGCGGGTATTTTTTCCCGCGTTTCATTTATATTTAAAAGCTCCTCATATTCGCGCTAGGACCAGCTCTACTCGTTCGATTAATGTTGTAATTATTTTGTACTTTATACTTTTTTTAATGGTCTATTGGTTGATGATAAAATCCTACTTTCATGTCAGAGAATACTCGTCTTCTAAGTAGAAGTAGAGTGCCACGATTTGCGGCGGATTAGTGTGAAAAACTCCGCGTTCTGTTTTATTATCGACTTATTTTTGGGATTATTTTTTTATTCTTTTGGAATTAGTTTTGACGTAAAAAAAAACATATAAAATAGATTCTATATAAAATACGGAAGGATAGAGTGTTTCACGAAATTGAAGTTCAAGAAAATTACGCTATTTATAAGAAGAAAATAAAATATTCCCAAAAAAATTTATAAAATAAAAGCGAACGCAAATATAATAATCGGTTGTTTAATTATAAATTCCTTTTCCGAATTCATCTTTTCTTTAAAGACTTGCTTAGTAATCATTTAAATTAGAAAATTCCTTCTTATTATATTTTTCGGCGTTTCTCTGAATTTTGTTTCATTTACATCATCTTCCGGCAGACTGCGGAACTTAATTAAGACAAAAAGCATCTCGTCCTATCGGAATAATTTGGAGAACGCTGCTTTATCTGTGAATGGTATCGTACATGCAGAACCGCAATTGTATAATAACCGTGAGGATGGGAAAAAACGTGATGATTATGACAGAAGTCTGAAAAATACGAACTGCACATCAGCGCGGAGGCGATGACAGAAATTCATGCGAAAGCTATTCGCGCGCCATTGATAAAATCAGTCGTATCTGATAAAAATTCTATTGTGATAAAAAAAAAAAAAAAGCAACAAAAAAAAACACACAAATTCGTTATCCGAGTTTTTGTACTACTTTACCGACCACCAGCTTTCCCACTGCCAATTATAACTTTAGTAATAAAACACTCGCTGAACATAGTTCGTCGGTGTTCTAATTATTGGTTGCGAGTTTTTTCGTTTTTTTTTTTTGTTTTTTTTTTCGTATACATGGAAAAAAATATTCCGCCAGATTGCGGAAAAATTTATACATAGATAATTATTATTATTTGTTGCTTTTTAGATTTCTGTAATTTTTTTTCCTTTTCAACAGGTAATTCTGAAATTTATTTCGATATGATTATTACATTTAAAAATTAGTATATGTATAAAGGAAATATATTTAACGACACCTTTTTAAAATGGTGCAAGGAATATTTCGTATTTTAAAGTACTCGAAATTCGAATGATTTTAGCCTTTATCTTTCTCCCCCCCCCCCCCCCCCCCTATTGCGTTATGTTTAGATTGTCTCGCCCATAAAAATGGTAAAACGAAATGTATTTTCGACCGCTGATCGATATGAGCGAGTCTTCAAATTTCGCATCGTTAGCGTCATTAGTTTTTATCATAATTATCGATAAAAACGTAAACATTGAATAAGGTATTTTTCGTAATTATTTTTACAAGGCCTCTCTGAAAAGGTAAGTGAGCCATTAATATGCGCTAGTGTAACGGAAAATATAAATTTTAACGTAAATTCAGAGAACAAATTCGAATGAACGCGTGTCTGTTTTTGGTCGCTTCGATTCCAAGTATGAACTGGGAATGTCAACGGCGGTGTTATGTAGAAGAATACTGTTTTAATCTAAATTCCAGTATAAAATGTTATATACAATTATCGATATTAATCATATTTTGTGTTTTACAATTCCATACCCACGTTGTATGAATATATACGAGATATTATCATCACGGCTAAACCCGTATTGATCGATTATTATGGGTATGTGCACTAAATCTACTCGAGTTCCGTTTTCGAAATTTTTATTCGCTGATTGTAAAATTCAATTGAATTTTTCATTCTGTTCCAAATAATTTACATTCATTTCCACGATTAGATCAGCAGCTTCTCAAATTTCAGCGTCATTGTCATTTCAAAAATTGAAATTTTTTGAAATTGTAACATTCTCTCTTAATGTTTGCAACTTTCTTTAGTAGCTGCTTTTAGAAATCTACACCTCTTCATTTCATCGGCTCCGCTTTTTTTCTCCAAAAACCGAATTCATAATACAAATAATATCACATTTGCTCTTATCAGACATAAAAGTTGCATTTAACAAATATTAACGAAAGTGAAATAACAGAACTTTAATAAAATTATATAACAAACGCCCCTTACGATTGAATAATAAATAGAATAGTCTGGAAACGACTTTTCGAGCGGAACTTACCAAAAAAGAACATATTAATAAGATACAAATTTATTATTAAACGTTGCAATCTGTAGGAAATATAAAGGATTTCTGATCAGCTGGAAAATGTAATATAGGCCAGGTACTGATCGCGCGTTCTGCATTATCTGCACTAATATTTCTTTGGTTTTCTTTTTCCGGCAACATAGTAGGTGAATTCTTCTCGAATGAATCTAACAACATTTTACCACTTCTTCTCTGATATCAGATAATTCCATCATACTACTCTCCTTTAGTATTAATATTATGTATATTTTTATGTAACGAAAAATGTCCCAAAAAAAATATCCGAATTTTATGTAACGTTTTTTATGTTATATAGGATTTTTCTGATTATGTTATTATATTTATATGGACCGATTTAGAATTACGTTGTAAATTTTGATGATTTTATACAAAGTATAGAAGAGAAAGAGATAGAAATGTAAGCAAGAGGGGTCAAGGAGCACAGCCACTTACGACGCCAAAATGGCTGAGTTTATAAATATATATATATATATATATATATATATATTTGTTTCTATTTTTAGAATTCTGTACACATATAATGTACGGACTCCTAATAAGATGACTCAGAAACGATAAAAATATTAAATTAAAATCAATAACTCACGATTGGATTGACTTGTAAACTTCAAAATTAGAACATAAATTCTAATTAAAAATCTCTTTGAGACAATCTACGACTTCAAGCTGGCTGATCACTCTGGGCGCAAAAAAATCAACAAACCATCCAGTATATGTAATGTGAAATATAAGACGACCTCAAAAGTCACTTAAAAATTCATAACACATCACCAAATAAATCTATAAAAGTGAAATTCGAAATATAAAAAACAAAACGTAACATCTCTTTTATAAAAGCAAAAAATCACGTTAAAAAATTATATGCCCCCCTCCCCCCTTGTTAGGCCCAAAAAATGCAAAAAAATTATGTTCACGTAAAAAATAGTTTGAGCAAAAAAGTAAAAAAAAACCAAAACGTATCTCAGACTTATGCCCAAAAGATCGTTTTATAGGAAAATTATAGCCGAACTTACAACTTTATATTTGGACCCTCGGGGCGCCGAAAGCTGGGAAGTTTTGATTTTTTTTCTTTTTTTCCGGACATGTGATATATTGTTGGAAAGATCGCTGTTTGTCAGAAACGAAACTACATTTCATTTCCTTAATGGAACTTTTAAAAGTAGCGAAAAGTTCAAAAAATTACGTGTCCCCCTCCTTAGCGCCACCAGTATTATAGTTAAAAATTTTGATTAAAGTTAAAAATATGCGCATCCCCTATGTTTTTCTTGTTTGGAACATCCGGGTTTCTAACTTTAAAATTAGAAAATTTCGTTAAGGAAAAGAAATACAATTTTGTTTCCGACGAAAAGCGATCTTTCCACCAACATAACACATGCCCGGAACAAAAAAAAAAAAAAATCAAAACTTTCACTGAAAGCTTGAAATTTTTGATTTTTTTTTTTTTTTTGAGCATGTGTTATGTTGGTTGGAAAGATCGCTATTTGTCAGAAACAAAATTGTATTTCTTTTCCTTAACGAAATTTCCAAAACTGTCGAAAAGTTCAAAAAAGCGTGAAAAATGACGTGCCTCTACCTTTTTACAGCGGGATAAATCTGATCTCTTTGTTTTGACTTTAGTATTATGTAAATATAAACTTTAGTTATATTTAACTTAACATACGGAATCCTCAGCGCACGAAACATCATACTTGACTGAACTTGTTGTTACATTAAAATTTAAACATTTAGGTTTATTTTTAATAATATTCTTTGGTTTCTCTTACTAAATGGAAATTATTTAGATCGCCTTCGGATAATCAAATAATATAATACTAAATTTATCTTTATTGATATTATCTCTTTTCCGCTTCTAACATTAATAGGAAATTTCCCAAAAATACATTTTTAAAATATTTAACATTTAATCCAAAGGATGTTTGCTTTTGTGTTTAGATGAGCTCCCTTAACTGTTTAACAATCGGGATACGTAAATACAGTACATTTAGAAAGGAATTCTATTTATAAAACTTTTACACCTAATGTAGTGTATATAAATATCGCTTGCACCAGATTTTTCATATCTACTGCGATAATTTTAAGGAACTTGTATGTGTTAGATTTTTAAGTAAGTTTATGAATGCGGAGAAAAAATTTTAAAAATTGAAAAATTGTTAACGGGAACAATTGTTTATGCAGAGCGGTCCTTTAATTACGCAGTATTTTATAATATGTAAAAGCAAAACGAGAAAAATGAATGTAAATACACGAGAGAAAAAAAGGAGTTCATACAAAAATTAATATTTATAACGAAAATAACGCTACAATAACCGGCGCTTAAGGCACATCTAGGTTTTCTATTTTCTTTTTAGATGTACATGTGAAATAATACGAGCACTCCGTTTTCCTTATAACTCTTAAAGTAAATGTAAATGATGCACTTAAGTTATGGTAATAAATTCTACTTAGTAAAGGCAGTCAGTGTGATAATTAGAGACGCATGTAATACTAACCGAAACGTACTGAATTCGTATTTTTAATTTTTGTAAACTTCAACAGAGTACATTTTATTCCTCCACGTACTGTGTCTCATAATTAAAACATTCTAATTTTTGTATCTGATTTTGAATTTTTTTCGCAAAAATTAAAATTTTTACATTCCTCAAAAGCTTTTTAATTTTTCTTTAAAAATGTTTTCCCTTTTTTTTTTTTTTTATACTACTAACGTTTGTGATTTGTTCGAATTCGAGGCTAACTTGGTGCTGTATTTAATTTCTGCACATTGTTTTTTATACCTTATCTATAACTTTGTTAATTCCGATTATAAATTTAGTGGTCCATCTGCGTAACTTTTATAAAAAGCAATAGCGAGCATAAGAGAAAGGAACTAAAGGGCTTTAGCCCCCTACCCAACCAAAATTTATGTTAAATTTATGAAGCGAACTTAGAAATTGCACAACATGCTAAGAAATACATTTTTGAAAGTGAAATTATAAAATTTTTGTTTTTAAAATCATGTATATTTCAAACATATATCAGTGTGTATATCTAATAAAGCATGCTGGGAAATGATAACTTTGCTTTCAAACATGTAAGAAATATTATAGGTATTATTAGTAGTATTCTGCAGTTTATGGAAGTGTTGTGCCATTATACAATTTTTGGAAGAAGCGTAAATTATTTTGGTTCGCTTGCAAAATTTGCTAGTCTTCTCTCTGCTACTCGTATCATACAGTTTGATTTTCTGGTTACACTAACCGTGGTTATGACAACTTTTTCAATTATCATTAGCAACAGATCTGCAGGCTGTTTCTGTGGAACTTAGAAAATGCCATGAACTAGCTGAAACATTATTCAGTCTTTAGATAACTATAGAACATATGAATATAATTTTGAATATGATTTCGCATTTGGAAAAACTGTATATCTTGCATAATCATTTGATAGGAACTCCAGATCATCGAAAAAATCATCAAAATATTTTGACTGACAATATAAGAGAATATTACACATACTGAATGTCTCTATACTATTTATTACCGATTTCTAGAAAGAAAAAACTTATACGCTCGTCACGTATGTTTTTTTTTTTATTTTTTTATGTTTGTTCGCGCATAACTCATATCTATATAGACCGATTTTACTGATTCTTTGCCCATTAGAAATTAGGTACCATGTGAATACTGATGAAAATCGGTGAACAAAAACTGACGTGAAAAAATGCATTTCTTTTAGATTATTTTTTTTTCTGATTTTTTTTTATTATTAGTATGACGGAGGCCATTGACTTAAAATACTATCAATTTGCCAAATTACCATGAAAATGTAGCTTTGAATAAGGAAAGTGGTTGTTATACATTTTAATGCTTTTACAATGGAAATGTAGTTTAAAATAAAGAAATCGATTTTTTTTTTTTTTTAAAGCATAAAATGTGGAGGATAATGTGACAAAAAGGTTGATTTTTAGTAAGAAAAAAATTTGAGTATTATACAAAAAATTGTAAAATAAAATGTTAAACAAAAATACCAACCTCAAGATTTATTATAAAAATTTTTATAAAAGTACACCAAAAAGTAAAAAATAATTTGATAAAAAATACATTTCAAAATGAACATAAGGCGATATACTATCGTAATTCTTATATATTAACTTTTGATTCGATATAATAAATATTTCAAAGTGATATACCCCTTTAAGTGGTGATATTATTGCAATTCTTATGCAACATTACGGAGTCGGAATCAAATTCATATTATAATAATTTGACCTGATTCCTAAATGTATAAAAGAAATTAATAATTTGGATAGCATTTTATTTGGTCGTCGCGATGGCCTGGTTGCTGGAGCGCTTGATTCCATTATGGAAGTCTTGGGTTCGATCCCGGGGAAATTATTCAGATGAGTAGACAGAGGATATGAGTTATAGGAAAAGAATAAAATTTATAAGTTGTAAAGGCTTAATATTTTATTAAACAAGAATAAAAACTTAATTAAAACATAATTTTCGTGGGTTTCTGGCAAATTGTACATGATTACGCTTCTATGAATACTCATCATGGCCAGTTAATTAAAAAGTTCCAAGGCTCCAGGGGAGAGGCAGCTGCCCCCTGCCGGGGGCTGACGACGCTCATGAGCAGATGGTTTGGTTTAAAAACATCATTTTGGTGGAGCGTTAATTTCATATGTAATATATTAATTGCTGATGCACTGATTTTAAAATTTATTACTTGTTAATTTTAATTACAAATTCTTTATTATTTTTAAACTTACTTTTTAATACATAGGTGTACATACGAGTATAGGTATGTATCTTTCACACCATAAAAATAATTATAGTATTATTTTATCTGCTTTATACGAGGAAAAATCAATAAGTAAGTTACAAAAAAAAAAAAAAAAAAAAAAAAAAACGTAAAAAATGTGTAAAAATATTTTTGAAATTTAAAAAGTACTTTCTCTATTTTACGATACGTATTCACCTTAAATATTCAAACCGTTGTCGTAGTAACGTGGTATCAATTTTTCGATGCCTTGTTTGAAAAAGGTCCGTCCTCGAACTTTCGGCTAATCAATTCATGACGAAATTCTTCACTTCTTCGTCGTTCGTGAAACGCTCTCCTCCCAAGCAGGGCTGTTTTTAAATGATCGAATAACACATGGGCGATCATCGGAAAGAATGAGAGTTTCAACACGCTTAACGTTTATGCAAATCTGTGTGCGAAGTTGACGGTCGACCGCTGCGCGCTTCATCTTCCGCATAATCTCGTCCTTGCGCGAACATACGGCACCACCGCATTTGGACACCATGGCTCTCGCGATATTGCTTTATCGCTATACACTTCAAGAAGATAAAATATTTTACGAAAAAATTAATTTATTAGTACAACTTAAAATTTTCTACATAACCTAAAGTAAACTGTGTTGATAGTTCGATCGGCTGATATGGTTAGTGTAAAAATAACCAGATTTTGTAGCAGATCTAAAAAGTTTATATAATTTGATAATCAGTTCTTAAATATTTGCACCGGTTTTAATTTTGGGAAATGGAAATTACTTTGATTTCATTCGGAACCGTGGATCAAAAATGTATTCCTAAATATTTTTCCAATATTTAGTAGTACTAAAATGAAAATGAAAAGATTAAATTTTTTTTCCAGTTAGATGAAAATAAAATCCTTTCGCAATAGGAAGTAATTAACAAACATTGGTTTTTCGATAATTTTCTATACGTTAACATTCACGATATTATTTTACTTCAGGTTTAATGACGGTTACGGTGTTAATTTTATAAAGTTAGAAAATGTACTTTCCGATGCCGCTTCTAAAGTTCAACTTTGTAATTCGTAATTATGTTTTATTGATGTTATTTTTAGATTCTATGGCATTGAAGCGAGACATCATTAATAATAATTGGTGGCCAATATTTACGTTCCTTTATATTGCCGTAATATTCGCACCATGGCACCCCGTTTACTGTTACATCATCGGAGTAGGAATCGCAGATGTTACAGGTCCGTCTGTCGGAGTTACTTTTGTAAGTTTTCAATTCACTTTTCTGAACTAGTTTAATTTGAAATGTATGCACTTGCGAACAACATGTTATAATTGATGATAGGTTTTTTTTTTTTCAGTATAGAGTACTAGTCATCAATGGTTTCCGAAACTTTTAAATATCAATAACAGGAAGTTTTTGGAAATGTTTCTTAATTATAAGTCAACAACACAGTAGTAGCCAAATGTATAAAAACTACAAATGATCTAAACAATAATGCGAAAACAGAATAAAAACCAAACAATAACGGCGTACATTTAAAATGAACTAGGCAAAATGGTGACAAGAATCTTATAAAACCTTGACTGCGCTGGTTCGGGTTGTTGCTTCTTCATTTTTTTTTTAAATCCTTACATCTCTTGTTTTTATTTTAAAAGGGAATTGGCTAAAGGGTAACTAAATATCAAAGGTAATTAAGGGAGACACGCCAACTCGTTTGCAAAGATCCCTAGTACTAATATATTTTGTCCTTAAGTAAAAAATTTCACTGTAAATTTTGGTCGGATATGTGCCCCGCTTCTTCTTTTTCCAATGATAGTTCCTTCTACCTCTCAATTCAACCTAACCTTCCAACTAATTCTTGGTTCTCGGAATTCCCTTTTCTTCCACGTTCTGTTATTGTCCCTATTATTCGCCTACGCTTCAATCACATTCTATTACCAGCTTCCCGTTTTCGCCTCTTTTTGGTTTCCTCTCCTTATTGTTCCCTGCATCCTAATGAAGCAGTTTTTTATGATGCTAATCACATTTGATTTTAAATGTTCTGTTTCACTTCTTTCGAAGTCAAGGCTTCCTGCTCCGTACTGTGCTTCCTATATCCTGTCCATTCCGTCTCAGTCTGTTGTTCCTGCCATTGGTTCCTTTATTTCTGCCATTTCCGATCGAATCAAGTTTTAATTAGTTAACTCTTCTTCCTATTGTTTCTGGGTGAGGTCCCTGGTTGACGAGCCAAAAAAAAGGAAAAACTCGTAACCGAAAAAAAATCATGTAATTTCTTTACGACTCTAACACATAGGGGCTAACTCATCACCGACGACGGTCTGTGTTCATTTCTTCGAACCAGTGCTTCTCCACATTTCTTTTATCATGCTTTTTGACTGTGAACTATTAAAAACTTGCATCATTTTCGACCGGTAAATAACTCAGTATTAATTAAAACAAATAAGAAAACCTACACGACAAAAGTAATTTTCTAATGTAATATATTATTGTCCGGCAACATTTTATCGTATACTAAATTTCTGACAGTGGCATTAAACTGTTGAAAAAATAAAAATTGATATTAGATAATAATCTTTATTTTTGAGCGCGTCATGATAGATATTAATATATAGTAAATAATTAATTTTAAAAGAAGCGAAAGATATAAAGGCTCTAGGTATAGAGTAAATGATATTCATATCTGGATCAGAATCCAATATGACCTTTGTTGTTTTCTTAGTTAACAGATTAATGATTTCTTATTTACTTTTTCTTCGTCAAACTCGGCGTTAAAAGTCATTAAATAATCCGCAAATATTTGTTGTTAACTAGTACAATAATAATACTATTTCATTATTCGGAAATTTTAAATTTTTGCATTATTTTCGATATTCAGCCGAATTTCATTTTAATCGAAAATGGAAAACTCTTTTCAATCGTAACCGGATGCTAAACACCCTTTCTGTTATCAAAAAAAAATACGAATGAACAGATTTGCCGACCTTTCTTTACTTTTCTCAGAAAAAATTGAAAAGGAACAGTCGAAATCACAATAAATAAGTCATGTTTCTAACTCTTCTCGTTAGAAATATACAGGGACAGTTTGAAAATACTACATGAATAGGTATATAACTTCCGTTATGCGAAATTCAAGTGGTTTTTTTCTGTTTTTGTTTTCATTATCAATTGTTTAAGTAAAATAGCAGCGATGATGCGGTTAATAATTTAATATTTTCACCCTGTCTAAGTGAATAATAATTCGCTTGTTTTTTGATAAAGATCAATGAAATTCGACATCTATAGAGTAGTTCGGTACTTATTAAGAGTTTTTACCAGCTCGGGAGAAAATAAACAAAAGTTTACACTTTTCCTGGCCGGTCCGGTATAGAGAGAAAAAGTTGACAAACATACTGGTGTCGAAATTATTCACTTTTATAAGATTTATTGGGTATCTTGGTGGTCGGCTTGAGTTACGAGTTGACCAGTGTCGCTGTGTCCCGGTTACGAGTTGGCTAATTACTCGGAGACGCATTTTCGTACGTACTTTAAAATAGTTACGAATTGGCATCCGCCTTTTTAAAGAATGAATGCTGGAGTCCTGTACGGAAGTGTATTGAGACATCTTCTGTACAAGTTGTATGCGGTGGATCTTCCTACGGAGGAAAATATAATGGAGGCAAAACGTTTAACCAAAAAGATTTTCGAATACTTTCATAAAAACCCTTTTGATTTCGGGAAGTCAAGAAAGATCTTGAGAAAATGAACATCACAGAGGATGACATTATAAACAGAAACAGGTTTCGAGAATAAAATTAATACATCGTCCGGAGTTTTGAAGAAAATATGAAGAAGAAAACTGGTGCCAAATGAACAGATGAAGGGAAGGAGAAACACAGCGAAACAGTGAAGAAATACTGGAGTGAAAGGAAGGGGAAGAAACCGCCATTATGAAGATATTTCACGTGGTCCATATAGTTGGCCAATTCGAAGCAGAAGAAATAATGATGAAAACGAATAAACGAGTAGCAGTAATAATAACACGAATAATATTTAATGCTACTAATAATATGTAGAAATTGAAATGTGCTTTTGTAAATCATTCATTTACGCACGCGTACATACAAACACTCGCGGAATTATGTATGTGCGGGTAATTAAAATATCAGCATATGCCGAGTTAGGGGATTTTAAGCTCTGGGTGCAGGGTTGCCGAAAGTAAAATTTTAGAGCAGGCGTAATTGATAATATGGCTAGCCAAGCGGTGGAAGAAGTAATTTTTGAATGATATTGGGTGATTTTAAGAAGTTATACCGAATTTAGTGTTCGGTTTAAAACCAAAAATTGTAGCGATTCTCTGTAAAAGTACATTTTAATATTTTAAATATTGTTTAATGTATAATATCATGTTAACGGTAATTAGAAAATGTGCACGGTTATCAAACCTACCTTATTTATCGTATTAACGGTAATTTGAAGTGAGCATAGTTTTGTCGATGCAGTGTGAGCTACAACATTGCATATGTAATTACTAGAGTTCGGATTTTGCATATAATGCATATTTTTTTTGCTTGTTGCTAACGCTTTGATATTTTGTATCTATGCGTTTCAAGGATTTGTAGATTCGAAATGCACTAATTTAACAGTGCATATGAATGCATATTTTGGACGTTTCGTGCATATTTCGAGGATTTTTACATATTTTTCATAATTGCATATAAAGAAGACACACACCGAAACGTAGCATACACATACAATTTTATACATATATTCGAAACGATAAAAAGGTCGGAGAAAATGTATGAAATTTTTAACTTTACTAAAAAAACGAGCTGTTATCATCTTTTTATTTATTTTTTTTTGTAAGTCCATTGTTCGTTAATAGCCTCTTGCCAATTATTTATGGAACTATAAAAAAAAAAAAAAAACTTTTTTTTCCTTGTTGATCGTATGACTCTACCATTGTTGTATTTCTTTACAAACAGGATATTTTTCTGCAAATAAAAGCCTTCTTGTCTCCTTTACAAATGAAATGAATTTGAACAGAGCATTTACGTTCCGACCTATTTTATATTTATATTGTCAATTGCCTGTGCTGAACAATAGTGCCGGCAAACAAAAACAAATATTCTTGACCGACCCTTTTCACGCTAACATATGTGATTGATCGCTACTTAGTGCTACATAGCCTGGGGTCGCATCTACGGAGGGCTAAGGGGGCTTTAGCCCCGGGCCGCAGCCTCTAGAGGGGCCCGCGCTCTCGAACAGGAAAACGTTTAATTTTTCACGTGCAAAATTTAAGTTCCTTTTCCCAAAATACTTGATACTGAAGGATTTTTAAAATTTTCGTTTTTTATCCTAAAAAGAATTCAGTTAATTTTTATATATAAAAAAAGAACATACGAGTTCATTAATAAATTGATATACTTTTTCTCTATAAAACTGTCTCTTTTTCCCCGATAAACTAAATTCTACATAAAATGAACATTTATAGAAATTTTCTACGATAAATCTAATTTATTGTGTTAAAAAAAGTGAATGTGTCTTTTAACGTACCTACGTATTGAATAATAAATAAACATTCGACAAATCGATTAATAACAATTCTCTATCCAAATATTGATACCCATGCGATCGTTGTAAATTTTTGTATGTAAAAACTTCTAAAATATTCTTAATTTTAACAATATTTTATTTTTTGTCTTTATTAAAAGTTAATACGTTTTATTTTGAATTGTATAAAAATTATTTGAAATAAAAGCGAGTTTTAGTTGATTACTGATTTTATAAATATGCAAGGGCGTTGTCAGCAGATGAGCCAGGCGCGGCAAGAGGAGTTGCCAGCCGCCAGGGGGGGAAAGATGATAGAACAAGGATATGAGTTATAGGAAAAATAAAATTTATGAGTGATAAAGGATTAATATTTTATTAAACAAGAATAAAATCTTAATTAAAACATAATTTTCGTGGGTTTCTCTGGCAAATTGTTCATGATTACGCGCCTATAAATACTCATCATGGCCTTTCAAGGCTCCAGGGGGGATGGCAGCTGCCCCCTCCCTGTCCCCTCCCTGTCCCCCGCTGAGGACTCCCATGTAAATATGTTTGTATTTCGAAAAATTTAATAAATCATACTGTGCTTCATTCACCTTTTTCTAATTATGAAATTTTAGATATGCATGTTTAATTTATATAAAGAAAAGAACATGATCAAGAACATCGCATGGTCTTGAAAACCACTGTAGCGATAATACCGGCGCCGCCGCCCTAAATAATGCATTATAAATAAAGTTTTTATTTTTATTAAAAAAAACTATTATTTTTTCGGTACTACGATATTTAATTAATATATATAAATATTTTTCTGTAGAAAAAAAACAATGTTATTAAAAAAAAAATTACAAATAAGTATTAACATGTATATATAAAAGTCCTTATTTGACGTTTAATTATGCAGGTATTTAATTTCTTAAGGTAAGAAAGTTAATTTTTTAAAGAGAGCATAATTTTAATTTTATTGGAATTTTTTTTTGCTTATTTGTTTGCACATATATGATAATGAATTTTTTCACCATTTTTTCTTCAAAGTGGGGCCCCTCATTCAAGATTAGTCCCGGGTCTCGTAAATCCTTAATCCACCCCTAACATTACCTTCTACTTTATGGTGGGTAACCATCTTTTAAACCATGTACCTCATGTATAGAGATGTATACACACACAACTTGTGGCATAAATTTGATCTAGAATGCTCTCTTCAATAAATAGCACATCATTTGCAGTTTCGATTCAATTAGATGGAGTGCCAGATAAAAACGAAATCTCATACACTCCATCTGAAACGGCCGCATTTAAATATTTACCACGCTCGTATCATGCGATGTAGAGAGACCTTTTTTCGTAATGAAAGCTATGTTAACAGACACACAAGACATAATTTCCGTGTTGAAAATTTTGAATAAGTTCTTATTGTTAAATGTAATAATTTTTAAATTAGCATTTATAATTCAATGGTTTTTTCATATAAATTAATGTAATGGAAGAAAAAATAAAAATTTGAAGTAAAAAACAAAAGATTATATTTTACTTTTTCAATATACACTACCTATTATGAAATTTGTAGGGCATATTTTCGTGCATATTTTAAGTTCTTTTAGTGCATATAAACCCGAACCCTAGTAATTATTTATTTCTTTCTTTTAGATGGGATACGCGAATATTGATCAGAAGGGACACGGTATTCATTTGAGGCAGTTTTCCAGAGCCTTCATTATTAAAAACAAAAATGGTATAAATAAGATGGTTTTTGTTAGCGTTGATTGCGGCATGATCGGTCATGGTGTCAAAAAGGAGGTATTTTCTTTCATTCATAACGCTAGATATTGCTTATTTGTATTTTCATCGATTATATTTAATTTTTATCGTATTCCAGCGTGAACAGAATGCTAAAATTGCTGAAAGTTATGTTGGAATTACCGTTCAATAATTTATATCTTTTTTAATATAACTCTTATCTCCATTTGAGATTTAAAAAAAAACATTATGTATACATTATGAACGCGCGTGCGATGCGTATGCATGCATCAAGAACTTCACTTTTTAAAAAAAAACATTAATAACATCTTAATGCAACTATAATTCTTATATTTTTTATGTTTATCCCCACTGTTGCAGAAAAAATACTTGCATTTTAATGTTTAGGTGAAAATGAAAAGAAATCGAAACCGATTACGTGAGTCTCACAATTAGATGAAATATGCTACTCTATAATAGTCGCGCGTCTACTTCATCATCTCTTGTCAAGCGCTCATCTCTGTACTTTTTACAAACTTTTCAACACAACTTCTTGAGCAAATAATGATAACACATGCTGGAAATGTTTCCGTGTTTGTATCGGATTTTAAATAATTAAAAAATTTGTTTACACCAAGCTGTATAATAATCCCTGATGTGCATGGATTATAACCAGAAATATTTGTCTGAAATGAAAAAACCGACATATAGAAAAGGCAGCATCTACTATTTGTCGAGGGATTTTTGACTACAGCTGTTGAATTCGGGATCGATTTGTTGAAGTTTCATTCCTCTAAGCTTGTAACCTTTCGATAATTAACTTTGTCTAGGTGAACCACCGAACACATTTTCCTATAATAGTAATGTACACTGCCAAACCGTTAATTTGTTATGTTGCATAAAATACGTCTATCCTAACACTATTTATAAATACTTCAGTGCTACTGTTCGCAGAACGAAATTCTCCTTTGACGGGTCTTTTTATTAATGGTAAATAAACTTTTTCGATGATTTTGACTATCATAAGTGAAGATGTAATAAAAGTTGTTTTTAAAATTTGTTTTATTTTTATTTATCCCCCCTCCCTTAATTATCCTATTCTCAGTTACTCAGAAATAAAACGAAAATACTTATCATTTTAATTTTATTTTTCATAATGTTAACCGTTAACGGAATAGGGGGGAGAACGATTCCTTATTATTTTTCTTTTATAAATTTACAAATATAAATTTAGGCGTCGTGTGTAACTACCTGGGCTATTACGGCACCTAGACTCGCTGGAAATTACAGAAGGCGGTGCAGTCTGTTGGATGCTACAAAATTTAACACTGCCGGAACACAATCGACAACGGACGCTGGGGTGAGGTATAACTGGGCATCATTTCAACAGATGTTCTACGGTTAGCGAGGCCACAAACCTGCAAAGGAAACAGGTAGACGGGGGGGGGGCTCCTTCAAAGACGTAGTTGTGTGACAGTGCAGGGAGCTCCAGGCGCAGTCTCGACAGGATCGAGAAATCCCTACGTGAAATGGGGAACGGTGGCCACCATGGGTTGATGTTCGACTTTATGGATCTATTATTAATGTGTATAAATCCGCGCATTAAAACATAATGTAGAAATTTCACTTAACTCTGCAGCAATAATTTTCTTACATACGATAATTGTTTGTTAATTATTATTTCGTCAAAAAGTACAGGTGTATATTTACAGCCTGTAGTAGGCGCTCGTCTTTATAAATGCGGCATTTAATAATTTAAATTTTTTATTCCGTTTTTCAGGTAATAAAGCAACTTGAAAATAAATATGGGTCGGAATATACGTTGGATAACGTTATGATCAGCGGAACCCACACACATTCTGGACCGGGTGGATTCTTGATGGATTTTTTATTCGACTTATCCAGTTTAGGGTTTGTGCGATCAACGTTCGACGCCCTAGTTTCCGGAATAACGAAAGTAAATTAATTATTCCACTTCGTTTCATTATTTTTAATTAATAATAGTGGTAAAAAAATTTAAATTGTCATTACAAAAATAAATTAACAGTCATTTTTCAAAACACAGAACTTTTATATGTCTACGATTTTTTTTTCTTCTTCTGTTGCTCCTACCTACACCATTTGACCAGTTTAAATATATTTTTACAAATACATTAAAAAATAAATATTATTTAAATCTTTGACATTGTTAAAGAATAGTACATGGTTTCATTTAAATCTATAATTTTTTAGTTTGCTAAGCGTGCGGAAGGATAGATTTATATTAAAAAATTTACACTGCCAAATTCATTTTTTGTTTATTGATGCGGAAATTTATTTTTGATAATTTACATGAACATGTAACAACCAACATGTTCCGAAGCCCTTTTTTACGGTTAGAATAATCGGATCGTAAACTATCGAAAAAACGAGTCGGCTGCTATTATAATGTTTTAGTTCGTAATTTATAAACCGTCAAATAAAAATTCATCGAAATTTTTTAATAGTATAAATTTTAGTAGTGGTGAATTCAGTCGAAATCATATTGCATGTAAGGAGTAAAGTGTTTTATTTATTATGTTTCTTTTTCTTTTTTTGTTTTTTTTTTTTTTGCACGACGCCAGTTATTTATCGCAGCGTATTTTTCATTCGTGTTTTTTGTTCCAGGTTGTTTTGTTTATTTTTTCTGTTTTTTTTTTTCTTGTTTAGAGTATTATTAGAGCTCATGAAAATCAGAAACGCGGTCGAATATTCATATCGAAAGGTCTTCTCCTGGGTGTCAATGTAAACCGAAGTCCAACTGCGTACTTGCAAAATCCACAGGCGGAAAGAGCACGGTATGTAATTTTATGCATGATTTATGCCAACTGGGAGATGCCATCTACATATTAATCAGTAAGATATTTTTGCGGTTTCACTTCTTCCGCGAGGCCTAAATAATTTTTATGAAGCATTTAGTAAGAATATATGATGGTGTGATATAAATAAGAAATCAAAGTTAAATTAAAAATTACTAGAAAATTTTAAAACACTGTTCAAAAATTGCTGGAAAGCAAATGCAAAAGATTGCGATTCGTTAATTACGAAAATGAGTCTTCATAAAAAAAAAGTCGACAGAATTTATTCCGCTACAATGCAATAAAAGATAACCCGATTAAGGTAATATTATTGCACCTTAATAAAAGAAGTACTAATATAGATCCGGTCTGTATATTTACTAATTAGTGAGATTGAAGGAAGGGATCAAATTATAGTTCAATTTTTCTTTTTTGGCCCCGCTTTCACTCTAATTTTAGACTTTTTAAGAAACTTTTTGATGTCCTTTACGTTAACTGTTGATTTAGCACGAAACGTAGTAGTTGCGGTTTTGATGATTGATTTAAGTGAAAACACGCAACGTACCTTAAACCCCAGTCTAGTTGTGAAGTTCACAGATATATATTATAAATATACCTCAATTGCAGCGTTCTTATTTCGTATTTTAAAAAGAAATCGAGCCTAATTCCGAATGTGGGCTCGATTGAAGTGATTAGGAGATCTAGATCGTCCCGATAAAAATCTAGCCCGAGTCTGTTATTCGGCGACGTCACATTTATCATCACTGTCTTTCGAACCTTATGCCATCAACTTTCTTGCTTTTCACCCTGATCCGACTCATCTAACTCATGATCTTTTCGATTTCCCTTAATTTACACTTTATTATTACGAAATGTCTTTATCTTTCCGTTTTTTTCCCTTATCCTCTTCTTCAGCTTGATTTAGTTCACTTAACTTCTCGTGTTACTTTAGAAAGTTGTCATCTGTATTATAACCATATTTTTAATCTTATCCTTGCACTTCACCCTTATCCGGAGAACTCGGTTTTTCTTTTCCGCGTATACTTATGCTCTATGAAACAAGATGTAACGGTTTGTTGACTTTTTTTCATTCGGTGCGCTTATTTAGTTTTACACACGTAATTACCATTTAAATTGTATTTTTATTTGAAGTCAATAAATTTTACATCATTGTTTCCATTCGAAAAATACGTACATAATTTCCGTTTTGTTTTTGAGTTAAAATGGATTCGTTCTGATGACTTTTAATTAATATTACGTTTTGCAGCATATTGATCGTAAAATTTTAATTTTGTTTTGTAAACAATTTTGATAAAGTGTAAACAGCGTCGAATTAGTTTCGTTAAAATTGTTTACAAAATTAACAATTAATTTTTTGAAACTAAGTTTCATACAAATAAAATATCGTTATATAAGACTTTTGAAATTACCTGAAACAGTAAATAGGCGTGGGTAACTCCAGACACAGTTATATCCTCGGAAACATATCCGCGGTCGGACATATCTCCGACGACATATCTCAACTCCGAAAGACGTCACACAACAAACAAATATTATCATTCCGGACACAGTTGAATTCACATCTGGCGAAGTGATTTGATATATCTCCACTCCGGAAGGCGACAGCTGCGCGTGCAACTGTCGAAATTTGCCTTATCACTACAGTTTCACGGAATTACGTCATGTTCACAGACTGCAGTAGTGACGGTGTGATTTAAAATATTCAACTCAGAATGAGTAATATGATACACGAATATTAAATGCTTGGTGTTATTTGACGCGATGCGAACTAGCTTTTTTATCAAAAAAAAGTGCTGATAAATCAGAATTACGTGAAGATAATGTTCACCGTGTTCAAGAACGTTTTGTTACTTTGTGCGCTCGGAGTGCTGCGAGGAGTTGGAATTGAATACGCAGACTAATATTACGATTATACGCTGGATATGAGATACATAACATCGCCAGAGTTGGAGTTGAGAAGCGGATATACATATATCTGTAGTCGGAAAGGACACATATATGTACCCAAAACTGTTCTAACGGATTTGATTTGCGCATCTCTAGTAAATAGTAAAACCATGCATCTCAAATTGTAATGTGTATAAAATAAACTTGGACTTATTGTAGAACTTGAAAAACTTTTAATTTTAAGTGTGCCTACGTTTACATGACTGCTGCTGTTTTTTTTTGTTCCTTATTCCGAGTTAAAAAACTCAATCATTTACGAAACGCTTTAAAATATTTCGGAATTGTCGTCGCTATTTTCGGCCGTTTAATGGAATAATTCAAAGTTTCGTTATTTTAAATTTTTCTATGCTGTTTCTAGTTACCAATACGATACGGACAAAATGATGGTTACGTTAAAGATGAAAGATTCACGTGGTAAACCTATTGGTATGATATCGTGGTATGCTATTCACGCGACCAGCATGAACTACACAAATAAATTGATATCGTCCGATAACGTCGGCTATGCGTCTGTTTTGTTTGAACAGAAAATGAATCCAAGAGGCAGTTTAATTGGAAAGGTAGTATACAATAATCGATTTTTACTTTTACGAACTTCGAAAAGACTAGGGTTATCTGTTCATTGCGCAGGTTTTTGTTTCTTGTTTTTTTTCTATTTGTTCGGTCATATTAATCATTTACGCCGATTTTAACGATTCTCTTCATTTTACCGATCAGTGCGATAAGTATTTGTGAACGCGCAGATACTTAGTTGTTGTTAAAATAAACGTTAAAGAAAGAGGCCCTTTTTAGAAAACCTTTTAGTAATATAACAAACGCCATTGACACCTATAATATTATCAATTTACCATGAAAATATAAGTTCAAAAAAGCTAATCTTTAATTAAAGTAAAGATTAAAATATTATTAATTACCACGGATAAATACGGATTCGAATAAAGAAAATTAAAACTCCAGTTATAAGCTCATCACGTGTCTTACATTAGTGCATATAACTTTTGATCATGTGAACTGATTTGAATGATTATTGAGGATCTTTTTTTGCAGATTAGTATAAACGTTGAAGACATCTTCAATCTAGTTTTGCAAATTTTGCCTTAGTTATTACGATTCCAAGAAATTTTTGTGGCGCATACAAATTCTTTCACGTGCAAAACTATTTATTGAGTTTTGAAATGAAGGTTGACTAAATTTTTTCCGTTGATTTAGAACTTTTTGATCAGATTTATGCTCTGTTTCTATTTTTTTTTTTTTTTTGAGAAAATACGTATAATAATTTAATTAGTTCTTGAAAAAAAATAAATATTGCGTTTCATTCATTCGATTTCAATGTCTACGGACGTTTCGATTCTATATATTGATGCGGATTTAGTACTTTTGGCGCCATCTGTCGACGATGTTTGAAATAAAAATTAATGGTTTGATTACATTCAATAGATTGTATTTTCCCAAGGTTCAGAGTTAAACTATTAATCGGTTGTGTATCTAGTGGGGTATGTATAAAGTGACCATACGTCCCGTTTTAAACGGGACTGTCCCGTTTCTTGGTCACGTGTCCCGTTGTCCCCAAACAAAGCGCCGGGACGCAAAATAGTCCCGTTTTGTGAAACCGCACGAAAAATTGCATTGAGGGGTTTCCCGTAACTCTTTAAAATCCTGAATCTCCTTAAACTCCTGAATCTCCTGAAACTCCGGAATTCAAAACCAGTATTTTCCGGAACTCCCTGCCTTGGAGAGAGTTTTAAAAATGTACCAGCCGTTAAAAAACTATTTTTTGAGCATTGAAAAATGTCCCAAATTGTTAAAAAACTTTTTTGAAGATCCCACATCAGAATTATGGCTTTATTTTTTACACGCTCAATCCACAAGTTTTCACCAAGCAGTATTGAAGGTCGAAGGTCAGACAGTATCGGCAATTGATATTGCAAAAGAAATCAATCATCTCAAAGAAAATTTGGCTCAGAAAGAGAAAACCCAATTTCTGCCATATACTGTTCGTAGTTTAATTGAGAAACTAAAAGATAATGGCACTAACATTGATAAAGAGTTCGTGAAAAATACGGCAACAGAATTTTATAAAACAAGCCGTGAATATATGGAACAGTGGACTAGCTTTCTTACTAAAGAAATGGAGATATTTCATTGGGCAGATTTAAGAAAAGTACTTGCATGGGAAGATATTCAAAAAGCACTGGATGTATTGATTGAAAAGAGATATATTCACTGTAATAAAGATACAGAAGTATTCGACGAATTTACATTAATTTCAAGCTACGTCACTTCCCAAAAAATAATCGAATGGAATAATTTAAAAGTATCTACAGAAACTCGTTGGGTGGAAGTATTCAAACACTTTCGTACCAACAATCTTCAACATGAAAATTTTTGTATTCTAATTGAATACATTTTATGTCTACCTGGAACAACTGCTTCAGTAGAAAGAGTTTTTTCTCTTATGAATAAATTGTGGACATCTGAAAAAAATCAGTTACAGGTTCCGGTTATGAAAGCGATGCTGATAACCAAAGTTAATATAAAAAAAAACGTGCCTAGAATTTTATTCTTATTTAAAATCATCAATAACTTTATTAAAACAAATTTGTTCCTCTGAAAAATATAAATGCAATTAAAAATATTTATATATATATTTTAATAATTATGAACTAATAATTGATTTTTATTTTTCATATCTTGTTATTATAAAAATAATTATAATTAATCATATAAGTAAAGTGAATACTAATTACATTAAGTAACACTTATTCTAAATAAAGAACATTAAAAAGATGTGTTTATTTTCATTGTTAACCAGCTAACTGAGGTATAAAACGTATACCCCCCCTTATACTACCCATCGTTATATCCCTTAGGTCCCGTTTTGAGTTAAAAAATAAATGGTAAGTTTAGGTATGTATCACATATATACGGGACCAGTGTTAATGATAGTGTTTCACTTACCGTTGTTGCCATACAACGATTTTGCAGTGGAGCGACGAGTCGTAACTTCCGTAATTTTGATCGGTGTGAAGCATAGCCCAGTTATAATTTTTAGATACATCGCGGCTTTATCTGTAAGGACAGAGATAATTCCAACAACGAATGACTTTTAATTGTTCTCCACACTGTTGGAATGTAAATACCGAGAAACGACTACGACTGATCGTTAATTGTCCGTCAATACGTAGTTATTATCTCAGTTAAGTCGTGATATGCGTTAGATATAAATTTCATTATAGCATGTCGTTCGTTTAAGCACATTTTTAGGAAATAAAGCATTATTTATAAAAATCGAGTTTTCTTAACCACAGAAGTGGGCAGGTTTATCTGACGAATTTAATTTAATTTAATTTTATACTGTGTCAATCATGGTGAAACCTCCGAGAAGAATCCCTCGTGGTTCCAAGTTCTATTTTTCTTTCTTTTTTATTCATATATATTCAACTTTCTGTGACGAATGCATAAATCAAATCTCAAAGATCAAAAAAAAATAAAATAAAATAAAGCCTCATGTTCATCGCTACAACAACAAGACTGAAATTTGTATCAATTTACCAGCTTGCAACGTTTCCTAGAGGCAGTTTATTTGACTCACTATGTTCCATAACCCAATCTGTTTCGTTTGAAATTTTTTGCTGTTTATTGTCAAATTGTAGGTCGCCTCTAAATTCCGTGATTTTTTATTACTCTTTTATTTTGCTACGATATAAATACTAAATTTTGATTTGTTGCGATTCTCTAATTTATTACTCTCGTGATTTCCATGTACACCTCATTTTTGGACAACGAGAGCTGTTTTGTGAGTTTCATTTATTTTTAGTGAAATTATACGATTTACCTTTTAATTTTTAAATTACGGTTTTTTTAAAGAGGTTTTATCGGGTTTAAATCGGTTTCAAGCGGTTAAAAATCAAATCCTCAATTAGTACTTGGCTGAACTATTCGTCATCCAACTCCCCTCATCTCTCGAAAATCAGTATATATTTGATTACGATGCCCAGCGGTCTCCGTATTATAACTTTTACTGCTGGTAAATTCTATACAGAGTAAAACACACTATTGTATGTTTAAAAATCGAATGTGACAAAGAACTGTAAGTTTTTAAAGAATCAGCAACAGTTAAAAAACCAGGTTTAAACCGTGAAAGGTTACCATTTTGTAATGCGGATTTTAGTTTAGCGATATAATCATCTATTTTTTTATAACGGTGTGAATAATCAGTCCAATCCAATTTTGTATATTGCTAGATCTACCTCTGTTATATAGGTCAAATTTTTTTTCGAATTTATACTCAAAAAACAATATTTGGTAAGGGAGTACTTTTTTAATTCTCGAATTCGTTTATGAAACTCGAAGATATAACTGAAATAATATTAAAAGCGTACAGTATTCGAGGTCGTATTAGTCAAACGATTTATATTTTTATGTTATAAACTACCACATTTCATAAATTATTATACTTTATTTCACCATATGCATATATAAAACAATTTTTAAAACTCATATATGTTTCCGATTAACGTAATATGAAAGTAATAAAAACTGACAAGAAACAAGATTTAATAAATTAGTAATTAAAATTAGCACGCCAACATGCTTCGAAGTCACTGCTCCATAATCATGGTGAAAATATACACTGATGTTAAAAGTAAACAATACAAACACAGGTTAACACTGAAAAATCAATCTATTAAAAACGATATGTCGCAAATAGGTGAAAAATACACATTTAAGTAAAAAATGACTAAAAACAAATGTAAAAATGTAAAATTATTAAAAATAAAAATTATAAATGAATACGTAAATTAAATGGACTATATAAATCGTGTTATAAAAATTTGAAATAGTGGCTTGTTATTAGGTGTCTAATGCAATATGCCTATAGCCTCAGCGAAGTCCAACATTTTTCGGTCATTAATTATTCTCAATATTTTTAAGTTTTTATTACATCTAGGGTAATTTTGTGTTTAGATGATGGCCGAACATATAATTAGAGCTAAACACAAAATTACCCTAGATGTAATAAAAACTTAAAAATATTGAGAATAATTAATGACCGAAATATGTTGGACTTCGCTGAGGCTATAGGCATATTGCATTAGACACCTAATAACAAGCCACTATTTCAAATTTTTATAACACGATTTATATAGTCCATTTAATTTACGTATTCATTTATAATTTTTATTTTTAATAATTTTACATTTTTACATTTGTTTTTATTAATTTTTTACTTATATGTGTATTTTTCGCTCATTTGCGACATATCGTTTTTAATAGATCGATTTCTCAATGTTTACCAGTATTTGTATTATTTAATTTTAACTTTAGTGTATATTTTCACCATGATTATGGAGTAGTGCCTCCGAAACATGTCGGTGTGTTAATTTTAATTATTAATTTAATAAATATTGTTTCTAATCAGTTTTTGATATGAATATATGTTAGACGAAACAAAGGCTCCATTAATATCATTATTATTATAGAAAACATCTTCTTCATCTACTCAATCAAAAATGTTTTTGGCTTTAATACGCCTATTCAAATGTTCCTGTTGGATAGTTATAGTATACTAATAACAATTTTATATGCAGTATGAACGTATGCAAGACTTCATACTGATTCTGTAGATGTTTAATTTATTGATATATTTGGCCGTAGCAACGACATACAAAATATTGTTATATGTACATTACAGTTAAGTATGTAAAATAAATAGAAGACAATGGAAAAGAACAAAAAAGAGGTAAACGGTCTGAGTGAGAATGCGAGAGTGTGAAGATCCTGTTGTCGGTGAAAGTTGAATACACCATCTTGCCAATCGAAGCTAAGGAAAATGCGCACCGTCTTTTTAGAAATGATAGTGAGCAGCAACGAAGCTGGAAGAAAAGGAATTGAAGAAAAGACAGCTGAAGGATTTTTGATCAATGGTCAGTCAGAGTTTAACCTTTTTTTTCGAATCACAACTTATTATTAGTTTTTTAGTTCCACCCGCGATATTTTACCGACCTGCTACAGAAGTTATTGATATTGTAAAAAACAATTATCTTGTCTTGTTGAACCATTCAGAAATTTTAAATTGCGTTACCGCGAAGTTCGGGTAAAGTCACCGGGATTTGCGATTAATGCAACATTCATTAAAATTTATTCTAGCCTTCGCCGTTCGGAATCACCGGAGTCCATAAATTTGCAGACCAGTAGCGGAGTGAAGATCACCATGACCGACATCATAAATTATTTGTATTTGTATAATTGTGTGTATTGATAGTTGCGCATTTAAACGATGACCGGTCGAACAAGAAAGATTCGTGTAGGTGACTTTATAATATAAAACTTAAAAACCATAATTGCTTAACTTAATCGTAAAATAATCATAATAATTGTAAATTAAATAGAGAAAAAAAAAAAAAATTATTTAAAACTGTCACGGTATAAAACGAGGTGGTGGCATCCGTGAAGGCTTAACTTAACCACATATACCGTTACAATATGTTACAATAAAGATTAATATTAATGAATTTAAGCAATTTAAGCTGTCCTTAAAACAGAATTGTAATGTTGTTTCTAGGGTCCGTTTGTAGCGGCATTCGCTTCTTCGAACTTGGGTGATGTATCACCTAATATTGCTGGACCTCGGTGCGAAATGTCCGGTAGACCGTGTGACATGTATACTAGCAAATGCGTCGAACATGAATTTTGCATATCACCTGGTCCTGGAAAGAATATGTTTGAAAGCACTCGAATTATTGCCGAAAAGTTGGCCAATAAAGCGATGGTAGGAAAGTACATACATATACTTATTTCTTCTTCTCTGATAATTTTAAACGAAATTACGGACATTTTTTGTGCATTATTTTCTTTAACCAATCTTCAAAAATGAATCTTATAACGTTTGCATTGAAATAATTCGTGTAAAGTATTTAACAATCTGTAACATAACTATCAATCGGACAAATGAAGAAAGCACCATTTCTGAGAAGATTTTTGCTCTTTTTTAACACTAATCATTCGTTCGCTTTTGACTGAAGCCATATTGCTCTTATTTATCAGCGTTTCCAGTGGCAATACTCTATATAAAATTAGTATACTAATCGCTACCGTCAAACACAAAATCAGTATCATAAAAAAAGTGATAAAACAGTAACATTGAAAATTGAAAAAGTACCTTTACATTATTGTATTATAACAGCGAACATAAAAAAAAAATATATATTGGCCTGGAACGTAGGTTATATTTTAATTGTAAGATTTGATTGATTTAAACATAGAAAACAGCTGAATTGAACAAAAGGGTTTAAAAAGATAAAAATAAATTATGTACATATTTAACTGCAATTTTATTTAATACATTTTAAATTTATTACGCAAATAAAACTTTCTTCCTGAATCTTTTTTTCTGAAGGCTAAAAAATCGTTTAATTATTTTTTTGACGCTATTTTGGCAGAAATTGTTACCTTATAACGAATGTGCAACATCTATAGTAAAAAATAAAATTATTTCTCCAAAAATGATTCATTTGCAAAAAGTCCTCTTAAATTTTTTTCTTATGTTTTTTTGATTGTTTACATGTCAATAAAAAGTTTGGTTTTTTCCTAATTTTCCGATTAATAAATTTTCTATGTTTATGTTGTAGTCTACATAAATCTATGGTTTTTATCCGTGGGTATATTTCCTGCAGTCTATTTTTTTTTAATTATAATACCCCTCGTAAATATTGATAGATAGTTGTTTTTTTAAAATTTATATCACTATAACATGTTAAGAAGTAATCCAGTTCCGCGGGCAAAATTATTAATTGGCCACTTGGAAAAATAAAATAAAATATTAGCATTTATGAGAGTTAAGGATATAAAATTAGCCGTAAGATTTCATTATTTGACTTTCAACTTTATTTTCAGAAGTATTCTGTGTACATTGTATGTTTAAAAATATAGTATATCATACGAAATAAAGTACAGGACCCGTGTTCTATGTTACAATCAGGGCCCAGAAATTAATGGCATGTTATCTTTTTGCACGCTTATAATATAGGGATGATCTCAAAGTGAGTAACGTGTCCTAAGGAGGTGGGTGCACATAGGTGATTTTTTTGTCGTTTTTTATGTTTTTTGATTTTATTTGTCATTTTTTCGCTTTTGAGGTCATTTTTAGAAGCTTTCATTCTGAAATAGTAAAATTCTTACCAAAGTGGAAAAAACAAAATTAGTATTTTGTGTTTTTATATTTTACTATTTAATCATTTAAAATACAACTAGTAGTGGAACTTAATGAACTTTTTTGTTTGAAATAAACTACATTTATATATCCATATGTTCACTTGCGGTAGAAACCACATTGCAAAAGTTCATATTAGGCTCTAACGTTTCGAAACAAATTGTTCATCATCAGAGAAGGGTGTCTCATGTGGATAACTTTAACAACCATGAAAACCATTCTTTTTTTTATACGGTTATGTACGTGCGAGCATATTAATAAACATTTATTTGATACAACGACCGAGACAGGTTCATTTAAATGTATACTAATTATCTCGGTTTGAGGTTAACAACGGTCTGTAATATACAAAAATATTTTACCGGGTAAAAGGTATGTAATTCTTCTGCTTTAAACATCTGAATATGTGATTATAAATACTTTAATAATTTAAATAATGTTTTATTTAACTATAAATGTGATGTGTGTATAATTGTTAATTACTTTGAATGATTTTAATTTTATATAAATACGATAAATGCAATTTAAAATATCTATGGCATTTTTGTGTTATTTTTTTTTGTTCCAAAAAATTATTATGCCATTTTTTATAAAACACCGAATTGATCGTTTGGTGTTTTTAATATCTACTTCCGAACGCTGCTTATAATCAAATCATATTTTTATTAATACATACAAAATATATGTAGTTTCCTTTTTCTAATTAAAAACTTTAAATTATCATATTGTACTCGCGAGAAAAGGAAAAAATTAAAATTTTGAAAATTTATATTTATTGCAACGATAATGACGGTTACGTTAATTGTAGCTGAGTGTTTCTGTATCACTGTGAATTTAGCAATATGTAGAAGCACGGACCTAGCCAGAATTTTTTACTTAGAAGGAATTCAGATTAAAATTACAGTAGCCATCAGTAGAAGAAGAAGACTATGCGACTTCTATAATAACACAAGTTTTTTTAAAGTAGAGTTAATTTTTAATATATATTAAAATAAAAGCAGCAAAAAACAATCAGAGCGCTAACACTTTGTTACTGGAACAAATGATAAAGGGTGGCTATTCGTGCCGGTAATAAAAATTATTCGTCACCTACGTGGTATGGGTAATGTTGCATTAACGATTCATAGCGAAATATTTTCCAAAAATTTAAAAAACAGTATATTTCTTGTTTCCTTTGCACCATTACACCTGCTTACCAAAACATCATCGTCCTTTAATAAAGAAAAATACGTTTCAGGCCAGATGAACATAGAATCATTCACAGTTTATTAACCAACAGCGATAGGCACACTTACTAATCAATAGTATTCTTCGGTTTTTATAGTTTACTGCCGAATCGCCTGATTTTAATATTTTAAATTTCGAAAAATTATTTTGTCAAAGACATTCGAGACACACTTTTTCTCGGCTCTTGGCCTATTTATAATAACTAGAATATATTACGTGGCACAGTATTTTAATAGAATTATGTTGAAATATTATTTATTTATTTTACTAATTTAATTAATATTAATATAAAGGAGCTTTGGAAATCGGACGATTCTGTAGAAGTGAAGGGTAAAGTTTTGTCTGTTCATCAGTTCATTCATATGCCTTCGGCAAAAGCTGAATATGTCGATCCAGTAACTAAAAAGAAATCGACTGTAAGTAAATCATCAGGTTGTTAGTTCATTTTTATTTTCTGCCAACTTCAATAATAATAATAATAATAATAATAAATAAATAATAAAAAAAAAAAAAAAACGTTTATAACATGTTTTTTCTTTTTTTTTTATGTTTGTTCTTCACATATAACTTTTGATCATATAGACACCGATTTTTATAATCATTTATTTATTCGTAACTGTACTGGCCAGTTGGCCCCATAAATATTATTAAGCTACTAGCTGAATAGTCATCACATAATATTACAAAAAGTAAATCTCTTCAAAGATGTACACTTTCTTCCTTTAACATGGCCGCGCAAATATTATTCAAAAAATTATTATTAGAATATACGGAAAATATGAACACTTATAAGTTTAATATTAAAGGGGGGAAATAAACGTGAATGACTTGAAGTATTATCAATGTTAATTTCTTATATAACTGTAAATTCGGAGATAATGAAGTCAAAATCCTCCAAGCGCGATTTACAGTCTCTTCACTGATGAAAATATTACGTTTGAACATTACTTCTGAAAAGTATTCAACTTCATAGTGTACACAACAGTGTTCGGAAATATTCGCACTGAAAATTGTAAAATAAAGTTGTTTTTTTTTTTCTTTTGGAAAAAGTACGGACCTCAAAATTTACTTTGATAAATTAATGAAAGACAATAAAAAATAAAAATAAACTGCTTAATAAAAAGTTTTGTTCGGCGAAGCTATTTTTAGACTGAGATGTACTGCAAAGGCAGATTTCGGTTTCGGTGCAACATATTTGTGTGTGAAAGTCGCGCAAGTATACGATTGTGGCGACTACTAACGTGTATAGGCTGATCACTGCGGCACGTGCTTGCACACGCAGGTGTATAGTTAGCTGAGCAGCGCGTCTCTGACGTTGCTTTTAGTTTAGCTTAGGATGCCCATTTTCGATAGTACACGAAGCCGCCGTATGGCCACTTTTAAGAGTACTACACTCTCTTTTTGTTCATTTCTTTCTTTTTTATCACCTTAATTTGCTAATAGTCAAACTTTAATACAGTTGCTTGCCGTTTTGTGCGATATTATAATTTTCTAGGCACTTAATCGGTTCTTCAGCTGTGTCGACCGGTATGAAAATATATTTTTTTATTTGTTATTGGAACGCGATCTTCGTGTTGGTCCGTCGCACGGTGAGCAATCTCTGCAAAGAGCATTATCATTGGCATCACAGTGGTATTAGTTGATTTAAAATGGAAATTAAATAATCTCTTAAAAACAGTTACTTTAAGCATTTTCAAAATGTTCATTATTCAGAAGGGTCGGCAAGGCGAGAGTTCTCGTTTCTTGCAAAAATCGCAACATTCTTCTAGTTATTGAACCTAATACTTAATATTTCGATATTTTTAATTTAAGAAATAAAATTTTGTAAGTTAGAACGAAACTTAGTAGCTGGACAGAATTGTACACCAAAATTCTCATTGGTTTTGTTTCTTCAAGTACTGTTGACGTGTTAAAAAAACGCGTGTCTGGAGCAATTCAAAATTCTTATCCCCAACATTAACAAGCGCGCTTAGAAGTTCTTTGAAACACTTTTTGGCTAGACCATAATATAATTTTCCAAAACTTGTGGGTACCGAATTTACAGCTTTTTATTTAAGCCCGCTTTTTTGCCATTAGAACGATTTTTCTTTGGTTTATTTTTAATTTTTAGCTTATTACATACAAAAAACTAAAAAAACAAATTTAGTCAAGTATGATGCTTCTTGCGCTGAGAATTCCGTATGCTAAGTTAAAGATAGCTATAATTTACGTCTACGTAATACGAAATTCAAAATAAAGAAACCTGATTTTCCGCGCACCACAAAGAGGGAGAGACACGACCTTTTTCGCGCTTTTTTGAACTTTCTATCAACTTCGAAGGTTTCGTTAAGGAAATGAATCGTTCGCGGCGTGTAGGAATCATTCTATCGATATATCAGTGGCCCGGGAAAAAAAAAATTCAAAAATTTCGAGCTTTCGGCGCTCCGAGGGCTTAAAAATTGGAAACCCTGATGCTCCGAATTAGAGAAATATACGGGTATGTGCGTATTTTTAACCGTGTAGAAAATTTTTAACTGCAATATTCATGCCGCAAAGGACGAGCTACATATCATATTGCGCGCTTTTTTGAACTTTTCGGTAATATCGCTCAGTCGAAATACACGTTTATTATTTTTTCAGGTTCACGGTTGTCTTCCGGCAATGGGTCATAGCTTTGCAGCAGGAACTACAGACGGGCCTGGCTTATTTTCTTTCAAGCAGAGTGAAACAATGCCTAATAATCCACTCTGGAACGTGCTTACTAATGCTTTGGCTACACCATCAGTTGAACAAATATCTTGTCACGGAATCAAACCGATCTTATTGACAACTGGTGAGGTACGCTGAATCTCCGTTTTCAGGTGAAACGCTGGAACGAAAATATGTAATTTAAATGATAGATTAGAAAGTTCTAAACGACGTTTTTACTTGGAAAACTTCAAGTTTCCTTTTCGCGATCGTACGTAATTGAAATTATACTACTTAGAATGCGTAGTTGAGGTACACTGGTTCTCTTGAATTTTTTTGCAATACAGATATCTGGTTGAAGTTAATTAATCGTTAAAATTTCCTTTATAAAATTTGTTATAAATATATAACAGAAAAAAACAGCTTATTTGAAAGTTGGTCTTTATAATTAATAGCCTATTAGAATAAGAAAAAACAGTAAAAACGATAGAAATTTACTTTCGGATCTAAAAAATTCCAAATATCCATTTATCGGTTGAGAAAATATGTAGATAGCGCCGGTTAATTACTGCACCAATTGAACAGATCTTACACATATATATATATATATATATATATATATATATAAATGTCCTAATGTTTAAATCTTCCTCCACATTTTCATTTAGGACTTGGAGCTATTTTCCACATATTTCATATGTAAGCGTTGCTTACTTGTCCCGTCCGCATCTATTTATTCTACACTGTTCCCAGTCATGGTAGGTTCATTCTCGGACTACGAGATCTTTTGTCGGATCCGAGTTGACTTTACTGTTTATCTACATTTGCTTTTCCACCTTTCTTTTCAGCTTCTTTCCATATTTTCAATATTTCTAGAATATAATTTTTTTATTTGATTATAATTTTTGTCTTTATGCCGGTTTCCTGTGAGCGCGGATTTATCTCAAAATGTCCACAGTACATCTCCTCGCCAAATTTGCGGGGAACCGATGACACTAACGACTGGTGTCCAGTACTGATCGTGAGTTCCCACTTTATTTATTATCGCTGTAAAAGAACTGGACATGTATTTTATGAAGGAACGCATCCGATAACGTTTAATGCTATCTAAAACATCTAAACACATCTTACAATAATTATTCTAACGTTTAATAATTTCATGCAATTTTTAAAATCCAAAACTTAGTTAATGTATTTCATTTTCTTTTTTCTTTTATTTATACGTTTGTCCGCTTACCTACATTAGTGTATTAAATTGCATAAAAATACGTAGTGACGAAGATATACCTTTACCAAAAATGTATTTCCAGGTAGATTTCTAGATGTGTGCAATTAACAAATTTAATCGAGTGACCCCATCTAGTCTTCGTCATTTAACACTATCATGTTCGTTTATTTCTTTCTAATTCGCGGCGGTTCATTGATATTCGCTTTAAGGTTGATTCACACACATTCGTGACGTATCAGTAACGTACACGGGACGTGACCGGGACGTACGTCGGCCAACGTGAACCACAAGTGATTTGAATTCACACCGGAACGTGTTCTATTCGTGCAGTGATCGTGTTACATAGAATGGCAAATTTTTCAGATGACGAACTTATTACGATTGCTTTAATTTTTGATGAAGAAGAAGAGCAAGTTAAACGTAAAAGAAGAAAATGGGTTCATGAAGCATGGAAAAAGAGGGGGGTTGAAGGGGAATTCGTAACTCTGTATAAAGAGTTGGGGCAGAAGATGGATCAAAATTTCACGAATATTTTCGAATGACGGAAAATTCATTCAATTTATTGTTGAATAAATTAGCAAGATTACTTTAAAAAAGAAGATACAACACACTGGAGAAGAGCTATCTCTCCTAGAGAAAGACTTCTTGCGGTAAGAGTTCGCAATAATTATGATGTAGATACTCAACATAAGTTAATTAGATCCCCTCAAGTTTTGAACCTATTTTTACTAAATTTTATAATTCTATATTTTTTTAAAAAATCTGCTGATAATGTAAGAGACACAATTATTCCGCTGCTTTTCCGTTGAATATTGTATTTACTGAAAATTTTTATTCAATATAACGGGCGCCAATGGCACATCACGGCATACCACGACCGGAATAACTCTACCGTGCAGAGAAATTAGGCTTTTTAGAATTAAAAAAAAATATATATAAGAAAATTCGCGCAAGGAGTTTAAACCAAAAAAAAAAAAAATATGAAAATTAATTTCATAACATATCATTTGAACAATCTTCTCATACATTCTCACATTTATACGACCGAATTTTTTAGAACATTCTAAACTATTTAGGGCGGTGTTTGTCCTGCCTATATCCGTTGTGGCGTTACAGCCACGATAGGGTCGACGAGAAAATAAAATTTATTGTAAATAATAAATGATGAAATAGTTTAAAATACAGGCGAGAGAATTATGTTGAAAATATATATAAATTTATATTTGTTTTTTTGTAATAATTTGTGAGTATAGTAGTGTAAATGATTGAAAAAACCGAAACTGGCCAAATGAACTGTATTTGTTCAAGCCAATAAAAAAAAAAAACCCGAATTTAGATGTGTATGTATAATCATGTTTTGTTAATCAGTGTACGTTTTTTTATGCAGCTGCTTCATTTTAAATCGTTGTCGTGTATAATTCAGAGATATAGATATATAAGAAAGTTTTGTTCAATAGATATTTTTTTGTGAGTGAGTAAAAATAATTTCCGGAAGACCGAAGGATTCTCGACAAGAATATAAATAAAAAAAAAAGTAAATTATTTTATAACACAACCGACTCTCTCTCCGCGAAATGATAACGTTATACCATTTTTCCGTTTTTTTTACAATTTCTCACGCCTCGACATAGCTTGCCTGCACCACCCGAGCACACAACACCAAATCGGCATATTTTCACACATCATTCAGCACACTACGAACCCGATCGCCTCCTTGACGCCGAACAAATTTTTATACTCTGTGTCCATATACCGTGCATCAGATTGATCATAAAGCACAGTATAATTACGATAAATTTTTCGTCATTCATCATTAAGAACCAACTCGTTCCGCAATAGAAAACACAAGAAATGCCGTCGTCATCACGTCGTGAAAACGTAAAAATATCGTCGCGAATCACTGTGAGATCACGTCACGTTTCTTCACGACGAGAGTACTTGTCGGCGCCGTCCCGGTCTCGCACCGAACGTGTGTGAATAGCGCTATCTAACTTTGCAACGAGAAATGTAGTTTTTCGCCGGCGACAATCTCGTTACGGACACGTCACTGACACGTCACGAATGTGTGTAAATCGACCTTTATTCATCGTGAATTCCAACGCTTTATTTTTATTTCTCCGTTAAATTTTTTTACTTCGTCGTACCGAAATTAATTCTCCCATCCATGTTTACAGATGAAATTTCCGTTCCAGTGGCAACCGACGATCGTTCCTACTCAGCTGGCTAGAATTGGACCGATCGCTATAGCCTGCGTGCCGGGCGAATTTACCACAATGTCCGGACGACGACTAAGGTGCATGTTAAAGCGCCGGTTGGCCCTAAAGAATGAAAGTGACGTCATTATAGCCGGTCTGTGCAATATGTACACCGATTACATCACTACGCCCCAAGAGTACTCCGTAAGTACTTTGAGTGCACTTCAATTTTCGCGCCTGTTTCTCTTTGCGCGCAGCCTACATTAGAATCACTCTTGATTTTCACACATTGCCTTTGTTCTAGGTGCAAAGGTATGAAGGAGCATCGACGATTTACGGCCCGCACACGCTTACACTGTACCTCAATCAGTATTCCAAACTGGCCACTGCACTGAATGTAAGTAAATGTACGTATTTGTTCGGATTATCGTACGTCTTTTCCCCAGATCGAAGAAGCTGATTATCATTGTTATTTTCTTTTGGTCAGTTTAATTAATAAATCTCCGGTGTTGCTTTCTAAATCCAAACTGCAAAGGATGTAACGGTTTTAAATTTTTTAATTTCTAGAGTAGCCTACTGTTAATAATTCTTTCAAGTAGCTTACAAAAGGTATTTGTAAGTAAAATAGGTCTCTAACACCGTGAAAAATGACTAAACTCGGAGACACTGAAACACTATAATCCAAAGGAATGTTGGAGTTCAACAGCGTAAGAATGAATAAGAAAAAATTAGTATTTTAAGTCAAAGAAAATTGCATGAACAAAATTTGTCATATCCCTCACGTGATTCAAAATACCTTTATTGAGAAAATTATACATAATCGTTACACAAAGACAAATAATTATTTATAGATAAAATTTCCTCGGCCCATTGAGCAAATGTATTAACCGTTCCAAATGTTAATCTATTAATTGATATTTTTTCAAAATGGCTGTTATTTAAAAATTGGTTTATTTCTTCTTTCCATCTACCTTTTTGGTGACCTCGTTTCCGTCTGTAATGTGAAAGGTACCAGAAAGTAGTCATGTGTCATCTGTTAATCTTATTACATGGCCAGCCCATTCCCATTTTCTCCTTCTAACAACATAGTGTACCACGTCAATATTATTATATCGTGGAAACTTTTTTATTTCTTTTATTTTTATTCCCTCACGTGATTATTCCATTTGATTGATTTTGCATTGATTCTCATTTGCGAAATAGTAAATTTGGTAAACGACTTTTTGTGTTTTTATTATATAAAAAAATTATTTCATAAGCAAATTAGCAGCTATTGGGTAATAGTTTGTAACCTTGAAAAAGCTTGACAGCAGTTAAAGTACGAAGGAATAAAGTGTACCGGTTTTTAAACCAATTTTTAAGAGAAAAAAAAACATATGTATTCAAAATTTAGTCAAGAACATGGCAAAACACACACAGTACACTTTTTTGTATAACTTGGAGATTAATTTACAACAAAATTATCCATTGTAACCGCTGTAATATTTTCTGTACAATAACATACATAAAATGACAAAAAATTTAAAATTGCGTATTTTACTGACAATAACCAACTACACATATTGCACTGAGGAACTAGCATATAATAATTTACAATCTAAGCGTTAGTGAATGTCAATTTTTTTTTTTTTTTTTTTTTTAATGTATAAAATTATATATTCTTTCCAATTTTACTTTGCAGCCATTAAAAATGTTATTTTTATAACAGTTCTGTTATATATGTATTTCTTTTAAGCATTCAAATATCATGAACATATTTTATGATTTCGCCTTTTACGTTGAAAACCAGCCAATTTTTCGCCAAATTCGATATTCACGCGAAGAATCAGTAATGCAGTTGAAAGAATCCGTTTTATTCAGCAAATACAATTTTATTATCGAACTAAAGAAACGTGTGAAAATAATTTTTTTTAAAAGATATACAGACTTCAAGATTTATTTTCAATTTAAATACTCGACAAAAGATAATACATTTTACCATAAAATATACACTTAAAATAGGGTTATTACGATTATTCTCAAACAACATTAATACCTTAATTATTAGGGTCTTGGTACACCAAACTGAAATTGAGAAAACCGTGTTAAGAGTACAACAAATGATTACTCGTTTTTTTATAAGCCAAGAAACATTAGGAATGTTTAATGCGATTTTTTTAGTTGTTGCAATTTGAATTTGGTACGACTGTTGTATAATTTCATTATGCAAAGTGGTATTTCATTTTATTCCGATTTATTGCCCTCGATTAATTCTTTAACGCGGCATTGAAGTGCTTTTTCATTCGCGTAATTTACCTTTGTCTCGAAATCTCAGTTCGGTTTTTAGCACAACTCAAACGCTATCTCGCGTCGCCTGGGTTCGCATGTCGAGTTTATCAATATTGATTTCCGTTATTTCAATTGTTGTAAATAAATAATTTTTAACTTCGAATGAAACGCGCGAATCACAGAAAATCAAACCGATTACTTTTTGGTTGCTTTGGCACAACCACAACCAGTCACGTTGCAAGACGAGCCACTCTTCATATTTATACCTCTGCATTTTCAGCCCTCGAGTCGTCACGTTCTGAATTTTTCACGTATCATTCCCATATTCAGAGCGACATCAGTCGACGGTTATCCGGCGTTCCGGCTCCAGCAGAGTTCGTTCTGTTACCACTTCACCTGGGCAGTACCATAATACTGCAAATTAATAGCTCGCCACTAACCAGCGCATATTACCTGGTCGCCGCACTTATTTTACGACGTACACATCATTAGCAAGTCTAGTAACTTCATTTCGGGCAACGCGAAAGTGAAGCTTAGCGATTACCGCTCATTCTGGTCAACCGTTTCCTGTTGGGCAGTACTGTCGTTACTGCCGATTGATCCCGCAGTTAATTGAAATTTATTCTTACATAATATTATAGAAAAACTTTTGAAACCTATACTCGTGCGTGATACATCGGCAATTTGATGATCAGATCGGCATCTGATCATATAATAATGGTTTGCTCATGAAGGGTATTATCATCCTACAAGTGAAGCATTATATGTAGTAGCTTTTGTTATTATTCGCTACCCGGTTACTAATGATTAATACTGTTAAAAAAATCGATTTAAAGTACGTTACAATTTACGATTTTTTATTAGGCGCAAGGTGAAAAGTTGCCGCAGTTGAGCCGAGGACCTGAGCCAGCAGAATTTTTCAACGATTTAATTTCGTTATTGCCACCTGTTATTTTCGATGCTTCACCATGGGGAAGGAGTTTTGGTGATTGCGTTAAACAACCACCACCAGTTGTTCACGTTGGCAGCACCGTTGTGGTCCGATTCGTAAGTATTTTTGATTTACTTGTGCTTTTTGTTGTTTTTTTAAGATCGAAATCAAAGTAAAATAATTATTCAATTACAGGTAAATAAAACTTCAGGTATTATCCGAAACCTCTTTTTCCGCCCATAGAATTTTTCATATCAATATTACGAGAATAGAAAAACAAAGGAGTAAGAAAAAAATAGCAAACATATTTCCGTTTGAATTTCCGCTTTCCGGTTTATCTTTTTCTTCTTAAATTTAAAAATGGTCAGTCGATGGAACGTTTGGCGAGTGCAGTGTACGACAAACGCATTGCCGAAAAGCACGACTGTATCTTTTACACATGACAAGTCCAATATTTTGAATCCACCGCAATATATGTCTCGTGAATCTTTGTTATACATTCGCTATTCCCATTTGACCTCCTATCTGTTACACGAAAAAGAAAAGGCGATGGTTTTCTTTTTATACCTTTTTTTTAGCCACCATTGAACTTTCGATAACCCATTGACTACTTTGAAGATTCGTTTCAAAATCATAAAGCACCGTATATCGACGGATTTCGCATCTTCTTTTTCATCACCTCGTTATTTTATTTCGAAATTTTAATGGATAATTTCAAACATTTTGAAAACGTTCGCTATCCGCACTGGAGAAATGCGAAGAAGTAACAGTGTTCATTGATGTTGCAGCTACCTTAGGCTTCTTTTTCTACAGGTAACATTAATGGTATTTAACGGAAATTATTCTGAAAAATTATACAGTATACTATCTAACAAACCCGTGAAAACTGCTAATAAGAAATCCGTATAGAAAAAAAATAGAAACCAAAAGAAAAAAAAGTTTTGAAAAATTTTACCTGTAAGAGATATTTGACAGTACATAGACCTATTACATTTTAACGAATTCGTTAGCTTACTATTTTCAAAAATTTGTAAATATAAAGTTGCCTTTCACAGTCTGAATGCTAATATTTAAAGAACATTTAATTTTGTGGAAACCATATTTATTCAAAAATTTTCAGATGATATTTGTTTTATTTTAGGTTTCAGGTCATCCAAGGAATGATTTAAGATTAGAAAGTACTTTTTTAACAGTTGAAAAATTAGAAGAAGACAAAAGTTGGACAATTATGCTAACAGATGCTAACTGGGAAACTGAGTATGTATAATTTTTAAAAGTACTAGTATATCATATATATATATATATCCCAGGGCTTAATTTGACACACGGAATAAATGAAACAAACACGACATAAAAACTCAAATGTAAAATTCTAAATTTTTCGAAATTAACGAAATATGATTAAAATTATAAAAATTTCATTTAGCATACCATTATAAAACATTGGTCGCAACAAAACATAAATTCAATAAAAAGACATGCATCAATTCATACATATATTGAAAAAATAATGTTTTGTACATGTAAGTCGGTTAAGGATTTTCAGCCGGTTTACTCTAATTCCATAAATAAACAGAAAAAATTAAAAACAGCTTAAATCGGTTGGTTCATTTTTATGTGTAATTGAATTGGATTAGTAAACATTTCACAGACACATGCATGTTTTTTTGTTTTTTTTGGACGGTACGCTTGAATTCGTCTATCAATAACTACGTAATACTAACATTGAGACATAGTACCAGTAATAAATGAAAAGTCCTAGTTATGTTTTTTATCTCTAGCTTCAGATTCTAAGGCATTTATTAAAACTTTCTTCGTCAACATGGTTTTAACATATGAAAAATTTAATTCATCTTGAAATCAGTGTTGCTTTTTAGTTAACCTTTTTGAACTTTTCATATTTTTAGTCACTAGAAAAAAAGAAACAAGCGGTTAGCTATTAAAATTAAGAACAATTTTTTAAAAAAATGTCAGGCTGCTCCATGAGAAAAATAAATATTTTACAAAGAAATAACTTTTTCATTCAGTCTTATTTCTTACATGATATATATTTTTATATATATATATATATTAATTATTATATTATTTTTACGCCAGGGTAATGGTATATTCCGGAACGAAATCTGAAACTTTTAATTTGTAATTTTTTTTATTGCACTTATAGAATGTTTATTTCATTTTGTGAAAAATTATAGAGTCAATTAAAATTGACTCTTCCACAAGAATTATAGATTATCACTTAGGAGTGTTTCGATGGCAAAGTAAAAAAGATCAAGTTTATATGTATGCATGTATTTTATATATTAGTGTGTATCATTCAATATACAGTTTGCACCAGCTCAGTTAACATGTTAAACAGTAGACGTGGTTTCTAATACTTGCACAACTCAAATGTAAACAAATTAACTAAGTTCTGTATAATTTTCAATATAATATATTTTTGCTCAACATGCATTTGTTAAATAACATTTTAAATGATACTTTAATATATATATATATATATATATATGAGAGCAGTATAGAAACGTATGGTATGGAAGATTACTCAATCAGAAGCGAGTATTTAGTTATGTAACCGCACCCCTTTTTTTAATGGTCTTGGAATCATAGTAAACCTCCTAGCTAACATATTCTACACAAACTACAATCTCTTACTTGTTCTATACATATATGTTTTCAGTGTTATGAACCAAAAATGATTTACCTCAACAACCACTAAACATGCTTGTGTGGCCACTTATGTCCTAGCTTTTTCCTCTCCACAGATTGTGGCTATTATTTGTTTCTTCCTCCTAACAATATCTGACCGTATCAAGATATAATTGACTCCTTCCTTTTCTAATTGTTTGTAGGTAAAGGTCCGCGGTTGACGAGCCCAAAAAATTAAAACAAAAAAAAGAAAAAATAAACTGAGTCTCAAAGTGCATTTTAGCGTGTCCTGACTATTGGATAGTTGGATAGGCATAAATAATTATTAAATTTTCAAATTAGTCTACTTTTCGTAACTAAACTACTTGATGTCTAACAAATCATCTATCGGGTTACGTTACTATTTGAAAGCGAATTAGCAAGTATGTAAATATTCTATTGATTCTGTTCCAGTAAGTTCTAACTAGGTAGGAGCTAAATAATTATCAAAAATTTTAAACCTTGATAAAACGTATACAATTATTTGTTATATCGCATAATCGATGTTAATATAGCATTTTAATGATAAAATATACTTTTAAAAAATGTATATACATGTACCTAATACGCGCTTAAATTGAATTATGTTTTTGCAGATTCATTTGGGAAAGAACTTCATTTTTGATGGGAACCAGCCAAGTAGAAATTCGATGGTATGTGGAGCGAGATACCCCACCCGGGTACTACCGAATTCGTCACTTCGGCAACGCGAAACTGCTTTACGATAAAATTGAACCTTACACAGGTGTTTCTCAGGTGTTTAGTGTAGTTCAGTAGTTTGTCAGAAATGGATTTCATGACGAATGCATTTTGCTCCGATAAAACGACGAAGGAAGAGCGAAGATGAAGTGATAATTTATCAAACGATTCTTTGTAATGAATGAATTGCGTTTGCATTTTAACCAAAAGATTAGTTTTCCGTTCTTTCACCTTGTGAGAATATAATTCTTGTTTTTTCTGTACTTACGGTCATAACTTTATTTATCGCCGTATTTATTATTTCCATTTATCGTCATCATTATTGTGTACTTATCGTGAAGTGCTGTTTTTAATAATATACATTTTGCATTTTTCAGTTAACATTATTATTGTTTTTCGTCTGCCATATTTTTAGCCAACAGCTGAAACTCTCAATATTCTCATTACTGTTTGTCGTTATTGTTCTTTTATTTTATTTATTTTTTTAGGATTCCACAATTTGAAATTTTTTGCTGATGTGGCAAATTTATTACGTGAACATAACCCATGCGCATATATAATTTATGCAAATATTGCAATTATAATTATTATAATACAATTGATAGGGACAAAATGTAATTGTAATATAACAACAATGTATGATTATTAATATTATGTTTAATTTAGAACTGCATTGGTGATGTAATTCTTAGTCACCAGTAACAATTAAAAAAAACAACTAATTATATACAATTTAATTTAATTCGTTTTACTAATTATACATACAATGAAAATTGTTATTCGTATATTATACAATACCTTGAAGGCTAATTTTAAAAAATTCGAAGTTCAATCACTCAGATTCAGTAGAGCTGTAATAATGTCCTTTCATTGTTGTATGAAAGAATTTGAGTAACGTATTGCAGTTGGTGTCATCTATTCTAAAGCAGTAATTTTGAATTGTTGCCTAAATTTGGCTAACGAAGAGCAGTTGTAGATTACTGGTTTGCAAAAAAAAAAATTTTCTTTCCTGATTTTTATGCATAATTATCACAAATTTGATATTTCTGAATAGAAATATAGTATAAAGAGTTACAAATCACGTATAAATTTTTTTTAATGGAATTTTTCAATAAAACTCTTTTTCTTTTTTTGCTTCAAATTTAAATTATATGTTTTATAACTGATACCGTATTAGATAAAATTTGTTACAAAACATCAAAAACCGTTAAATAATCTAATTACTTGCTGTTAGTAGTATTTCATTTTGCAGTTTTCTTCCTTTTCATATTTTCTATTGGAGTTTCGTATTCTAATCTTCTGCGCCTTGGCCTTCCTACTCCTTATAGTGTCCACTCCATTCTTGCATTCCCCTCTCTCAATATAGTTCCTTTGTTAGCCTTCTTTATCTCCTCAATTTCTAATCTTTTCCTTATATAATGTACAATTCTTTGCGTTAGGTAAGTTCCACTGTTGACGTGCCCAAAAAAAAACAAAAAAAACCTGATATAAAGATTCGCTTTGCTCTTTCTTAATAACCATTCTTATCTGATATATGCGTTCTTAGTTCAGCTAAAACTTTATGGAATTCATCATACATGGAGTTTTCATAAGCTGATACATCTATATTATTGCTACATATATTATTCTTTTATCATTTTTGCCTCTTCTTAACATTACTTTGGTCTGCTCTAGAGTGTACTGCTTCTAATACTTTGCACATTATAAAATACCTAATAATTATCGCTTAATCACCGGTCGTCTCACTGTTTTAATAATCTATGAAATTAAATCCATTCTTGATTACAGAACTACTTTACACTTTTTAATTTCTCTATTTTCTGTAATACTTATTCAATAAATTTTTGGGCATAATCCAACAAACTCATTGACTGCAGTTTCATTAATTTCATCTCGAAGTATTCTGCGCTTCCTTTTATTTTCTATAGAATAAAACAGATGAAAGTCACTCGTATATGTAAGATATATATCTATTGTTTTTAATATATTTATAAAAACCAACTGTTTTAAGTTTATAAATAAGTGAACCAGTACCTTGATATAAAAGATTAATTTTCTTGTACATCATGCGCCGCGTCATGTTGTAATGAAAATGGAACATTTTCAATTTGCTTATAATAGTCATTGCGATATAGACTGGCTTGTTAAATTTAATTGTTAGATTTAACTGAAGCGCAGAAGTGCTTTACTCATGGCCCAACTGCATATATCGCCATCATTAGTATGTCATGTTAAACATCGAAAATGTTCAAAGAGTGATGTCGAATTTGAATAATATCTACATCAATCTGTTGGCATATTTAAGAAATGTTCTTTTTGCACTTCTAATATATGTGTCTATTGTTACTGACCAGCTTCCGCGATGATAAAATAAAAAATATAAAAACAAATAAAAGAAAATAAAGATTTCGGGCGCCAATGACACTTAACCCCGGTGTGTCATTACCGGAAACTCAATTCGTAGAGCTTTAGGCCTTCCCAAGGTTTAACGAAAAAAGAAAGTCTCCGCGGCGGAGATGTCACCGGGACCCACCCCGTGTCCAAATAAGAAAGATTTCGACTTTAAACGCGTATATTTTCGCTAGGATAAAAAAAATTATAATAAAATTGTTAACAGGATGATTTTAGCGTTCACCCGAGAAGTATACTTGTGAACAAATTAACATATTTAAAAATTTTCTACGAGAAACGCGTGCGGCAGAGCACGTAAGATTTTCAAAACGACAACGCGACGAGTTGCTTGAGGCAAAGGAGCCTCGACGACGTTCAGCCTAAGACTCTTGCGAGCCACTCAAATGTGTCCGGCGAGGAACGCTCGATGCCCTCTTGCCTTTCGCTAAAACGACTAATTTTACACGAAAATATTTATTATACAAAACACCGCCGAAAGATCTATTTAGAAAGTTGGTCGTTAATTTTTATTTAGCGGCGATTACCCTGCCGGTATGCCTTTTCGGGTTTTTTGTCAAAAAACTTCTGCCGGCTCAACATAGCTCGGTACGCATTTCAAAAGCCTATACCGCCAGCAAAGGCTCTTTCTCCGCTTTTCGGCCACCCGCATAGAAACCAGTTCGCTATCCCGGCGCAGCGGTCAGAACATCTGTGCCGGGATCCTTCGATTTTTTAGCCGAGAAAGCGTCTTTGACAACCATGCCGCTTTTGACCGCTGCCGAGACCGCCGAGAATTTAATGATTATTGCCAAAATATTATTTTCTAGCTCGGACAGCGTTGACAAAGGCCGTAAGAAATGCCGAATCCGTCTCACTATGTTTAAATTGGTGTATAATTTACCTACCTGGTACAGAAACGAGTGGGACGGCCTCACCGTGCGTTTTCCTATTAAAAACAACTAAACTCAGAGTGGAAATCACTCGACAAGTAGTTCCGAAGTCGGGCAGACTTACTACAACGTTTCAGTTTGGTGATTTACCAGTTAAATGAAATCGTATAAATTTTGTTCATTTTTGAGAACCATTAAACAAAAGTGACGAAACAATGAAAAATAATTCAAATTTAGAAATTTCCATGCAAAATATCGAAGATAGTTGAAAGTAATGACGAAAAAAGTATCTAGGAGGTAATTATTTGTGAAACCGAGTGATAAAGTGCATTTTAGCACGTCCTGACTGTTGAATAAGCATAAATAATTAGCAGATCTTAAAATTAATCTACGTTTCGTAAATAAACTATCTGATATCCAACAAATCAGTACCGCGCCCAGAATTTTGAAAGCGGAGTGGAGTGGGGGGGGGGGGGGGGCGTTGAAAATTTTCTTCGCATATTGATTTTATAAATAACAATACATTTTTCACTAATATTCATACTATTAATAATTTTTATCATAAATCATGAAGCATATTTTTTCTTTTATTTTTTAACGTAAGAACATTCTAAAAAATCATTAATATTTACTTTAAATTTTTGATTTTTTTCAGATTTTTTTGTATTTATAATACATATTTCAGTTCGCATAGAAGGGGGGTTACCCCCCCCCCCCTTTCGTGGACACGGCCCTGCAACAAATCACCTATTAGATCGCATTACTGCTTAAAATCCGATATTAAAAGACTCAAGGCCGCGTCTACGGGGGTGGGGAGGGGGGATTAAAACAGGAATAGTTATTATAAATGCACAAAAATCCGAAAACAATCAAAAATTTAAAATAAATATCGATGATTTTTTAGGGCGTTTTTACATTTAAAAAAAAAAAAGACAAAATATGCTTCATATTTTTATTTACTCCATTAATATTTTATGCAAAATTTTTTATTACGAGTATAATCCACATGTAATTTTTATTAATGTTTATACGGTAATTAATTAATGTAAATTATTAATATATAAATCAAAACAATGGGAATTATTAATAGGATGCATATTAGTGAAAAATGTATTATTATTTATAAAATAAATATGTAAAAAAAATTTTAACTCCCCCTCCCACTCCACCCTTAAAAATTCTGGATACGGCCCTGTAGAGACTATGTAAATATTGTATTCATCTGTCTGAAACTCTTTTAATATTATCATTACTATTTATTATTATTATTATTATTTCCTTTTTTCCCCGCAGTTTACCATTAAACGCTGTTCTGAAATTACTCTCAATTTTTTTTTTTCTGAGTTGTCTTGTACATAAGCCCCCATAAAAATAAAAAAATTACTTTAACGCAATAATGCTATTGGAAAGAAATCTAAATTATACTTCTCATAATTGCTCTATTTTCAGCTAGGTAAGGAAAATAAATTAACGAAATATTTTATTATAGCTTCATTATTGTTTTTAAAATGATTTCGAATACAGTAAAACCCCGATTATCCGTGTTAATTGGGGATTCATCATGCACGGATACGGGAAAACACGGTTAACCCGCTGCCGGCCGTTCCGCGAGTTTTTATGTATCCCGGCCTTGCGACCCACGTAATTTGTGGGTCGGGAGGCTCTTCACTCCATTTCATATTATGAAATGATGGCTGACTATCTACGATTGCAATTGTATAATTTTCTGTATTGCTTTGTTTTGCTTTATAATAAATATGTATAATAGTACTGTATATGAAATGATAGCTGTAATATAAAACCTTTTAGCGAAAGGAAACTAGATTATTTAGACTAATTTAATTAAGTAAATACCGTACATACAGAAGATTTATAAAATTCAAAATTTTTATTCATTTTAAATATTGTATTAATGAAGAGACAAAGAAATAAGAACACAAAGTAGAGTAGAAACAAAAATGAAATGAATGTAACGTACAGAAAAAAAGGTGTTATAAAAAGGAATAGAATAACTTAGACTAGATATTAATTTTTATGAAAAAAGTCAGTCAGTTTTTTCTGTCTGTCGAGAATCTCTTTCTCTTTGCCGTATCTTCGTCTGAAAATTTTCTAACTGCAGAATGTCTGTGAACATTGTATCTGTCTGCTGCTCAAAATACGTGATCACAGTCTGCATACAATCCAACGCAGTTTTACAGCTTACTCGCTGTTCTGGTACTAGCCGTTCGACTTCCTCGTCATTTTCCCATTCAGAATCCGCGTTGATTTCATTTAAAATTTTTTCATCAGTAAAAATATTCTAACCAGGTGGATCAATTTCATCGCTTTCTATACACTCTTTCATATTTTCATCATCAACACATTCAAATTTCTTCCCATCACAATTTGAAACCTTTTTTGCAGGAAGCACGCGAGTTTAAAGAGATGCACGGTTAATCCGCCAACCGGTTAAAACACACGAATAATCGCAGTTTTACTGTATTTGCAAAAATCATTCTATACCCTTAAACTCGCCAAGGAACGAAATTATGGGGCTTTCATACTATCATTTGATATTGCACATAGAGGCGATATGTTTGATCATCAAAAAGTTAAGTTAAATACTAATAGAAATCACTTTAATATATTATTGTACGTTACATCTCTAATGTTATAAGTAATTTTAATAATCACGAAAAAAACGGATATATTTTTAATTTGGTAAATGTGTCTGTTTTTTTTTTTAATGTAATTAAAATTATTTGCAAATTACTTTATTCTGCGAAAATATCAACTAAACGGTGGTAGTAATAAAATCGTAATGCCATATTACAAAAAAAAAAAAAGCTCTTCCGAATGGAAACAGGGTAAAGCATTTATTAATAAAAATTTCATTCCTTGATTTTTTCTCTTTATACGAATAGTTTATGTAATAATCGGAAATGTAGAATGCTCTATTATATAATACTATTCACAAATACTGGATGTTCGTAAATACGTAAAATCCGGTTAATTGTTTCTCGAAACCAGTTTAATAGACTGTTACGTATAACAGATTTTCAGAAATGATCACCAAGATCAACTGAATTATTTACAGTAATGTGTAGATTTTTGTTATTTCAATATATTCTAGAATAAGATTATTATGTATATGAAACTAAAACAGTTTAAATTTTTAGATACTCGAGGAGAAACAGAACACAGACGGATTCAGATTAAATAAATCCCGCTAAAATGGGTAAAATTTTTAAAAAAATTATCCGATTTCGGTAAGAGTAATATTGATGTACGAAGAGTGTAAGGAAGGAATGCGTGATTAACATTCGAAATTACAACAGTTTTTATTGAAATCTGAAATTAAATTTATAACATTGGTGAAAGTCCTTAGTTTGCTTTCACTATAACAAATAATGGTAAATTAAAGTGCTATCTATTAGCAAGTCTGGAAACCTATAATAATTTAGTTTTTACTACTTACCGTTAGAGTGCGTAATAAAAAGTAATTTTGATGTCTGTATAATAAGTTACTCTTTAAAATTATATAATTAATTAAGCGATACAAGAAAAATCATCGTGCAGTATATTAATTACTCAGTTTTCCTTGACATACACAAAAAAATATGTTAAATTCAGAGTTTAACGTTGCATGTATTGCATGTCTGTCAATGTGCAACTAGTTATGGGAGTGAAAGAATGAATTAAAAATATCCACCATGCCCATAATAATACTATATATGTATATTGATACGGATTCGGTACTTTTGGCGCTATCTTTTATTCGACGTTCGAGCTAGAAATTATTCTTCGATTTATTCATTAATTCTCGGCTTCTCGAACGTCGATATATTTTACATCGCCGCTTTGTCTTGTTCTGGTTTTTACTGCTGATACCAAAAATCCCCGAGATCATTTACACGGTCGCGCTGGGGTAGAGACGTTATAGTGCCGAGGTGGTAGTGGTCAGCAGCTAAGACAATGATCTGCTTGTGCGGCAAGAAGCGCTGAATAAGATGTGCCGAGTAATGCCGAGCGGCGAGAATATTATAAAAACCCGCAAAGGCAGGCAGGGTAATGAACGCGGCAGTATTATTTAGATATTCTAGAAACATCGGTACAATTATTAGCGTTATCAGATGTTAATTGTTATAGGTTAGAGATATTCAGTAAAACACATCGTGTAAGAGCTTCTACCGTTCTCGTCGTCGTCGAGCGTGGCAGAATAATACCTAGTCGTCGCATTTCCCTTTCCGTGAAACCTTGTTGCGCCACGTGGCACGTTTTCCAATTCCGGTGATAAAATTTTGATGTAATTTGTCAGAATTTTCGTACAAAACTTTTCACTAGTTTGTATATACATATATTATATATATTTTTTTTTTGTACGCGTCCGTTTGTGTGTTGTGATTTGTTTCGAAAATATACGCGGTTTTTGATAAAACTTTCATTATTGGACATGTGGTGTCGGCTAGACGATATTTCCGGTGTGGAGAGAGCACCGCCGTTCGGGGGCAGGATCGTGGTCAAATTGGTTTTTGTGATCTTATTTACATCTTTCTTTCGGTATTACATTTTTTAACGATATTTTCGAAAAAGCCTAATGCTCTGAGGGAAACACATCTGATTGCAACAGCGCGAATGTTGCTGGCGCCCATTTTGTAAATATTATCACCTATTCAGAGAAAACGAGTTTTATATCAAGTGGCCCCTAAACAGGGACTAGAGGTCGAAATTCACAACACTAGATTCACTTCCGGATTTTTTACAGTACGAGTATATGTATATATATATATATATATATACACACATATATTTGTTTTTAGGAAACTTGTATTATGAGTGACTCTGTTGGACGTTTAGCCATCTAATTAGATAATTAGAAATGAATAATTCTATTAAAATAGTTCCTATAATTTCCCATGAATGTTTCTTACCGGAAACACATAAATTAAAGCGAGCCCGCAGGATTGTGTAAATAATTTTTTTGTAATGTATTTATTCCAACAGCACTGATGACAGTAGGGGAACCAGTTCCTTTATTTCAGTCACCTTTGTTTTTTCACATTTCTCTGATACCCAATCCTAGAAGCGACATTAGGTTTCGAACGAAACTAGTTTCAAACTCCTCGTTTCAGGTAACTATGTATCTGTGAAAATGGTTGAAAATAAAACTGTATTTCTAATGTAAAAGTTCACATTTTTTAAAATTGACAGTGTTCATGAAATTTTGTAAAATATTTGAAATGGTAATTTTTTGAAAAGATTTTTAAAATTCTGGGTTCATTACGGGAAAATTAATTTAACCAGATATTAATTGAAACTAAATGAAAGTGTTAAGGTATTTTGCATTGTGAAATATTGCTTTTTGTTTGAAATCTATATTGTCGTATGTTACAGATGAGTAAAAATTGTATAAATATATTTGTATTTGCGACTTTCCCTTTTTTGATTTCAACCGACCTCTGTCCTCCGAACGATTGCTACTCTACGCGCTAATCTTTTTGTTTCCTCATCACTAGTTTTCCATAAAGTGCTTATATCTTGGAAGCTATCACATCTCAACGCTCTCTCACCCATGATCTTTTTCTACTTTATTCGATCGAGATCGATCTTCTATGAATTCCTAGTTATTTAAACATTACGAGTAATGAGGTAGTAGCCCGTTTTTCCGTTTCCGGTAGCAGAAATTTGGGCACATTTTCTTATAATGTTGGTCTTCTTTCCTCAGTTGCTGATTCCAAATTACGGCTCAATTCCTATTCTTCTTCATTTTTTAATTCTGGCTCCTATTGCTTTTCTATTAAGCCATCTTTTCCTCCTCATCCATAGATCCTAAACTTCCCTCTCTTAAAGGCTCCACAATCTCGGCTATGTATATCGCCTTCATTTCAATCATAGTCTCTGTTTCGCATTGTTTTCTCGGCTTCCATGCGCGTTTACTTCATTTTATCCTGTTCATCCTCCATCACATACATTACTTGTAACCTTGATATCATGGTTTATTTAAATGTTCGACCTTTTCTGTTGAGCAATCGTCTTCTTACCCTTCTCCACTAAAACTGTACAGTCTATTCTACTTACTGGTTCTTCTTATATTTTCTCATTTCTTTCTGCTCCCGTTACTCCTGTCTTGAAATTATGAATAAAATTAGTTTAATATTTATTTCTTAAAAAGATAGACACGACCGTTTCATACTACAAAAGAATTACAGAAATATATAAAAACAAAAAAAAAGAAAACGAATAAGTATTTAATAATTAGGAATTTGAAGAATAAAGAAATTTTTTAATGTTATTTAATGTTTTTCAATATTCAAACATAAATGTATTAACCGATTTTCCATCGCTACATTTAGTCCATTGTCATATGTAATGTGATCTAAAGATCTCTGCGATGATTACATTTTTCCTATATCAGATCGCTTTTTATACTCGATCTAAATAAGTGGCTAGCTGTACAACAATGCCCAGTTCTTATTCACGATGTGCAGCCTCTCTTTCTAACTCCTATTTGTGTGCAAGACCGTGGTTTAGTTAAAATATTTCCTTTGGAATGGATTACCTTTAGTTTGATTAACCTTCGAGTATTCTTTATTTTGAATTCTAACTGGTAATACGCATCTGTCTAGATTATTATAAATTATTTAATAATTATCAGCCATTGTGAATCTGTCGATCACATTTTCGAAACATATCACGCGCAATGAACTGTGCGGAGCCCAATCAAACTTCACTCTGCTCAGAAATTCAGAAATCCATTCGGTTTAATAATTTTATTTTTCTTATCTGACATTCAACGACGTTAGACATTATTAAGTTTATTTTTGTTCCATTTAGCCGTAACACCGGGGAACGTGGTTTTTCTTCTCGATGAATAAAAAAGGTACGCCAAAGCATTAAAAAGTAGAAATCGACTGTCATCGTCACGGTCAATACATTATCTCACCCTCTGATAGATAAGAGGAAAATGTAATTTTCTCAATTCGGCTCGGCGGGTTTTTTGTCTGTTTTATTCTCAATTCGATTGGAATCTTGTTAATTAATTACTGATGCGGGCACAGCTGCTTTCGGCAAAACTTGTTTTCTAGAGCGAATGTACATACCTAGCAGAGCCGCAACAAGCCCCAGTGTCGACTTTAATTTTATTCAAGCGTGATCAGTGCGCACATAGACGCAGATAAATCGGAATTTCATTTCTTTTCTTTATCGAAATTACGGACGAAAAGAAATAGACGCATTACAAAACACGTGCTAATTGAGGGCATTTTCAACAGGTCGCGCTATAGAAGTACATTAGGCAGTAGACGACACGAACGGATTGAATGCGTAGTCTGCTGCGTAGCACGTGCATTTTGCGCATGCGTGCATCAGCGTTTTCGGACGAGCCGTGACACATTCGAAATTTGCTAACTCGATTGTCCGTTGAGCTGACTGAAGCAAAGTATGAAATGTCTGCACATTGCAAGTTGACGGCAGCTCTAGCAGTTTAAGCTTCCCTTAGAAACTTACCGTTAATGCCGTAGTAACGCGTACACATTTTCCGCTAGTAGCCGTAATTGTTAAAATGTTCCCCGTGTTTAATATCGCTACGAAAAACAACGTTTTTTATAAACTTCCTTTAATTGTTTTTTAATATTGGTTTTTTAATTTTTTTCCTTTTTAATTTTTAATTGTTTTTTAATTTTTAATTGTTTTTTGTTTTTCTTTTTGCCGAATAAATTGGAACCATCTCGACGATTATGTCAGTAAGTAATTTTTGTAAAACGATTTCTGAGAAAATTCGAAACGCTCTTACATTTACCGTTCTTTCTGGTCAGCTACTACTTCCTGTTTAGATGTACCACCGGGTGACCGAACGAGGCTGTTATAAATTCGCAGATCAGTTAATGTGCCCAATATATTTTTCACGCGAACTGTTAAAATACAGCACCGATATACATTCACATTGCACTGTGTGTTCTTTTTTTTTTTTTACATTAATGTATTTTCAATAGAACCAAAATTATAATTGTAAATAGTAAATAGACACATTTTGACGCAGTAGAACAGAGATTGGCTCGGTTGTCCGATTTCCCGTTTTCAGCTGTTCTACCATGGTAAATTGTCGCTCTTTATCATGGCGAGTAAGTTCATTGCTTTTATGTTACTCTTGACCTAATTAACTGCGATAACTACCGAATAGATTTTGCTGCATTCTTTTCAGTTAGTTAGGGTTATTTCCGAAACGGATTTTAGTCCTTGATTCATTGCGTTACGACAAAAGGGAGGCGAATAGTGTCGATTTTAAAACGATAACTATGATTTATTAAGCAGCGGTGTTTCATTCGAGTAGCATCTGGTTCGGAGGTCGCTGCCGCACACTGCGAATATACACAAAAATTTCATTCTCACTGGATTCCCCATAGCTGACGAAAAAGGTGAAGAATGTCTATTTTTCGCGCAGTAATATAATGCCGATAATTAGTGTTCGATAACCTGTCAAATTCACTGGGTAACAGTTTCCAGGAAACGGCAGTGGGTGCTGGAGAAGATGGGGAAATCAGGTACAAGTCCGGATAGAAAACAAATGAATTCGGTTTTGTATTAAAGCAAACTGTAAGTATAACGGGAACATTGCGATATACCCCGCCAAAAGATTATAGAACAAACGGCGAACAATTTATATCACAAAAATACAGGTAATCAGTCTGCTCCCCTGTATGCTAATTTCAGTCTGAACGGATTTTGTTCCAGGTGATAAGATTGATTGTTGATACGTAGTTTATATAAACGCGGCTGAAATGTGAAAATATAAATCGAAAAAACTAAGTGGGAAGGTTGTAAAGTTAAATGAATGCGAACATTTGATATCGAAAAAGTTTCCGCTATCTAACACATATAAAAGAAAGTCCTTTCTCACCTCTGTCTGTCCAGCTTTCCGCACGGGCTAATGATATTAAGAGTTTGCAAAAACGGATAAACTGATTCTTAAAGAAGGTTTTAGCACACATTATTTATACGTTTGTTCACCGACTTGTGTGGATTATTACGAATGATGTTGCGAAAATAAATAAATAAATAAATAAAAAAGAAAACACTCGATGAAATGAAAAAAAAAAATGAAAAAAACATAAATTCTACGTAAAATTCAAAAAAATCTTAATGATTTCTGGCGCGCGGATATTAATATGAAAGTTGGAAAATTGATCTACCTGTCTGTGCGCGCTAACCTCACAAACTACCGAGAACCGATTTTGTTCTGGTTTTCACCAATATGGAGCCGCTGATTCCCGCGGGGTAGGTTTTGTATGTAATACAACAATTTATGGTGTACGATTAAGCTGAGGTATAGTAGGATAGTAGGATAGTAGGATAGTAGGGGGGTTTCGGGATTGAAGTGTGGAAAATAAAAAAGTAAAATACACCGGATAAAATAAAATAAAAAAAAATTAGCGTGAAATATTCACCACGGTAAATTAAAATCATTACCGTGGTAAACAAAAAATTAAACGTAAAACTTTAAATAAAATGTTTACAACGATAAATGTGTTCCGTCTCTTCTCTTTTTGCACGGCTCAAATCAGTAAATTTCTGTGACAGGGGATCTAGTATAAAACACAGCGATAAATTTAATTAAAACGTTTTCTATTAGTTTTTACGGAGAGGAGATAAGGAATCGGATAGTTGTCACCAGATATATTATTTATAATCAATGCATCCGATAAAAGCTGGTGTCTGTCAAGGCGGCACATCGGGACCGGTTCTTTACCTAATTTACACAGCCGATATATATACCTGTGTTAAATAACGCGAAAATAGCCAGTTTCGCGGATGATACTGCAGTGTGATTTGTTCAGATTCGGCGCTAGTATTAACCCCTACAAACAACTGTTAATACACTATCTATATGGTTCAAGCGGTGGCGAATAATAATCAACGAGAAAAAATCTGCCCGTCGTGTAATATTTACAAATACAAAAATTCTGCAACATCAAAAATATTCATATTAACAATCAGCAGATAGTTCCGGTTAAGGAATCAGCAAAGCATCTCGGAATAATCTATTTGGACAAACAAATTAAGATGGAAAAGCCATATACAGCTAAAAAAAGGGAACGAATTGAATATAAAGTATAGAAATATGTTCTCATAGGAAGAAGAAAATCCGAACTATCGCTGGATTGAATAAATTACGATTGTATAATCAAATTCTAAAACCTATATGGTGGCGTGCGGAAGTCCACTGTGGGGCTGTGCTAAACAGAATAATATATATCGATAATACAGCGTTTCCAACGTAAAGCACGCTAAGAACAATTGCAGACGCCCCGTGATATGTAAGCAATCTTACACTGCACACGGTTAAAGCAGTTAAAGTACAAATACAAGAAATAGCTCGAAAATATGGCGATAAACTTGATCGTCACGCAAATATTTTAGCCATTACTAGACAATTCGACAGAAATCAGACGATTAAAAAAGCCGATAGATTTATTATAAATGGACGGTAATAATTAAAAAGTATTGAAATACAGGTAGCGGAAATCCTTGTCGCTGGATAAGGAGCTTCACGAATCAGTCATACTGTGTTTAAAAAATTGCTAGATAGCCCACAGCTAGTTGCAAAATTGCTGGAAGGAAAATTAAATCAAACTTTGAATACTTGTACTATTGCGATAATTTATTGTAAAATGCTCGACGGAGAGGCTGGAAGGCGTAGAACAATATGCAGGCATGTTCTTTTAAATATGTAATTCTGACTGAAAGATTATTGTGCGACTAGCTCGCAAACGATTTATAAGACAGTACTTTGTAAGCTAAAGATGAGAAAACTATGTGTCACATGGGAATATTGAAAATCTTCAGTTGTTTGTGAAGACTGTTTTTTATTGGACGATGATTAATATGTTTTTATTAGAGAGGGAGAAAGAATCTTTACATAAACCTATTAATCGAAAACTGCCAAAATAAAATATAATAAACATTATTTACATTTAAGATCTCTGAGAAAGCAAGCGGGAAAGAAAATTTATAGAAAAAGGAAATTGCGGAAAATGGTGTGATCAAGGATGGAGTAGAAAATGCAGTGATGAAAGCAATGTGCTTTTCAGAAATACAGTTCACTCTAATAAGTACACTTCTCAATTAAGAAGATGAAGTAGCGGGAAACAGCTTTATAACGTACAGTATTGAATTACTTGCTCGAAAATATTGATTACGTAAAAACCTTACATTTTAAATAGTTGCTTTATAACATTCTTTACACTTTCCTTTGAACACCCCCTTTTTTTTTAATGTGCAGTAATAACACAGTTTCACTCATCTAGCACACAACCATCATTTTGAAATAATATAAAATTAACAACTGACACAAACTTTTTTACTCCTCTTTACCTTACATAAATAAAATATTGTGTCTTATAAATCGTTTGCGAGTTAGTCGCACAATAAACTCTCGGTCAGAATTACATATTTAAGGGAGCATGCTCTTCACCTGCATACTTTGCTCCGCTCCTTGTAATCTCTCCGTCGCGAATTTTATAATAAGTGTGCTCTACAAAAAAATGTATTAAAATTACGGCAGAAGTTAATGTAAAAGAATCCGACACAGCGGAGGAATTCTTTAATAATTGTTAGCGAAAATATTAGTTATAAATCTTAAACATTCGATAACTGCCGCAGTTCACCATTATGAAATTAGCTTAAAATTTTTGTGGTACAATTAACACTTAGGCTAACGTTTTTAAAGTATTTAAGATGGGGTTTGTTGCCATATTAGTAGTTTGCGACGCCTTGGAATAACCTGTGTAGGTATAACGTAAAAAGTATAATTTTTAAAAATTATTTTCCGGAAATAAAAGTGATATCTTTATAAGGAAAAAATCAAGTAACATGTGAGGACTGTTAAGCGTGAATTTTTTAAAATTATAGTATGTTTACTTTTAAAACACAACATTCAAAGTATTTAAAACGCAATTAAAACCATTTTATATTCTAAAGGGGAAAAATACGTTGTATAACACTTATAGGAATAATGTGTTGGATCGTCGTAGAAAAAATCAGCAAATAAAATAATTCCAGACAATTAGTATGCATTCGAAAATCTGGCTTAATTCGAATTCAATCAGTTTTTCAATTGTTTGACGACTGCAAAGTCGTAAGAAATGCATTTAAAAATCATCGTGCACAGGAAAACGTTGAAAGTGAAAATTGTCGCATCCAACGTACGATAGAATCATCCATTTGACGTCGCTGATTATTAAGTAAACCTATATAAGATATCGTTGAATATCAGTAATGTAAAATTATACGTGCAATTTGTTTAATTGTACTTCTGGCTCGAAGTAGAGTTTTCAGTTTTCACGATTATTTCCTGTAAATTGTTGTCTTAGCTTCAATTCGAATTCGTTAATTAAAAGTTACATAAATCTTCCGAAATATGAAAACTAGGTAATATATGTGTATTATGTTATGTGACGATCAATTGTCTTTTGCTTGACCATGACAAAAGTGTATGGAATACATTTGATAATCTGAATGACCTGCATAAAGCACTGAAACGACATGAACTATCGTTTCTGCTTCTTCTTTTTCGTGCTGTGACGTTATAAGAAATTTTTGTCGTTTGATACGTACGTTACGATTTACGAATTTTTGCGGCTTATCATTATCGCGATTGTTTATATTTTTTCCCACAGTCGCCCTATAACGAACCCATTATTCCGATCGTGTTAATCATATTGTAAAAACAAAAATATACTTTTCTAGCTCGTTTAGTAATTTTTTCTTATTCGTTTACCGTTATCTATTTGCATTTTATTTATTTCCCCGCGCAAAAAACACGCTGACATTCATGTCCTCGCAGTGTGAGAAAGTTTTATTTTAGAGGAATTCTGCACATCTCAAGTCGCTTCCAAAAAGAAAACCTCAAGTGAAAATAGAATTTTTTTTTTATCGTATTATGAAAAAATTTGAAAATTGTAACATTTATTTTCAAGATGATGTTATAATTATTAAAATTGGAATTTTGTTTGCAAGCGATAAGCCTCCGAACGTCAACCGCGCTAGCGGTTTGATTTACGAGTATTAATTTGGAACAGCCAACAAACGGTGCGCCGTAAATCGAATTCACACTCGGGTAGAGCAGGTAGATGTTATAATCTGCTAAACAAAAGTTTTTGCATTTTGCACCGAGAATGCTGGAACATGTATGAAAAATAAATGTAAGTTGTAAAAAAAATTAAAATTGACTTCACGCGTACTTGACCTACCTTTTGTTTTTTTTGTTTGAAACACCGAATATATTACAGAATCTATCGAAATATTACCTAACAAAGAAGAAAAAAATTATACTATACCAAGTTAGGCGCGCACTATTATTTTCTTCGAGCTCGATTAATCTTTAAAAATTTTAGTACAGTTTTTGAAGGTTTAAAGATATTACCAGTTTCTGATATTTCTGATACTTCTGATATTACCGAAAAACAGTTACGGATGGACGCAACTCAGGTAGAATCACTGAGAAACGGCTTTAGATAACGCAATATGTCGTGAATGTTAACAGCTTAGGGTATATTTCTTTTTTTATAACTAACTGAACCTCAATGAATGCTCTATTCAATGTCGAAGCACCATCATATGTCAGCTTACATTTTCGATTTTTATTAAACTAAAACGTTTCATTAGCGATTCGATTACAGACACTATGCCACTTCAGTTATTTGTAAACCGGGGGATAATGTAAGTATCTAAATCGAAATAACGAAAACAAAAATTGTTCTATCCGAGCTATGGCTCTCGTCTTGCGTAAAAAATTTAGCTCTATTTATTATAATTTTCTAAATGTCTTTTCTTACGAGATCGATTAATTCATTCGGAATTATTGCACTAATATTTATAACTCAGCTAAAATACTACGCTCACGATTAACCTGAAATATTTAAATAAAACGTCTTAAATGTCTGTCATTTATCTCTTTAAACTTTTGAATTATACCTTTAATTTATTCACGTTGTAATTTTAACTATAATTTCTAAATAAAATCAAAAGTAGTTTCTAGAATAATCACGTTGAAATGGCTGTTCTTATTTTAAAAGTGTTCCTACCGAATGAAAAACAAATAATGTGTAATTTAATTCTAGTTATATTTCTTGAAATTAAAGTGAAATAATATTTCCGCGCTATTGATTTGATTTCAATTAACTATGTACGATTACGCTTTGAGGTTTCACACTTTATTTCTGCTGAAAGTCATTCTGCATACGTAAATTTTTCATTATAATTTATACTCGTGTAAATCTATTTCTAACTAGAAGATGGGAATTTTTATCGATACCTATAAGTGTTTCAGTTACTTCGAAATGTCTACGTTGACCTTCATTTATGAACGGTTGTTATGGGGAAATGATAACGCAAACAAATGAAATTCTTTAAGTTTCAGTAACGAATGAAGACCTTTTTGAGAGATGCAAAAGCCAATAGGAATAGTGCAACGATTTGAAATATCGACAGACAATTGATAAAGTTTTACTTTGTTTGCCTCTTCTGTTTCTACGAAATGAATTTGCGAAACACCATACCGGTGTGCGGCCTTTTTTATTTACTCTTCCACTCATGCGAAACGGAACTTACCGCATCTTAAACAGCGGTCTGATAGGTGTTTCGTTTCGAAATTTCTGCAAAATTCCAGCGGTCCTGGTTATAGCTGACGTCGATATTTACATGTAGGCAGCGCACTGGACGAATTTATTGTAACGGTCTTGATACAAAACTAAATATTAGCCAAAAAGCGCTTGTTCGTTGTAATGTAATTAATCCTTTAAAGGTCTATAGGGATTTTCTGAGCGTCGAAAATCAACGTAAGATAAAAGTATGATGTTTTTTTTTTTTGATCGAGCACAATTATTCTGGGCAGTTTGCACAAAATAGTTCTCGATAGGTATTTCGAAAGTCGTTCCCACACGGACACTATAAGCGCTAGTTTTAGATGTCATTCGACTGTTCCAGGACCTTCCTTATGAAACGCGACTGGTCAACTGCGCGTCCAGACACGGACAATCAATGATCGCATTGCGTTTTCACTGCACGCGGCTTACCTCACCGGCGTAATATGGCATCCCCGATTGATGTAAATGAAGTTTTGACGGTTCTGCGGGGAATGGAATGTGGCTTTTGGCACGTTTTTGGGTCCGTAATACGTGTTTCACTGAAACGGGGAATAGCAAAGACGGCAAATGACTAGTAAACATACAAAACGGTTTTAAAAAATTAACGTTGTAAATTACGTTATACGAAACCGAAAATTTTTGAACGATTATTCTCTAATTTAAAATAAGAAAAATTAACAAACCGCAATTACTATAACAACTTAAAGAAGAGTTGATAATTCTTATAAAATAGTGGAGGTGGAAAATTTTTGGACTATTTTCAAAAGCTTAAAATGTTGCATATTGTAACGGACCAAATAGGCTGGGTTTTTTTTAATTTAAATATTATACATAGGAAGATAAAGAATTGTGAATAGTTATGCGTATTTTAAGTTAGGTTAGCGATGTATTATACATATATGTACCGAGTTCGGAAATGTGGAATTTTTGTTGCTGCGTAATCGCGGGTTGCATTATTAGAGAAATTCCGAGCAATCTGGCGAACTCGCTAAGACTTAAGCTGGTGTTCGTGTGTGTGCTTATGTTGGTAATAAAAGCCAGTGTGAATGACGTTACGGAGTATGTCGAGGCTTGCGATTAAGTGTATTAGTAATTGGTAAAAGGTTTCGGACATGGCGGGGGCCGAGCGATTGATGGGAAATTTCGTATTAGAAGCGATGCCTAGACAATTGCTTGACAGCGCAAATTATTTACACGCGTTTTTCGAAGTCGCGGGAAGCTTCTTTTTCTTCCCCTCGCTGACCGATCAACGTCGTGATTGATTGTCGAGCAGAATAACCACGATATCGGAAATATATACTATTTTTTATTGTTTAATTTAATTTCGTTTTTTTTTGTTCTTCCGGTTTTAAGTCCAATCCTCGTGATTGGCGTTCGCGTAGTAGGCGTATTGAGCAAGGGACATTGTGGACCGCTCTGCGGTAAGTGGGAAAGGCTTCCCTTTCATCTTTTGGTTAACGTGTGTGTTTTTTTTTATTATGAAGAATCTTTCCTTCAATGGCGCCCGAACTAGTTTAAACTCTTACTGAAAAGAGCGAAAACTCGTAACAATGTGTGTTTACGTTAAATGCAATGTGTGAATTTCGTGATTTTATTTAACAAGTAGGCATTCTAAGTAGTAGAAAACAATAGAATCGAAAAGATTAAAATACCGTGGATATAATATATAGACCATATGGAACAGATGATAAATGATGAATGGCAAACACAATATGAAAAAACTAGTGGAAATGTTGCGAAGAAATATTTCGAAATACAAAAAACTATACAGAAGAAAACGTGGTTTACAAATAAAATGAGCGAAGAATATATGTATATGCCGAATACCCGTATAGGTCACACGAGAACTCCGGAAATATTAGATAAGCTGGGTATAATAATTTGTGCGAATGCGGAGAGATTGGCTCAATTGAACACATTATTTGGCAATGTGAAATATACGATGATTATAGAACCGATTTTTAAAACAAAATATTACCTTCTATAAGACCATGCCAATAACCTTACTACAGATGGTGCGAGGACCAGATCAGGAACCTGCTTACATATCGTACCAATACATAAAACTCAGTAACATAATTGTATAAAATATAATTTATTATAATAATTTATAAATAATAATAATAACTTAATAAAACAATAAAAAATAAATAAATAAATAAATAAAACGTTGAATGGTCAAATGGCGGAAGCTAGGCACTGAGGGAGGAGGGAGAAAAAAAAAGTAGTAGAAGAACTGAATATTAAATAGAAAGAAATATCTATATCCATTGCCTGGTAATCTCAAATAATGTAAGAAAACAAAAAAAATGTATATTAACTTATAGTCAAGTAACTGGATTAAAAAAAATTAGTTTGATTAGGTAATATATGTAATTGAAAAAGTATGAATTTTTTCCGTCATTGCTTAAAACTTTTTTATACTATAACAACCTTATTTGATATAAAAGCTAAACAGCTACCAAATACGGCAACTGAAACGAAACAAGGTTATTCCCAATATATATATATATATATATATATATATATATATATATATATATATTTCTAATGACGTTAATGCTTGAAATAAACGTTGTTGCGAAAATTAGTTACTTGTAACGTTATTGCCACCCTTTCATTTTAATCTCCGGTTTCGATACAATTACGGAAACCCAAAGGTGGCTAATAGCTTTCTGTTAGATGCGCCAGAATTTTTTTCTTTAAAGGATATTCAAAAAAAAATAAACTATATATAACGCTAAACACGGCTGTGATTGGAACAATCATTTACCGGATGGAATAGCTCTGGGATATCGTGGCTTTTTCGTATCATCAGCAGCGAGCTGGCACATTAAAGGTTCGTCCTACCGGTCATGGTCCTTGAAATAAATTTTTATGAAATGACAAGTTTTATTTATTTTTCTGGCTGAAAGCGTCGAATTCGTGTACAGACTAGCGAAACTATCGTGTTATTCCAACTTACTGTGTTCGGTTCACTGGCGGCTATCGTATGGAAAACGATCTACCATTGTTGTCAGGTTCATCTGTTGTTTTCACTAATATCTCAATTTCACCAAGAATTGTTCGTATGAGCTAATTGTGTACCACTGTTTTGACTGTCCATAGTATTCTACTTTGTCAACTATTATGATTAAAGCTGACATATTCACCATTATCGGGATGGATAGTAAAATTACGATTAAATTATTTAAATTTTGGAATATATATACACACACGTGCGCATGTGTGTGTATTTATATAAAGCTCTGCCCTTAGGTCCTCACGAGGTGCAAGCTGTCTTAGCCATCAATCTTTTTTCATCTCAAATTCTTTTATAATCATCGTTTTCAATTGTTACATCATTCTTACCCGTCTTTTATTAAAAATCTTAGCGACTATACAACACAGCGTTAAATCTTTGATATCTTATATAAATTAAGGGGAGATAATCATGGAACAAAAAAGGTAGTGTACTCTGAACTAATAATGACATAGCCATTAATATATCTAATATCTTTAAACGACCAATTCTTGTATATATTTATACACATATCTATATATCTATATACATATTTATATATCTATCTATATATATATATATATACATAAATTTATTTCACGTATCTCGGAAACGGCTCTAACGATTGGAATGAAATTTGCACACTAGGGGTATTTTAGGTCAATAAATCGATCTGTCAAGGTCTAATCCATGGAAAAATTCGAGTTCGCGAGTTTTAAATGAATTTTAATGTTTCCAGTATGATACGAATCAGGGTTGGTGGCGCGATCTTTCGACGACGATGTAATAGATAATATGTTCTGTCTTCAGTATTATTTTTTGATTTTCGAACGTCGTCGATTATCGGCTCTGGTAGTGTCTTTGTGTACGGGGCAGTGGCATCAATACTGGTAGTGCAAAGCAATGAAACATATGGTTGGCAAAACAGGCGAGTAGGTAATCCTAAATACCTGGAAACGGCGAGGAACGAATAGGCAAAAAAAAGACATCGGTCTTGGCTCTCAGCCGATCAGCGGGTGGTCACATAACGGCGGTTCGAAAATCATATATATAACAAAAAAAAACCATAAACGAATCGAAAATATCGTAACAAACAGTTCATTTTTTTTTTTTTTTTGTATTAATTTTATACTTAAATAAGAGAAAAAAAACTGCTTTTTAATAGCTATTAAACAAACGGGAATAAAAACTTACTGTATTTGTTATTATTACTCATTGTTAACATTTTTTAATTATGATAAAAATAAACTTTAACACTTTTACACTTTGGTAACAATTGTATAATTTTTTAAAACCCCGACGCGTTTCGAAGCAAACACTTCATGTTCACGCGTGAACATGAAGTTTTTGCTTCGAAGCGCGTCGGGGTTTTAAAAAATTATACAATTGTTACAAAAGTGTAAAATTGTTAAAGTTTATTTTTATCATAATTAATAAAAACTTATTTAATTTTTCTAACGAATCTTCCGAAGCTGCTCAAAAATTCAAAAAACCACGAAAAATGATACGTCTCTCCTCCAAATTTTGAACAAAATTAAACATATGCGCATTTCCGTATATTTCTCTAATTTAGAACATCTGGGTTTCCAACTTTAATATTTGGGACCCTGGGGGCGCCGAAAATTCGAAATTTTTGAAAAACATATTCCCCCTCCAGGATATGTGATGTATTGTTGAAAAGGTCGCTATTTGCCGGGAATGAAATCGTATTTTATTTCCTTAACTAATCTTTTAAAGTTAGCGGAAAAATCAAAAATGCCGTGCACCGCGAAAAATCAAATTTTTTTATTTGAATTTTGTATTATGTAGATGTGAACTTCACATAGAGAGAATCCTCAACGCAAGAAACATCATGCCTAACTAAACTTGTTTTTATTTGTTTATATTTTTCATAAAAAATTCATGATCAGTATTACTCGGATTAGCAAATGTTTATGTTTATAATTTTTCTAACATTAAAATAAAGTGAGGTGGACACCTTTGATAGGCTATCATGAATTGTAGAATGAAGCTTTTCGTGATAAGCGGCCTTAAGAGAATAGATAGTACAGTTTCTTTTGCCTGGCGTTTTATATTAACGGATCACTTTTTTGGATTAGCCGATTTTCGATTTCGGATATTAGGTATACACGTACTTAGGGACACTAATTTTAATCTAGACGATTAATGTTTCTAACCTATTGCATAATTTCTAGACTGTGTCTATTCAATTGAGATCAATGCGACCGAATATTTCCAATTACGTCTCTACATTTCATCGAATTTCAAGTTTCACTTAGTCTATGAGGCAAGCCTATCTTCTCTAGCATTCCGTTTCCCAAATCTGAAATTTCCAATTTCTGTTCTGATCGTCTCGTTTACAAACTACCGCGTTCCAGTCACCTACAATTATTAAAACATTGCTCATTTCTCTAAGTTATTTTTCAAAGACTCTTCTACTTGTTCATACATTTCTTCTACTTCTTTTTCCATTACTATTTCTCGTAGGCCGGTATATTATTGCAAATAAATAAATAAATAAATGTATGTATGATTATTATCTGTTAGGAAGTAATTATTCAGCTTTAACTACGCGGTTTCGATTGTGAAGTCATCGCCAATCAGTTGTCTTGCCTGATCCTCGGTTTGTATACATATTACTGAGAACTAAGTCTCTACTTGCGCCTTTATTATATCGTCGACTTGATGATACAGATTAATTGCCACAGAAAAGAGCTTGCTGGCAATGTTCAGATTAATGAGAAATTCTTCGCATTGAATCGCAACTAGCAATTGATTAACCGCTTGCGAAGTCTCATTATTTCCTGAAGTCTTCATTTCTTCCAAAGTAACCGCAATAGGCAAGAGGATTTCATTAAACCGCATTACACTGTCGTGTTTTCGGACCCATCGAGTTTCGCATATTAACGTCGTTTTCCTACAATCCGGCATTTGCTTTGCAATTACTCCTTTTAGCATTGTCGAACGTAATGCCCGGATGTGCGAAAAAAATTTCCAACACACTTTATAGTTACTAAACAATTGGCCAAACTCCGCACTTTGCAAGTACCTGCGACGGCTAGATTCAGCTATTGGGCACTACAATGCACGTACAATGCTAATGGATACTTTCCTTTTATTATGGCTTGAGCATCTTAAGTACGTCCACTCACTGACAGTGCACCATCATATCCTTGTCCGACAAACCCACTTTAGTATTTATTCCGTTTAGTTGCAGCTAGTCGGTAATAGATGATGCAATGCTTTCTCCAGTGAGATCACGAAGGGGTCTAAGAAGTCCTCTCGCAAAGCCTCGTTGTCAGAGTCAATGTAACTGAGGCAAAATTACATTTGTTCAGTTCTGGATAAGTCGCTGATGTCATCAACGAGAACTGAAAACCCGAGGAGCGATTGACTTTTTCCACAATAGATTCCTTAATGATGTCTCCGTAAACATACTAATAATTTGGTTCTGTACAGAAGCGCTGGTGTACTGATAATTTCTGTTACCGGTTTCCAAATGTGTTTTTTAAGTTATATCTCCTACGTTGACTCTATATCTTAAAAGAGCACAGAATATTTCGTCATTCTTCATTTAAAACATATCTATGACCGGATGTTCCTCCCAAGGGTAGTTTTTGGCAACCACATAATATGATGATTTTGACAATAGAGAGGTTAATTTGGCTCTATTTTCTAAAGGGTTTTTTCGCTAATTCAGAAGAAATCTTTTCCTGGATGTTCTCCGTTTTACCATCATATATTGATAAGAAGTTTTTAGCCATTTCAGTTGTTTTTATATGATAACTTAAGAGGGCGTGCTTTCCAAGTTCCGATTGCGGAATCCTTTCTTAACAAGTGATCCAAGTCCCTGATGAGTCCCTTTTCTTGCAGTATCCATGGCAAAAAGAGCACAATATTTATAATAGGCACTTTCCTCTCGTGTTGAATATAGTAGCCAATTAAATTGGTCAAACCGTCTTGCATTAAACTTGAGATTGCGTTTAAAATCTGTGTAAATTCAAAAAAAAAAAAAAAAAAAAAAATCTGTGTAAATTTGTTTCAATTTGTGTAACAAATGTTGTTTTTTATTTTATTTATATTTTTATTTGTTTTTCTTTACATATCAAATGTAATTTTTTTCTGAATAAAAAAAAAGAAAAAGAAAATCCAAAACATTTCGGAGGGGCTTTGGACCTTCTAAACCCCTCTGCCTACGGCCATGCATATATACGTATTCATTGGTTACAGCAACATACGCATTTGCAACTATCTCATTCCTCTAGTTTTAAAACTAATTTTTCACATTTTTCTGAAAACGTCCTGAGGAGATATGACTGTCATTACAGTATAGTTCTATTATAATAAAGGTAGATATTTTTATTCCACTTTCCCTTATTCTACAACCAGATCAGCACAGTCTGTCAAACGAAAGAAATCCGTTCGAGGTTTGTTGCCAAGCGTAAGTGTTATACAAAGTAGCGCACTAGCAACGACACGTATTTCAATATTACCGAAAAAAATCACATTGCCTCTCTCCCCTCTCGAAAGCAGTAACCTCGCTCTTTTTTTATTTCTGTTATACGTTCATCCATTCCTTTTTCCCAACCTGTTTACATCCAGACGGACCACGTGGTGATAACAGAATGGCTGTTATATCCGATATGGATGTAGGTTGTTTCTTATTAGCTCTTCTGCATATTTCAATCGTATATATTCGCACACATTCGCCCGCTGTCTGACACATGCAAATTCGATGTGTCTTCGGCAGATCCCTTTATAATGACGAAAAATACTCACAGACGTTTTTGTAGATTTCAAATTCATTTGCGCGTTGAAACACTTTAAAGATGTAAAAAAAGTAAAAAAAAATAGTTAGAGTACTATAATAGTTTCATTCGGAATTTTTATTCAAAGTACTAAGACTCGTATGTTTTCATCATTCTCTAGGGTTATTTCATTCTTTCCCCACGTGTAAAATTTACCTTTTATTATCTCTCCGACGCAATAACAGTCTATTCAAGCGATGAGATTGAAAATGGAAAATTTAAAAAAATAAAATGTAAAACCGAAGATGGTACGTTTGAAATCTAATTATTGGGTTTCGATCGTTTTCCTGTAAACTTCTGGAATTTACCTTTCATACTCGGGAAATTTGATTTTTTCTTACTTATATAAACAATCAAGTACACGTAAGTACTAAGTACATTAAGAGGAAGTCACGTGGTTTGATTTCAACAAATAAGAAAAATAAATAAAAATAAAAAAGTGGAATTTTTCGATGCTTGCTCGTAAATTTGCATCACTTTCATGTGCAATCGTTGATTTTTTTACCGTAGATTAATAGAAAATAAGGAAAAAGAAGAGGTCGCATATATATTGTATTATCAATGCATATATATAATTATATGCATGGTTACGCGACTGCATGGAAGTTAGCGCGGTAAATAAAAATTGTTCTTGCATTATAAATTTTTACTACGATATTGTTTTGGATTTTGGAATTATCTGGAGCAAGAGATCGGGAATCTATGAAAAGTACGTTTTTTTCTTTTTCTTTTTTTTTAAATTTAAAAAATTATGGATACTTTGTTCTAGTATTGAAAGAAGTGAAAAAATAATAAAAGATATTGTCCGACAAGATTTTCCCCTTCGAGAACATAAAGTTTTGGTGTGATGAAAGATTTTGTGGAAATTGTATGCTAATATGGTGCGTGTACGATATTTTGTTGTTTGCGTAATAGAGAAAAGTGACTAAAATTTGGAAAGAATAAAAAACATTATTTCCCCCGGTTGTTTATCGTTGATGATTTCCTGAGACGCGTTACATGCAGCGACTAAGCAGTGTGTCCACAATGGTGTGTACAGTTTGAATGGTAATTGAGGCAAAAGAATGCCAATCGTGTACGAACGGGAGAAATTATTGCGTGCTAATTAAACCTCGGTGGTAATGCACCGAATAAAGAGAAAAATATTTCATTCTTTTTTGGATGTATAAAAATCGTTGCTAAGGGTGTGTGTGTGTTCGACCAATAGTATAGCAAAGAACTGTACTGCTTTGCTACAAATTGTACTTATTCGCATCTGAAATGATCCGTTAATAGAGTTTGAATTGTATAAGGCATGATCCTACGAAGGTATAGAATAGGAAGTATACGAATGTGAAGAAATTTTATTAATCTATGCGGGAACTGATGGTATTCTTTTGCAGGGTTCCGCAACAGTGTCGATTTGGTTAAAAATATGAACCAGTGGTAAAAGTGCGATAAAAGTCTGAATTAGTTTTTGGTACCGGTATACAGTTAATCGTGAAAATATATCGTAAGATTTTTTTCTGAAATGTATATAATGAGAGGCAAAAATAGGCGAGCCATTAATTTTTCTCATGCGATGAAATACTCGGACCAATTTTGCGTCGTAGCATTGAATTTTGAAAATGTATAGCTGGAGGGGAAGAAGATGAAGGTTCGATGGATGTAAAAACTAAAAGAGCGTTTTTGTAAAAATGTTTGCGAGTGATACGGAAAAAAAACGCGCTATCGGTAAAAAAAATGATACGAGGGATTAGTTAAATTTTTCATACCATAGTAATATACTTACAAGCAGGGGTCACCGATTCTGATGAAATTTTGCAGATCAATATAAAACAATGCGTATACGAATCGTGTAAACTATCAGAATGCAACTTTTTCATTTGTGCCAGAAATTTCAGATTTTACAAGTCGCACATAACAGATGTTATGGACAGCCGTTTAGACAAAATTATGCAATAAATTCTAGATTCGCGTAAATGATTCGGAAGACCGGTTATTTTAAAATGAAGTATTTAAAAAAAAAAAAAAAAATTACTGAAAACAATAAAGTATCGCAAAAAAAAATCAATTTTAAATTCATTAAAAATTTAAACGCGTTATTTATTACATTTATACAGTATAAAAATATATATATTGCTTTGACTTTGTTTTGTGGTGTAGTAGCAAAAGTCGATGACAATTTGTTAAAATGTATTTAAGCATGAATAACAGAGGCGGGTTTGAATCCCACCCGATCGTCTCTTATCAACGTACAAAATTTTTGGTTTCACATTTTTTATTATTAATTCTTAGCCAGCTACCGTCGCGTAGTTGGTTAGGCATGGTGTTGTTCGGTTCCCGCTGCCGCACATTGACACTTTTAAAAATTTCATTCGCGCTGGATTAATGTCCGTAGTTGACGAGCCCAAAAGTTAGAAAAAAAAAAGAAGTAATTACACTTTTTATTATCTAATCACTTTAATCCTATATATATATATATATATAACTATAAAAATATAATATAATTCTTAAATTTTATAAAAATGATTCACACGTCTATAAACGATAAACATATTTTAATGCAGTGGCGTGCCAACGTTTCATAACCAGCGAGAGCAAAAACATAAATTACCCTTATACATAGAAAGATTCACACACGCACCTACATATTTGAAAAGCGATAGTTACTAGTCTTCATCCTAATCTACATAATTAGCGATATTTGTTACAATAAATATTATATGTTCAAATTCTATATTGTAAGAAATTATGTATAATGAAAAAGTATAGAAAAAATTAAAGAAAATGTGATTAACGTATTTCAAACAAATATAAATTTTATTTACCTGATTTTCGTTTAATTTTCTCGGATTTTTATTAAATAACTGTTTATATATACTGGTATAATATATATTTTTCTGATTGGGCGTCGCCCCTGAAGTTTTTTCTCTGGGATGGGGCAACTGACTTCCCCCCCCCGTTTAGCATCTCATTGGGTTTTAATATCACCAAGTCGGTTACCTTTTAGTGTCTATTTTAGTTTTGGGGAAAAGAAAAAAGTCCGCTGGTACCAAATCTAGTAAATATAGGTGATAGTTGATGATGGTAATTTTACTAAATATTGAGAAACAATCAGCGTAAAATGCGGTCTTGCATTATCGTGCAGCAGAAACCAATCTCCGAAGTGGTGTACTAACCTTTCGGATTCTCTTCAAAAGTCGCTCCATTACTTCTTTGTAGAATGGTTCATTTATGGTTTTTCGGGGTAGAAAAAATTCGTGGTGGATTATACTGCGGGAATTTAAAAAAGCGATGAGCATTGTTTTCACCTGTGATCTCATTCCGTTGATTTTTGTTGGTCTCGGCTCAACAGGGGCACACCATTCGGCTGTTTGGCGTTTCGTGGTCGGATCGTATTGAAAACACCATATTTCATCACTTGTTACAGCGGCGGCGGCAGCAGTGGTGGTAGTGGCGTGCGATCAACGTTAGCGACACTGCAAAGCTCGCGCCTATACACAGTTGATACATTTCTACTGCAGTCGATGCAATCGGTAGTTTAATTAATTATCGGAACTAGGATGGTATAATACCTGGACTAAAATGTGTCTGCATGGTGAAAAGTTACGCGTGAACAAACATAAAAAAGGTAAAAATGTACACGACAAATGTGTAACGTGGTTTTTTTGAAATCGAGGAATTATTTTATTAAATGAGGAGCTCTTAACCAACTGAAGCTATTTCAAAACGATCAACCAGCATACTTCTAGCGCATGCGGTAGTAAAAAGGACGCGGAAAATTAACATATTAACCGATAAGTGTTTAGCGAAACGTGTTTTCTTTTCCACTGTATGTTCTACATCGGACGTTTTTAAATATGTCAGCCAATATTTTGTTCTTATCTAACTACGGGTAGAAAGTCCTTGGACGAAACACACCTTTAATTTTAGTATAAATTCATAAAACACCCGTATCACATTACCTGTTACAGGAGAATTAAAGTTGCGAATTTCTATTTTAAAACTGCTGCTGTAGCGGGTTTTTCAATAATACGGTCACTTTTTTGACCTTTGAGTAAATGATAGCCGGAAAATAGGTTGCCGAAAAAGCGCGCTTCATTCAGCTGTTTCTTTTTTTTAATTTTTGTGCCGTGCCATGTGATGCTGCTTTCAGAGACGCGAGTGGATTATATCAGGAGATAGAGTTAGGTAGTTAGAAATGGTGTAAGTTCGTTTTCGGTAAATTTCTACGAGATTTAATGGTAAATTCAAGACAGAGCAAATAATAGGACAAACACGGAGTGGATTGAATCGTGAGCATTTGCAAGGGGAACGGAAAATATAAATCCGACGTTTTAGGATAAATGAATGTGTTATTACGGTCCGCGCGCAGACGATGCAGAATAACTTGGTTTCTTTGTGTTCTTGATGATTTTGGCGTTTATTCGAGCAAAGGGTGATGAATATTTAAATTTAAAAAGTCTCGTCGCTTTCAATTACTGCTGCGAGTACGATTGCATTTCTGTTATCATATCTTCGATCGGTGTTGAAATGTGCTGATGAATATGGACCTTTTGCAGCCTTACGAATTTTTGCACTGAAACTCGTGTGCTGATATCTAGACTGGACAAGCAGTAATTTTGCGCCGAGCTGCTTCGTTTCTGTGGCTGAAGGCGGCGCTGGACCGATGAGCCAGGGGGGGGGGGCAAGATGATAGAAAGAGGATATGAGTTATAGGAAAAATAAAATTTATAAGTTGTAAGGGCTTAATATTAAACAAAAATTAAATCTTAATTAAAACCCTAATTTTCGTAGGTTTTTGGCAAATTGTTCTACTACTTTACTATAAAATTCTTCCAAATTGTCTATGATTACCCGCCTAGGAATACTCATCATGGCCAGTTGATTAAAAAGTTTCAAGGCTCCAGAAGGGGGCAGCTGTCCTCCTGCCCACGGTTGGCGACGCGCATGCGCTGAACAGTAGCTAAATCAATATATATCAGTATCTTCAAATTTTTGTTATCGACGATAGTTAATGGCAGATATTATGAATCTCGGTTTCCGATAATGTTAAAAATTTACCTTTGAAAAATCTGTTTCATAGTAAACGTTAATTCATATAATATTCCTATTCCTGTCGCAAATTTCATTTGTTAATTTGGTCTGTTTCTGATTTTCATGACCATATCAGCCTATAATTTCCTTCTTAAACGACTGAACCTTCTAAAAGGTTTATTTTCTTAAAAACGAGAAGCGACTCTCCTAATCCTTTACAAATCCATAATTTGTTCTAAACTTCCTCATTCCTCTAACAGTATTATACTATCAATTCGTTCCCTTACCTGCAAATTACTATCAGCTCGTTCTATTCTTATAGACTTTTTATAGATTCTCAGTCATTCTAACACTGAATGACAAGGCAGATTCTCTAGCTCGGTAAGCCGCTCTCAATAGTCCTTTCTCCAACTACTTTTCAGCTTCCGACCTAGTATTCCTTTCCTCGATCAATCATTCCAGACTTTAAAATTAGATAGATACCCTTCCGTGTTCTCTAATCACGCTTCGCACTATCTTCTTGTACAGCCGGCATCCAGTTCTCAGACTTGATTTCTTTTCGTTCCGTTCAGTCGTAGTACCACTATTGTCTCCTTAATCATATTAAGAGTTAATCATTCTCTATTGCCCGCTTTTGTGAAGACATTTTATATGTAGCCGATAATAATGGTGACATCATTCTCACACCGAGACTAATATAAAAAAAAAAATATGAAATACAGTATTTTTTCGTCGCATTTCAAACTGAATTAGTATACAAACCGAAAATTTATTTGTTCTATTAAAATAGCTGGGTAATCTTTTTAAATTGAGCTATCGAAGGATACGTACAACTTTTATCTTTTCAGCCAGCTAGCGCTTTTGCTTTCATACGAATTCCCGTTTATTTTGATCTACGTTCGATTTAGATGCAGCTGCCAGACGTTCTGAAGAAATCATTTTGCAGATTTTCTATAAGCTTTTCCAAGCGCCACACTACTATCAGAAAAGTGGCTTTTTATCTTCAGCGTGACTTTTCAGAATAATAAATAGCCAGCTGGAGCCAAGTTGACTGAGAAGACGGTAATTTGACTTGCAACGAAATAACGCGTTAAAAGTGTTGTTGTGTGAAAGCTGGTGCATTGCCATTACATCCGGTACTTCGTTATATCCAAATATAATTTAGAGTTCGCAGATCGTCTACTTAAAATAAACTGCCGGTGTGAATCGGGCTCTTCGAAACAGAAAATGTCATCAACGTGGTTTCACTTTCGATTTTTGCCGCTTCACTTCCGTTCCTCTTCAACTGTCTTTAAATTAAATTTCACATAATGAATTCCTTGTCAGCCGGTAATGTGGGCGCTGCTGTTGCAGTTTGACCATAGTGTTGGGCGTAAATTCTATTCGTCAGTATGATGGGCGCTGCTGTCGCGGTCGTCGTCATAATTATTATTCGTCATAATTAAGAATTATAAACTTTGTTTTATAGTGGCGGAGAAAGTCATCGGACTTTCCGATCACTTTTTGCTAAGCGCTGCGTTTTATATAGCTTTGGCGCTTGATGGTTCTAACTGCTTTTCAAACATCCCGTGTCTCTTCTTCATCCTTATTTGTAGGCTGATTTTAGCTTATTCGTCGGTACTGTGGGCTCTGTGTAATTGCAGATGTGGCCATGGTATTGGATAGAAATTCCTATTCTTTTCAGATTTACCAACGATGATTGTTACTGTCATCCTTGGTATCGTGTGCTTAGTCAGGTTCCATTTCTTGTGACTCCAAATTGCTACTATTTGTACGTGTTGATGGGTGATCGTCCGTTGTTGGCAAGCCCACGAAAAAAAACAAGAATAAAAAAAAAAGAAAAGTTTCAACGCAGAGTGCTTACTATACCAAAGAATAAATTTCTACAAAAGATTTTTGAAGACGAACACCAAATTTTATAGGGCTCCTTTGTTCACTGTTGCGAGTTAGTACAAATTAGCATGAACACAACGTGGCATCCGAATATAGCTCAAGTGCTGAAATTTTGTAACTATACGTGTTGAGTACTATAAATGGTGCTGATGTACGTAACGTTACTTGTATTTATATTAAATAACAGTACTGAACAGAAATTACATTGTAATATTTATAAAAATAAAATATCACCGACATATTTTGTAGTACTAATTATATCACCAATGATGTAGTTAGTACTACAAAACATGTCGATGTTATTTTATCTTTATAAATAATAAAATGTAATTTCTGTTCAGTACTGTTATTTAATGTGTGTATAGTACAGAAATGGTTACATTGATTAATATGTTCAACTTGAAAAGTTACTTGTATTGATTAAACAAATTTATTTCGGGAACTTTTCAGACATACATTGTGAGTTTACAATCACATCTGGAATCGAGAATGATTACATAGACAACATACAATTACCCCAGTATGCATTAAAAACAGACCCTACTCCGAGTAACTGTCTACCAATATGTTTCGCCAATGCGTTCTTTCGACTCAACTAGTAATATTACCGTTCAACATAAGTACGTTTTACTTACTCGTTGCGTTAAATTCAATGAAGAAATTATAATTTTTGTAAAATTTATTGCGGAGAATGGATTAGGGTTGAAATTTTTAAGAACGCGTCCATTTTTGTTATGATCAGTCGAGTTCCATCGCGGAGAATGAGCATTCCAGTTCTCTCCAGTAATAAAATGAAACAGGACTGGTTAATAATTAAAAAGGGAAATTATTAAAGTCAAAATATGAAGTACGTTGAGATAATATGAAGAGGTTACGGATGAATATTTAGAACAGAGATGTGAACCAGATTGGGTGAACGGGCGTATAAGTACGTGTGATCATGAATGTTAAATGTCGTTTTTCATGAGTATGGCGGCCCCATCGTAGCCGCCGGCGTGATCGAAACTAATTAATATTGTAACGGTTCTAAACGTTAACTTGGTAGTCAGGGATGCCAACCACGAGGTTTTATCCTCGTGGATTTTCTTTATTTTTTAGTTTTATCGAATATTTAAAATAAGAGGTTTTGGACAGATTACTTTCAGAGCTTTTTATAACGAACAATATATTATTAAAAAGTACACCTAGCTTTCTTTGCCGGTCGACCGCTGAAAAACAATATTAGTCCGAAAATAGCGCAATTATAAATACACAACAATATATATATGTAAAGAGAATATAAATTATACGTATCACTGTTGTCGGTGATCGGGGATCTATTGGTGGCGATTCGGCGGTCGGTTGCGTTGCAGAAATCGGAATCGGTCGAGGAAGATTTATCGAACACTTTCGTTGAGGACCGGTTGCAAATCCGAATCCAAACTTTGCCGAACAGCAAGAATCACTACTCGCGTCACTTCGATATTTACAATAAATTTAACGAATGTCGAACGTAGTAACAAGACGGCGACTTTTCCACGAGAAATCAAAACGGAAGTATTTCTACAAAATTAAAAACCGGTAAACAGCCACTGACTGGCTTGACCGAAGGTAAAAACGAGACTAACTCTATAAGGCTGCCACTGCCTTTCTCACTAAAATCTTCATCTCGATTTTCCAAAATTTCGACCGCCTACTCGATCGTGACCGCTGGACTTGGCCGAATCAGGTAGATCCTTTTTGTTTCCTGCAGGATGCTGATTGGCTGGTCCCACCGACAACAGTTCCATGCACGCGCACACTCGCACCCGCACCACACATTCCAAATTATTCTTATTATTATTTATTTCTTTTGTTTTTCTAAATTTTTATATGTTCCATGTAATGGACACATTACAATATAAAGCCTCGGACACATATATTTAAGGATTCTGTAACCTAGGTTTCGGATAAAAGAGCAATGCAGATGAAGTAGGAGTCAAGAATTCCCCCCCTATAGCTTGTTTGTTGGCTCTTAATCTCCGTCAATTCCATTGAAGGTTATTGAATTTTTGGACCATAGGAAAAAAATTACTGGACAAAACAATTGCACTGTCCGGAGATGCAGAGAGGAGAAGAAACTGTCGAGGCGAGCTATTTAAAAAGTGAATTGATTGACGAAGGCACAAAGTAATGAAAGTAATAGACGTTGTGAAGAATATAGGTGCAGCGATCTAGCGAGGAATCAAAAAAAGTTAAATAACAAAGAAAGTAACACGACTTAAAAGTACCACATGGTGCAAGTAGTAGTTCACATGCAGCAGTTGCAAGTAGTTTATTTCCGCGATGGTTAATCTCCGGTACCTCCTATTGTTGTTTAGGCCAAACGCTATATTGCTTGAAAGCTTTAGTGGAAAAGATTAGAGAAACGTCTAAACGGCTGGTACATTCATTAACGGCCCAGGGAATCAAACCATGAAGAGTAGGATGCAATGATAGCCAAGAGAAAATATCCGTGCTAGAGGTATAATTGATTCTAGTATCTGAATGAACGAATGCGTTTGAAAGGTTAAAATCAAACTTCAAGAGGCCCCGCAGTGCAAAGATAAGGTTAAACCATTTCACAGCAGCGCTTTCGAATAAAATATACTACAGCGAAATAAAAAGATAACAGAGAGATATAGTATATCATAAATTGTATGCTAACAAACGTTAACAAAAAAAAAACAAATAAAACAGGGGTAATATATGTAATAAGAAGGTTAGCAGAAATGTAATTTGTTAGAAAGGAACGCAGAAAGCAATGCAGCAAAATTTGAAGAGGTAGTTATGTTGTGGAAAGAGAGCAAATTCAGAATTGGTGTTAAAAATTACTGATAGAAAAAGAGGATAATTCCACGTAGAAGTTACAGGGATACTGTCTCTAGCCGGAGAAGAAAACTTTATATTTAAGTCGGAGCAAGAAGAATTATCGTTTGAGCTATTTTGTTGGAAGCCCAACCACCTTTAGAAGGAGATGGAATTTAATTGGAAGGCAGAGATGGAAAATAGGGCAGAGATTTATAAAGAGGCTAGTTCTAATAGACTTACGAAAAATGATATTTAAGTGAAGGTTAAAGATTGGAATTAGAAGAAATGAGAGAAATGACGGTTTTAGAGCATAGAATACAACGGCTCAGATGGAGTATGAGGAAGCCTAAATAGAGTAAGAATTGCTTCTAATGTTAGATACTTCATAAAAAGGACGTTATCAAACGATGTGATCGTTTTGATGTCCTTCTGTTTAGACCATTCAGGAAAACTGTGGTTTTTAGAATAATGCGGTTAATTGCAGTAACGGCATAGCGGAGCATTTTAAAGATTGGTGTATTCAACGAAAGAGTGTTTTAGGGAACAGTGAACACAATAATAACAGGAGCAACGGCAGTATCTTGTAATGCGACCGAAGAGGAAATACTTTTGGAACAGGGCTTAGAAGGTTTAATATCAGGACGACAAAGCGAAGTTTGAAGATGAAAATGAAATCCAGGAGAATAATTTTTTGCGAAAATTAGTTTATTCAATTTTATTTGGAACCTTCTGATTTTTGGTAATCGGAAGGATTTTTTGGGGAGAGACTGCAGAAACGAGAGATTCAAGACCCTCTAAAATTTCGTTTCCAAGGAAGGAGGATAGACGTCTAAGATCACGCTTAACCGTTACGATGAAGTAATGAGGACGAATGTTTTCAAGCTATGCTTAATGAAAAAAGTTATGATTTTGAAGAAAAGAGATTTTCTGCGAAGGATGAGGAGGAGACAGAGATGCGATTTTCCCCCGTGAAGAGATATTAGTTAAAGGGAAGGAAACTAAACTAAAAAAAAAAAATTGACTAGAACTAGAAGGTGATGATTTCTTTTATTAGCGTGCGTCATAGTGTACTCAACTACGACGGAATAATAAGGATCAGGATGTTCGTGAACGTATATACCTATGGGATTTTGAACAATGCTGTTATAACTATTTATATTACTATTGTTATTACCTTTCCCATTATTATTGTTTCGATTATTTATATTCATGTAATTATTATTAGATTTATTGATGTTATTGCTACAATTTCTCTAATTAGTGCATTGGTAATATAATAATATGTCTGGGTAAGGCCAGTTAAGGTATAGGCATAGATTTACAGAAATTGTAAACATGAGCTAATTGAAAGGATGGAATAGTAAATTAATCTTTCGGCATATCAAAAGACAGAAAAACAAAAAACGAACAGAAACCCTATTAGGTTAGCACATTTAAATTACTGTTGTAAACTATAATATTATTGTATTCTTTTTATTTGTTTTGGTTTTAAGCCAAAAAGCATCTGTTTTAGTTATTATTGATTATTCTTCTGGAAGTGTTATTGATTTTGTTTTTCAGTCTGTTCCGTTATACATTTGTACAGTACTTACAGATTTATCACGTTTTATCCTATTATGTTTCATATATTTACTTATTATTGTTTACTTATTTGACGTTTTTTGATTGTATTGCTACAGATTTCATTTATATTTTATTTGTTCATTTATTTACTTATATTTCGGTTCCACTATTCGCGCTAAGAAGCGCATTTGTGTATTTTTGTAACAATAACATTAGTAATAAATGATTTGATTAGATTTCTGTTACTATTCTCATTGCTGTTATTGTTACTAATATTATTATTATTATTATTATTGTTATTGTCCCGCAATATTATTACACTTAGAATTATTGTTTTCCCCTTTGTTGTTAAGTTCTTTACACAAAAAGCATAACAGTTATTATTACGAATGTTATCACTACTGTTATTGATGTCGCTATTCTCTATAAATGTTATTAGAGTCACTATCATGTTTCAAATTACTGTTGGAAGTACCGCAATTACCGCTATTGGAATCAACAATATTACTATTATTATTATTGACTATTCCAATGTTACTGTTATTATTAACGATTTTATTAGTGCCGGATTCGTTATAATATCCGTATTTTAAGTATATCTTCGGAAAAGAAAATTGCAAAGGTTCCTTTGCCGGAAGGGAAGTAACCAGAGATAGTGATTTTCGCATAGAGGAAACTGTTGTATACTAAACTTTGCTTACTTAGCTTTCCTTAAACAACGTTATTTAAAGTTTCGTCATCTGAAGGTCTAACGGTATTATACACGACCTAATTTGTTTATTTTCGCTTACACCATGCATTTGCTAAATAATGTTTTTATTTATATATTACGTTGAAAATGGCCCAGATGTAATCGCATCCCCGCTGGACGAACCTAGCATATAAGGATGTAATCATTTCCAAGGAGACAGTTGTATCTAAGAGTAGTATTCGGGTTATCTGTAGCTCCGTCCATCCGTTTAGCTTTTAGCATTTTATCGTAGACTAACAATTACGCTGTCGATCAATTCCGAGGAGTGACGAGACTTGTTCATTTAAATTTGCGAACCACTGTTAATAGTCAACCTTAATAAAGCAGTATCGAGTTTTCTTATTCGTTTTCCATTAACGCGTTAAGTAACGGCTGTCGGTGCCACTATCCGGGGAACACAATATAATTTTGAAATCCATCGGAAGAATATTAGGTTTAGGCGGTTTTTAGAGATTTCGGAGGATACCGGATCACTTTGGTCATGCTCATCTGAAACGGACGAATGAATGAAATAAAATTTTGAAAAGAGTACAAATATGTAAAGGGAAAATTTGGAGGAAAACAAAAACGAATAATTAAGCGAATAAGAATTCGCATCTGAACTGGGCGATACAAAATATTTACAGGAAACAGAAACACAATTTTTAAACGGTTTTTGTAAAAAAATTAAACGGAAAGATCTCTCGCTTAATTCTTCTTATCGGTAAGTATGTCCGCTGGAAACAATTTATAGAAATGTTATCAGTTATAAATTACGCATACCATTAAAATTCGAACGCGGCAACAGCGAACAAACAGGTTTATATCAAAGAAGACTGTGAATATTAATCACTCCATGTACCGAACTGATAGTTGATTATCATATGTTTCGCGTATTATTTCACTTGTGTTTTTAAAAGTTAAAAACGATTATAACCTTAATACACATATGAAATACTTTAATGACATTTTAAAAATACGAATAAAAAAGAGCGGGAAATCCTGGATAACCAGTTTAACATAATAATGAACACTGGTGATATGCAAATTGAAATTTATAATGTCTCGTTCATTCGCTGAACTATTTACCGAAATTTTTTATGTGCTTTCTACTGGCAATACTGTGACATTTAAAAACGAAAAGCAATACTATCCGCAGATATCACGAAACATAGCGACAACTAACACACCATCATGATTGCAGCACGAAGTTGCTGAAGGCGCGCAAAACATTATTTACCACGAGTCCATGTTTCAGCTGCGCGTATTTCAAAATGTACACAAATAATCAACTAAGTGGAAGTAAAATTTATCATTTTTCGTATGCTGGTAACCTTGTATTTACAGTATCTATATGACACTTTTGAAAACATACCCGCTCGTTCATGATATGGTAGATAAAATCAATAGTTTAATAAATAAAGTCTATCAGGAAGAAAGCTAAAATGAACATTTTCCACTTGTAGATCACGAAATTTGGAATATGTCGATTGCATGAAAAATTTCAGTCTTATAGATGAAACTGCGATTTTATAAAAGTTAGACAAAACGCACACACACACACACACACACATATATATATATATATTACATGTATATATATATATATATGTATGTATATGTAAATTGATTGGCAGCAGTTAAAGTCCAAACGCACATACATTAATTTAATCCTAAATGAAGGCTCCTAATAGTATGCTTGAGAACAACACCATTGACAAAACTGCATGAAGTTGAAGAAGCTGCTTTTCTACAGGCATTGAAAAGGGGAGAGGCTTCAAAATTCTTTTTTTGTTTTTGAAATCTCGCCAATTCGAATCTCTTACCAGCCTATCCGTAGATGATATGAAGTCACTTACTGGACGATAAAATTCGTAATATTATCTGGTCGGCCTTGATCTTTTTAATCACTGAATCTCTGTGAAGCTGAAAAGGTAACAGATGTCCGGTTAAAATGTTTGTGCATCCTTATTGGATAGGTTTTCTTTGTGTCAGTTATTAATATAAGTGAGATGGTTATTATTTAATAATGTCTTTTTTTTTTTCACCGATCTGTCATTTACCGTGACATTTTTTCCGGGATTATGTACGCCTTCGTGAATAATGCGTGTACAATTCAGGAGTCGTTTACCTAATGCCATGGCATCAGCACAGTAATGCTTCATCATGACAGTTTAGATTTCTTTACCTGTCATCGGTTCTCAATCAACAAAAATTATTGGTAAATTATTCTCACATAAAAGACAATCCTGTAACAAGAAATAAATGCTTATTTTCTTTCTATAACAATGATCACTGTCTCTACATCAGATTCTGCGGATTTATCACTTTTTTAAATATTTTGCTCATTATTTGAGATGTACGATTTAAAGGGAATACACGAATTTCGTTTAGCTCTAACAGTGGACTTTCCGCCTTCATCATTAATATATTAACGTATCTTACACCGCTGGCATGGCATTAATTAATAATTAAAATATTCAGATATTTTATACTACCGTCATTATGTCGTACAAGCAGAGAGAGCTCTCCCATTTTATGCGTAACAACAATAAAAACAGAAAAACTTATTCCGGCCATCGTTAGGCATTTCATTCACGTGGAGTGTAGATTTCCCGGTGAAGACGGGACACGATGACAATCGAGAGACGGTTTTTAGCACTGACAGCAATCAAGATACAACCAATCTGTGTGTCATTACCTTTACGAATCGAATACACCGAGTTAGCGAATAACTATTATCGAGCCTTATCGATCCGCGTTATAATTATTTTAATTTGAAGTAGTATTGCGGTTTTCGGATATTCTAACACACTTGGCTCGTTAGTTTGTTTAAATAGTGGCTTTATTCCCACTATTCGCATATTCTCCGGTTATCCTCGTTTCCTTTATCAATCCTCGATCTTCTCACTCGGTACAATTATCGTTTTTATTCCCTCTTCAGTCTTGCTACCGTTTAATCTTACCTAATTGAAATAGCTCTTTCAGAGCTCTCCATTGTTGTAAATTCGTGTTTACTGTTCAAAAACTTGGAACGGCTCCTTAGCCGTAAAATATTTTTATATTAAAAATGAAATTAGAAATTATATTATTCGTGATCGAAGTCGTCGGCTGATTGTGATATAGCGGTTATTATTGTTTTTGATATGTTATTATATAATCTATTAATGTCGTAGTCATCTGGATAGTTTATTTTTTCAACTAGTTCATCTGTTTTATTTTTGTATAACGCAGAATTAATTTTATTATATCTTTCCTTATTATGTATCTTATTATTTATTCGTCTATTGAACCTTATTGTAATAGTGAGTTATGGTCAGTATGAAAGTTAAATGAGTTCATGCTGTAAACTTCGTAATTAGTTATTTTATTATTTTTATTTTCAGAAACTAATATATAACCGATTAATAGTTTGTATTCATGGTTTGGCGATATTTTCCCTTCCTCTTTTTAAATAAACTATTTATTATTTTAAAGTTAAATTGCCGGCAGAACTTTATTAATTTCCATCCTCTTTCGTTCCGTTTACCATGACCAAAGTTACCCATTATGTTTTTTTCTCCCTTATTCCTATGTCCAATTTGACTATTCCAATCTCCCATTAATATCGTCCGACTCTTTAAAGCATGAATATATACTTAAAGCACTGTACAAGCAAGGGGTCCCAGAAAATTTCATAAGGTTAATTCAGGAAATGTACCAGCAACTAAAAGGACGTATAGTAACGGATATAAAAGGGAAATATTTTCCAATTAATATAGGGGTTAGACAAGGAGATCCACTCTCTCCAATCTTATTTAACTGTACACTAGAGAAAATTTTTAGAGAAATGGATTGGAAAAATAAGGGAATAAATGTGAATAGTGAGAGATTATCAAATATGGGATTTGCAAATGACATTTTATCTTTCTTTCCACTTCTTTAGAAGAATTGAGGGAAATGTTGCTAGAGCTGGACATGAAGGGAGCAAAAGTTGGATTACCTATTAAAACACATCAAAAACAAAAATATTAACTAAGACTATAACCCGGAGAGAAATTCAAGTAAATAATAATCTAATAGAAGTAGTGAGCGAAGCGACATATTTAGGCCAACAATTAGCATTCGAAAATAAGATAGAAAAAGAAGTAAACGTGAGAATTACTAAGACATGGAGTAAGTACTGGTCACTAAAGAGAATATTCAAAGGACCTTTCAGTAATTACCATAAAAGTCAAATTTTTAACATGTGTATATTACCCGTCTTAACTTATGGTTGCCAATCTTGGACACTGAACACAAAAATTATAAATAGAGACTAAGTACAACACAAAATAAGATCAATGCTTAATATAAAGAAAAGAGATCGAATAAAAATAAAAGAAATAAAAAAGTTTCCAAGATATAATAATATTGACGTGGTACACTATGTTGTTAGAAGGAGAAAATGGGAATGGGCTGGCCATGTAATAAGATTAACAGATGACACATATAAGACTACTTTCTGGTATCTTTCATATCACAGGCGGAAACGAGGTTACCAAAAAGGTAGATTGAAATAAACCAATTTTTAAATAACAGCCATTTTGAAAAAATAGCAATTAATAGATTAACATTTGGAACGGTTAATACATTTGCTCTGTACGGGCCGAGGAAATTTTATTTATAAATAATTATTTTTTCTTTGTAATGATTATGTATAATTTTCTCAATAAAGGTATTTTGATTTGATTTGATTATTCGTGATAATATTCCGAATTATGGAAAAATTCAAATATATATATATATATATATATATATATATATATATATATATATATATATATTATATATATACAGATGTCCAAAAAATTAAAATGTTGATATATAATTGGATTATCGTTTCATATCGGATTGAAGAATGATGAGTTGATATTAGTATCTAATGTAGTTATTGTAATTGCTTTTACTATGATACTAAAGTATACCGCCGACAAGTGCACTGAACTTGATCGACGTTATCGGTCTAATAAGTAGGAACATTCGAAAACCGAAAGCAAAACCAAAAGTATTAATTACAATTTAAAAAATTAATTTATTTTGTAATTTAAAACTGCTGAACAAAGAACACGAGGTGCACGTTATGCAATGGTTTTTGCAAATTCAGTTTTATTTGAATTATTTCAAATTATTAATATTTCTGCATTCTTTGCGATAATATATATATTATTTTGAATTTACGCTAAACTAGTGGTGTTACTTGCCACTTGCTCTACGCAAAAAAACAATAAGCCGTGAATCTATTTACGAATTATAATGTATTAATCCAGAACTTTCGATATAATTATACACACACACACATAAGTAAAAACACAATAAATTCATCACATGTGTATACTGGGGGTTCTTCCGATAGAGGCACAGAGAGATGCACATTACATATTTTATTTTTAGTAAATAGTCTATATAAGGTCAAATTATAAATATGACTTGCGTATAGCTGAAAATTTCTTCCCTTCCTTTTTTTTTTTATAACGTTCCTTTACGTGCTGTTTCCATCGAACATGGACGAACTGTTTATGCAAGAATTATCGCTGATTTGTGTAAAATTGAAATAACCGATCTTAGTTCGGCAATGAACCGGATCATATTGTTTCTTTGTTATGGTTAATTATCGTGCTGAAGAATATGCCAGTAAATGAAGCTTATTCTTCTTACTTATTCCTTCGCGGTTAGTAGAAAATCTCTTGAAAAATTTTACAACGGTCAGTTAGAGCGAAATTTTTATACAGAACTAAGAGACATCGCGGTCTACGATCAAATGTACAACTTCTATTTAGTTCACCCGTTGAACAGACAAAAGGTATCTCTCTATACCTAGATGATTATCTCGCTAGCAGCTCGGCCTAGCCGCTTTATCAATTATTATTATTTATGTTACCTGTGTAATAGATGCATTTGTCGATCACGACAATACATACATATATATATATATATTAATGACAATGTCATTCTTAGCCCGACTCCCATCACTTCTTTTTGTCCCAAAACGTTACATATAGTGTACATATAGGAAGACAAAGAACCGACAAAATGGACTGTTAGTAAATGACAGCGTCATTCTTAGCCTAGCGTTCTATCACGAAGATTTATCCCGAAATGTTACACGCCGTATTTATAAGTAGACAAAGTACCGACAGAACTGTTGCCAATTTTCCTCGTTCTATGCAAAGTATAAAAATGATAGAGCTGGTGTTCCGGGGGTATCCCCAGACGGGGTGTCAATGAGCGCAACCCCTTAGGAAGCACGAAGGGCCGAGTTATATATATATATATATATAAACTCGGCCATTTTGGCCTCGCAACGGGCTGTGCCCCTTGACCCCTCTTGCTTTCATTTCTGTCTCTTTTTCCTCTATACTTTGTATAAAATGATCAAAATTTACAACGTAATTCTTACTGGCATCAACACACACAAAAAAATAACATAACCACAAAAGTCCTATTATATAAAATTAAGACATTTTTTCGTTACATTTTTCGTTACATATTTCATTACATAAAATTGTGACATTTTTTAAATAACAATAACAAAAATCCTATAAAATATAACAAACGTTACATAAAATTGGGACATTTTCTTGGAACATTTTGCGTTACATAAAATTGGGACATTTTTCTGGGACATTTTGCGTTACATAAAATTGGGACATTTTTCTGGGACATTTTGCGTTACATAAAATTGGGACATTTTTCTGGGACATTTTGCGTTACATAAAATTGGGACATTTTTCTGGGACATTTTGCGTTACATAAAATTGGGACATTTTTCTGGGACATTTTGCGTTACATAAAATTGGGACATTTTTTCGAATGGGGGGTAGCCTAAGAATTACGTTGTAATTAATATGTATATATATTTAGTTTTCTTTCATTGTTAGTACGTTAATAAAAAGATTTTGGGAACCTATGATGTAGAGTTCATTGAAGTCTATGCATCTAACGGATACCCCGTGACTCGCAATACACGAAGAGTTCATTTATACAAAAATTGTCCTAAATTTTTAGTATTCCCTCCATTGTTAAACTTTTACATATTTCAAATAATGTCTATTCCTCTATAAAAAAGGCTGACCATATGTATAAAAACTGCGAATAAACTTTAAACGTCATCATTTTCTGCTTATGTTCGACTAATTATATTAAATTTACCGCTGCGATTCAACTGTCTTCTTGCTGGTTGTAACAATAAGTAATGGATTATATGCAAAAGAGTAAAAACGATCCGATCGTTTATATTGAAAATTAGGTTAAGATTCCCTTTTCTGTACCGGTCACAGAATCCCCGTTAGACACCGTCTACTTGGTTAATACAAATATTTATATTTAATACATATTGGATGTGAACGAGAGAATATTCACGAATATTTTCCTACAATAGGAAGCTATTTCGATTGGGTTGGATGATTTTATTCCGTGTTCCATTAATATATTCATCAACAGGCTGCCTATTCATTTTACTAATTCATTACAATTTCATCCTGGCGACAATATATATTTTGTCGAACATTTAATGTTGTAGCTTTTAAATTAATTTCTTTTAACGTACTCGATTTTTTATCACTGTTATCATAAAGCACTGCCTTGTCCACATTGTAGGTACTAGAATATAAAGTGTTCTGTCCTTTAACCGGCTTGACCGGATCTCGGGGGAATAATTAAAAACTCACACGCCAGAACCCTGTTTCCAGTAGCGACTGTTTAGAATTAATTACGCGTCACTTTTACGATAATCGCTTTAATTTGCTTGAAAAATTTAAATACGAATGCCTAAATTAGATTCGAGATAATTATGTCAAAGTACTGCGATAAAATATATCGTACGCTAGCATATTTTATAATTATGAAAATGGCAAAAAAGTACGACAATTTTTAATTTTAAGTTGCACTAATCGTATTTTTTGAGCATCGAATTAATTTATATTCGGCCTTATGTATTAGTTTAATGTGTATAATATTTTACGTTATGGCTACAAAGCATGCGAAAACACCTGAAACAATTTAAAATCAAATCGGATTTTTAAAGTAGACACCATATTGTTATTATTGCACTCGCATGAGTGAGGTGCTGTTGCCGTAAATTATTTTTTCAAAGCCTCTTTTCAAAGTTAGGAGGTCAATAAAAAATATCCTTAGTCGGACCTTATTGTATTAAATATCTTCTATTAAACCTTCGTGAACAATCGGCTTCATTGCCTAATTAACATAATTTTATAAAGTAGGCTTGTTATATACTGTAAATGTAATTTTTTTAAGACCTCAAATAATTTGATTGATCGATTTTCGAAGAAGTGAAATTGTGCAAAACCATCTGTTCTAGTTGTTCGTGAATTTAAACACATAGATCAGCACAACCGGAAGCGGTTTTCTGCGGCTTTCCATCGTAGAGAGCAACGTAAAAGTTTCGTGAGTATCCACTGCAACAATGACGTGATTATTGAATTGGTAAAGGCAACGGGCTCACTCGCTTCATTTAATTTCGAAGTTGTTACTCGGCATTTGTTTCTGAAGAGTCAGTTTATCGGAAGTTAACATTCGACCTGTACTGCTCACCCATCTACCACAGAACACGCTTTATAATTAGCAGAGTCGTTAATTATTTTATCCGTAATAAAAATAAAAAAAACCCGAACACTCGCCTATTACCAATACTTGTTAACGCTAAAATAAAAGCGCAATAACAGTTGAAAACTTTATGAGCTAGAAACTTTATGGGTTGGGAACTTGAAGTTTGACGTTAGCATAGCCAATCATTGTTTAGCTACTGGTGTTTCGTTCGAGTTAGATTAATGCCCATAACAAACGAGCCTCCAGAACAAATTCTAAAGTTATTACTAATAGCTGTTTTTAACAGTTGGTCTTTTTCAATTATCTAGACTTGCCCCTTCTAACCGAATTATCGTACACTTTTAATTAATTTCTTTTAAAACGCCCCTATAAATAATTACCGATATTCTTCGATTTTCATATAAGGGGAGCATCGCTGCGCACTTCTAAATGAGTAAAAATTCAACGGAATCGTTCAAGAAAATCAAACGTTACAAGTGAACAAGTGTAAAGAAAAACAGGCGAGGAAAAACATGTAACCTCTTTTCTCCAAAAAACGGTAGAAAGAAACTTCGAATTCTTAGATTCGTTATTAAAACGTCTTGCCTTAAAAAATAATGCCAGTGTTATTTACCGTTAGATTGGAAGGAAAACGAATTTTTACATAACCAGACGAAAGAAGCCAAGAAATTTTATAAAAGTCTGCAAGCATTTTTAAAGCAGTTAGCGATTTTTTTTTCATATGAAGCCCCCAAAATTTTAAAATTTTAGGGCACAAATTCAAAGAGTGACGGGTATCCAGAATGGTTTAAAGTATTTTCAGTGACAGTTAGGGAATTGTAAATTCGAATTAGTAAAATTGAAACCGGCTTAGTGTACAAGCTCATCATACCGATGGAAATATTACGTCTTAACATTAAACTACTAAATTAATACGCAGATTTTTATGGGCTACGGAAGGTAATCCAAAATTATTTACACTAAAAAAAATGCGAAATAGAATTGTTTAGAAAAAAGAAAAAAAAAACAGAATTACTATAAAAATTTAATAAAAAAATTAATCGATAAAAGATAATTCAGTATAATACACCGCTAAAGGGGGCTGATTATTTTCAAGCAATCGCCGCTAAATTCGAATTGCAACGGTAATTAAAAATTATATTAAATATTTCTAATGTTTTCAATACTTGTTTTATAGAAGAAATAAGTGTAATACTCTCATTTAATACGGTTTTTTAATTGCTGTAATATGAATTTGGTGCCGGTTCTAAGAAGTATTAATGTTGTTTAAGAATAATCATAATAGCATATTTTACTCCGAGTTATCTTTTACCAGCTGCTCTTTTTACTTTTTAATGCATTGCTATTGAATTCTTAGAGTAGATGTTGAAGTCGGGATTTTTTTTAAATGATTAAAAAAGAAACAAAACAATTTTACTTTATTCGACATTATTATTGCAAACCCCCTTCAAACTTTCCCCTCGTCGTTCTATATAATTTGCAGAATTATTTCAAATACTTTCTGTGTTCCGTTTCCGTGGTATTAATAAACTTTCTACGAGTTTCACAGGCACAATGAATCTGTCCATCTTTCGTTCTCATTTAATATGTGTTATACACCATTCCACTCATCATCCATTATAGCATTTCGTCCATTACTGTCGTTTCAAAAGTGTTCAGAAATGCTAAAGAAACGGCGAAAAAGCCCGTTCCTAAATAGCGAGAATACGATATTTCTACTCTCGGCTAGTATTGAAACTTAATTTTTCATTCGGACATTCTAACGGCCATGCTGCCGACAAAATTCCTTACCGTATACCACCATCCTTTTTACATCTATCACAGAACTTTGTCTGTTAACGAGAGACTTCTTATTAGCGATATCAAGCGACCGAGCCTTTTTTGACTCGCCGCTTCTTCCGACTCTTCCTTTCAAAAAGTTTTCGTAACCTCCTACAGCTATCTAAAAGTTCTGAGATATTTACGCTTCACCCCTTTCTTTTCAGTTCATTTTTCTTTTCCGTCTATACTTTCTTCTAATTTCTGATTCTTTGAATATACTTATATTTTTGAAGTTGTACGGTGACGTTTAATTAACTTTTTTAAATAGATGCAATTTAATCGAAGAAAATAAAAAAGAGAAAAAAGACTCGATTTTTAGAATTCGAACTAATCTGACCATATAGAAAGGTGGGGGAAAACAAAATTAACGATAACCGCCAGTTCTTTGTCGCTGCTTCTTCGCCACAAGAAACGTCTTCTAGGGCCTCCATTCATTATTTCATACACGTCTATATAACCGCTTCCTCTCTTAAAATCAAAATCTCTATTCTTTGTGGATATTATCCTTTTTTTATCTTTCTCCCCGCATTCCTATGAGCTGAACTACTTTTTAAAATCATTAAAAGTTTCTAGTCTTCACCCTGCGGCTTTGCGATAAACTCTTAGTTGAAATAAATCTGAAAAATCAATCCATTCCACTAGTCGGTTCCCTCCGTTACTCGAGTATCATTTTATCCTCGTGCCTGGTATTCCGTTAACATGTTAACCATTCTCATATGCATCCGAGTTTAAACTCTTAAAAACTCCTTTAAAACCTTCCCAATGGAATGGAAATGTGAAGACGATCCTTTTATCTCTCAATGTTGTATAAATCATCAACTCCCCGAATTAAATTACTGTAGTTTCTTAAATGGCAATTCTTCTAACGTCTCAAAACCATTCGCCTGACGGTTTCCTTTCACTTTCCTCTCCGATGCATGCTTCGTACTCAGTCTTTTCTACGGGACCTTCCTTTTCAACATCTCCCAGATTGACTTTCTTTACGTCTCCAAACACGTTGGTCTTTGAAGAAAACGCAGCAATGCGCCTTATTAGCGAGATTACTACTGAGATTCCATCGCACCATATTCACTTCGCCGTTCTATTTCTATCTCCATTAACCGCGCCTACGGTTATAAATTAAATTTAAATAAGGGAAAAAAAAAGAATTAACAAAGAACTTTACACTTAATTTCCTTAAAACACGCTTCCTCTTTAACCGATCTCTATCAATATTCTAAGAATTTCATATTTTCCTCCTCGTAGGATATGGCCGAGGTGGAAAATATGAGAATCTTAGAATATCGATAGAAGGAAGGATAGCAGGAAAACGATCCATTGGAAGAAGACAGAACTCCTGGATGACGGATTTAAGATGATGGTTCGGATGCTCATCAATTGAGCTGTTCCGGTCCGCTGTCTCAAAGATCACCATTGCTTTGTGGATCACCAACCTTCGTCGCGGAGTCGGTGCGTGAAGAAGAAGATATTTGTCCTTCTCAGTCTCCAACTGTTTTCACCCTTTTATTTTATTGAATGAGTAGAGTTCCTCTTGTAGACTGTTTCGGTTATCTTGCTGAGAATAATGGTTTATTATTATTATTTTTTTTTTCGTTCGCATTAATTTATCGAATAATTCTATCAGTTATCAGTGATCTTTTTTAGTCATTCGGCTGGTCTCTACGCTCATTACCTTCTTCTCCAATCCATCCCGGTTGCTAGTGGATCTGTTCAGTTCAGTTTATGACCTAAATGTTATTATATAAATCAACACGTACATTACAAGATGTTTGCTCGTGGAACTAAATGGTTAAAGCCATCTCTCACTTTTAAACGCCTTGCATCCGTATTCCGTTATACAAGTTCTTTATCCCCGCTTTACATGCTCCATTATTGTTTCTTCATAGGCCTGTAACACAATAACAGCTCAAATCAATATTATGAAAGAGGTACAATTTGTACAAGGCGAAAAGAAAGAAAAAGACAAAAACGCGAACGAGAGTGTCTTAGAATGGATGGAATGTAAAAGGAAGCATTGGAAAGAGAAGAAACAGTTGACCAAAGTCTGGAGCGACATCGAGTGAGTCTAATATACTAAATCGATATTTGATAGATCAAAATTTGAGTGTAAACGGGGATAATGCCACGCATCTGGTCACTAACGAATTCGAATGAATTAACTTTGCTGGATAGTATATTTATAAAAGAAAATTAGATCCGGCAGGCGAATGGTAAAACCTACTGAGATAACACCGAAAACTATCGTACGCTTGCAATCTAGTTCGAACAAACATGCCTGCAATGATGTAACATAGCCCAGTAACCAGGACCATTTAGTTCGTCGAGCACACATATCTTGTAATGTACGCGTTGATCTATAATAACAACGTCTAGGTCACAAACTGAATTGATAGATCAGTCGAATGACTAAAAAACATCACTGATAATATCCGTTAAATTAATGCGATCTAAGAAAAAAAATAAACCATTATTCTCAGCAGCAAGATAGCTGAAGCAGTCTACAAGAGGAATTATCCATTCCATAAAATATTAATTATAGAAGAACTACACAGACACAAAGAGTGAAAACAGTGCATGGAGACCTAAAAGAAGAAATATAGAGGTCGATTAAAGAAGAAGATTAAGTAAAGTTCTTTGTTGGTTTCTTTTTTTTCCTTATTTAAATTGAATTTACGGTGCATGACGCCTTTACGAACTTATGCCGGGAAATTACGATATAGTGTTCTGTTATTACTTCTTAGAAAAAACACCGCTCATCTTACTTCATTCGGGCAATTGGATAACTTTTATCAGGAATCAGAACATGTCTTCCACTGATGTGTGAGACTTACGGCGGGACATTCACTAAACAAAAGTAACATATAGTTCGTTGGAGAACCCCCGGAAGTGCATGCTGTAGCATTTGGTATTAAAAAAGTAAAAAAAAACAAAAGTTACATTGACGACTTCCTAATAATAACTGGAAAAAATCGCTTCGGCAACAACGGATGCATGTCGTGCAGAGAAAAAGAAAATATAAAAAAAAAAGAGCGATTAGACAAACAGAATAAATGAAGAAGGCAAACAACCGAATATAATGCCGGGCCAAAAAAAAATGAAAGAATTCTCTGTGTACTGTCAACAAATATTGCTGTCATTTGGTCTTTCTTAGAAAATTTATTCAAATTTCACAAAAGAAAAAGAAAAAGGCTATTTAGTTCTTCCCTATATTATATTATTTTCTTTTTTTTTTTTTTTTGACAATATTAAAAGGTTTTCCGATGTTACTCCATTTTGTAAACGAGAACATGCATCGATCATGAAAGCAGATCTTTAGTGCAAAAATCGGAGACAACATTTAACACATTGAAGTCCGAAACAGAATGGAATAAAAGAGCGAATAAAAATTTATAATTTGCTACTAATTTTTATTTTATACGTCAAAAATATGTATATCGATTAAATACAATTCGCTTTTTCTTTTTTTGCCATTTTTTAATGCTAAATAAGACATTTTAAATTGCAAAACTGAAATAATTTACCACCCCCTTCGGTCGCATCCTTCATGACACAGAATCGAATTTGTTGACAATATTAACGGGTGTTCAGAAACAGTATTTCCGGTTAAGATTGATGCCTCCGATGTTTTTTTTGTTTTTTTTTTTCCGGTTTGTTTGTTGAGGTCATAAAACAAAAGAAAGAACGAGGTCCAAAAAAAATTTAATTTCTCCGTCCAGCCGAAGGTCCAAAAAATAGCGTCTTTACGTTTTGTTCTTTTTTCGAAAAAACAAAGAAAAAGGAAAGCCTTTAATAGCGGAAGCAACTAATACGAAAGGTGTGATGCTTGTGGTTTTTTATGCTTGCCTAATGACCGCGGAACTCAATTCGGACCTTGGTCTGCATTTCGTCATTTGTGACGCGTGCTTGCCAATACCGTCTCTTCTTTATTATCCTGCTGAACAAAGGGGGAACCCTAAATTTAAACGAAATAGAAATTTAAGCGAAATAGAAGACCAAACCATCATATTTACGACTAACAAGTATAACTAATCTGTTCAAGCAGTCCAGAAATACACATTGTATGCATATGTAAAGAATTCTATTACCCTCTTTGCCAGAACTATTAAATATTAGAATAAATGTAATAACAAAAATAGCAGATGCTTATATTTACTCACACGAATGCGAGTCGTCTACGTTCATTACCAACTAAAAGTAAAACATACTGAATTTTATAAACACGCGCTGATTATCTATGCAGTTTAAACAGATTTGAAAACGTGAGAATTATTCGCATGTGTTAATAAACTTTAGACAATTAATTTCGAAGAAGACAGAGGCGGAGACAAGCTAAATTCCTAACTGGTTTTACGAATGGGGATTTTTATTAGTATCATTATTTTTTCGTACGCATTTTAGTTCTGCTTTTTTTTCGTTTGTCGCGTGTTGTGTCTTGCGTTTAATTTATATATCGTTTCAGTAAAATAGTCGCGTTATCGTCCAAATTATTCGAATATATATTACCGCTATTTATCAGTTACTTCGTCACTTCAGATCGGTGAGATTGAACCATTTTTCTTATCTATTCTGTATTATTTATCATTTAATCTTTTCATTTTCGTACATATTCTTCATTTCTCGGAACAACTCGTACATTAGCACACACCAGCACATACCTACCACGCGTGTATTGTCGTCGCTGTAATGGCGACGACAGCAGATACACCGTTACACACAACGCAATCGCTTTACACACACACACACACACAAACGCAAAACGTGCGTCAACATGCAACAACATCAACCGTTATCCAACCGGCAACTTATACACACGAACCGCTCTATACGTTGACCGGTACACAAGCGCACCCTGACGATATGCTATGTTATTGTTCTAGCGAAATCGTACAGCCGGCTCGGTTTACTCCGTCTTTCACGACGACATATAATGTGGCAGGCTCATCAACAGGTATCTCCACTGCGCAGCCCGTACTTGTTTATGCGCCGACTCCCGAAAATTTCGAATATTTACAGTCAAATATTAATTACGTACAAAATCAAAATGTCATCAATAATCAACACTTCCCTCCCTTACCGCAAAACAATGCGCAACGAACGAATCAGAGTTGTAGTGGCGAAGAAGTCGATATGCATGAGAATGAAAACAGCCAGGAAAATGATTGGCAGCAAGTTAAGGTGAGAAAGGGAAAAAAGCGGCAATCTGCTATTGCCAACGATAATAATAATAAGAAACACGTTAAAATGACTCGCAATCGATTTGAGGCTCTCTCAACGAACGACGGAAATGACTCTGATGAAGAAAGTCAAGTAGGTTCAGCCGAAAAAAGTTCAATGAATAATTCCACACCGTCCATTCCCAAGCCACCACCCATTTTCGTACATGGAGTGCAAAATTTCAGAAAAATGCAGGAGAGAATAGAGCTCGTTATAAACAAGTCCGATTACTACGCGAAGGCACTGACAGATCGCGTGGTTAAAATAAGCGTACTTTCTCCGGAACAATACCGTAAGCTAACGCGGGTTTTTAGGGAGGAAAATATTATTTTTCACACTTATCAAATGAAACAGGACAGAGCTTATAAGGTGGTGATCAGACATTTACACTTTTCAATCGATCCGCTGGTTATAAAAGAAGAATTAGAATCACATGGTTTTGAAGTTCGTAATGTTCATAATGTGAAACAATATCAGACAAAAAAACCGCTGCCATTATTCTTCGTGGATCTCGAGCCCACAGCAAATTGCCGAGAAATACATAATTTAAAATCATTGTGCAATACTATAATTAAAGTAGAATCGCCCAACAAGAAAGCATCAATCCCGCAATGTCAGAACTGTCAGCAATGGTGACACACCAAAGCTTACTGTACAAGAACGCCGGTTTGTGTTAAATGTGGAGGTGGCCATAAGACTTACGAATGTAAAAAAGATCCGAAATTTCCGGCTACATGCGGACTGTGTGGCGGATCTCATCCCGCAAATTATAGAGGTTGTGAGATTTATCAAAAGTTAGTACAAAATAAAACGAATTCGGGGGTTGCAGCAAATCAACCTATTAAACAAAACTATCGACGACCAACCGTAACTTATTCACAAATTACTAAGTCTGACACTCCTAGTCAAGCGGACAATATAACAGCAAATGCAACTCATATAAGGAATTCCGGTCAAATCCCCATTAACGCCCAATCACCAAATAATTTAAGGGATGATATACAGAATATTCCTTTTGTGAACCTGTTCGAATTCCTGAATGAATTTAAATCCATGTTCCGTCAATTAGCCGAGCAAAACAGCATGGTTCTAGAAATTAACCAAATAATGCCCGCCTACCTGAGGATAGCTCAATGGAACGCGAATGGCTTAAAAAATCATAAAGCCGAAATTGAATTGTTCTTAACTTCCAATTCTGTGGATGTAATTTTAGTTTCCGAAACCCACCTAACTGATAAAGACTGTTTCAAAATAAATAATTACAACACGTATTCTTGCACACACCCCTCAGGAAAATCTCACGGCGGTTCAGCAATATTAATAAAAAATAACATTGTACAGCACGAACTAAATCATTTTAGGGAGGAGTATCTGCAGCGAACTAACATTAGCATACAGACGATGGGTGGCCAACTTGTATTATCAGCTGCTTATTGTCCGCCACGACATAAAATAACATTGATGGAATTCTGTAAATATATAAAAAATTTAGGGAGCAGATTTGTGTCAGGAGCAGATTGGAACGCTAAGCATACAGCGTGGGGATGCAGGATAACTACGACAAGAGGACGTGTGTTCAAACAAGCACTTGAAAGTCACAATGTCAACTATATATCAACAGGGGAACCAACTTATTGGCCAACCGATAATCGTAAGATACCGGATCTTTTAGATTTCTTCATTACAAAAGGAACCGCTAGTTATTATACAAATATAAATTCTTCCTTCGATCTCTTTTCAGATCACTCTTCTATTATTTTAACTTTCGGTGATTCGGTTATATGCAGAGAGGAGCAAATACATTTATATAACCACAAAACAGACTGGGAATCATTTAGAGATCATTTGGATACAAAGTTAAACTTAAAAATTCCTTTAAAAAGCCCAACTGACGTCGAGAATGCCGTACGGTACCTAACAAACGAAATACAAATAGCAGCTACCTTAAGCACTCCTGTTCTTAAATGTAAAAAAAGTAATAAAAATTATCCAATATCAGTCCGGAAACTTGTCTTAGAAAAGAGAAAGCTTAGAAGAAGGTGGTTCCAATCGGGAAACCCTTCGGATAAAAAGTTGTTTAATAACAAAATAAAAGAATTAAAAAAACTTTTGGAAGAAATCAAAAATAAAACGCTCAATAATTATTTAACTAAACTATCACCCTTAGCAATTGATGATTATTCCTTGTGGAAGTGTACCAAAAATATTAGGCAACCGAATAAACATGTTCCTCCGATGAAACATGGTGACGGGTCATGGGCGAAAGATCATAAACAGAAGTCGAATTTATTTGCCGAGTACTTGGCAACCGTGTTTAAGCTAAACATACAGACAAACACGGACAGGGAAATACATGAATTTATAACCAGTCCATGTGGACCATCTTTAGCAATAAAATCAGCCTCTCCTCACGAGGTTGGGTGTCTGCTTAAAACGCTGAAAAAGAAGAAAAGCCCAGGTTTCGACTTAATAAGCGCTGAATTATTAAATAAACTTCCGCGGAAAGCTATAGTACTGCTCACTTCTATATGTAACGCAGTATTTCGCATACAATATTTTCCGGTACAATGGAAGTTTGCGCAAATCGTAATGATTCCGAAACCTGGTAAAGATCCCTACTCTGTAACGTCTTATCGTCCGATTTCCTTGTTGCCTGTTTTATCGAAGGTAATGGAAAAATTAATATTAAAAAGGTTACAGCCTTATATACAGTCAACTGATGTAATTCCGCAACATCAGTTTGGCTTTTTAAAACATCATTCCACGATTGATCAATTGCATAGGGTGGTTAGTGTAATTGAAAATAGTTTAGAAACTAAAAAAGTATGTACTGCGGTATTTCTCGACGTTCAACAGGCTTTTGATAAAGTCTGGCACGATGGTTTATTATACAAATTAAAATGTTTGTTCCCGAGTAACCTTTACCTGTTGCTAAAATCATACCTCGAAGATCGTCATTTTCAAGTACGTTACGAACATACCTACTCAGAAATACATCCAGTTTTAGCAGGCGTTCCTCAGGGTTCAGTGTTGGGCCCCACGCTGTACTTGTTATACACAGCAGATTTTCCTGCGACAGAGAATGTGCAGATGGCTACATTTGCGGACGACACGGCACTACTGTCATCACATGAAGATCCGAAGAAAGCTAGCAACAATCTACAAAATGCTCTTACGAAGGCTGAAACATGGTTTAAAAAATGGAAAATCGGGATAAACGAAAGCAAATCGGTGAATATCCATTTTACTAACCGAAAAGTTGAAGTCCCACCCGTTAAGATCAATAACATAGATCTTCCTGTACGAGCAACGGTCAGGTATTTAGGTTTGCACTTAGACAGCCGATTGACATGGAAACACCATATACAGGTTAAAAAGAAAGAATTAGATATCCGGGTTAAAAAAATGTACTGGCTGATAGGGAGAAACAGTGTACTGACAACGGACAACAAACGTCTAATATACACAACTATTTTGAAACCCATCTGGACATACGGGGTTCAACTTTGGGGTTGCGCTAAACCGTCAAACCTGAAGGTAATACAGACTTCCCAGAATAAGATCCTTCGGTTGATAACCAAGGCACCCTGGTATGTTACTAATCTAACCTTACATCGAGATTTGTGTATAGATTATGTGGCTGATGTCATCAAAGTTCACGCTAAAAGACACGCAGACAGACTCGATTCTCATCCGAACACTCTTGCTAGAGAATTGCTCGATGTTACCGATAATTTAAGAAGACTGAAACGCCAGAAACCGCAGGACCTTGTTTAAGGTAGGGGTAATCGGGTAGGTGCCATTGGGTACTCCTCCCTTCATGTTTAAGTTCATTCACACGTATTACTAAATGTCCTTGATGGACAGCTCGTAATAGTGTATAAATATAAAAAAAAAAAAAAAAAAAAAAAAAAAAATTTTAGTTCTATCGCTTGAAATAATTATTCCTTACTTTATATTATTTATTTATGCACCAACACAACACTGCCCGTTAAGTACGTTGTTTTTTTAAACAGCTGTTATTAAAGCATTATTTAATTGGAATTCGCGAATAGAACTTTGCAAGTAAATTGTCACATCGACATAATACTTTTTCCCCCTCGGGCACGTCTAATTATGTAGTTAAAGAAAATTGTTGACCGAATAAAAGTTTTTATTATAGCTTAATTTTCATTGACGCTATTCGTTTTCGTATAAAATTCTAGACATTTAAAGAAAATTACATTCAGTTTAAGTTTATTACATTTTTGGTCGTTTTAGAGTTTTTCGTTTTTATTACTTTTTTTTTTTTTTCAGACATAGGGTCTTAAGTATTATTTATACTTAATACGGCGGTGTTTTTGATATTTTTCTTTTTGTGTGTTCCTAAATTTAAGGTTGCTTCGCAAATAATAGCAAATCTCGAAAGTGCATATTTCAATATAATTTTACCCCCTTTTTTTAATATATATCTAAACGAATATTACACCCGAGTTTGATGTTTATTATTAATAATAGTGAAATAAAAACAAGTAAAAAACAATTTTCATCAGCCACGCAGCTGTTAATATTTCATAATTTTTATCACCGCATATCAACTGGAAGATACATAAAACTGCGACGAATTAATTATAAATCGACATCTTCGAAGATACTTCGCTCGGTTTGCATCGAACGTGTTATCTTTTTTGTTCAGAAACTTTCAACGGTGTTGCGCGACTTAGGGAGAGTGTGTCAGAACGGTGGCACCTTTGCGTCTAATGGAATTAGTGTGAACGCGCGTGAGGTAATCCCCGCTCAGGTGTGTCTGCACGTGCCTGTACGAGTATGGGTTAGTTGTGTATTTTTTTTTTTTGAGGGGGGGGGGCTACCGACATTAACGTCAGTGAAATTTTTAGAAGCTTCAATGTGCAACAGCGGTATTTGAACCCGATTCCATCCGAACGAAATAAAATTAACTAATCAACGGTAGCTGACTTTGCAAGGTGTTTTTAATGTAGCTAGAAATAGTCGTTCCTCCCAAGTCGGGGCGTTAATTATTGTGACCGTTTTTTTAAATTAATTCTCCGTTGTCAGTCCGCACGATCAAACCACAGCCACTGTTATTTCGATGTGATCATTTTTTTTTTTCATTTTTCTCTTTTTTCATTTTGATTGGTACACCTCTTTAGGAAAATTCCATCGAGGTCCCGATTTTTTTTTTATTCAATTTCATTTCAATATAAAGTTTGATTTCTCTGAAGACTGTATATTAGAGTTATACGTCGATTGTTGAAGTGATCGCGGTTACGTTAAAATGTACATTTACTTAAAAAAAAAGAAAAGAAGAAAAAAAATTCGTCAAAATGGCATTGAGCTTAGAATTGATAGGAAAAATGTTAACTAAAACGATAAAGAAACAAAAACAGAACGAATAAAAAAAAAATTCAGTTTTTGTCATTTTTTTTTTTCTTTTTTTTGTATATATTTAATGTAATTTACACTGTTAATCGTTGTATCGAGAGCTATTGTTTCACCATAAATTTATCAGCCGGTAGCATTTCTCCGAAATTGTCAACTATGATTTAAAATCATGAAAAAATATTAACGTTTTAGTTTAGAGATATATTAAATTAAGCAGTGTTAAGGTCATTCGAATAGAAAAATCAAAAAAAAAATCCAAGCAGCGTTGAAAAAGCTTTTTTGTCCCGCCCAGCCGACTTCGCCGTAATCTGCATTTAATGATCTCCGATAAAAAACCGGAACATCGTTCCCTGCTCGCAAAATTCTTCATAAACTTCGCTTAACCAACATCTTAATTAGCCGAATAATATCGTAGGCGTGTTTTCCAATTAGCGTTGTAAATTTAGAGCCGCACTTCGAACAGCTCGCTGCCGAACAACATCAAGTTTTTTTATGACATACCGGAATAACAACAACAAAAAAAAACACCAAAAGAAAAAATTCCTGTTATCGTGGGTGCTCGAATTTTGATATTATACTACCCGAAGTTCGGCACCGCGCGACGAAAACCTCTCGCCGGCACGGCAGATCTCACGGTTGGCACGAGCCACATGATTAATCAAAACACCGATTTTTTCTTTAAAACAAAAAAACACGTATAATTTCTCGAAATCGCGCGAATTCTCCGTAATGGCAAACAGATGCCTCCTGCTTGTAGGAGATCATACTGCGATCGTACGCCACGTGTTTAATCAAATTACCGAAATTAACCGAACGAGTATAATTTTCAGAAATATCACAAAATCTTGCTATATCGAACAAAAAATAAAAACGCTTTAAATGCGTACGTGCACTACGGAAAACGAATAAATTAGTAGCCAGATTCTTAAAAAAAATCTCGAAAATTTCACATAAAACGACTATCAAATTTATAGACGAAATACGGTCACTGGCTTAATTATGCGGTGACGATTTTCGATCAACCTAACCAACTAACCAACTATGTGAACAATTGTAAAATTAATAATAATCGTACATCGAAGTTTCTCGAATGATCTTTTCCAATGGTACCCCGCACCAGCTACCCTGTCTGATTCTAGCGACATTTATAAAATCTTCCCTCAACTCAATTCTGCTCGATACAGCCTTTGAATGACCCGTACGCGCGCCCGGACTCACATCCAGTTACCTTCGCTATCGACCACTACAGTCTCGACCTCGATGGTGTACATTTGTAAGACCGACCGCGTACGGGAATTTTAGTTTTAATTGATAAGCATCTGCAATGAGCCCGCGACAACGACAAAACCGGTAACCAAGGAAAAAGGATCTACCTGATTCGGTCGCCTCCAGCGGTCCGAAGCGGAAAGGCGGGAGAAATTTAGAAAGGGCAAGAAAAGATTTTTAGAGAAAAATCAGTTTCCTTTCACCGTTCATTAAATTTCGTTTTACCTTTGATTAAGAAAGGAATCGTCCTTTACCTTCGCTAAGGAGTTGCTTGTGATCGTTTAAGATACACCAGTTGTGTTTTTATTTTTTGTTCCGAAAAGTACAAATTGGAGTTCGCGATTTATCGTCATCGAAAGTATTCGATATTCGACACATTGTAAAGTTCAATTCGAAAATTATCGAACATCCCTAAAAGGAAATATAATGTCGAATGTGATTTCTCCGTGCTGATCGACCGACGAATCGCCAACCTACGGATCACGGATCACCAGCGACAATAGTGATACGTAGCGTTTTGTTTATATTTTAATATATTGATTTGTATTAATTGTAACCGTTATTTTTGGAAATAACTATTGTTCTTTAGCGGTCGACCGGTACCGAAAGATAGGTGTCACGTTTTGTCTAATACATTGTTTTAAAATTTCAACTAAATATTTTCATCTCGGACTAACAATCATTCTCTTAAATGAAATAAAATAACTCTTAATCAAATAAAATAACTCTTAATCAAATAAAATAACTCTTAAATCAAATAAAATAAATCTTAATCAAATAAAATAACTCTTAATCAAATAAAATCCACTAGACTAAAACCTCGTGCTTGGCATCCCTGAGTGCGTAAACTGGCGAACGGCTAATTACAAAGTATACTGATTTTAATAGTTGAGAAGAAATTTTAGTTCCAATCAAATAGCGACCTTTCTAACGCCTGGAAAAAAATATTTTTTTCGAAATTTCAAGCTTTTAGCACCCCGAAGGCCAAATTTTGATGTTACAGTCTAAACTAGTGAAATATCGTGGAAATTGTTCGAAATTTTTAACTAAAATACTTGCGCTGCAAAGGGAGACACGCCACTTTCGCGCTTTTTCGAACTTTCCGCCAACTTTAAAAGTTTCGTTAAGAAATTGAAGTACGTTTTTTTGTTCCCGACAAATAGTGATCTTTCCCTGAAAAAAAAAAAAGAAAAAATCCTAAAATTTCGCAGCTTTCGGCATCCCGCCAAGGCCTAAATATAAAGTTATAAAAGCTTAGCTACATTTTCCCTGCAAAATGCTTTTTTTTTTTTTTCATATGTCTGAGATAAACTTTAGTTTTCCCCCTAGGGCTATTACTTACACGAACATACTTTTTATTCACTTTTTTTTTTTTGCCTCAAAGGGAGAGGGTTTAAATATTTTTTTATTTGTAATTTTTTTATTTTATTAAAGAGCTTATCTATTCCGTTTTAGATTTTGAATTTTACTTTCAAAGGTTACCTACTGGTGAATTATGAATTTTTAAAGGTAATTTTTCAGGTTGTTTTAAATTTCGTCTCGTACATTCTTGACGGGTTTTTATGTTTTTTTACCGTTCAGGGTAATCGATAATCCTGAAGTTATAAATTATCTTAAAGAGAATTTCAATTTCCCATTTATGATCTAATTTCGAAGTTTATAAGTCAAATCGTTCCCGAACGATTGAGTTTCACTTTATATTTTTGTCGTTTTTAAACCGACTTATTAGAATTCCATACCTTAAATCTGCATGGAAGCTTTAAAAATGATCGTTTAAAGGAAAACAATTTATCCGGTTATTATTTAATATAACGGGTACAACAACAATCTAATGCTTTGTTATAATACAATGAATCATTTTAGTACCGAAACCAAGCCTATATGTACCATCAAAGTCAACCCGAACATTTTTTACATAAACATTTACATTTATGATAAAATTGTAGCAAAATTCATGTAAAAAAATCACCAAAGTGAAAAATTTTGTTCACAGTACAATTGTAAAGTAATTAAAATGGTAATTAAATAGATGTTTTTTAAAATAATTGTACGATGAATTTTGGTGAAATGATCCTCGAATTAGAAACACTGAAAAAGTTTAATATACATTTATTGTTTTTAAAACCTGCTAATGAGCAGATTTTTTAAAAACTACTAATGCTAATTATCCGATTATACCGAAATTAATCAGCTATACCTATCACTTATATATTACAATATATGTATTGGTTTTGGCCCATTGTTGATTTTTATTTCATGGTAATTGATTTAAAATTTCATCGCAATTTTGAAGCGCTACCAAGTTTGCGATGACCGTTATTTGATGTTTAAACGCGCTAGGTTAATGTATCCATATTTCGTAAGCCTAAATAAGTAATTCCAAAAAAAAAAAGAGAGAAAAATTCTTCAGATTAAATTTACACGACCAACTAAAACAACGTTATATATATTTTACATAGTTCTTTTTTAAATATATACATAAACCAGCTGTTACGACTTTGCCCGCATAATAACACTATTTAAATTTGTATCTAGAAATTAATAATTCAATTTCCAAGTCGTATTATTTTCTTCATGCTATTCTACATCACTTCTATTAATTGCAATATTTGCAGATTGTATAAAGAAAGAGAAAGGAAAAAAATAAATATATTATCACTGTTAAGAATATGTTTCTGGCTAGTATTGATAAGTATCGAACAAACCGAAACACAAGAAAACAAATTCGGAAAAAGAACATTTTAGTCACTCAAGAAAATAAAAAAATAATTCTATTTCGTAATTAAATGAAAATGCCGTTCTCTTCTTAACATAAATAACCACGCCAAAACTTAACACACTGACAAACCATATAAGTTGTTTTCTTACCTTTTTTTTAAAACTATTAGACAGAGATATACATAGTTATTGACTATTTAACTTTAAAACTTTTGCGCTTTCTGAACTACTTATGGCATCAATGCAAAACAAAACTCCATGTGTAATTTTCATTTATTTGTGCCGAAAATATCACACACTTCATGTACTTTTTCGTGAAACAACTTTGTTAACCCCTTTTCATCGCTTTAGATCAGAATTTTCAAAAAAGCTTTCTTATATAACATCTTCACTATTTCACGTTATATTTACATGAAATTTCACGTTATAATTACCATTTGTTTGGTTGCAGCGTGGTATTCTCAAAAATAGAGTGCTACCTTTTTGCACCCTTAAAATTTAGAGGATTAAAAAAAGTTGTATACTTTTATATCTCAATGCAAAATTATAATTTGGTAAACCTATTTATACCAAAAATATCGAACTATTTATACTTTTTTTGGAAAAATAATTTTTAACCCTTTTTCATGCTGTAAGGTTAGAATTTTCAAAAAAGCTTCATTCGACATCTTCGGTATATGACTAATGTTCGTATAGAATTTCAATTATCTCGTGTAAAAGATTTCGGTTGTGTTTTTATTAGTTTTTGAAAAACGAGCTTTTCAGTTTTACCCCTTTTTCATTTCCAAAAATTTGAAATTTTTTATGAATTTTTACATAGCGTAAGTGCATCATGACGCTATTCTGCATGCGAATTTTTAACTTCATAGGCCTAATAGTTTCAACGGGTATTAATAAAATTGTTGGTCTACTCAAATATTTCCAGATTTTCTTCTTTATTTAATTGTATATAGATAACTGTGTCGTGCCTTACACTGAGAACAATAAGAAAATGTGTTACGTAGTTACGCTTAATCCCCCCCCCCTTTTGTCCAGTTGAAACCACCTTTTTTATAAATATTATAAAAGGTCTCAGTGGATCTAGGGGATTTTTACTAGGTGAGGGCTAAAAGATTTGATTCATGTACAATAGAGTTTGCGTAATTATTCAGTGTAAATGCGGTTAAAAGCAATTAAATCGACATCGTAGTACCGTAAATACGGATGCGATGATATTTTGTGACAAAAGTGGAGATTTTTTAGTTCAAAAAATCGGTTTGAAGAAACTATTTGTTATAAAAATTTTTAAAAACTTCAGGGAAGAACATAATGAACTTAGACTTCCATCAAGTATTATCAAGGCTTGTATTCCGAACAGTTTACTGCATAGAATGGGCTCCATCGCATATGTTGTTTAGTCTTTTTTGGAAAACGATACCTTGTAGAGGATTGAGTATTCAATTCTTATTATTTCCATCTGTTAAATTTGTTAAAATTTTCTACGAGATTTGTTGAACTTAAATTCCTCAACACCGTTCTCCCGGATTTCATTTCTGTTTTCACACTTAGATTTCCCGTTTATTATTTGGCGCTTACGTAGTGTTCAAATGTTTCCTCTTCGGCTACATTGCTAGATACTGTCGTAGCTCCTTTAATATTTACCCTCACTGTTCCTCCAGGTGCCTTTTGTCTCTAATCGTAACAACCTCTACGAACCAATTTCTCAGCGAAGCTATTAGCTTCTTTTAATGATTCCTTTTAATCCATTTTACCGGCACTAAATTATTTCAATGAAAGAAGTGCAAACAAATATTACTAAAATACACAAGTTCAGAAATATACCTGGAATAACCGGAGAAATTATGAAGGAAATAATCTAATGCCGTTGTACGACAATATTAAGAATCGAATGTTATTCGAATACTATATAGAAAATAATTTTAAACCTCAAAATAAAAATTCTTCCTTTGGTGGAAGAAACAACGTTACTCGAAGCTAGGAATTCCATGATAGGTTGCGAAATTTTTCAAGTGCAACTAAAGAAACCACAGAGTGGAAAATTAATCAACGAAGAAGAATTGGCTTCAGTAGAAATTGAGGCGATGTTGTCGTCAGTAGTGCAAATATGTGAAGAATGGGGAATAGATTTATTACAAAAACCTAAAGGTTAATTTGACGGAAGGAGAGGAAAATGAGATCTGTGGAAGATGGGAAATTTATAAAGAAAGGGAAAGTTAAAAACGAGACAGCTAAAAAGAGTACATGATTTAGAAAGAGTATATTACGCGACGGAAAGACGCTTATAAAATTAAGTTGATATCCTTTTAAGAAGTAGAAGCTCCTTAAAAGAATATATTTTCATAGGCCATTATACGTTTAATGTTCTGTGCTTCATCGTTTTGATTAATTTTTACAGCCTAGGTAATGACCGGTTTATTAATCTATTAACTGACTTCCATATTCTATAATCTTCCCCGCATTTTGAATATTTTTGATAACAGAAAAAAAAATAATACATTCGCTACAGTAGATTGAAGTATTTTCCTGAATTACATATTCAATTAAATGTTTATCTCTTTCTCGTATACATTTATTATTTTACTCTACGAAAACGAAAGGAGTTTCAACATCGATGTGGATTAAAAAAAAATCGGTACATAAATCAATAGCAAGGCTTAGTAAATTTACGAAGGTAGACTAGAGAATGACAAGCAGCTAAATTGACAAATTAAAATGAGCTAGTATTCGTAACGTGTGGCAGCTTAAGAACCAACAACACCGGTAATAATTAAAACACGGTTCCCCCCGAGCCAGCATGTTATTTCCTACGTTAAGATTAATAGTGAGCAATTGAATCGCGAGGAAAAACATAATAGAAACTCATTAAACACTGTAAAATGCTAAGAAATGATAATATACATTTATTCAAAATAATTATGTAAAAAATTGTTAAATGCGTAATATAACCTAATTAGCGAATTAAAATATAATTATCATTTTTATCAATTAGAACTTCAAGCATGAGTTGCAAAAAATAGAGGTTCCTTTCTCTTGCAATTCGGTTTTTTGATTTCACTCGTGACCGGATAAACTGAACTGTCACGGCAACATTCACTTTAGACGTGATTCGTTTATTGCCGTTCGACACGTAATCAAAAAAAAAAAAAAAAAAGTCTTCACAGGTACAAAAACCCGAGCAATCAGACGAAATATATATATATATATTTTTTTTTTTTTTTTTTCTGCGAACGATAATGTGAGAATTACAAAATGAGCTGAGCCAGTTTGTACAAAGGATGGCTACAAATGGTTAAAAAATAAAACGAATAAGGTAAAGATCTTTTCTCCACCTCATTTTTTGACAGTTGTGTTTATACCGTGTTTTTAACTTTCTTTTTTTTTTTTGTAAGAAAAATAAAGAAAGGTTTGTAGTTCTACTCGGTTGTATTTTTGTAGAATCTTTTTCTTCATCCGCCGTCTCCGTCTCGAAGGTTGGCGATCCGCAATTGGAATTTATTTCTATCAACAGCTGTTCGGAAAAGTTCTAATGAGAAACAGTTGAACCAGTTGTTAAGATTATTCATTCATGAAATTTGACGTCTACCTCTCAATCTCTTCAAGACAATTTTACCCTCAAGTAGTATTTTTAGAATGGTATGCCTAGATCCTCTTAAGATATGTCCCAAGTATTGTAGTTTCCGTTTTTTGATGGTTCGTAGTAGTTCAAGGTTTTTTCCCAGTCTATTAAGTATTTTTTTGTAGAATAGAAAAGGTTAATTAACCCTCAAGCGGGCGCGCTGCGGTATGCATGCCGCAAACATCATTCAACTAGTGACATCTACAAAACGGATTAATGAAACATTACGAACTGCTAGGTATGCTATGTCCAGAGTGTATCTCGCAAGTCGTCATTTGATTCATGTGTGTATGTGCATAAAGTTTTTATAGTTATGATAGCGCAAAGTATGACTCACTTCAGGTTTTGCCGCACCAGTACCACTGCGCTACCATGAATGTAAGTAAGTTTTGTTCAGCATATGCCAACGAAACCCGTCAAGTATGGCCTAAAATTATACGCTCTGTGTGATAGTAGAACTTTTTATACTTTCAATTTTGTAATTTACTATGGTAAACAAATACCAGACATCCAACAAACCTTCTGATATTGTCAAGCGATTGGTAAAACCAATAGAGTATCCAAACAGAAACTTTACTATACTTAACTATTATACAAGTTATCCTCACACTGAATATCCCATTGGAAAAGGAATAACCATGTTATGGACAGTGAAAAAAAATAAAACAGAAATTCCAGAACAATTCACAATAACTAAAAACCGTGAGATAGGCTTATGTTTATTTGGGTTTCAAAATGATTATGCATTAGTATCTTATGTCACCAAGAAAAACAAGATCGTGCTACTACTAAGAAGCATTTCATACAGTTGACCAGATGTGTTCATTGTTTTCAACGAATAGAAAAACCAATAGATGGCCAATGACCCTGTTTTTCCGAATTTTGGACATCTCTGGTATCAATGGCCACGTTATTTTTGTCGAAAATAATTTACAAACGCAAATATCTCGCCAAAATTTCTTAAATAGTTTATTTCTCTCTCTCTAATGGAAGATCATCTCAAAATAAGAGCGCCGATTGGATCTCTACCAAAAGATATAGTTTTATTTTTGAAAAAATACGATCCACCACACTTAGGAAATACAAATCAACTAGGATGCTTTCGGATTTAATTGACCCCATTCATTCTTTTATGCTCAAGTACTTCCCTGATTCTACTAAACGA